>OZ014551.1:29325497-30525497 GCA_963966155.1 Clivina fossor | reverse complement strand
TATGTAATTTATGTGGGCACTAATTGAATTTTTCTAAAAATTTGATTAATATCGGATAAAAAGTTAAAATTAAATTTTTAAAATTTTTGTAATTTTTTTCTCGAAAACTTGGCAACATTCTATTAGTAAATTTATATTTTTACCACTTTGACTGCAAGGAAAAGTGCTATAGGGTTTGGTACGGTGTCTGTACTGTAACATTTAAAAATATATATATATATTGTGACAATTAAGATGAATTTAAAATTTATGTTGTTGATTAAATTTTATCAAAGTGTTCAAATTTTGAAATATGTTTTATTCATCTGATTTTAACCTACCTGCCACATCAATTTGTCCGGGCTCGTGAGGTTTGGGGGAGAGCGGGGTCGTAGATTCAAGGTGATAGGAACCGTTGATTAATATATGATGTTACTTAATTGGATGGGCACCAGGAAAGCGGATCTTCGAAGCAAAATGAGATGCTTTACCAAATCTCAAAAAGGATCTTAACGGGATAGGTATTGTTTTCGTCTTTTCGAGAATTTGTTTCGGAAATGAAATAACTTAATTAAATAAAAATATACCTGATGATGGTTGAAAACGAAACGGGTTATATTGATGATTTTATTCGTTACAGAGTTACTTGTTCTTTTTCAATACAAAGAAATGTCATTCGTGATAGTGTATCTAGACAGATTGTTTGACGTCTGCTGGTTAGCGGGTGGTCTAGCTATAGTAGATCTTCTTCTGAGCTTTCGTAGACGCTGAGGGGAGGACAGTACGCATTACGCAGTAGCGGTTTGGTAGTTGATGAAGACTGCCAGAAAATGGTCGCTCTCGAGATCTGATTATGCCCAGTTGGCGTTCGTACGTTCAGCATAAATCGTTCAGTCACTACTTCGTGCTCGATTTGTATAAAAGTAGATCTCATTCAGCGGCTGATCCAAAATTTGGTTTCCAAGATAGACTGATGCTGCTAATACGACTGAATCCCACTCAGACGTCCTTGAAAGTCACAGACTGGTCCCTAAACATAAGAGGGCACAGCAGAATAATCCGAACTAACAAATGTGATATAATCAAACAAATCGAACTTGAAACAAAAGTTGATACACTTGAAATTACAGAGGAATACAAACATACAATATCATCAATATAACAGAATGGTACAAAAATTAGAGATCGTTACACGACTCAAATAAAGGACTTAAGTGAACTTAACGTATTCTATCAGGAATGTGATAGCGCAATGCAATGAAAATTCGACAGTATGCAACTAAATATACTACACACGATTCCAAACAAAATAAGTTAACTTTACCTAGTTAAATGTCCTGATTCATCATAAATTAACAGTTCAATATAAAATTATAATTACAGAGTAACATATTGGCTTTACAAAAAATAGTTGGCTTTGCTTTGCTAATGGCATGTGCGGCGAAAGTCTTTCGTTGCTATGGTCTAGACTACAAGTCGAAACTACGCGAGCAATGTCTCCGAAAGAAAGCTGTGGTCCGTTCCAAACTCAAAACTAATAAAACAGGCTTCTTGCCTCAAACATAATAGAACGTTATCCACAATATCACAAAAAATTATCTTTACGAAGACGGCCGACTATCAAAATGGACTTTAATCCGAGCCGAATTACGCACGCAGAATAATGACGCTACGCTTCAATCAACTCACGCACACAGGCTCAATACATCATCCACAGCAGCCCCCTGACGTCACAATTACGGCATGCAAGCTACAATGATAGGATTGCACTTGGAATATTGGACAACACAACACATAAACTACAATACCTGATAGTATGTAGGAAAGCAGAATTACTCAGAAATGGAAAAAAAAAGGCAGAGTATGATTGGCACAACGGCCCAGGGAAACCGGATTCGACAGGGTTCGTCGAATCGGGACAGTCGCGAAATTGTTTTCAAAACAATTGACTATAAATCAAAATCTTAGAAAATTTTCTCATAAAAAACGAATTTAAAATCTTAATCGATTATAAATCAAAGCATTAGAAAATTTCTTCTTTGAAAATAACTTGAAATACAAATTATTTTCTCATCAAATATCTATCAAAAGAATTCAAAATAATTGTTCATTAATCCATTGACTAATGACACAATAAACTAGACAGATTTGGACAACATGACTGAATAAATCGTAAGTCATTGATCAAGGTCACGTGAATTTAAAAATGAATCAAAAGGAAAACAATTTGATCTAGATTTAGATTCTAATTTTCACAATTATCGCTTACCTACTTTCATTCAGACATGCCAACTTCCAATCGTCACCAACCACGTGGACGATATTACAACGCAATTACCAGCGTTCAAATAAAATATGCTCTCCAACCGATAAAATAGAAAAGTTCGCCGGCATCGTAAATTTTCTAACGTTATAATTACTAAAAACTTGAATATTCCAAATATTCACACAATAAAATCTCGCGTTCGCATTGAAAACAATTTCACTGCCGAAAAACAGGAACAAAGAGGTCGGCTCAGAGAGATAGCTCATGCAAGACGGGTTCGTCGAAGCGACCTTGTCGAAGAGAGCTTGTCGGAGAGCGCTGGTCGAAGAGAAGAGAGCGCTACCAAGCTAGGCGCATATATTTATGGTATCTCCCCACCATACAGGTACCAAGCGGACATGACGCATACTAACGAATTTTATTTCGCTTATTTCGATGCTACTAATAATATTGTTCGTTGATATAATAATTAAATATTCTAAAACAATTACTGAATTTAGAAAACACAATTTAATTCGCTGACGTAAAATATTCAGCAATATGTCAGTAACGCCATCTCTTGTGGTTCACAGGAATCTCATGACAGTTGTCAAAATATTTATAAGTTCTAAATTAATGATATTGAAATCATAAATCTGTTCAATTCAACTATTAAAGACACCGAAATAATATAAAAGTAATAAGGATATAATAATTGCGATATCCATCAGTTCCATATTGAGGTTAGGCCGATGTAATCGTTCGTAAGCGGAATTATTTTAACTTTCAAACAAGTGACAATGTCAAATTGTCACACAGCCCCCCTTGCAAAAGAATTTTTTATCTCATAAAAAAATATACTCATACTTTAACATGAACCGTAACATTCAGTAAATAATTTACTAATAAAAATGAATAACAATAAAAATTTTAAAGGTTACTAACTAACTGTTTTATAACAAATTTACTCCGAATTTACAGAATCGTCAGATGTTATGCTTTCGTTTTCATCCTCAGAACTTTCAGGAGCTGGTTTTAGGTCTTTAACGTGCCAAATACCCTGATCTTCATTCAGGAGGTTCGCAAGGCGATAAGTAATCGGGGATAATTTGTTCACGACGCGACATTCTATAAAGCGTGGCGCTAATTTCGACGCAAAATGCCGAATACCCGACGACAGAACATAGTTTCGTTTCCATACAGTATCTCCAACAAAAAATTCTAAGTGGCGACGATTTGCATTGTAATATTTCGCGTTCCGATTGTACGCGGCATGAATACGATCTTGCACTGTATTGACTACGGTTGCCAAGGATTCCAATCTATTGGCATACGCAATACGACTATCAGTACACACATTCTTGGGAGCGTTACCATAAAATTTTCCGGATGTGGGTACATGTCGACCGAAAGTTAGAAACGACGGCGAGAAGCCAGTGACTTGATGCACTGATGTACGAATAGCTTGAGCGACAGACGTGAGATTTTTGTCCCACTCGCGATGATTATCATCCAAATATTACCGAATAGCTTGTTTCACAACGCGGTTCGAACGTTCTACAAAATTTACCTGCGGATGAAATTTCGCATTGTACCATAACTTAGGAATTTCATACTTTTTAATCAAATTTTCGAAATTTTTACTCGTAAATTGGGTGCCATTATCACACATAACAATCTGTGGAATTCCAAATAATAAAAATACTTCCGATTCGAGAATCTCACAAATTTTCGGAGCGTTAGCTTGTCGTAGCGGAAACAATAACAGAAATTTTGAAAACCAGTCCGATACGGCGAGAATATATTGATATCGATTCGGATGTGAAGTGGCAGGTAATGGACCCATCAAATCGATGGATATGGCTTGCCATGGCGATGAAATATTTTTTTCTTTGCCCATACGTCCGATAGGCGGACGTTGTTCAACTTTCTGAGCTAAACAAGTTTTGCAACGTTGTACAAAATGAGCGACAGATGAGTGTAAATGCGGCCAATAATATCGTTCAGTGATACGCGCAGCTGTTTTAAAAATACCGAGATGTGCGGCGGTTGGCACATTATGACATTGCTCAATAATCGCTTTACGCTCGCAACGGGGAACTACAATTTTCCACGGTGACAGATTAGCCGGTAATTCATAGGAATGATTTCGTAATTTGAAAATTATATTATTTTCAACACGACAATCAGGAAAAGAAATAGGTTGTTCGGTAATACGTTGCCGTAACGAAATATACCATTTGTCCGTGGTATCAGCATAACTTTCAATAACAGCGACTTCTAAGGGCGCACGAGATAACGCGTCTGGTAGTTCATTTGTCTTACCAGGACGATGAATAAGCTCGAAATCAAATTGTTGTAACTTTACTGCCCAACGAGCAAGTTTACCTGTTGGTTCTGACATTCGCATTAACCATAATAACGAATAATGGTCCGTAATGACTGTAAAATGTAAACCTTCCACGTAAGGTCGGAATTTATCGATAGCAAAAACTACAGCGAGACATTCGCGTTCCGTAACAGAATAATTACGTTCCGCTTTATTTAGCGTGCGACTAATATAGGAAATAGCATGTTCAGAGCCGTCTGCGTCTTCCTGCGTTAATACAGCGCCTAGACCAAAATTAGATGCATCGGTATACATCCGAAATTTGCGGATAGGAACAGAATAATCCGGACTAACGAGTACTGGTGACGATACGAGTGCTTCTTTGAGCTTACAGAACGCGGTTTCGGCCGAGCTGTTCCATACAACAGCCATTTTCTTTTTCTTACCCTTCGTAAGATCAGAAATAGGAGCAGAAAGGGATGCGAAACTCGGAACGAAACGTCTGTACCACGAGGCTAAGCCGAGAAATCGCTTAATTTCGGTTACATTCGTCGGACGCGGAAACTGTTCAATTGCGGATACTTTTTCCGGATTAGTACGTAAGCCAAATTTATCAACTACAAAACCTAAGTAGTTCAGCGAGGGTCTACAAAATTTACATTTCTCAAAATTTACAGTGAAACCAGCTTTTTGAAAGCGATGTGAAACTTCTTTTAACGTAATCAAATGTTCTTCGAACGAATTTGTCGCAATAATACAATCGTCCAAATAAACGAAAACTTTCGGTTCAAGCTCGGGGCCAATGATTCTGTCCATCAGACGTTGTAATGTCTGACCAGCGTTACATAAACCGAACGGCATGCGTTGAAATTCAAATAAACCACGACCGGGTACAGAAAAAGCAGTCTTTTCACAAGAAGAAGCGGAAAGTGGAATTTGCCAAAAAGCACTTTTTAAATCGAGCGAAGTTAAATATTTTGCATTGCGAAGTTGATTAAGAATGTAGTCTACACGCGGTAGAGGATAAGCGTCTTTTTTCGTAACAGAATTTACTTTTCGACCATCGAAACAAAAACGATATCTTCCGTCAGATTTCTTAACCATCAGAACGGGTGAACTCCACGCGGATGATGAAGGACGGATTACACCGAGATCTAACATTTCATCTAACTCTTTATTCAAATGTCCACGCACGACTTCTGACAGGGGATATTGTCGTTGCTTAATCGGAAGCGCATCACCAGTATCGATAATATGTTCGACTAAATGAGTTTTTCCGAGTCCTACTTTACCTAACTTTTCAAAATCCGCGATTAAACTATCGAGTGATTTTCTTTGAACATCCGATAATTCATCCGAACTAGCAATGCCAATACAAGACGCAACTTCAGGCGCAGCTGTCCACGAATTCGTTGCAAAATTGACAGAAATTCCAAATGATTTACAAAAATTTACTCCGAGAATCATCGTATGTCGGATTGACGGGACAATAACGAAAGTGATCGTTCGCGTTTGCGACTGAGCAGTAATCGGTAAATGAACGGTGCCAAGTGAAGCTTGGGCCGTGCCGTCTGCTGTAACAATAGCAGCATGTTCTACTGGTAACAAGCTGATTTTTAAATCGCGTAATAAGGAGAGGCCGCGATATCCAATAATAGAAACATTCGCGCCAGAATCTAACAATGCCGTAATAGATTTATTATACGCAGTAACAGTAATAAAAGGGCGATCATCTGAACCGGGATTTATTAATACAGGTGCAATTTCAGGAGTTTGTACAAAACGATGGATCGTATTTAACCAAGCGGCCCATTCTTTTCTATCAGCACTTAGTCTGTCGAGTTTTCGGGAGCTGACGAAACCGAAACGGCGTGTACGTTTTTTGTCTGCCTTTCACAGCAGCGTTTGCATTTGCCAGCAGTTTGATTTTTCATTCCGCATTTGTAGCAGAAGATTTTACGTGGTTTAGTACAAGAATTAAAAGAATGCCCGTTTTCGTCGCAGTTCCAACATTTCATTTTAAACGAAGTGTTGTGCGGAGTAATTTCAGCAACATGAACGCGCGGCGGACGTCGATAAGCCATATCAGGTTCTAATAACGAATGGTTAGGGGACGGAGGATTTTTAAACGATGCTACGTTAAATTCCGTATCTTCAATACGTTTACACATTCGAATTAGATCGCTAATAGTATCAAATGACTGTAGTGAGCAGAGACGTTGAAACCGTGGCTGTAGATTTTTTATTATTAATGAAACACGCGAAGATTCGTCTGGTCGACGTGACAAGCGAGAAAATAAATTCTCCATAATAGCAATGTAAATTTCTACACGTTCCGTTGGACCTTGTGTCCTTTGACGTATTTCATCCATTAAAGCTAGTTCGAAATTTGACGGCAGGAAGGTTTCCTTTAGTCGGCCAACTAATTCAGACCAAGTTTTGACACTTGGGCGCACCATACGGAGCCAGATCAAAGCATCTTTCGTGAATAACGAAGAAGCTTGTCTAAATAAAGTTTCATCCGATACACCGTAAGCATACGCAGCTTCGCTAATTCGCTCAATAAATTGATTAACACCCGATAAACCGTCGAATACAATATTCCAACGACTAACTTGCGTTCTTGAATCAAAATGGTTACTCGGAATCGGAATAAAATTTTGCGTTGACGTAGTAGGATACGAATTATTTAGTGATGGTACACGAGCGTCAGGAACAGGATTATCGCGTTGATTACGTGCAGTTAAATTATCATTCTCGCGATTTATAGTTGACGAATCGAATTGTATACGATTTAACAGAGTCGAAAATTCAGGATCTAGATAGGAAGGAGTGATCGAAGTATTTCGCAAGGCAGAGGTTTCGTTCGATGAGCCAGCTGGTGGTGCGTCAGCTTCTGAGTTCAAATTAATCAGATTCGCAGACGGATTGCCACGAATTGACTCACGAATTTGCGTGTGCATATTTTTTGTGACCGAAAGCAACTTGATGAGTTCTTGTTAATGGTTTAATGATAATAAGCAAATGCGATCTTGCAAGTAAAAAATTCTTGAATTCAACAGTTCATCATGTAGCTTACGTTCAGCGGGATTAAGAAATGGCAAAATCTTTAGCATACCCAATACTTCATGCAATTTTAACTGACATACTCTGGATTCGTTCACAGGAACAGGACTGCATTCAGGCCTTATCATTGACTGAACTCGTTCTTTCTCTAACTGTAGAAGTCCTTCTAGTACGATTCGCTTGCTGTTTAGTGATCCGGGTTCGGAGACATTGCGTATTGATAACTCATGTTCAATTTCGTCTTCATACAGGTGCTCGATTCGATACGGAAGGTTCGCCATGTTACAAAGTATAATTAGTAATCAAAATAACACAATATAATCCAAATAATAAATAACACAAGATAATGCAAAATATTCAATAAATAAATTAATAGCCAACAAATAATATTAAAATAGCCAATAGTAACAATAATATAATTCAAAACAATAAATTAAATAACTGATAGCAAACAAATAATATCAAAATAGCCAATATGAACGATAATAACTTATAATAACTATAAATATTTTCGAACTCAAATTCTCGGAAAAGTGAAAGGAAGGAATGGATTTATTCGAAGACAAATTTTGACAGAACTAATCGAGGCCACGTTGGCGTGACACTTATTTTGTGTGGATACAAATCAATCAAGGCCCCACACGTTGGATGCGCCACTTATTATGTGTGACAATTAAGATGAATTTAAAATTTATGTTGTTGATTAAATTTTATCAAAGTGTTCAAATTTTGAAATATGTTTTATTCATCTGATTTTAACCTACCTGCCACATCAATTTGTCCGGGCTCGTGAGGTTTGGGGGAGAGCGGGGTCGTAGATTCAAGGTGATAGGAACCGTTGATTAATATATGATGTTACTTAATTGGATGGGCACCAGGAAAGCGGATCTTCGAAGCAAAATGAGATGCTTTACCAAATCTCAAAAAGGATCTTAACGGGATAGGTATTGTTTTCGTCTTTTCGAGAATTTGTTTCGGAAATGAAATAACTTAATTAAATAAAAATATACCTGATGATGGTTGAAAACGAAACGGGTTATATTGATGATTTTATTCGTTACAGAGTTACTTGTTCTTTTTCAATACAAAGAAATGTATGTCATTCGTGATAGTGTATCTAGACAGATTGTTTGACGTCTGCTGGTTAGCGGGTGGTCTAGCTATAGTAGATCTTCTTCTGAGCTTTCGTAGACGCTGAGGGGAGGACAGTACGCATTACGCAGTAGCGGTTTGGTAGTTGATGAAGACTGCCAGAAAATGGTCGCTCTCGAGATCTGATTATGCCCAGTTGGCGTTCGTACGTTCAGCATAAATCGTTCAGTCACTACTTCGTGCTCGATTTGTATAAAAGTAGATCTCATTCAGCGGCTGATCCAAAATTTGGTTTCCAAGATAGACTGATGCTGCTAATACGACTGAATCCCACTCAGACGTCCTTGAAAGTCACAGACTGGTCCCTAAACATAAGAGGGCACAGCAGAATAATCCGAACTAACAAATGTGATATAATCAAACAAATCGAACTTGAAACAAAAGTTGATACACTTGAAATTACAGAGGAATACAAACATACAATATCATCAATATAACAGAATGGTACAAAAATTAGAGATCGTTACACGACTCAAATAAAGGACTTAAGTGAACTTAACGTATTCTATCAGGAATGTGATAGCGCAATGCAATGAAAATTCGACAGTATGCAACTAAATATACTACACACGATTCCAAACAAAATAAGTTAACTTTACCTAGTTAAATGTCCTGATTCATCATAAATTAACAGTTCAATATAAAATTATAATTACAGAGTAACATATTGGCTTTACAAAAAATAGTTGGCTTTGCTTTGCTAATGGCATGTGCGGCGAAAGTCTTTCGTTGCTATGGTCTAGACTACAAGTCGGAACTACGCGAGCAATGTCTCCGAAAGAAAGCTGTGGTCCGTTCCAAACTCAAAACTAATAAAACAGGCTTCTTGCCTCAAACATAATAGAACGTTATCCACAATATCACAAAAAATTATCTTTACGAAGACGGCCGACTATCAAAATGGACTTTAATCCGAGCCGAATTACGCACGCAGAATAATGACGCTACGCTTCAATCAACTCACGCACACAGGCTCAATACATCATCCACAGCAGCCCCCTGACGTCACAATTACGGCATGCAAGCTACAATGATAGGATTGCACTTGGAATATTGGACAACACAACACATAAACTACAATACCTGATAGTATGTAGGAAAGCAGAATTACTCAGAAATGGAAAAAAAAGGCAGAGTATGATTGGCACAACGGCCCAGGGAAACCGGATTCGACAGGGTTCGTCGAATCGGGACAGTCGCGAAATTGTTTTCAAAACAATTGACTATAAATCAAAATCTTAGAAAATTTTCTTATAAAAAACGAATTTAAAATCTTAATCGATTATAAATCAAAGCATTAGAAAATTTCTTCTTTGAAAATAACTTGAAATACAAATTATTTTCTCATCAAATATCTATCAAAAGAATTCAAAATAATTGTTCATTAATCCATTGACTAATGACACAATAAACTAGACAGATTTGGACAACATGACTGAATAAATCGTAAGTCATTGATCAAGGTCACGTGAATTTAAAAATGAATCAAAAGGAAAACAATTTGATCTAGATTTAGATTCTAATTTTCACAATTATCGCTTACCTACTTTCATTCAGACATGCCAACTTCCAATCGTCACCAACCACGTGGACGATATTACAACGCAATTACCAGCGTTCAAATAAAATATGCTCTCCAACCGATAAAATAGAAAAGTTCGCCGGCATCGTAAATTTTCTAACGTTATAATTACTAAAAACTTGAATATTCCAAATATTCACACAATAAAATCTCGCGTTCGCATTGAAAACAATTTCACTGCCGAAAAACAGGAACAAAGAGGTCGGCTCAGAGAGATAGCTCATGCAAGACGGGTTCGTCGAAGCGACCTTGTCGAAGAGAGCTTGTCGGAGAGCGCTGGTCGAAGAGAAGAGAGCGCTACCAAGCTAGGCGCATATATTTATGGTATCTCCCCACCATACAGGTACCAAGCGGACATGACGCATACTAACGAATTTTATTTCGCTTATTTCGATGCTACTAATAATATTGTTCGTTGATATAATAATTAAATATTCTAAAACAATTACTGAATTTAGAAAACACAATTTAATTCGCTGACGTAAAATATTCAGCAATATGTCAGTAACGCCATCTCTTGTGGTTCACAGGAATCTCATGACAGTTGTCAAAATATTTATAAGTTCTAAATTAATGATATTGAAATCATAAATCTGTTCAATTCAACTATTAAAGACACCGAAATAATATAAAAGTAATAAGGATATAATAATTGCGATATTCATCAGTTCCATATTGAGGTTAGGCCGATGTAATCGTTCGTAAGCGGAATTATTTTAACTTTCAAACAAGTGACAATGTCAAATTGTCACAATATATATATATACAGAAATCTTTCATATAGCTCCTAGATTACGAATCCAAACTTAGTTTATGTGGGTGTAGGGATGTGCGTCGTCAGCTTGCTGGCTCGGTTGTCAGTAAAAATTTTGTGATTGCAACATTGCAACTCCTCCTAGACGATTTAAGCGATTTTAATGAAATTTTCAGGATAAATTTGTCTAGTACTCAAGATGGTCAAGTGGTCAAATTTATTGTTGCTACATTATTTATTTGATTTGGATCAAATTTTCAGAAAAGATTTCTCTGATGTCCTCACTAATTATATAATTTGACTAACTAGCCAACTTTCCGAGAAAAAAATTACTAAATTTTTTAAAAATTTATTATGGCCACATTATTTATTCAATTTTAATCAAATTTTTACAGAAGATACCCCTAGTGTCTACATAAATGATATAATTTTAATAAAATACTTTCCGAGAAAAAAATTACTAAAATTTTTAAAAATGTATTATGGCCATGTTATTCAACCGATTTTACTCAAATTTTTACAAAATTACACAAATTATTCAATTTTAACCAAATACAGTGTTGCCAACTTATCAATTTTTTAAAAAAATTTATTGTGGCTACATTATTTATCCGATTTTGACCAAATTTTCAGAAAAGTTTCTACTGATGTCCACATAAATTATAATTTTATTAAAATACAGTGTCGCTAACTTTCCGCGAAAAAATTAATATAGTTTTTAAAAATTAATTATGATTACATTATTTATCCGATTTTAATCAAATTTTCAAAAAAGTAACTTCTAGTGTCCACATAAATTATGAGTTTATTAAAATACAGTGTTGCCAACTTTCCGAGAATTTTTTTCTATTCCTGTTCCTTATCATTTTTATGTGATAATGTCAAAGTTGTCTATATATGGGTTTACCCATATACTTGTAATCTTGTTTATGTAAACACCGGAAGAATTTTTTGTTAAATTTTTTTTTTTTAATTCAGTAACTTTTTCACAAAAAATAATTTAGCACAGTACAGCGCATAATAAAAATCGGTTGGGGGTTTTATAAATCACACAGAACAAACAGTGCTATATGAAGTGAAAGTAGAGATAATAGAGATAATTAATTGTAAATCATCCATTTAACTCACTCGCAAACGTCAAATAAAATCAACAGTTTGTGGCCATTTTGAAGAATTCACTCGAACTAACACGAAATGCAGCGAAACTACACGAAACGCACAAATCGCACAGAAAAAATGAACATTGGTCATTTCCTGTGCTATGCTATGCTATTTCTTGTGCGCTATGCGTGTTATAAATGGATGTACTAATTTCCATATGACCAAAGTCTGTGCTATTGTGTGCTAAATTATTTTCTGTGCGCTGTGCGAGTTATAAATCCAGCTTAAATATAAAAGTGAATAAAATCAGTAAAGATCTTATCTTAATAAACTTGAAAAGAGAACACAAAGGTCGCAACACACACAAATAATTCCCATTGGGCCACAATTCATAGTTGTCCATCCAATTATGGATACATCTTGTCAGAGCCGTATTTACCTCTTTCGAGGCCCCAGGCGTAATTAAAATATGAGGCCCCCCTGCAGATATTCTTCAACTGAAAAGGAATCGTCAGTGGAAACAAAATTGTTTTAGTCCTATTATTATTATTATTATATGAAAATGTTTTTAATATGTTTAAATTGTTTATACATTGGTATTAGATCAAAAAAATCATCAAAATTAAAACAAAATAATGTATAGGTACATAAAGAAAAAGGAAAATACACACATAGCTATAAATATAATAATAATCTTAAATAAACTTTTTACGCGATTTTACCTTAGCGAACGTATCAACAATATCATCATAATTCATGGATTTTTGTAACTCTGTTTAAATAAACAATAAGCTTAAATTACACAATTTTGATGTATTTCTCAAATAATTTTTCACTCGTTTTAAAACTGAAAACGAACGTTCTCCAGATGCATTCGTTACTGGTTTATAAATTTGTACATTTCGAGAGGATTCGTAATATATTCTTGTTTCGCAAATTTTTAACATTGCATAAATTCTTGGAAAACAAGTAGCAATAGCAACTAGCGGGTAGAGAGAAAATAGTCCCTTTTGTTACAATAGCCAGATAGCCACCCTACTTAATATGCAGGTTTTTATTAACTTATTGACAAAAACAGTACTTCAACATTAGAAACGTATTTAAATATAATTTACTCGTAAATTAACACTAGAAACTAGAAATTAAAATAATTTTCAAATTGATTTCAGTGACTGATATCTGATTTAAAATCTGAGGCCCCTTAGCTACGAGGCCCCAGCTTGCGCCTCATGCGCCTGTGCATAAATACGGCTCTGCATCTTGTAGAAATCTGAACACCAGTCTTCAAAAAATTAAAATTTTTGTAAACATGCATTCAAACTACATAAAGGCTGATTTATACACGGCGTAAACTTGAGCCTTAAGCTGAACCCCAGCATTATGCCGTAACCTTGAAAGATAAAGTTTAGAGAAATATGTGCTTCGGTATTAGTGCAAGCATATTTTATGATAAAAATTTTGGGATTTTTTATAATATTATTACTACTTTGACTGTAAGGAAAAAGTAGTATAGCGTTTGGTACGGTGTCTGTAACATTTTCAAAAAAAAAAAAAAAATTGTACAGAAATCCTTCATATAGCCTCTAGATGACGAATCTGAACTTAGTTTATGTGGGTGTATGGATGTGCGTCGTCAGCTCGCTCGCTCGGTCGTCAGACAAAATTTTGTGATTGCAACTCCTCCTAGACGGTTCAACCGATTATAATGAAATTTTCAGGATAAATTTGCCTAGTGCCCGAGATGGTCATGTGGTTTTGGTTTTTTCCAGTGATGCCAACTTTCCGAGAAAAAAATTACTAAAGTTTTTAAAAATTCATTGTGGCTACATTATTTATCCGATTTTGATCAAATTTTCAGAAAAGATTTTCCTAATGCTCCCATTAATTACATAATTTTATTAATATTCAGTGTTGCCAACTTTCCAAGAAAAAAATTACTAAAGTTTTAAAATTTTTATTATAGCCATGTTATTAAACCGATTTTACTCAAATTTTCACAAAAGATTCTCCTAGTATTCATATAATTTATGTAATTTTAACAAAATACAGTCTTGCCAACTTTCCGAGAAAAAAATTAGTAAAATTTTTAAAAATTTATTATGATCATTTTATTTAACCTATTTTAATCAAATTTTCATAAAAGTTTCTTTTAGTGCCTAAATAAATTATGCAATTTTAACAAAATACAGTGTTGCCAACTTATCGAGAAAAAAATCACCAAATTTTTTAAAAATTCGTTGTGGCTACATTATTTATTCGATTTTGATCAAATTTTCAGAAAAGTATCTCCTAATGCCCACATAAATTATAATATTATTAAAATACAGTGTTGCCAACTTTCCGAGAAATGTCAAAGTAGTCTATATATGGGTTTATCCATATACTTCTAATCTTGTTTTTATTTAAATTTCGCCACAGTAGATCATTTTCTAATCTTTTATATTTTATGATGTTAATTTAGTTTGTACAGTGATACATTGCATTGAACTTATATTTGCTGATGATTTACACCATTTTGCTTTGTCTATAGATATAAATATTTCTATTTCTTCTTTTTACAAACTTAAGTTCAGTCCTGCAAGTAGCACATACTGCTACGATTTTGAAAATTGAGATTATGCAAAGTTATACAATCTAATTAATTTATTTGATTGGTATCAGTTGACTATATTTAATGACGATGAGCATCTTTTATAGATTTTTCTATTACAGTTAAACTACATAAACAATTTAAACACCCAAAGTGGTTCGCTAAACAAATTATAATTATTGATATTAAACGCAAAAATAGACTACCTAAGCTATACAGACAAACTAAAAATATTTATTACTTAAATTCATTTAAAATAATTAGGTTTAAAATAAAAGCTGACAACAAAAATGCTTATAAACTTTTTATTGAAGAATCTGAAAACTCTATATCCACTAACTTTTCTAAATTTTGGGAATTTATTAACTTCAATAAATGCTAGTAAACCATTCCTTTCTCAATGGAATTCAATGATAGATCTTTAAATACGTCTCCTGATGATATTGTCAATGCCTTTGTTTTATATTTTTCGGCATCCCACTAACAACCCTATTTCAAAACTAAATTTTAACATATCTAAAACTGCACACATATCCTGCATTTCTTCAAATGATATCTGCAAATATAAAGTCTCTAAAATCAAATATGTTTTCTTGTCCTGACTTAATTTCTAATTTTCTTTTAAAAGCATTCTTTCTATAGCATTATTTTATTTATTTAATTTAATTTTACTAACAGAAACTTACCCTTCTTTATGGAAAAAATTGAATATAGTTCAATTATTCAAAAATGTTGATAAGCACATGATTACTAATTATAAAGTAATAGCTAAACTGTGTAATTTCAGTAAAGCGGATCTATTTTATATAAAATATTTAACTTGATTAGCCGTAACTTTGTGATACATTTTTATTTATTTATCTTATTTTATATAAGTTTATGTATACTCATGCTAAAAAAAATTTATCTCTATTTATCTCTAACATGGTTTTATTGAACGTCGGTCTACTGCTACTAATCTCAGGAATTTTACTCAGTTCTTTTCTAATGTTTAAACGTGGACAAGTACATATTACATAACCTCAATATTTTCAGGTTTTTTGACTCTATCGTAAATTTACTTCAATCTTACTTAATTAATAGATCTTTTTCCGTTAAATATTTTGGTCATCATTTTTTTTTTTCAGCATTATCTGGTGTACCACAAAGTTCTAATTTGGGACCGTTATTATTTTTATTTTTTATTAAAGACAGAACTTTTCAAATTTCTAACAACAAATTACTTTTTGCAGACGATCTCAAAATTTAAGCATTTATAAACTCAATTAATGATTGCATGACTTTACTGCATAATTTGAATATTATCGACTCTTGATGCGCGGAAAACTATTTATTTCTTAATACTAATAAGTGTAAAATATTTTCCGTTTTTAGAAAATTTAATATTATTACATATCAATATTCTTTGTCCAATAAACATTTAGAACGCGTAAAAAATATAAAAGATTTGATGGTTGTTTTTGATCTTAAATGAAGATTCAATTTAAATATTAACAGAATAACATTTTCCACATATAAAATTTGGGATTTATTACTAGGAACACGCACATGTACAAATCCCCTGATACACTTAAAATACTTTTTTACTCACTTGTAAGATCTAAAATTAGAATATTGTGCATTAATATGGAATCCAACATATAATAACTCTATAAACGTCATTAAGTCAGTTCAACGTTGTTTTTTGAAATTGTTATTTTTAAAATCTTTTGGTATGTATCCTTTTTATGTTTACTTTTACTCGTCCCTACTTTCTTTATTTTAATTTCATATTCTACAATCTCGCAAAATTATTTCATCTTTGACTTTTCATTTTAAGTTAATTAATATCTTCATTAATGACTCCGCGCTACTCTCTCAACTACAATTCCTTCTTCCTTCCTCTACAAGAAGTACACATACATTTCATCTGCCTATTTCTCATTCTAATCTTCTAATAAAATCTCCCATTTATCATATATGTCACCCATTTAATAAGCTAGAATTAACTATAGATACTTTTCATGTTCTTTTTGTATTTTTATTAATTATTTACAAATTGTACACACTTAATATTTTTAATGTTTTTTTAAATAATATATGTATTATATTTTATAAGTCTATGTTTGTATTATTTGCGCCATTTAATTGGGCTTTTGCCTGTTTGGTGTAACTAAATAAATAAATAAACAAATACGCTTATAAACTTAACCCTAGCATTATGCCTTGAACTTAAAGATTTGGAATGCGTATGATCAGCTGATAGCGACGTATTTCATTCACATTGATTTATCGATTGAAAATTTGACAGTTTTATATATTTTTCTTTATTTCAAGTTTATGTTTTGTTTTATTTTAGGGCTAAGAAAAGAAATTTTAGATTGGAATAAACGTACTTCAGAAGTTTCTCTAAATGTATTCAATACCTCATACAATGTGTTGAAAACAATTTTGAAAAGCAAAGCAATGCAAAGTTTATTAAATTCTAACGAAAAATTTGATATAGTTATATTAGATCCATATATAAATACCGTATTATTTGGATTAGGATATCATTTTAATGCTTCTATAATTCTTTTACGCAATGGATTAAGCCATTCAATTAATGAATTCGTGGGAAATGTGGCACCATTTTCATTTGTACCAAACGTCTATGCTACATATTCTGATAAAATGTCTTTTAGCGAAAGATTTTTAAATACACTCGGTGGATTAATTATTAGTTATAGTTCCAAGAAAAATATTATATTAAAACAAGAAAAATTGTACAACGAATTTTTTAGAAATGGTTTACCATATGAAACAGCTATCAAATGTACATCATTGGTTTTAGTAAATACACATCCACTTATTGAAAGTGTTTATCCTTATTTACCAAATATGATACCAATTGGTGGTGCACACATCATGGAACCAAAACCATTATCGCAGGTAAAAGAACACTTTTACAATATATTTCAAAATTAACATTTACGAAACAATCGTACCAGTTTAACAAATTATATAAAATTTTATTAAATCACACCAAAAATTCTCTTGGTAGTTATAACTTACGTAGCAACATTTGTTCTTTTTTTTCTCAAAATATTTCTCTGTTGCAAAATAATTGTAAAACAAATAAAAGGGATATTTATAATTTTTTATTTCTAATAAACGTTTCTGTATCAAAAGTTGATCAAACTGATATGTATACAGTGATGGGCAAATGTGTGGAACCAAGTAAATATCTCTGGAGTTTTTAGAGATATTGAAATAAAATTGGGTAAATAGATATTATAGTAAATTATGTATTTGAGTTGAATGTTTTTAACAAATTATTTTAATTTTAAATAGAACATTTTATTACGATTACAAAAATATAGAGTTAGATAGCTTTTATTTCAAAGCCATTCGAGATATTAACAAAAAACTAGACAATGCTACAAAGGGATTTTACAACAGACTAGCCTACTGTCAAGAAGTAAACGGTGCTCAGTTTGAACATTTAATACATTAAGTTTATTTTCACTTTACGCAATACTTATGTTTTATTCTACTGTTTCGTATAAATTTCATTTTAGTTACTAAGAGATTTTGTTATGATTGTTTCATAGACTACTAGATGTCATTAGCCTATGCCTTAAAAGTACTTTTTTTGTTAATATCTTGGTTGGCCTTGAAAAAAAAGTTATCGAACTTTATATATTTGTACTCGTCATAAAATATTCTATTCAAAATTAAAATAATACACAGGGTGTTTTATTATTTTGTTGATGTATGGTAGTGAATGTTGGGTTTGATTGCAAAGGCATAAACGGAAAATGACTGCTGTGGAAATGAAATTTTTACGTGGAGTATGTAGTGTAAATAGGAGAGATCGGATACGAAATAGATTAGTGTATGATGAGTGTGAAATTGAAAAAAATGTTGTAGCAAAAGTTGGTGTTTGTCAGTTAAGATGGTTCGGACATGTTGAGCGAATGTCTAATGAACGTTTGGTTAAAAAGATTTATTTGAATGATTTTGATGGTATACGTTTGTGTAGACGTTCGATGAGTAGTTGGAGTGGTATGATTGAGAGTGTTTTGCGTGAGCGAAAGTTTCCAAGTAGTAGGAATAAAAGAGCATATATGAGAGGAATTATGAATGTGGAAGAAGCGAAAGTTGCTTGTTTGGATAGGAATGTTTGGAGGCGACTGATTTCGGGATGATGAAAAGAGTTTGTGCCAAATTTTTTTGGGTACTTAGCGTGATTGTGTATGTATGTATGTATGTATGTATGTATGATGTTTCATTATAAAATTTAAAATTGGCATTACTTACGGTCAAACTGGAAGCTCAAAATTGTTAAAAACATTCAACGCAAATATATATATTTACCTACCAAATTTTATTTTGATATCTCTAAAAACTCTAGAGATATTTACTTGGCTCCACACATTTGCCCATTACTGTATATATATATATATATATATATATATATATATATATATATATATATATATATATATATATATATATATATATATATATATCCGCAACTTATACATGAAATATATTTAAAATCAGTTTGGTATAAACCTGTTCATAAGTTGAATAATTAATACTAAATAGTTACTAAAAAGGAGTACTATTAGTCTTTAATCTTTATTAGGACATTCAAGAGTATTTAGACGAAGCGACGGATGGAGTAATATTTTTTAGTTTAGGTTCGGTTTTATACAGTAAATATATTTCACAAGAAATTCTTAATTCAATACTGCAAACTTTTTCTAAATTACCTCAAAAAATATTATGGAAATTTGAAGATGAACATCTGCCTGGTAAACCTGATAATGTGAAAATTGGAAAATGGTTTTCACAGTCAGACATTTTAGGTATAAAATAATTTTATCTGTAATTAAAAATTTATATTTTACTTACAAAATATGATAATTTTTAGCACATCCAAATGTAAAATTATTTATAACACATGGAGGACTACATAGTTGTATAGAAGCTATATATAGAGAAATACCTATTGTTGGCATTCCAATTTTTGTAGATCAATTTAAAAACGTTGCAAATTTTCATAGAGCTGGTTACGGTGTTCAATTATTACTTTCTGAACTTACAGAAGAAACGTTTACTAGTGCAATTAATCAAGTTCTCCATAACCCAAGGTAATAACTGCTGTATAGATTTTCTAAATTTATTTGTAAAATATTAATAGCATATTATGCTACGAGAAGTAAAAAGCGATGATTATTCTATTCTATTCCGAGTAACGTATTCAATTTTTTTTTCAAGCATTCTAAATGAAACTATACTAAAATAAATAAAAACACATGCCAAGTAACCTCAATATTATTAAGAGTTGTAGAATTGTATGTATATGTATGTGAGAATTAATCTTTATTTGGTCGAATATACAATTTCTGACCATCCTGAGCAATATACAATACATTTCTTGCATTTCTACACATATTTTCAATTACCAAATTAAAATTAGAGCAAAAATAACAAAATACAATTGTCAATTAACATAACAAAACTAATAATAACATAACTACACTTGACGTTGTAGTTATGTTTGGTGCTGCCACTAGTAGTGTGTATAATTACTAACTGTTGTACAGTAATGTTATTATTGTACTAATAACATTATGACTTATTTCTACATAAGTAACGTAATATTAATATTATGATATGCTTAAAGAAAAAAATTATTATGATATTATTTTACTGTACAAGTAATAAATAAAACTATTTTAATATTTTTCAGATATCGTACGAATATACAACAAGCTTCAGCATTATTTAAGGATCAACCAATAAAGCCTCTTGATAAAGCAATTTTTTGGATCGAACATGTAATAAGAAATAAAGGAGCTTCACATCTTCGTTCTGCATCAATGGATTTAACACTGTATCAATATTTATTATTTGATATTGTCGCTGTAGTTTTTGTTACATTAGCCGTATTTTTATTATCTGCTTGTTTTGGTATTAGAATTTTATATAAATATTTAAATCAAAAAAACAAATCAGTTAAAATTAAACGAAAATAAAAAAAATGTTATTTACATAAAACAATCTATTTGTTTCAAATTTGACATATATCGGAAACCCACTTTTATTGATAGTATAATGCCGATGAATTCTCTAAACCGCATCCACAATGTAAAAAATTCAAGTAAATGTACACATTCTATGACTCTAATTTTTTTATTATAATAATAATATTACATAAATTATTATTGTAAAAATTTCAAAATGCTGCTATTTTTACTATGTAAATTTACATAAATTTAAATTACATTTTTCACAGTGCAGTACAAATATTTAGTTTTTTATTCTATGATATATAGAGCACTAAAACTACCAAAGAAATTGAGAATAATAATAGTTACCTGTAGAAATAAATTAACACAATTTTAATGAAAACAAAATTCAAATTTACTCAAAGTTTAATATCCACACATTAAATCAGAAAATAAACATTATGCTATGCTATTAATAAATTCAATAAAATCATTCAAATATGTATCATTATTTAAAAAAAATTAAATAAATTATTTCATATTATTAGTATTGCTATGAATATATTTAAAAATCCTAGTAAATAATTATTAAATAGTACTATTATTAAATATTGTATTATTTTAAAATATAGTAATTATATTTTGGTAATTATTAAAAATAAAAAATTAAAAAAATTCTTTAGCTGGTATGCGATCTAGAGACCTGCACGAGTTCGGGCTTCTAACCGACTCGGCCCGCGGGCCGGGCCAAAAAATTGACTAATGCCTATTTTTTTAAATAGTAGTAATATTTTTAATGATACATATTTTTAGAAATAAATAAAAAATTTATACTGTAACTACAAAAATAATAAACTTTTACTTTTTTGTTAATTTTCGTGTCTCCAGTAGAGTCATTTTTACCACTTTGACTGCAAGGAAAAAGTGGTATAGCGTTTGGTACGGTGTCTGTAACATTTTCAGAAAAAAATTTGTATATAGAAATCCTTCATATAGCCTCTAGATGACGAATCTGAACTTAGTTTATGTGGGTGTATGGATGTGCGTCATCAGCTCGCTCGGTCGTAAGACAAAATTTTGTGATCACAACTCCTCCTAGACGGTTCAACCGATTTTAATGAAATTTTCAGAATAAATTTGTCTAGTGCCCAAGATGGTCATGTGGTTTTGGTTTTTTCCAGTGGTACCAATTTTCCGAGAAAAAAATTACTAAACTTTTTAAAAATTTATTGTGGCTATATTATTTATCTGATTTTGATCAAATTTTCAGGAAAGATTTCCCTAGCTTCCACATAAATTACGTAATTTTAATATAATACAGTGTTGCCAACTTTCCGAGAAAAAAATTACTAAATTTTTTAAAAATTGATTGTGGCTACATTATTTATCCGATTTTGATCAAATTTTCAGAAAAGTTTTTGCTAGTGCCCGTATACATTTCGTAATTTTAATAAAATACAGTGTTGCCAACTTTCTGAGAAAAAAATTACTAAAATTTTTAAAAATTTATTACGGCCATGTTGTTTAATCGATTTTGTTTAAATTTTCACAAAAGATTTTTCTGGTATCCATATAAATTAAATAATTACAACAAAGTACAGTGTTGCCAACTTTCTGAGAAAAAAATTACTAAACTTTTAAAAAATTTATTATGACCACGTTATTTAACCGATTTTAATCAAATTTTTACTAAAGATTATGCAATTATGCAATTTTAACAAAATACAGTGTTACCAAATTATCGAGAAAAAAATTACTAAAATTTAAAAAATTTCATTGTGGCTACATTATTTATCCGATTTTGATCAAATTTTCAGAAAAGTCTCTCCTAGTGCTCACATAAATTATAATTTTATTAAAATACGGTGTTGCCAACTTTCCGAAAAAAAATAATAGTTTTCTAAAAATTTGTTATGCCCGCATTATTTTTCCGATTTTAATGAAATTTTTACAGGAGATACCCTTAGCGCCTATAATATTATATATTAGCAAAATACAATGTTTCCAACTTTCGGTCAAAAATTTTTTTATTTCTATTTCTTATCATTTATGTGATAATGTCAAAGTGGTCTATATATGGGTTTACCCATATACGTCTAATCTTGTTTATATTAATATTTTGATTTTTGTAGTTTTTTGTAAATGTTTCTTGTCCTCTTGTTAGGCCTTAACTTGTAGGACATTGCATTATTAAATAAATGAATAAAAATAAATATTAAAATTTATGAAACAATACAATATATTGTAAATTGTATAAGTAAATCACTTTACATTTAAATTAATTTTTAGTATATACATACATACAAAATCACGCCTTGTACCCAAAAGGGTGTGGCACAAATTCTTTCCTATCCAAACAAGCAACTTTAGCTTTATCCGCATCCATAATTCCTCTCATATATGCTCTTCTATATATATACGAGTACTAATATATTTCGTACCTGGTCTCTCCCATTTGCACCACATACCCCACGTAAAAATTTCATTTTTACAGCAGTCATTTTTCTGTTACACTTTTGCAATCAAACCCAACATTTACTACCATATATCAACGTAGGCACCAAAACAGCCTTGAACATACTCAAACGGACTTTTTTACAAACGTTGGCATTCCTAGAAAAAGTACCAAAAGCACATAAAACCTTACAACTAGCATTTACTCTCTTTTCAATTATTTCACTATCAATTGGATCAATTGTTTGCTTTTCGTATGATTGTCGAAAAGTTACTTGACAAAAATAAAAAAGTGTTTTGTGGCTTTCTCGATTTAAGGAAAGCTTATGACAGTGTTCTTCGGGAAATCTTGTGGGATGTGCTTCGCGAGTACGGTGTTAATGGTAATCTTTTAGGAGCAATTCAAGCTCTGTATGATGGAAGTGAAGCTGCTGTACGAGTTGATGGTTTTTTAAGTGATTGGTTTTGTATAGATGTAGGCGTGAAACAGGGCTGTGTAATGTCTCCTTGGCTATTTAATTTATATATGGATGTCCTTCTTCGGAAAGCTTTCTGTGGTAATGATGGTTTACAAATAGGTGATTGTCGTGTACCTGCTTTAGCGTATGCTGATGACGTGGTAGTTTTGGCTGAATCTGAAGAACAACTGAGAAGGATGATTGATAGAATTAATGTTGTTGGTAAAGATATGAATCTTGTGTTGAATGTAGATAAATGCAAAGTTTTAGTTTTTGAGAAGGGTGACTTGATGACTAAATGTAATGTATATATTGATGGTGCACGTTTAGAGCAGGTAGATGAATTTGTGTATTTGGGTAGTTTGCTAACTAGAGATGGCCGTTTTGATCGTGAAATTGAAAGGAGAGTAAATGCTGGTTGTAAGGTTTTGGGTGCTTTGGGAACTTTTGCTAGGAATGTAAATGTTTCCAAAGAAGCCCGTTTGAGTGTATATAATGCAGTTTTGGTGCCTACATTGATGTATGGTAGTGAATGTTGGGTTTGGTTGCAAAAGCATAAACGGAAAATGACTGCTGTGGAAATGAGATTTTTACGTGGGGTATGTGGTGTTAATAAGAGAGATCGGGTACGAAATAGATTAGTGTATGATGAGTGTGAAATTGAAAAGAATGTTGTAGCAAAAGTTGGTGTTAGTCAGTTAAGATGGTTCGGACATGTTGAGCGAATGTCTAATGAACGTTTGGTTAAAAAGATTTATTTGAATGATTTTGATGGTATACGTTTGCGTGGACGTCCGATGAGTAGTTGGAATGGTATGATTGAGAGTGTTTTGCGTGAGCGAAAGTTTCCAAGTAGTAGGAATAAAAGAGCATGTATGAGAGGAATTATGAATGTGGATGAAGCGAAAGTTGCTTGTTTGGATAGGAATGTTTGGAGGCGACTGATTTCGGGATGTTGAAAAGAGTTTGTGCCACACCCTTTTGGGTACATGGCGTGATTGTGTATGTATGTATGTATGTAAAACGACCATCCTTAGATAATAAACTACCCAAATACACATTACATTCAGTCGTCAAGTCACCCTTCTCAAAAACTAAAACTTTGTACTTTTCAACATTCAATTCAAGATTCATATCTTTGCCAACAATATTAATTCTATCAATCATCCTTCGTAGTTGCTCTTCAGATTCAGCCAGAACAACCATGTTATCAGCATACGCTAAAGCAGGTACAACACAATCACCTATTTTTATACCATCATCATCACACAGTGCTTTCCAAAGAAGAGCATCTATACATAAATTAAATAGCCAAGGAGACATTACACAGGCCTGTTTCACGCCAATATCAATACGAAATTAATCACTTAAACAACCATTAACTCGTACAGCAGCTTTACTTCCATCATACAGAGCTTAAATTGCTCCTAAAGATTACCATATAACAATACAAATAACGTTCTAATATTATTTTATATGTAAATACAAATATTATTATTAATACAATTTTTAAAATTCTTGATCGTAATTGAAAAACACAATCGGCCTCAGGCCGACGAGTACCAATCAAATAGTAAATAACTATCACTATAAAAAATGAAATTGTCCTGCATTTGACGAAAAGGTTCAGTAATTTGGAAGTAATCGAGAAGTTTTAATTGACACCAAGCAGTAAGCTTTCTATTCTGAGTGATTTTTTCTTCAAGCGTTCTAAACGAAACTGAAATAAAAATTAACAAAAATACATATCAAGTAACTTTAACTTTACTAACAGTTGTAGAATAGTATGTGTATGTATATATTATTTAATTTGTTACGTGATTTGTTACAATTTATCTTTCGTTGGTCGAGTATACAATTTCTGACTTTGGAGGTATATATTGCATTTCATGCATTTTTTCACACATTTTTAATAGTCATATTAAAAATCAAAAGAAAATAAACAATGCAATTGTCAATTAACCTAATGTCATAGTTTTCAATGTGGGTGTCAAATATATCAGAATAAATACCCTTGATATTGTAGTTATGTTTGGTAGTGCCATCACTGGTGTATATAGTAAGTAATTGCCGTATAATGTCATAATTGTACTAGTAAATATTTAACGAGCAAAATGTAACTTTTTGGTATATAGTTTTTGAAAAGATCATCTTATAAGAAAAGTTGTTAGCTATAAATTATTTAGCAAGATTTGTTAAATTTTTTTTTTCAAATGTATCTCTGTTGCGAAATTTTTGTAAAACACATGAAAGTGACATCATTAAATTACTACTTCCGGTTGGCAGATTTTTACCAAAAGTTGATCACATTGAGATATTCACCTCCGAAGTTTAAATGTAAAATTTTATTCAGCCGAATTTGCTCTACACTTGTTCACACACCGACAGACTGACAGACGGACATTACGCTAAAAATAGTTGATTCGTGTTAGTATAAGCTTAATTCGAGCTTATCTGTAAAAATCTCAATATGTCAAATTCAATATGATTACAATACCTATTTTATCATATGTGATATAATGGTCGGTAAAAATGAAATACAAATAAAATTTTAAAAAGGTGTTATTTATATTGTATAATGATAATATTTCTAATTAATTATGTTTATCAATAAACTTACCTATTTTTTTGTTTTGTTAAATATTATAATTAATGACTGTATATAATTGGTAAATAATATTTATTATTTTGTTATTGTTTGAAACTAATAAAACAAAATCATTTGACATGTATATAAGTAATTTTCTGTATTCTTTACATTTTATTCTATATACAGATTTATTTTCTGTTTTAAAATTAAATAATATTTTAAATTTAGTAATTTCTTTCATAGTATAATAAATTAATAATTATTTTTTCGTTGAAATATTGAAAAAAAATGTTAAAATCATATATGAAAATGATAAAAATTTCTTTCGTACAGCATTCCCGCTGTAAAACTATAGTTTTTTATCATTTTCATATATAATTTTGAAATTTTCTTCAATATTTCAACGAAAAAAACAATTATTCAGGTTTTTAAAGCAATCTATGTTTTATATATATACATATTTTTTTAAATTTTTAAGTGAGTTATTTTCTCAAAAAAATATTTATCTAAGGTACCAATTTTTTTACACCATCATTTAAGTAGTTGGACTATCTATAAAAACCAGCAAAAAAAGATTGGGGTTGCCATTAAAAAAAAAACAATGATGACGTCATTGTGCAAAAATACATGACGTCTTAAGTAAAAATTTTATGCCATAAGGTGGCAAATTAAAAAATAAAATTGACCTGTCCGAACGGTTTTCTTGAAAATATTACATAACGAAATTATGAATTTGGATACTTACTTTATCACCACATATATATATATATATATATATATATATATATATATATATATATATAATATACATATATATTTTATTTTTTTTAATCAATATAATATGATACAATTCGTTGTTATACATATAATTAAGTACAATATTTAAAAAAATATTATTAACATTGATTTTTTAAATATTTGTATAACAATTCTATTATCCAAAATATACTACATGCTAATAGAAAAAGAGTATGTACATGTATCAGCCATATATTACCATCAAATAATGAAATCATCGTTTCTGGAACAAAGGAAAAAAAAACAAATTATAAATATATAGAAATAAATAATTAAAATAATATATAAAACAAAAGTAATTTAATTATAAAACTTAAATATGTGAAAAAAATTTATAACACAATTACCGATTTGAGAAATATTTAAACTTGAATTACTTATGAACGTGAAGATCGTATTATAAAAATAAGTTATTACTCTGAACTTAAGCTTGAATAAAAATAATTGAATAAATACAAGTTAGTGTTATATTGCACAATCCGTTTTTGTATTGCAAATTAAATGCGCAAAAGTTCTAGACTTTCATAGTTTAAACAAGTTGAAAAAACACATGTCGATTTAGAAAAAAAATTATAAATTTGAAAGAGTTATTTTCACAAGTTACATTATATGTGTACAATTATACAAGTATTACAATTTGGATTTTGGTAAGAAAATATTTAGCTTTGTTTGGAATATTTTAAATCTTGTAATTGTGTTGATGAATTTGCTGATTCTAGAGAGAAATTGATTTTATGTGGATATTTAAATAGTTGGATTGATGTAAAATGAAGTATAAATGAGAATGTCTTGAGTTCGTTTTGCAATAGTCGAGTAAACGATAATACTGAGAGAGTGTTTTATTTTTGCTTAGAACGTAATGTGTTCATTTCCAATACTTTTTACAACACAAAATTTCACATATGTTCTTGCAAATATGCAAATAGACGAAAATAGCGAAATTGCTTTTATTATGTATGATAATCGGCTTGAAACTTTGGTTATGGACACACGTGTTAAATGTGATGCTAATCATTAAAAAATGATCATTATTTAGTGGTCTCATGTATACATTTAAATATGAGCTGGTGCATGAGGAAGAAAATCTGATAACATGTTTTGTGTGAAATCTAGTGTTCTTCAGTGTAAAAATACCAAAGATGAGTATGTTCAAAAAATGAATAAAGTTTTTCCTGCGTGTGAAATAAATTATGAATACGATATGAGATTTGGAGAGAATATGAACATGGAATAATTCAGTATGCAAAATAAGTATGTAGTGAACAAAAAGTTAAAAAAGGAGCCTATATAGGTTATTTGTATGTTAGAGATTTTCCTGGTAGTTTGCGTGATGAACGTTATCGTGAATGTAAGTTAATGTAACAAAAATTAATATATTAGAAGAATAGTTAAGAATAGCAAAACAAAAATGGAAGAAAGCGTGAGTAAGACGTAAACGATTGATTTCATTACAAATAGGAGATTGTTTTAGCAGACTGTGAAGAGAACAAAAGGTGGTAGTGTGAGAACCGTGAAGGCAGTTAAGAGTGCAAGTGGTGATTTATTGTGGGATGAGTCGAATGTCAGGAGAGAGTTATTTAGTAATGTTTCTGTAAATTTGAATAATAGTGAAGTTGAATTTGAAAATTATGAAAGCATTTGAGTAATGCAATAATATGTAAATAAATAGTAAGTCTTTAGGTCTGGATGAAATTATACATGAAATATTAAAATTAAGGTGGTGAAAAAGTGTTTGAGAAGTTAGTTTTTATATTTTGTTTATGTTTAAAGCGTTGTATTTAGCTGTTATTTATCGTTTATTTGAAGGTAAACGCAGTTCATGTGAATGTACTAATTTTCGAGCAATTGGTATCTTATGAGTATTCCCGGTAAATTACATGTTAAAAAAATAATTCCCAAAAATCTTAAAAATTAGTGACGTTCTAGATGATTTCTTGCCAGAGAGAAGATGTATGGATCACCTGTTTGCTTTTCGTATGATTATCGGAAAGTCACTTGGCAAAAATAAAAAAATGTTTTCGATTTAAAAAAAAACTTATGACTGTTCTTTCAGAATTCGTGCGGAATGTATTTCACAAGTACGGTGTGAATAGTAAAATTTTAGGAGCAATTCAAGCTCTGTATGCTAAAAGTGAGGCTGCTGTACGAATTAATGGTTGTTCAAGTTAAATTAACTATAATGACTAGAATGTAATAGAATTAACATAAGTACGTATATTAATTTTTTGTTAAATGTTGGTAAGTGCAAAATATTAGTTTTCGAAAAAGATGATTTGATGAATGAATGTAATGTATCTGTTGATGTTGCATGTTTAGAGTTGACAAATAAATGAATTTGTGTTTTTGGGTAGTTTTTTGTTTAAAGATAGTCGCTTTGATCGTAAGACTGAAAGAAGAGTTAATGCTGTTTGTAAGGTTTTATGTGTTTTGGGTACTTTTACTAGAAACGTAAATGCTTTCAGAAAAGCTCGTAAATATTTGTTTTATAATAATATCATTATTGTACAAGTAACATAATGATCTTTTTATATATAGGCAATCTTAGACATATTAAAAAAATAATAAAAAATACCAATTCAAAACAATAAATGATAGTAAAATTTTAAACAGTATTCTTACTTGTAAAGTAAAATTTTACTATATTATTTAGGGGTTGTTCAAATAATTTCGAAGAGAAGCTCATTTCACCCATGGTACGGCACTGACTTTGATGCGTACTAAATGTATAATTGACAATAAATAATATATTGAAATAATTGTTCACTTACTTGATAGTGAGCCTATGCTTATACTTAAGATACATATAACGAGTTGATATAATGCAAAGACAGCATTGAATCGGATACGAGAATATTCGACTAGCACTAACATAAATGTTACTTCTATAAGACATCGTAACATACCTAAGAAACTAATGCACGATATATGTCCCCAATATAATGTGCTGTCGAGTGATGTAAAAACTGGAAAATAAAAATATTGCATTATCAAATATAAGGTATATATTTATTTCTACACGTTTTTATTAACTCGATTTCTTTCCTGTCTGTCTGTTTGTTCGTTTTTTTTTGTCTATTCAGTACAAATTTTGCAATCGATTTTAATAAACTAACCTATTCGTCCAATAGCTGAAAATAGTGTACCAAATAAAAATAAATATCTATTCTTAATTGTATAGCACATACTCATTCCAATCAATATAGTACGACCGAAAAAATCGGCAAACATATAAATTGTCATAAAGTAAGCAATTGTATCACTATTATATTGTAAATCTTGTAAGTATGATGGTAGTAAAGCGAGAAACATCATATCGGAAGTACATGCTAATGCTAGTCCAACAACTATGTTTACGAACACAGGATCTTTTAATAGTGATAATTCAAAAAAATTGTAAATACGTTGCCTAAAAAAATAGTTCTACATTATAAGTACACTTTTATTTTATGCAATCTTAATATTCTACTTAAATAATAAAAATATGTATGCCCAACACTTTATTAAAAATCTAATGTGAAAATTAAACATTTTCTTGTCAAGCCGAGCACTGATGATTGGTAGTGTTAAAAATATTCGGTTTTCAAAAAAATAAAAACCGGTTAACTACAATTAGCCGGTTACCCGCTTTTAATCGGTTAATCGTGATTAATCAGTTAACTGCGATTTAGTAGTTAACCGCCATTAACCGGTTCACCATTATTTAGTTAATCGCGAGTAACCGGTTAACTGCAATGAACCGGTTAATTGCAATTAATCGCGGTTATAACTGATTAATGAAAAAGTTAGATTTGTTTGAATTCAATTTGCTAGCTACTAGAAATTGTTGGTTAAGAAATTTTTATACTGGCACTGTAACCTGCGTAAAAGTTACCAATGGAACATTAATTCGTCGCTTATTGTTGGTGGGTATTTTTTTAATGGGGACTGTGATTAGGAAAATTGTAAATTTCCTAGCGCAGTTTAACGCAATTTTATTACAATTACCACATATAACGTCTTCCGAATTTATATTAATTTTTTTGTCATTCTTCTCTTTGTTTACTTACTAATAAATATATACAATATTTACAATTAAGCATAAGATACTATCGCGATGTTATGCATATATATATATATATATATATATATATATGTATATATATATATATATATATATATATATGTATATATATATATATATATATATATATATATATATGTATATATATATATATATATATATATATATATATATATAAATATCTAATTAATTATCTGTAAAATACGTTTATATTATAAAGCTTAAAATTTTAAATATTACTTCGCAATTCAAATGACAACTTACTTTTATTTAGTAATACTGTACTTTTTAAATCATCAATAATTATTTACTATTTAGCGGATTAAGGTAAGGACTGACTATGTGACAAATCATGATTATAATGTCGAAAATATTTACAAATTAATTTTATAAAAAGTAAGTAAATAATTAAATATTTCACTTACACAATTATTGTACAATTAATATTACAATAATATTAATTGTACAATATAATTACATTAATATTCGTTGCTTTTTTGCAAAGATATATATATATATATATATATATATATATATATATATATATATATATACATATATATATATATATATTGTTTTCAATATACAAATATTATTAGATTAGTATAAATTTAAAATGTAGAACAACTAGCGTGCACACGCCGCGCCGCCAGTTGTAAATTGTATTTTGTACTATCCAAAGTATGACTTTCAAAATTTATTCCCTAGTCATTAGCACTTATTTCTTTGTTATTTAAAAGAAACTAGAGTCGAATTAAACAGAAGTTCGTATTTTTGTTTTGAAAGAAATTATTGTACATATTAGCAACAACATAGTAATAAATTTACAATATAAACAAAATAATATTACTAAAATATATATTGTACTGTATACTCAAAAAAATGCGAAAACTGATGATTGTAACATAAAAATCATTTTATGAGTTTATTGCATGTGTTAAAAATAAAAACATTTATATAAGTGGTGTGTGGTACATGCAGTTTGCTCATTAATACATGTTTCGTTTAGAAGTATTTTGCGTCCGTTATTTTCTGTGTGTAGAGTTTCCTCTTAATTGATATCTTGTGCAACGGGGATGGCTGACAAATGTTGAAATTTGTTTTTGTAATCTATGTGACCTTAAATGTTCTTTATAAATCTGGTTTCTATATTCTAAACTGTTTTTCCTATTTCTTATTTTGTTATTTTTATTTTTTACTTTATTTGGTATTGTTGTTAAAAAATCTTAAAACTTTGGATAATAAATTATCATAATTTTGGGTAATACAAAATACAATATACAATATAAATATTATACCTTTGCAAAAAGCAACAAATATTAATTTCTAATACTCTCCTATTTATTAATATTAAAGAATGAAGATATTCTTATAACAAATGTAAAATTTTATTATCGTAGGTTATAGCTATAAGATGGGGAATATATTCTTTCTACATCTATACTTATAATTTAATAAAGTGTAGTAATTATTAAATTTATTTATTTCCAAAGTATTTTTTTCATTTACATATTAAATTAAAATATTTAAATTATTATCATAACCTTGAATAAACTTTCGTAATATTTAAATTTATTTGGAAAAATGTAATATTTTAAAAAACATATATAAAATAGTTATAAAACTTACTTATTTAGAAAAATGTCTAAATAAGAATTTTAATAATTTTGTGTATTGAAAATTGGCAGATACAATAATTATGTAAGTGAAATATTTAATTATTTACTTACTTTTTATCAAATTAAATTGTAAATATTTTTGACATTATTTGTCACATAGTCAGTCCTTACCTTAATCCGCTAAATAGTAAATAATTATTGAAGATTTAAAAAGTACACTATTACTAAATAAAAGTATGCTGTCATTTGAATTGCGAAGTAATATTTAAAATTTTAAACTTTATAATATAAACGTATTTTACAGATATTTAATTTGTAATTGATAAAATTATTATTAAATATATTAGGAATTATAAAAATGTATACATTTATTTTTGTTTCATTGAAATGCATAATTTAAAACTTATTGTTAATATTGCAGGATTTTTTTTTTAATGTGTTTACGCCATTTACTATCTACTAGAGCAATTCGATGTAGTTTTTTTTCGGACTGATGGACATAGGGGTGGGAGATATTTTCGACCGGGTGGTTTTTCGGCCGCGTGGACAGACAGTGATTTTCGGTAGCGTGGCATTCCACATCATAAACAGGCGCGCACTCTTCGGTGCTCGGTGCCGTTCAAAGAAATGCTACCTCTGAGTCGAAATCAACTTAATTTTTATCGACTCCACACCCCTAGTTTTATACTGATTTTTGGTGATTAGATCCTACTTTTAAGGTTAAGTTTTTGTGTAAAATAATGCATATTAAAGATAGAATTATATTTAAAATTATACTTCGTGCCTACAATAGGATAACACAAAAAAAAGTAATTACTAAAATCTAAATTATGTTTTGACAAACATTGCAAAATAATTAATAAAATTAAAATCAGAAAAAATTTGATATTATTTACTTAAAAATGATCTATTAAAATAAATTTTCCATATTTAATTTACTGGTTAGTAGTGATCCAATTTTAATAATAATAAAATTTATGGAACAGATATATTGCTTTTATTTTGAAACTGTTTGCAAATTAATATTTAAAATATTGCAATAAAATTTAATATAACTTACCAAAATTTTATTTCAGGTGTAACTTCATTTTTCTGAAATAAGGTTTTTTCTATAAGTTCCAAAGACGCCAATTTATCTTTTTCTTCCAAATTCATCAGTTTAGTAACAGAGTTAAACCTATTGTTAGCGTCTTTATTTGTAACTGAAAAATATAAACCATTTATATTTTAAAAATATAAAATAACCATTTAAATATATTTTCAAGATCTTCATTTACATTATTAATTAATTGTGTTTTGTCAAAGCCATCCAAGTACATTAAAGTATCATCCGCAAAGCGGTGTATTTTACAAAATTTTAAAACATTTAGATAAATGATAAATATAAGCAAATCTAGCACATTTCTTTTATGAACTCCCATACCTACCGAAAGTAAACTGGAATAGACATTATTTAATCTAACACACTGCTTTCTGTTTTTCAAATAATTTTTAAACCAGTTTAAGACTTTGTCTTTTATTCCATACCTAGCTAACTTTTGTTTCAAAGTTTCAAATGCTTGCTTTAAATCAAGAAAGACATCATATATCTAATTTTTATTGTCTTACGCTAATTTCCACTGATTTAATAAACAATTTAATGCTGTTTTGCGAAAATGATTTTTTCAAAACCTGACGCATTGGTCTTAAAATTTTATTGTTATCTAAATGTATTATTAGCTGCTTACGAACAACTATTTCTAACAGTTTTTCAGTAATTGGTAACATATCCACAGGTCTATGTTCTTCAATTTTAACTGTACCTATAATTTTTGCTATGGCAGGCACAAAAGATACCTTCAATTTATCTGGAACTGTACCAGTACATAGAGATTTATTAATATGTATATTACAATAATGGACATTCTACTATATCAAAGTGTAGTTATAAAAACTAAGCATCTATTTTATCTATATTTAATTAATTTTGCAGTAAAAAAATGATTTGCCTTAATTCAACAATAGTTTTTTTGTAAAATACACTAAATTCAATCTTTACTATTTGATTGATATTTGCTATTGGATTAGAAGTGTTGCTAGATGAAAATGATTTCATAATTTACACTGTTGTAAAAAATCGATTTTAAATTATAATTGTTAAATATATTGAGTGACTTTTGTATTCCATATTAATTTAGAATTATTTTTACATTTATCAATGCTATTGTTATAAAAAAAATATTTCTCTAATTTTATTATACTTTTAACTTTATAGCGCATATTTTTAAATTCATTTCAATCATTTTTACCTTTAGAAAACAAATATATCTTATATTTCAAATCTCTATCATAAAGAACAATATTAATATTGTTACTAAACCATAATTTATTTTGATGTGACTTCATCGTTGTTTGTGTGTTATTATTAATACAATTTGATATATTTTTATTATTCTCGCAAGAATGTCATACATTACACTGTGATCAGCAATTTTTGCTCTATACCAAACATCACAAATATTACTGAAATTATTTCACAAGACATAATCAACTAACATGCTAGAAAAATCAGTTATTTTTGTTTGTTTGTTTATTAATTGTTTGTTGCCAATCATTTCTATATTAGTTTTAAGTTTTTTTTCCATGAAAATTATCTATACTTAACCGGTCTTTTTTTAAACCAATAGTTTCGTTTGATTTGTGATGCTATTTGATTCAAAGTAATTGTCTGAAAACCACATAAAATTTGGTAAACTGATATTCTGCAATCTGTACACAGCGGCAGTATAAATAAAATAATTTCTAAACAAAACATTTATAGACAATAACCACCAACATTTTTCTTCTTATACTTTACAAAACAACTTAAATTTTAAATTTGAATGAACAAACATTAATATCCCACCAGTATATGTCGAGAAGAAGTATTACATCGCACTAAATTACAATTAGGAACGTAGAGTTCAAAATGTTCAATATCTATTATAGTTAAAGCTTCTGATAAATAAACAATATGCGGTTTTTCAATATTTATAAAATTATCTACTTTTACTTTATTAATAAAATAGCTTTGACTGTATAACTGAATTTCCTTTTTTTTACTTTTCCACATATATAGTATATCGCCAAATTTGTCAGAAATTACATATTCGACCAAAGATAGATCAATCAAATCAAATTAGTCAATCAATCAAGTTTCGACTATTTAATAGTCATCATCCGGTCTGGTACTGATTTTATTACCGGCGATTACCTGTATATATATATATATATATTGTGTGACAAAAACACTTTTTGTCACGAGTCAAATTTTGTATAAAAAATGATATTTTTATAGAGTATTTACTTTTTAGTAAATTGGCAATATTGATTTAAGATTGTGAAATTAGCATTCACATAAATAGGTGTGAACTGGTGAATTCGCTCTCTCTTCCATGAGCAGTCCGGCTCTGAGCAAACATCTACTTGTATGTCGTCGTTGTATCTGTGATGAGTTTGAAGGTTAATTACCATGCGGTATTGAAAAAGTAATGTATTCAAGCCAGAAATTGTTCGTTTGGATTTGAAACGATGTAAGTTGACAATTTATTTATTTTGTATTATGTTTGAATTGTTATTCATGAGATTTTATTGATATTTGGATTATTTTAGTAACGTAATTTTGCTCTCATGAATACAATGATGGTCAACTTACATTTGATTACGTTTTGTATATTTTGTAAAGCCAAATTCTTTCTTGAATAATTTTATTAATTATTTTGTTTTGAGTTATAATTTGTAGAGTTCAATTTATTAGAGTTTGTATCGTTATATTTTAATTGAAGATTAGTAATTTTGAGATGATAAATTAACCTTGAAGCAGCACAGATTCCCGTTCCAATCCTCATTTCTTTCTTTTGTAAATACTAGTAGATTTCCTTCCCGTTTTCCGTTTGTGAAAGTTCTTTAGTGCGTATCATTGTCTGTATTCGTAAATTTCGAGCCCTCGCTAGATCGCGTTATGATCTTCAGATTTTTGGTTGCAGTGTGCGACGCTGCGGTTGATAATTTTATTCGCGTATTAAAACGACCGGCGTTTTAATGTTTGAACTTTTGTAGAGTTCGTGATTATTGCAATACGAGTTATTTTGAGGCCACGTGCCATTGTTCGTGTTGCGATGATTTTTTGGTTTATCGTATCGTATTATTTTGCTATTATCACAGCGCTTAAATTTTAGGCTGAAGAAGCTATATCGGCTGTGATGATATTTTGTTTTAGTATATTTTTTGTGGCCACGGTTTGATTCTCGTTGAATTCTTTTTGCTTTCGTGGGCTACGCTTATAAGATCACGCGCGTTTCGCCGGCTTCCGGATTTACAAATCACGGGAAAGACATTCTGTCTAGATCGGCTAAAGTACTTTCGTGTTTTGTCTCTCCTGCGCACGCGACCCTCCCTCTGTTCCATGTTCTATGTTCCTTCTTCGTGATCCCTGATTTTTTTGTAGTATGAATGTCGTGTAGTAAATCGTAAGTAGCAAATCATCACTTTATTTGTATTATTTTTGTATTGAAGATTTTGTCGTGAGCAAGTAATTTTGACTTATTTAGCTAGAAAATGTTGTTCAGTAATTTTGTTTTAGTATTGCTAAATTTTCTTTGAGTTATGTATTTTTGTTTCTAGTTAAGTACTTTAATTTTACTTGTATCATTTTTTGAACTATACTATTTTCACTTAGCTTTCGTATCGTGCGATTATACTGTTGTTACCTATTTTGTTTGCTAAGTGAACTATGCAATTATCGTTTAAATTTTGTATTATGAGATTATTCTGCTGTTACTATTTTGTTTGCTAATTGAATTTTGTTATTATCGCTTAAATTTTGAATTATGATATTTCTTTTGATTACTAAATTTATTAACGTTGCTTGAGCTGATTGATGATTTGTGTACTTTAAATTGTAAATTGTAAAGTATTTTGATTCTGCTTTAATTTGTTATATTGATGATATTGTATGAAACTATTACCTATCTTGTCATTTCGATTGTATCGACTTTTATTTCAAGTTCGATTTGTTTGATTTTATCATGTTTATTATGTTGGATAAATCTGCTGTGCCCCCTCATGTTTAGATGAACAGGCTGTCGTTTTCAACGGTGTCCGAGTGAGATTCAGATGTATAGCAGCACCAGTAAATTGTGGAAACCGAGTTTGGATCAGCCAATGAAAGATTTCGACCATCCAATAAATCGAGCATTAATTATGGATTGGATGATGATTTTATATGACGTACCGAAGCCCGCTGGGCGTATTCTGATTGCGAGGGCGATTATTCTCCTGATGTCTTGATCAACGGCCACGCCGCGTGCTGCGCTATGCATTCTGACATCTCCTCGGCGCTGACGAAAACGCAGAAGAAGATCTTCTTTAGCTAGACCACCCGCTAACCAGCAGACATCAAAACATTCGTATATTACGCTGTATTCCATATCATGCAATATAACATCTCGTATTACAAAACTGTAAGTAATTTTTTATTTAATTATTTATCGCATTTCCGAAACAAATTCTCGAAAAATGAAATAAATCCCTATCCCGTTAAGTTCCTTTTTGAGATTTGTCAAAGCTTCTCAATTTTGCGTCAACATTCCGCTTTGACTGGCGCCCACCTAATTTACCAACATCACAAAATAAAGTTCCTACCAACCCCACCTACGACCCAGCTCTCCTCCAAACAACTGACGCCGTGCCCATTATGGGTGACAGGTAGGATAAAAATCAGATGAATAAAATATTTCAAAATTTGAACACTTTGATAAAATTTAACTTTAACATCTAATATTTTTCTTCATCTAAATGTCACAATATATATATATTATATATGTTATATATATTATATATTATACCGGGTGTCTACTTTTTTTTTGTTACATAGGGAATACAATGCTAAAATTTTCATTTGGTGATAAATTTTCCCCTAATTATTATAGAACAAAAGTACAAATACAAAAGTTGTTTAGAATTCAAAAATGCATCAAATGATGCCAAATTTATCAATATAGGATGTTCCGATCAAGAATTAGAAGCAAATTAAAATTTCCATTTTTGCGCTCTTTACATCAAAGTGCCATGGAAATTAAACAAATAATTTCATTTCTTCTGGAGTTTGAGTTTGACAGATCGTATTTATTTTATTGTTACGTTCTGTATTATTATCATTATTATTGAAAATAATGAATAAACTTAAGGTAAATGAAAAAGTTCAGTGCGTAAAATGGTATTTTACTGGAAATTCGATACGACGAGTAAGAGATTTATTCAGCGCTTTCTTTGAAAACCGTCCCATACCTTCCGCTATGACTATTCGTAGGATAATTAAACAATTCGAAGAAACTGGAAGTGTGTTAAAACGTTGTAAAAATTGTAGAAAAATCAACGCAGAAGATCAGGAGGAGAATTTAAATCAAAATGCAATTAAAGAAAATACATTGAATATACTTTTGTGTGTAACGGAAAACCCAAATGTTAGTGTGCGTCAACTTGGTGCTGAATTAAATTTGCATCCTTCAACAATACATAAGGTACTAAAAAATGAAAAATATCATTCTTATAAATATTCCACGCACCAAGAGATATTTGAAGCGGATAAAATGGCTAGAAGCGAATTTAGTAACATTATTATGGAAAAATCCAATTTAGACAGAAACTTCTTGAAATCTATTTGTTTTACTGACGAGTCTACGTTTACTTTACACGGCGAACCTAATACACAAAACTTTAGAATATGGAGCCAAACAAATCCTCATTTAATGGTAGCAACACGTACCCAATATCCAGAAAAAGTTAATGTATGGGCTGGAATTTTTGGCAGGTGTATAATTGGGCCATTTTTTATTGAAAATAATTTAAACAACGAAAAATATTTGGATATGTTGCAAAATCATATTGGTCCGCAGTTAGAAGAGTGTGCAACTCAAGATAATGTTGTCTGGTATCAACAAGACGGATGTCCGGCACATTACAGCTGCAACATTAAATTATATTTGGATCAATGTTTTCCAAATTCATGGATTGGTAGAGGTGGTCCAATTAATTGGCCAGCTAGATCGCCCGATTTAGCACCGTGCGATTTCTTTTTATGGCCATATTTGAAGGAGAAAATTTATAAACGACATATCAAAAATCTTGTTGATTTGAAAAATGCCATTGTTGAAGAGTGCAATAATATAACACAAACACAATTAAGCTCTGTACGTCACGAATTTTATAACAGATTAGGTTATTGTTTGGCAGTTAATGGCGATTTATTTGAACATTTAATTTAAATTGTTAGTTTCGTTTTTGTTCTCCTATATCTTGTATTCATGAATTTTTCTGTTTTATAGGTATATTGAATATTGTAATAAATAAAGAAAGTTTTACGGAGTTCAGCTATTTACTATTTATTAAACTCTTATCCGACGTTTCACTGCACAACTTACAGCATCCTCAGGGATAAGTTTAAATTATTATAATAAATATATTAGGCATAATGCCAGTCATCTAATTCAAATGTATTGTTTTTATAACTTGAAGTTAATAAATAAATTAAACAATTACTTAAAATTATAATGGAGACATTCACAATTTAAAACCACAGCTAGTACGTAGTGTACAGCCGAGTAAAATACCCTTTCATTGTAATAAATAATAAATACTTAATACTTTTTATACTTAATAGCTTTTCATTTACATTAAGTTTATTCATTATTTTCAATAATAATAATAATAATAATAATAATAATAATGATAATAATACAGAACGTAACAATAAAATAAATACGATCTGTCAAACTCAAACTCCAGAAGAAATGAAATTATTTGTTTAATTTCCATGGCACTTTGATGTAAAGAGCGCAAAAATGGAAATTTTAATTTGCTTCTAATTCTTGATCGGAACATCCTATATTGATAAATTTGGCATCATTTGATGCATTTTTGAATTCTAAACAACTTTTGTATTTGTACTTTTGTTCTATAATAATTAGGGGAAAATTTATCACCAAATGAAAATTTTAGCATTGTATTCCCTATGTAACAAAAAAAAAGTAGACACCCGGTATATATAATATATATATATATATATATATATATATATATATATATATATATATATATATATATATATATATATATATATTAGGGTGGTTTAAAAAAATATTTTTTTAAAAAAAATTTTACGCACTCTTTAAAAAAACTTTATTAAAAAAGAAACTTTCTGTGCAAAGTTTTGTCAAAAAATATTAATATTAACCCCTTAACAAATTTAGAGTAGACCGCTCAGTTTTTCTTAAATTACATGTTTTAAATAGTTAAATTTTTTTATATTTATTGTAACAATGAATAATAAGTGATGAGAATACTTACCATTCATTTCAAGATATTCTTCCTTTTTCTTTCGTGAAACATGCCATTGAACTGGATGCAATGTTAGCGCAACGACAATAATATGTAAATTAATTCCACTAATTATGAGTAGAGCGCCATTAAAACCAAAAGTTTTCAAAAAATATTCTGCCATATATGGTAAGGCTATATTAACAGCCGCATAGGTACTTTGAACTACGTACATTATAAAATTTTTTCTTTCTACAAAATACTCGTTAAAGGTTTTAAGTGCAGAATGCATTAATAATCCTGACCCAAGTCCTGAAATATATTAATTAGTAATTGCTTTAGTACCTACGTTGATGTATGGTAGTGAATGTTGGGTTTGACTGCAAAAGCATAAAAAAAATGACTGCTATGGAAATGAGATTTTTATGTGAAGTATGGGGTGTAACTAGGAGGAATCGAATACGAAATATATTAGTGTATGATGAGTGTGTAATTGAAAAAATATTGTTAAAATGGTTCAGTCAGTTTGAGTGAATATCTTATGAATATTTGGTTAAAAAAATTTATATCAATAATTTTTCAAGTATACGTTTGCGTAGACGTCTGATTAGTAGTTGGAGTGATATGATTGAGAGTGTTTTGCGTGAACGAATGTTTCTAAGTAGTAATAATAGAAAAGCATGTATGAAAGGTATTGCTTGTCTGAATAGGAATATTTGGAGGAAAATTATTTCAGGAAACTGGAAAAAGTTTGTGTCAGACCCTTTTGGGTATATGGCGTGATTGTGTATGTTTTGTTATTAAATATTTTTGCTATTAATCTATTAATTTAACATATGTGTACGGACAAACGGTGCCACCTAATATATTGTGACATTATATAACTTTTCAAAAAAAAAAAAACAATAAAAATTTACATCTTTGCTCAAAGCCAATAAAACTTTAAAAGTTATATAACTTACCTTGAAATATTCCATAGCTAATAGATAAATGGGGAAAAGTTTTAGCAAATGTAGTAGAAAACGAGCCAATTACTGTAAATGATGCTCCAATAAGTCCAACAAATCTACATGAAAACTTTTTAAGTAATAGATTTGCTGAAAGACCTGCAAAATAAATATAATAGTATATTACTAGAACAAAATTTTAATATAAAATTTCAACGTACATACAATGTACACACAGTAATCTGTAAATATATAAAGCACAATATAAATGTATATGTAAATGTATACATGTAGGTTTGTCCGGGTTTCAAATGCAACTTAAAGTTAAAGATAAAGTTAATTGCTATATTCAGATACGTAGCTCAAATACAAAAAATGTCGAAGTTAATATTGAATTTATTCGTTTAACACAAATTATTTATTGTAACTGACTGTCCTGAAAATTACATAATAAATGTTGTATTAATAATTCAATAATTAACTTAATATTATTAATTGGGGACCGGGAGGTTTTGCCGCCAGGCAAGTATTAGGCGTAGCTTTCGGTAGAAAACAAAAGAAGAGATAATTCGATTAAATATTGGTTAGGTTAGGTTCGGGAAGTTAGGTTAATAGGTTGGTTTAGGTGTTTGTCTTCTGTTGAAAGCTACGCCTAATACTTGCCTGGCGGCAAAATGTCGCGGCGGCAAAATGTCGCGGTGGCAAAACATCCCCGCGGCAAAACATCCCTGCGGCAAAATGTCCCTGCGGCAAAACGTCCGTGGCAAAATGTCCGGCAGCAAAACGGCGGCGGCAAATGGTCGCAGACCCTATTAATTGATTTATATAAAATAAAAAATGGTATATTTTTAACTGGCTCTATTTTCTACCAAAACGATTATTATTGTCCCGAAAAAATACCTGAGATATAATATCCTATGTAGACTAATATATATTTTTTTGATTTTTTTTGTATTTTGGAAAATAGAGAAAAAAATTTTCTTTCAAAAAAAAACACATTTTTTTGCGTTTTTTAGCCAAATTATAAATAAGAAAAAATAAAAAAAATATGTATTATTCTACGTAGGATATTTTATTTCAGGTATTTTTTTGGTACAATAATAATCGTTTTTGTAGAAAATAGAACCAGTTAAAAAATATACCATTTTTTATTTTATATAAATTAATTAATAATATTAAATTAATTATTAAATTATTAACTGAACATTCATTATGTAATTTTTAGAAAAGTCAGTTACAATAAATAATTTGTATTAAACGAATAAATTCAATATTAACTTAAACATGTTTTGTGTTTGAGCTACTTGTCTGAACATAGCAATTAGAACCGTGTGAAATAACGTTAAATGCCATTATAAATAAACATGTATATATTTCACTTGTTATGCACCGAACCCAAGTAGTCAAGTAGTGTTGCACTTGAATAAAAACTCGGAAAGTGCATTACGTCATTTGCCTGCACTGAGTGTGACACTTTTTGAACCAGTAGAAAACGCTATTAATTTAAATTTCAAAATGTGAATAAAACATACGGATATCGACAGATATTGATACCGACAGATATTGACAGGTTATACACAAACTGCACTGTTCGAAAAACAGTATGACGTCATTGACAAAAAAAGCAACACCGTGGCGCTCAAAAATCGCTATTTTTCCGAATTTTTTTATAAAAATACTGTAAAACATTTTAAATATATATATAAAATATGATATGATATTGATTTTACATAATTATTAAATATTTCACCTGAAAAGAGTAAATTCTACTGAGTGTAACGAGTCCATTAATTACGAAAAAATGTTTCAATAAATTAATTGTATTTATTAAAATAATATTCTCATTATATAATTTATAACTAACAATTTTAATAATTTAATTTAAATAAAACAGTTAAAGAAATTGAACAATAAATTAATAATTTTCTGTTCTAACTTACAATATCAATGTTAGTATGATGAGGTCGAATAGAATAATGTAGTTTTATTTTTAGTCGCGTTTCTTCTTTGTGTTTCAGTATAGTTACTGTAAGTCTGTCTATCATTCATTCAATTCGGCTATATATAATTACTAATTAAAATAATATTTTAGAAATACAAGAAAAATTACAAATGAATATTAAAAATTTAAATAGATGGATTAATATAAATAAATTAAAATTAAACATTTCAAAAACCAAAGCAATTATTTTAGGTCAAGAAAATATCTATATGTCAATCAGAGAAACGCACAATTTACATATTAAAATAGAAAATCAGAAAATTGAAATAGTAGAATCGTATAAATACTTGGGTGTAACTATAGACAGAAATTTAAAATTTAATGAACATATAAACTTAACTTGTAACAAAATAACAAAAGAAGTAGGTGTACTTAAACGATGTAGTAAATATTTATCATTATGGACGCGAAAAATAGTGTACAATTCTATAATATTACCACATTACCAGTTTGCTAGTACAATCATGAATTTAACTAATGAGAGTGACATTCAACGGCTACAGACACTACAAAACATGGCAATGAGAGCAATATTAAAATGTAATAAGTTTACTCGCAGTAGTGAAATGTTATCTGCCCTAAATTGGATAAATGTAAAAAAATTTCTAGAAATGAACGCATTGATTTTTGTGAATAAATGTAAATGGGGGGCTTTACCTAATTATTTTGGAAAAACCCACTTACAATGTTTAGGTCAGTACATAATTATAACACACGAAATCAAAATAATTTTATCTTGGAAAATAAAAATACCAAAGCTGCGCAAAATGATATATTTTTTAAAAAAATTAAGAAATATTACTTGGAAAATGTAGTTTAATTAAATTTTACGTATTTTACATGTACTAAATGCATTGTTTTAAATATTGTATAGTTCTTAAGAAATAATAGTCTAAAATAAGTAAAATTATGTAGTACAAGTTTAGGATTAAAAAGAAAAATTATCTAGAAATACACTTTATGTAGTTTACTATGCACTTTATGTATTTTGAATATATTAAATACTTTTGTTTATATAGCACTTTTTTGCTAAATAAAGTTTTCTACTATTATTATTATTATTGTTATTAAAACCAGGAAACGCAGGTTAAATATGTCAACAATAAATGTAATCAAATTACTACATATAATAATTAACCTAGCAAAATAAGCAAAACTGACCTACGTATGTAATATGACTGTTTTATATTTATATTGAAATGCTGAAAGAATGTCTTAGAAAAATACATACCAATTCCACACATATGCGCAAGAAAAATTGCATTTACAATTGATGCTCCTTCTATATTGTTTCCAAGTTTAGTGAGAAAATTGCTAAACAAAATTCCAAACATTGAAAATGTACCCATACATATGATCTGAAAAATTACAATAATAATAATTATTTTTGAATTTAACACTTTTTGTGCACTACTTTCACATACGTAAGTTATTTAAAATAATACAAAAATGAGATTTTTACTTGGGATATGTGGTGTAAATAGGAGAGATCGGGTACGAAATAGATTAATGTACGATGAGTGTGAAAAAAAAGTTGTAGCAAAAGTTGGGGTTAGTCAGTTAAGATGGTTCGGACATGTTGAGCGAATGTCTAATGAACGTTTGGTTAAAAAGATTTATTTGAATGATTTTGATGGTATACGATTGCGTGGACGTCCAATGAGTAGTTGGAGTGGTATGATTGAGAGTGTTTTGCGTGAGCGAAAGTTTCCAAATAGTAGGAATAAAAGAGCATGTATGAGAGGAATTATGAATGTGGATGAAGCAAAAGTTGCTTGATTGGATAGGAATGTTTGGAGGCGACTGACACGGGACATTACAGTGAGCTAATATAAGCGTGGTAAAAAATAGGATATTTTATTTAAAGCAAGAAAATAAGGGTCGACTTCCGATCAAACTAAAAGTGGCATTTTATTTACAATATTATTGTGCAAATAAGAATAACGAAAAACTTTTTAATACCAAATTTTTTAACATAGTATTACATAGATACAAACAGGGTAAGCTTTTCGTAGAACATACTATATATACTTATATATATATATATATATATATATATATATATATATATATAGGTATATTTATATGTATATATATATATGTATATATATATATATATATATATATTTATATGTATATATATATATATATATATATATATATATATATATACTATGTTTTTCAAATTTTGTAAAATACATGTAAAATGTATAATGTCATATCATTGAAAACACAAAAATATTTGATTTTGAAAAATAAAAATAGGTTAGGTTAGGTTTATTTATATTATTTATATATATCTCATAAACGTTTTAATAAGAAAATATTTTGTAGGCTAATAGACAGAGCCGTATTTACCTCTTTCGAGACCCCAGGCGCAATTGAAATATGAGGCCCCAGGCGCAATTGAAATATGAGGCCCCCCTGCAGATATTCTTCAACTGAAAACACCAGTTCTTCAACATTAGAAATGTATTGAAATATAATTTACTCGTAAATTAAAACTAGAAACTAGAAATTAAAATATAATTTTCAAATTGATCTCAGTGACTGATATCTGATTTGAAATCTGAGGCCCCTTAGCTACGAGGCCCCAGCTTGCGCCTCATGCGCCTGTGCATAAATACGGCTCTGCTAATAGATAGATTTTGCAATTATTATTTATCTTTTTTATTTAAATTTTTTCTATTAAAATTTCCTTTAAAATATATTCTAACCAAAGAAAATGACAAGTACAAGAGTTGCATTTTATATTTCAGGATTAAAGAATAAAACAAATATTTATTATTGAAAATAGCTTTATTGTTTTTCAAAATATTCTACATTAAGATCGATATTCTTTGCATGTAGTGATTGTAAATTTACCGATTTTTTCAATTACCGGTAATTTGGTAAAATATTTAATCGAAACCGGTTTACCGGTAATTTACCGTTTTTTTAAATATTGTTGTAGGGCATAAGAGTTAATATTAAAAAAGAATTTTTTTTTGAAATTTATTATTATTTCTCCAGCATTACAAAAAATTGTAACAAATGAAACTAAACTGTATATAAAATAACACAAAATATATTAGCAAACTAAACAATACTTATGAAATAATGGGCTTCAAATTTGACCACGAAAACAATAAAAAAAATCTTAACATAATAAAATATTTTTTTATTTATTATTGTATTTTTTAAAAATACGCTCGCAAAACAGCAATTTTTTGTTAGAGATTTGAGAAGTTATGTTGTTGATAAATAATATAAATAAAAAAGGTGCCAAATTAGAACCTTGAAGTAAATTTACGATAAAGTTAGAAAAATCTAACAATATTGAGTTTATGTAATATGATGAATGATCAATCTTATCAAATGTTTTTAGGAAATCCGAATAAATAACATTTATTTGTCCATATTTGTCAAGAACATTAGAAGCAAACTGAGTAAAATTAGTAGCAGTAGGCCGTCGTTCAGCAAAGCCATGTTGGAATGGAGATATATATTTTTTAGCATGAGTATATATAGCTATTGCTCTGTAATTTATAATCTTATACTTATTACTATTCTTGAATACTGGAACTGTATTTGAATTTTTCCATAAAGAAGAATAAGTTTATGCAAAATTAAATTAAATATATAAATAATACTAAAGCAAAAGCGTCAGAATAGTCTGAGAGAAAATTGGAAATTTAATTTTGGAAAAAGGTTGTTAGTGGAATATCGATAGATACCGGAAAAATATAAAGCAAAAGCATTAACAATATTCGAGGCATATTTAAAGATATTGATGAGGAGGGTATGGTTGAGTGGCATGTATTGATGTTAATAAATTGCCAAAATTTAGAAGGTTTAGTTTACATTACAAATTATTCACGACAGAAAAAAGGTAACCGTAAACAAAAAGGTTCTTTTTTGCATGAAAAATTGGTTAAATAAATTTTAATAAATTTTGTTTAGCAGGACAAACGTATAACGTATTTTGCTAGATAATAAATGTAGGTCAGGTAAAAAAACAAAATTTAGATAATTTAGAGAAGATCAATACATCTGACAATTTTCATTTGACTCATTGCTAGATAAGTTTGAGTAAAAAGTATTAATTTTTTTAATAAGTTTGAAATTCATTTTGTAGGTAATTGTGAATTGTTAATTTATAAAATAAAATGTAATTGTAAACACTTAGTCACTATTCACAAAAAATATATTTAACAAAGTAAATACCTATTTTAACAGGCTGTCCTCATCTGTACAAGTAAAATACACATTAATATAAGTTGATTACAAACTATTTATAGTTTTATTTACTTTTAAAAATAAATAAAACTATAAATTGTTTGTAATCAACTTGTATTAATGTGTATTTTACTTGTAACGATGAGGAAATACGTATTTGAAATACGTATTTACGTTGTTAAATATATTTTTTGTGAATAGTGACTAAGTGTTTACAATTACATTTTATTTTATAAATTAATTTTTTTATTTAAAGAAAGTCAATATATCTAAAAAAAATTGGGTCTTATTGTTAGATAGGTCAAGTATTTACTACTGATGTGTAAACATAACAAAAAATCTTTCATGACTCATCGTATTAAAATAAAATTAAAGTTCTGTGTAAATATTTATTTAAAATCGACATTTCGAAGAAACTCAACATTTGTCTTCATCAGGAAAATGATCATTAATCCTGATGAAGGCAAACATTGAGTTTCGTCAAAACGTCGATTTTAAATAAATATTTATACAGAACTTTAACCAGGAACAGTTTTATTTTAATGTAAATTATTTAATTATCGTTCAGTATACTTTTTCCTTGTGCAGTGTATTTTTTTAATGTTTTTTGCTTGTGCTTGTTATTTTATTGTTGTAAAAACCATATACTTATAAAAATATATGCTGCTAATTCTCTATGCCTGCAATGTTACAAAAGCGAAGTGAACAAAGCGTGATAGCAATATTTAAGTTACTTTTATTTTTTATAATCATGCAAGCGCAAACTAAAGTATATTTTCTACTTGTAATTACATATTTTAATTTAAAAAAAATCTGCTGTGGCCACAACAAAACCAATCGTCGGGTATTAAATAAATTTATGGAATATAAAATTTTGTATAACAACAATAACGGCAGTCAAAAACAAATTGATCTTGATATAAATATGCCACCTATTTACAACTATTGCTAAAATTTATTATGCATATATTTTCTGATAATAAATTATGGTAAAATAAATAGAACATAACAATATATTTATTACTAATATATACAATTTATATATTTCAGTTATCACATTTACAATAAAATTGTAACATAAAATATAGTTATTTTATTTGAAATTAATTAACTGCAAATAAAATATTAATTACTGCATATAATTACTTTTTATTATTTATTTTTTAAAATTTGCATTAAATTATTATTTTAAGCTGTAAACTTTAGTTATATAGGTACATCTGTTGAATATACCAATTGTATTTGTAAAATGTTTATTATTTTATAAGTTTGATGTGTCAGTTCAACTTTATTTGTTATTCTTATTTTTATAAATATATTTCAGTATTTAGAAAATAAAAAAAACACTAAGCAGAAATGAAATGTTTAAAATTTGTCATTTTCCTCTTGTCACTAAGGCACACTCATTTCGCAAATATGACTAAGTATGGAAATTTATTTATAAAAAACAGTGATTGTAGTAACTATGAGTAGTACAAAATATGTGACAATTAACTGATTAATCGCGGTTAATTGATTAAGTGCGGTTGATTGATTAATCGCGGTTAATCAGTTAATTGAGGTTAACTGGTTAATAGGTTGTTATAATGGTTAACCGGATACTATTTTCTAAAAATTTTGGCAGCATTAATAAAATTATAATTTAAATAGGTACGAACCGCTAAAACTTTGTTCTAACATCAGAGTAGGCCAAATACATGGAGATGTGTAGTCAACAACAAGTTAAAGTTTTTATAATTTTAATAGTTAGGAGTATTATTTTTCTTAATTTTATTTATTAAAGATTGCGGCATTTATTGCTATCAAAATTAAATAAATATAAAACTGAGCTGGGCGAGGGAAAATGACAAAAATATAAAAACAAAATTTAATGAAAATGAATGCCTAAATTAAAATTTAATTAATATAATTTGAATCAAAAGAATTAAGTATTACTAAATATTTATCAAAATTAATTATTTTAAAATAATTATATTGCGTATGGGCGTGTTGAGAAAGCGCATATTGCCGTTTTTGTACATTGCATAAGCGCATAAAAATATGTTGAATAAATGCGTCAAGATTATTACTAAATGCTAACCTACCCTAACCTAACCTAACATACCCTACGCCAACCTAATATTTTGATGCGCTTATTCAACGATTTTTTTTGCATTTATTCAACGTTAATTTTTTGCGCTTATGCAACGTTTCTTGGTACCCAAAATGTTCTTCCTCAACTGCGTACGTAGGTATAAGTAGATGTTGTGACGTGTATGTATATATGTGTTTATATAAAAGCAAATTTATCAACAAAAAAAAGAAACTTATCAAAAGAAATTATAATCTGAATATAACATTCAAGGTGATATTAATAATTATAATATCTAATACAAACATATTAACAGATTTAATTTTCTTCATTTATTAATTTACGTTGAATTGAAAGAAATGTAAGATTACATTAATTAGTCGAAAATCCAAAGCCCAGTGTTCTGGACTTTCTGGAATATATTTTTCGGAAACATCATCTTATAGGAAATTTACTTCCCGATTTGATGGTGGGTAGACACACTTTTATTTCTTGGCATAATAATTTCAAAAATCCACTTTTTCCAATATTGGAAAATATAAATTTAATAATTTTTTACTTTAACCGATCAAATATCTGTTACTATACAAGTTATTAGCATAATTCTTCTCTTATTTTATTTATTAACTATAAGAAAGAAAGAGGAATAATTAATAAATACGGACCAAAAACCAAAAAACAAAAATGATTAAACTACTACAACTACTGGATAAAAAGGCAACGTCAAGGCAAAAACTGAATAAACGATTCTAGAAAAAATATAAAATCTCAAATATTTTTGAGTATTATTATATTAAATTTCACAATGACAATACGAACATTCATTTGTTCAAGGTCTATTACTATAATTGCTTATCGCATTATTGTATAGATGGCGTTGGTGGTATTTATTACCTCTCTTTGCTATCGCTTCAAAGTACTTGCCATAAAAGGCAGCCAGAATAAACATCGGTATCAGTTGCTTTGACTTTCAGCAACTGAACAAAACACCGTACTGATGAGGTTCTAAAGACCGAAACACGTGTCTACGGTTAAAACTGGCCAGTCATTGATGCATAGCCTAACAAGCCGATTCAATGACTGAGTATCTTGTGAAATTTTGGGAAAAATATAAAATCTCAAATATTTTTGAGTATTATTATATTAAATTTCACAATGACAATACGAACATTTATTTGTTTACAGTCTATTACTATGATTCTAGAAAAACTATAAAAATTAGCGATATAAAATATAAGAAGTACAAACAAACAACAATAAAAATTGATCTACTAATTCAATAAACGAAATAACAAAAAAAAAAAGAAATGCAAAAAGAAACATTATTAGAAGATGGTCATAATGCTGTACAGTGGAATAACATAAGAGAAAAGGGCTGCAACAGGAATAGTTTGCATAATAAACGCAAATAACATAAATGATATACAGAGCTGAGAGGGATGCAGTCAGGGCCGGATTTAGACTTGCTAAGGCCTTAAGCTATTTAAGATATGGGGCCCTTTATAAGTGCAGATATTCTATGTCAGTGACAAATATGATTTTCGGATACCTAGAGAATTAAACTGAAATACAATTAAGAAGTATATTAATAGTGAAATATTAAATCTTTAACTTAAAATCATTTTTATTTATAACACACTTAAAAATGCAAACTCTGGTAAAAAGCTATAGCTTGTGTAGCTTATACGTAATTTCTGCACTGGATGCAGTGAAAGAATACTTAATGTAGAAATAAATAAAAAAATAGAAACCAAAAGACAATAATTATAGTATATGGATCTGATAAATATGAATTAGCGGAATTAAAAAACACATTTTGGAACAAGTAAATATAGTAACAAAGAATCGTAAATAAATGTTATTTTATTTTAGTGCTAGAGTAAAGAAAAAAAGGTGAGAGTAGTCCTAGAAAAGCATGGAGAAGACGTAAGGGCGAGCGATTAATTGACTACTGTTCTGTGAACAACTTGAAATACATTTTTCGAACATAATAAATTAATTATAAATTATATAATAGTAGAAAAAACAAACAAAAAAATATAATCGATATCAGAGTTAGACGAGTTCAAGAAATATGTAGCAATAATTTTTTAGTGGAAACAAAAATTAGAGATGACGTTAACAATGAAATAAAAATAGAAAAGAAGATATTAAAAAAAATGCACGAAACAATAAAATCATATAAATTATGATAAGAAAATTTAGTCAAAAATATGAAGAAGAAATAAGCAGAAATTTTCAAAATTGTATAGTAAATGATACAGGAAAAAAAAAAATATTGAAAAAATGTGGGAAAGTTTCATATAAACTATAACGCAAACAGCGAAACAATAGTACGGGACAACAAACAAAAAAATTAACAGAAAACAAACTGCATGGTGGAATCTGGAAATAAAAGAAAAAATATAATACAAGAAGGAGATATGGGAAAAATATCCGAACAACATAATAGAGGAAATTTATAGCAAGTATAAGGGTATAACGGAAAACGTTAAAGAAAAGGTACAGATTACAAAAGAAAATAGCGGAATCAAGCTCGGGAAAAAGAAAATAAAAGCAGACAATAACAAAAAAACAAACACCAAAAAATGAAAAAGATTACACACGAAATTGAAAGATAAAATTCCAGATACAAATAAAACAAATATTGTTTACCAAATTACATAGTGCATGCATGCAATAAAAGATATTATTGCATGAACTATGTAATTAGAACAAACGTCACAGAAACTGACAAAGAGAATTGACCAACACAGAAGCGCAACTAAACAAAAATAAATAAGAAATGCGCTTTGGCTATAGACGTCAGAAAACTAAACATCTTGTGTTGATTATAATAACGCAGAAATATTAGCAACAGAAAACAACTACTATAAACGTGTATTTACAAAAATCTGACACAAACAGTTTAACGAAAAATTATTTTGAACATGCGCACATTAGTCAATGACAAGTAGTTTTGTTTTTATTTGACAGAAAATAATCGTTATTTTTGCCGGAACGAAAACCGCAACTAAACCAATATATATATTTTAAATTGAACCGTAACATAAACCGGAACTGAAAATATTACGGTAAGAAGCTCTGTTTTTAGTTTTTAACCCTTAAGTATACTCCATTTAATAGACGTAAGGTGTGTGAGACACCACCGATTTATTTTGTATAGGTAGAAATTTTCTTTATATTTCCACTCTATACATTTGTTATTAAATATTACTATTTATTATTAGTATAATATTATTTGTTATTACTATAAATTGAGAATTTTTTTATTAAATACAAATGTGTAGCTAGATAATATAACAAAAAAAATATATATAAATATTAATTTTTTTTCCACATGATGCCGACTTTTTGGCGTACACTGCATATATTTATTTTTTTGATAATTAACAATATGACAATGTTCCAAACATTGTACAGAAAACTATACCCCTTTTTTTTATTTAAAGTGGTAAAAAACAAATTAGTAACACACATAAGTAATATTTTGTTATTGAAATTGATGTACTTACGAAAGTGATTGTTAATGATGCTGCAATAATGTATCCCCAGCCACCTTCTGGTGCTTCTGGAATTGTGCGTGTTATTTGCGTATCTGTCATTATTATAAATGCGACATTAGAACTGAAACTGACACCCTTTATAAATATTTGTAATAAGTTTGACAGTTTTTTCTAACTAATGCATTTCATTATTTTATTTTTAGATCTATATCATAAATAATAATTCTCGTTTTTTTTCACATTGCACAATAACACCTGCAACAATAACATGTTTGTTTTTTAAAATGTAAAATATATTTGTTTTACCGTAATCTCATTAAAGAAATAAAGAAATATTGCTTTTGAGAATTTGTATGCAATATACACTTTTATTAAACAATTGTAAATGTATACGCAGGGTAACGTTAAAATTTTCAGTTTTATAAAAAAATTCGCGGCAAGGCAACAGATATGATAGCTTAGCTATAATTCTGATTGCTTTTTTCTGAAGTTTAAAAATACTGATTCATTGTTATGTATTCCCCTATAATACTATACCGTATTGAATATGTGAATACATATGAGCGAAATAGATCAACCTGTATACTCGGAAACAACCGGTCTAACTTCTTTCAGCATGTAGTTACATATTGAATTTTTTTTAGCAATATTTTCAAGATGGTAAGTCCAGGTAAATTGGTAATCAATAACAAAACCTAACATTTTAACTGGTATTCTATTGCTGTTGTGAATATTTCTGTTCAATGTGACGATAGCACTTTGTGTTTTTTTACTGTTTAGTAGTAATTTATTATAGTTGAACCATTTAGTAGCTGTAGTTATAATATTTTACGTTTGCTGCATAAGTTTTTCAATGTTGTCACTTTTGATACAAAAAAATTAATTAGCAAGTACACCTTGTAAAAATATAAAATTTAGCGAAAAAAGGCATAAAAAGCGTAAAATAAAAAAAAAACATAAAATATTAAAAAAAATTTTTTCTAATTATAAGCTTTAAAATTTGGCAAAAATGCAAAAAAAATAATTATAAAATAATTCAGTTCAATTATAAACTAACAATTTTTAAATTAAAAATATTTTTTTTCGACTACAACCAAATTGTTTTTCAAATAAAAAGGCTTTAGAATTAAGTTCTGCATAAATTTTATATATATACAAATGACATATAACAAATAAAAAAAATATAGAAATAAGTTACCAGGTAACAAAATAAGTAACTAGATTATAAAATTTATAAATTATTAAATAAAGAAAGCCAAATTTTATCTAAATTGATGTTATCGTTTTTTGTTATGTTTCTATAATTTTTTATTTTTAAATAAATTAGTTATTCTTCTCTTATAAAAATATCGAATAAGTGAGTATGGTCTAATGAAAGTTCTCTTGATCAATGGAAACCAATTTTTATGCTACAAACCAATCTAGTATGGACATACAAAAACTTCGGTGCATAAATCTGGTAGTTCAGATGAACCTACAAACTACGGACCGTTGTCAAATGTACCCATATTTTCAAAAATATTTGAAAAATTAATTAAAAACAAGCTAACCGGGTTTCTAGAAAAATTTAACTTAATGTCATCAGCGCAATATGGTTTCAGAAAAAATCTTTTAACTACTAAAGCTGTAATCAATTTATCTCATACCATATGTACAAATTTTGAAGAAGGTTCACTAACTAATATATTATTATGCGACTTGTCTAAGGCATTTGACTGTGTTTTATCTGATTTTGTTGAATAAACTTGAAAAATTGGGTGTAAGGGGTCAATCGCTAGATTTATTAAGTTCTTTTCTTACTGATCGAACGAAAATAGTTTTTTTTAACAATTTTAGACATGACATTAACATAATTAGACATGGTGTGCCTCAAGGATCAATCTTGAGACCAATACTTTTCCTAGTTTTTATTAATGATCTTCCAGATTATATGTCTCACATCAAAACAATACAATTTGCTGATGATACTACATTCATTGTCAAAAGTGACAACATTGAAAAACTTGTGCAGCAATCGCAAAATAACTACAGCTAATAAATGGTTCAATTATAATAAATTACTACTAAACAGTAAAAAAACACAAAGTGCTATCCTCACATTGAACAGAAATATTTACAACAGCAGTGGCGTAGCCAGGGGGGTGTTAGGGGGGTTGAACCCCCCCCCCCAAGAACTTGAACGACCAATAACATACGTATGTGAAATATGAAATATGTTATTTTACTTTCATTCATAAAAATAGTTTTTATTGCTCTTTATTTTTTATACAAATTATAGTATTAACTTTATTGATTAATATTAGTAATCCCCCCCTGGACAAGTTTCTGGCTACGCCACTGCATAACAGCAATAGAATACCAGTTAAAATGTTAGGTTTTGTTATTGATTACCAACATACCTGGACTTACCATGTTAACCATATTGCTAAAAAATTTCAATATATAACTACATGCTGAAAAAAGTTAGACCGGTTGTTTCCGAGTATACAGCTAAGTTGATCTATTTCGCCCATATTTACATATTCAATACTGTATAGTATTATGGGGGAATACATCACAATCAATCCGTATATTTAAATTTCAGAAAAAAAGCAATCAGAATTATAGCTCAGCTATCATATCTGTCGCCTTGCCGTGAATTTTTTATAAAACTGGAAATTTTAACGTTACTTATATATATATATATATATATATATATATATATATATATATATATACAATTGTTTAATATATATAAAAAGTACTAATAAAAACAATTTGCAATTTGCTAATCATAATTATGACACTAGAAATAAATCCAATATAATCTTACCTAAGGTTAATTTATGTATTTCACGAAAACAGCCGGGCTATATGGTATATGGGTATACTATTATATAATAAGCTACCCCAAAATATAAGAGCACTAACTGCAAAAAAATTTGCACAAAAAATAAAGTTGTTTCTTCTTCAAAAGGCGTATTATACCGTCCAAGAATATCTGGAAAGTAATCTTGCTGATTTTGATTAATTATTTAATCTGATATGGAGTAGTTTAGTTAGGTATACTTAGTGTATCAAATTTTGTATGACATATATTCTTTATCAATTGTATTTTTGATCCATACTATAAATGAATATTATTATTATTATTAGTTTATCAAAATAAATTAATGGCGATTTAAGCAAAAACTAAAATATTCCATCATAATAAATATAATATGATATGTGTAATTAAGAATATAAAATTTTTTTTTTTTGAAAATTAACATTTCCATGAACAATATTTATTATGTATTATTAGTGGCGCAACCAGGATTTTGTCTTGGGAGGGGCCCAAGGATTTTATCTTGGAGAAGCAAAAAAAAAGCAAATACTAACCAGATTTCCACTTTATCTTACATGAATCAAATAATTAATACTTTAAAATAATGAATGTTGGCTCAATATTTTGGGGTAAATAATTGTTGCGTTAGAAGTGACTGCTGAATATATGACTAAACGAATAAAAATTGTGCTAATTCTGCTAGCCGGGGGGGGGGGGGGCGTCGCCCCCCCTTGGTTGCGCCACTGTGTATTATATTTATTAGTTTGGTTTGGTTTAATTTTGATGAATCAAAAAGCCAAATTGCGAGTATTAAATTAGTCATTCCATGTAAAATCGATCAAAAAATCTCGACTCCCGCCGATTTGTTCGAAAACACTTATACTCATATATTTCCATCTGAAACCAAGTAGAAAATGGCTCATTTGGCTCATTCTATAACATTTTTGTTTATATTTCACATATTCGCATTTAGACGTTTTTAATACATCTCACAGAGCACTTGATAATAAAATCTCATACTACATGTATAATTATTCCAATTACTGTAAATTTCGGTTTATTCAAAAGAATAATTCTTAAGTTTTCGATATGATACGACGGAAACGATTTTGTGCAAGATGATGGCAAAATATAAAATCAAAAGTCAAATTTTCCTTTTTTTTTCAAAAATCAATATAGGAACGCAATTTTAATATATCAAAAATTCAGGGACGGGTTTTTTGATTTAAGAAAAATATTATATTTCAAAGTTGACAAATGATTTTTCCGCTTGCTAATTATACTACGTGCAAAATAAAAATATAATCGTTCCGAAATGAATGATTTGGACATTAATAGCTTTTGATTTACTAGTAACTGAAGTTTGACATAGCTTAAAGTCTTCGTAGATGGCGTTGCGTGTTCTAATTTTAATATTTATATCAACAAAGTATCATAAATTTATCGAATGTGAATTAAATCATTATTTCAATTGATTTTTAATATTCAAATGACTTTACACAAACACATGGTAACACGAGCAAATAATGTTTGTAAAATATTTCTGTCTCGTTTCATTTTACTGGATTAATTTATTGTACTCTTCCTTCGTAAGCCTAATTAAAATTAAATATATTTATTTTCAATTTATATGTGTGCATCTTTTATGGTCTCCCGCCACTCCAAATACATCTATCTGTCAAACTAGCTTTCTTCTCTCGTTATCACTTTGTTTCAACCCAAATGGCCGTAATGCTATTTTCTTCGTATTCATAGCTCCATAGTTCTAACTTTACCAAAGTGCACTGTTGTGGTTTTATCTCTAAACTATATTCCAGGAACTAACTTTACAGGTGGCAGGCGACGAATCGTGAATCTATGCGTATAAGCCCAAAAATAAACAGCAATTGACTGTGTGGATTTTTCTAAGATAAGACAAATCCAACAAAAGTTGTTCGAACACGAAGCACTTTGAAGCAAATAGTCGCTTATTTTTTATTTTTTTTTGGAAAAATTGGACAAGTCGCAACCATACCATTGGTGCAACGTAGAACGGTCAATTTTGAATGGTACAACAACCACTTGTTTGTCAGAAGTTTACGGAGAAATTAGAAAAACCAACCGCCAAAAATACATTATTCTTCATCATGACAATGCGAGCTCTTACACATTGGCTCAAACAAGTTATTTTTTGAGCACTCAAAAATGGATGGGCCATCCGCCGTATAGTCCTGATTTAGTACCCAATGACTTGTTTTTATTGCCGCACATCAAAAATAAATTGCGAGGTTAAAATTTTTCGACACCTAAAAAAGCGGTTGATTTTATTTTATTTGTGAATTTTTGGTAGTCCGTCAAATTTTGGAAAATATGAATCAGTAAGTGTCAACTTTTTTAAAATTTATATACAAAATTTTTGAGACACATTGTATATTAACTGAATACTCTGATTTATGAGACACACACACACATTGCATATATTTATATATAGAAATACAGATACTGCAGCACACAAAAGCTCATTTTAAATTGTTGAGTAATAATTACTTTTAAGGACACATTGTATATTCATAAATAGAAAACACGCACAGTGTATAAATATGAAATAATAAAGAACGCCCCGTAGAAGGTATTACGTATATATAAAATAATAGATTAAAATTTTTTTAGACACATTGTATATAAATAAGTCCCATGATTTCTGAGACACATTGTGTATAGAATTATTTTAAATACATTGCATTATTGCATATATATATATATATATATATATATATATATATATATATATAATTCTCTTTAAAAAAACACATTGTACATAATTCTCTTAGACACTTCGTATTCATATATAATTGTCTGTCTCTCGTACACTGAAACACCGTGAAATAATACAGAGATTATGTAGAGAGAGAAAGACATGAGAAAAAAAATACGTTATACTATTGTATATACTATAAAAAGTGTAAATATATCGCATTTAAAAATTAAATATATATAAATAAACTTAAATAAGTATGAAAAATATGAATCTCGCTGCCATATTGAATTTCGGTGCAAGAAAATGTGTCAAATTGATATCAAAATGATGAAAATACTTTTTCTACATCAATTCCCCAATAAAATCTCATTACGCATCGTTTAGGCGATGCATTTAGTTACAATTTGATATGCAACAGCATAATATTCGGGCATTTTTACTCTTTGAGTAATTATTCTGTATGATATTTGACAGAATTAGCTAAATACTTTTACTTGTTATTATTATTACAATTTGTTTACAATATATTTATTTATATGTGTATCAAAATGCAGAAATTGACAATTTGATTTACTATAGTTTAAATATATTTTAGTAAATCAGTCAGTAAATTTTACAAGTATATGTAGATTTATGGCTTATTGCCGCTCCCACAAAGTTTGTCACTTATTTTTAATATTGCAAATTTTTATAATATATTAACTTATGTACATGCAAACAAATGGGAACCGGCAATTAAATTTCTGGAAATTATTACAACTCTACTGTTTTAATAGTAATTTTTAGATTATTATTTTAATCTATGTTAATATTTGAATCCTCATATATTTGTTCATTTTTCTTTCTTAATTACATTTCTAAATTACAGATTATTTGATGTTTATTTTAAAATTATAAATAGCATATACTGAAAATGATTAGAACTCTATCGCTTGATTTAGTATTTCCTCGGTAGCTAAGTGGTAGGGCAGCCTCCCCGCAAGTGGAGTGTCTCTGGTTCGATTCCAGGTCGAGTTGATAGGAAGTTTTTCATTTTTAAATTATTTGTTTAATCTATGCTAATATTTGAATTCTCACATGTCTTGTGACGATACGTTTTCTTTCCTGCAGTTTAATTATATTTTTAAAATACAAAACTATATTATATTTTAAATGTACAAATAATTGTAAATTATGGTAAAGTTGTTGTAGTAATTTTATTACGGTTAGTCAATTTGAAATGCGCGCCATTTGAATCATTTATTTTTAAGCCAACGTAGGCTATGCATTGTTTCTAGTAATTTTTATTATTAAAACCCTCACCATTTTGGAGTGGGGATTTCGGGTATAAAAAGAGCGTTTAGAGCTGAATTTAGTTAGTTATCTTTTAGTGACACTGACGCTCCCTCGTAGATCCGGAAGACAAACGCTTGAGCTTGCAGACAAAGTTATGGAATCGGCTACCGTCCCAAGCTTTGAATACGAGATTGAAGACAGACTGTCGAAGTCGTGGGTTCGGCTTCCGCCCCAGGCTTTGTTAACGGGACTAAACTTTGACAGACGTAGTCGTGGGTTTGGCTTCCGCCCCAGGCTTCGTTAACTGGACTAAACTTTGACAGACGTAGTCGTGGGTTCGGCTTCCGCCCCAGGCTCAGTACTCAAAACTAGAGTTTGACAGATATAAAATTTAATTTATTTAATTGAATAAAACAACTTTACCACTATAATATTTACTACTGTAGTACAATTTGTATTTAAAACACCGAAATCATTTATTTTTTTTCAATAAATCGTTTAGAAACATCTTTTTGTTTATTACTGGAGGCAATATCTGGAGGCAATCTGCCCCTTCGTCGTATTCTTTTCAGATATTGTGGCGCCCGAATAAACCAGAATAAAAGAGCCTACAAAGGGTTTGTACGTTATCTTAAACCGTCCGAGCCAAAATATCGTTACAGTTTTTAGATTATTTTATTAAAATTACGAGAATCTAATTTTTTTTTCGGGTACTAGTTGTGCTCGCCGCAAATCTCTTCCCAAGCAACAGCTGTTTGCAAATCAGTGCTGACAACGACTAAATAATAACAATGATAGAAAAAAACAGATGTTGGTACACCTAAAGATATATTGTATAAGGCCACACTAATTAATTTTGTATTTCAACACTTTTTACAAACAAACAAAAATTCATGAAATTGGTGCATTTTCGTTTTCTCTAGGATGGCCAAACAAATTGATTTACATGCATTGTAGTTTGAGGTAAGAGTTTTAAATTAATTATTATTAATTTTAATCAACCTATCAACGCATAATTTTCAATATTATGCTATAATAAAAACAATATTGATATTTTGCTTTTGTTATTATTAAAAAAAATCTTATTGAATAAAAAGATTAATATGAACAATATTTATTATGTATTATTAGTGGCGCAACCAGGATTTTGTCTTGGGAGGGGCCCAAGGATTTTATCTTGGAGAAGCAAAAAAAAAGCAAATACTAACCAGATTTCCACTTTATCTTACATGAATCAAATAATTAATACTTTAAAATAATGAATGTTGGCTCAATATTTTGGGGTAAATAATTGTTGCGTTAGAAGTGACTGCTGAATATATGACTAAACGAATAAAAATTGTGCTAATTCTGCTAGCCGGGGGGGGGGCGTCGCCCCCCCTTGGTTGCGCCACTGTGTATTATATTTATTAGTTTGGTTTGGTTTAATTTTGATGAATCAAAAAGCCAAATTGCGAGTATTAAATTAGTCATTCCATGTAAAATCGATCAAAAAATCTCGACTCCCGCCGATTTGTTCGAAAACACTTATACTCATATATTTCCATCTGAAACCAAGTAGAAAATGGCTCATTTGGCTCATTCTATAACATTTTTGTTTATATTTCACATATTCGCATTTAGACGTTTTTAATACATCTCACAGAGCACTTGATAATAAAATCTCATACTACATGTATAATTATTCCAATTACTGTAAATTTCGGTTTATTCAAAAGAATAATTCTTAAGTTTTCGATATGATACGACGGAAACGATTTTGTGCAAGATGATGGCAAAATATAAAATCAAAAGTCAAATTTTCCTTTTTTTTTCAAAAATCAATATAGGAACGCAATTTTAATATATCAAAAATTCAGGGACGGGTTTTTTGATTTAAGAAAAATATTATATTTCAAAGTTGACAAATGATTTTTCCGCTTGCTAATTATACTACGTGCAAAATAAAAATATAATCGTTCCGAAATGAATGATTTGGACATTAATAGCTTTTGATTTACTAGTAACTGAAGTTTGACATAGCTTAAAGTCTTCGTAGATGGCGTTGCGTGTTCTAATTTTAATATTTATATCAACAAAGTATCATAAATTTATCGAATGTGAATTAAATCATTATTTCAATTGATTTTTAATATTCAAATGACTTTACACAAACACATGGTAACACGAGCAAATAATGTTTGTAAAATATTTCTGTCTCGTTTCATTTTACTGGATTAATTTATTGTACTCTTCCTTCGTAAGCCTAATTAAAATTAAATATATTTATTTTCAATTTATATGTGTGCATCTTTTATGGTCTCCCGCCACTCCAAATACATCTATCTGTCAAACTAGCTTTCTTCTCTCGTTATCACTTTGTTTCAACCCAAATGGCCGTAATGCTATTTTCTTCGTATTCATAGCTCCATAGTTCTAACTTTACCAAAGTGCACTGTTGTGGTTTTATCTCTAAACTATATTCCAGGAACTAACTTTACAGGTGGCAGGCGACGAATCGTGAATCTATGCGTATAAGCCCAAAAATAAACAGCAATTGACTGTGTGGATTTTTCTAAGATAAGACAAATCCAACAAAAGTTGTTCGAACACGAAGCACTTTGAAGCAAATAGTCGCTTATTTTTTATTTTTTTTTGGAAAAATTGGACAAGTCGCAACCATACCATTGGTGCAACGTAGAACGGTCAATTTTGAATGGTACAACAACCACTTGTTTGTCAGAAGTTTACGGAGAAATTAGAAAAACCAACCGCCAAAAATACATTATTCTTCATCATGACAATGCGAGCTCTTACACATTGGCTCAAACAAGTTATTTTTTGAGCACTCAAAAATGGATGGGCCATCCGCCGTATAGTCCTGATTTAGTACCCAATGACTTGTTTTTATTGCCGCACATCAAAAATAAATTGCGAGGTTAAAATTTTTCGACACCTAAAAAAGCGGTTGATTTTATTTTATTTGTGAATTTTTGGTAGTCCGTCAAATTTTGGAAAATATGAATCAGTAAGTGTCAACTTTTTTAAAATTTATATACAAAATTTTTGAGACACATTGTATATTAACTGAATACTCTGATTTATGAGACACACACACACATTGCATATATTTATATATAGAAATACAGATACTGCAGCACACAAAAGCTCATTTTAAATTGTTGAGTAATAATTACTTTTAAGGACACATTGTATATTCATAAATAGAAAACACGCACAGTGTATAAATATGAAATAATAAAGAACGCCCCGTAGAAGGTATTACGTATATATAAAATAATAGATTAAAATTTTTTTAGACACATTGTATATAAATAAGTCCCATGATTTCTGAGACACATTGTGTATAGAATTATTTTAAATACATTGCATTATTGCATATATATATATATATATATATATATATATATATAATTCTCTTTAAAAAAACACATTGTACATAATTCTCTTAGACACTTCGTATTCATATATAATTGTCTGTCTCTCGTACACTGAAACACCGTGAAATAATACAGAGATTATGTAGAGAGAGAAAGACATGAGAAAAAAAATACGTTATACTATTGTATATACTATAAAAAGTGTAAATATATCGCATTTAAAAATTAAATATATATAAATAAACTTAAATAAGTATGAAAAATATGAATCTCGCTGCCATATTGAATTTCGGTGCAAGAAAATGTGTCAAATTGATATCAAAATGATGAAAATACTTTTTCTACATCAATTCCCCAATAAAATCTCATTACGCATCGTTTAGGCGATGCATTTAGTTACAATTTGATATGCAACAGCATAATATTCGGGCATTTTTACTCTTTGAGTAATTATTCTGTATGATATTTGACAGAATTAGCTAAATACTTTTACTTGTTATTATTATTACAATTTGTTTACAATATATTTATTTATATGTGTATCAAAATGCAGAAATTGACAATTTGATTTACTATAGTTTAAATATATTTTAGTAAATCAGTCAGTAAATTTTACAAGTATATGTAGGTTTATGGCTTATTGCCGCTCCCACAAAGTTTGTCACTTATTTTTATTATTGCAAATTTTTATAATATATTAACTTATGTACATGCAAACAAATGGGAACCGGCAATTAAATTTCTGGAAATTATTACAACTCTACTGTTTTAATAGTAATTTTTAGATTATTAGTTTAATCTATGTTAATATTTGAATCTTCATATATTTGTTTATTTTTCTTTTTTAATTACATTTCTAAATTACAGATTATCTACAAACAATGGATGTTTATTTTAAAATTATAAATAGCATATACTGAAAATGATTAGAACTCTACTCGTATCACTTGATTTAGTATTTCCTCGGTAGCTAAATGGTAGGGCAGCCTCCCAGCAAGTGGAGTGTCTCTGGTTCGATTCCAGGTCGAGTTAATATAAAGTTTTTCATTTTTAAATTATTTGTCTATTCTATACTAATATTTGAATTCTCACATGTCTTGTGACGATACGTTTTCTCTTCTGCAGTTTAATTATATTTTTAAATGTACAAATAATTGTAAATTATGGTAAAGTTTTTGTAGTAATTTTATTACGGTTAGTCAATTTGAAATGCGCGCCATTTGAATTATTTATTTTTAAGCCAAAGTAGGCTATGCATTGTTTCTAGTAATTTCTATTATTAAAACCCCCACCATTTTGGAGTGGGGATTTTGGGTATAAAAGAAGCGTTCAGAGCTGAATTTAGTTAGTTATCTTTTAGTGACACTGACGCTCCCTCGTAGATCCGGAAGACAAACGCTTGAGCTTGTAGACAAAGTTGTGGAATCGGCTACCGCCCCAAGCTTTGAATACGAGATTGAAGACAGACTGTCGAAGTCGTGGGTTTGGCTTCCGCCCCAGGCTTTGTTAACGGGACTAAACTTTGACAGACGTAGTCGTGAGTTTGGCTTCCGCCCCAGGCTTTGTTAACTGGACTAAACTTTGACAGACGTAGTCGTGGGTTCGGCTTCCGCCCGGCTCAGTACTCGAAACTAGAGTTTGACAGATATAAAATTTAATTTATTTAATTGAGTAAAACAACTTTACCACTATAATATTCACTGCTGTAGTACAATTTGTATTTAAAACACCGAAATCATTTTTTTTTTAATAAATCGTTTAGAAACATCTTTTTGTTTATTACTGGAGGCAATATCTGGAGGCAATCTGCCCCTTCGTCGTATTCTTTTCAGATACCATGGCGCCCGAATAAACCAGAATAAAAGAGCCTACGAAGGGTTTGTACGTTATCTTAAACCGTCCGAGCCAAAATATCGTTACAGTTTTTAGATTCTTTTATTAAAATTACGAGAAACTAATTTTTTTTTCGGGTACTAGTTGTGCTCGCCGCAAATCTCTTCCCAAGCAACAGCTGTTTGCAAATCAGTGCTGACAACGACTAAATAATAACAATGATAGAAAAAAACAGATGTTGGTACACCTAAAGATATATTGTATAAGGCCACACTAATTAATTTTGTATTTCAACACTTTTTACAAACAAACAAAAATTCATGAAATTGGTGCATTTTCGTTTTCTCTAGGATGGCCAAACAAATTGATTTACATGCATTGTAGTTTGAGGTAAGAGTTTTAAATTAATTATTATTAATTTTAATCAACCTATCAACGCATAATTTTCAATATTATGTTATAATAAAAACAATATTGATATTTCGTTTTTGTTATTATTAAAAAAAATCTTATTGAATAAAAAGATAAATATGTTTTGAAATATATTTTGCGTATTTACTTTATGATTTATAACGAGTGTATCAAACTTTAACAGTTTGTTAAGGAGGTAATTTCGAGTGAAAAATGTTATATGAACATAGGTTCTACTTTATCTAGTTGCGGAACTACAAGATATCTCTGCTATAAATACCAACATTAACAAATAATGCATAAAATAATTTCAGTTGAAACAAGTGTTTTCGTTATGTGGTCTTTGCATACCACCACCAGAAGACAGCAGAGCATAGTAGAGAAGTAGAAATTATGATATTAGCAAATACATATTCTAAAACATTTTAGAATTAAAGTTCAAAATAAATTGAATTAGTAATATAAAAGTATTTTATTATTTTCACTGAATCATCCCACGTACCAAACATTTGTTAAACGAAAATTAAAAATTTTGTTTCTATTTGCGGTTTATATTTTATTTTTTTATTACCTAATTCGATTTCCAGTCCCTGATTACTAGTTGATGTACTCGTCATTGCAAAAAATTATATCAATGAGGAACTTAAAACTGAAAATAATGAATAAAACCAATAATTACTGTATTAAATAACTACATTTTTATTTAATTAAATAAATTTTTATAGAAATTAATTATACAATATCGTACGGCGTTTTGAGAACTGGTGTTGATATTGTAGAATTAACTTTTATTAATTTTGATTTAACCGCCTATGAATATTTTTAAAAAATATGTTATGTTTTTCAAATATAAAAATAATATACATAACATATGTTTTTATTTTAGTGATTACTGTAGCAACATAAAAAATCTCATTAAATAAAAAAAAAATATTTTTTTAATTATTTAACGTACGATCATAGCATCCAGGATTTTTAGTCAGCTTATGACTAAAAAAAAATACATTATTTCATATTTTGATGTAATATTTTTTTCGGTATTCATGCAGACTCTTCTATATATATATATATATATATATATATATATATATATATATATATATATATATATACTCAAATATAATCATAAAAGAATAATCTGAAAATGAAAAATTTATATCGCCTCGACCTGGGAATGCTCTACCACTGAGCTATCGAAGACATTACAGATCAAGCGAATGAAACCTAATCATTTTCAGTACACATTCTATTCATAATTTTTCATAGTCAATAAATACGCAATATCAAAAAAAAAATTATGAATAGAATGTGTACTGAAAATGATTAGGTTTCATTCGCTTGAACTGTAATGTCTTCGATAGCTCAGTGGTAGAGCATTCGCCCGGCAAGCGAAAGGACCCTGGTTCGATCCCAGGTCGAGGCGATATAAATTTTTCATTTTCAGATTATTTCTTTATGATTATATTTGAGTATTAACTGTATTTAAATGATATATCTATCAACTAACCAGATTAATGTATTATATATTATATATATATATATATATATTATTTGTTGCTAAGAGTCATAATACAGAAGATGCACAGAATGTGCAGTTTTCGAATTTTAAAAAGTTAGGTAAGTGCTCTTGATTAGTTGAAAAGATGATTTAAAGTAAAGCTTTCCAATATTCAAATTTTATATAGGATATGATGATGGTGACCAGTTATGGTTATAACGGAGTTTATACAGTGTAGTAACAAGTAATAAGCTTTTTAATGATATTTTTTATTGTATTCTACCAGAATAGGAAAACCATATTTTGCTTTTTTAATTTAGGAAAACCACTGTAATAAGTTTCTGAAAAAAATCTCTGCGATAAATGCCAAGAGATGTGGTAACTCGTAATTACAATCCCTTTTAGAGTTCTCTTTAAATAGAAGCCGCTATTTAACACATATTTTAATTTTATTCGTATTTTTGAAAAATCTTATTTAGTTTCATTTTACCAGTTAGACTGCAAGGAAAAGTGGTAAACGTCTTCAAAAACAATTTTTGTGTTGAAACATATAGTTTTCAAACCGCCGATTGCACCATCAAATTCAATCTATAGATTTCAATTTAAAAATATGCAGTGTGGTGTCTGTAACATTTTCTATAATTTTAAAAAATGTATGCAAATCTTTAATATGACTTCTAGATGACGAATCCGAACTTAGTTTATAAGGGTCTATGTGTGCGTCCTCAGTTTCCTTGCTCGATTGCTTGGTCGTCAGTCAAAATTTTATGATCACAACTCATCCAATTTTAATAAAAATTTAGAATAGGTTTATTAAGTGTCCAGGGTAGGCATGTAATTTTTTTTCAATGATGCCAACTTTCCGAGAAAAAATTACTAAAATTTTAAAAAATTAATTATGGCTACATTATTTATTCGATTTTAATCATATTTTCACAAAAAGTTCTTCTAGTGCCCAGATAAATTATATAATGTTGCTAATGTTTATTGTTGCTAACTTTCTGAGAAAAAATTACTAAAATGTTTAAAATATAATTCTGGTTTTACTTTATATCCAATATTAATAGAAAATTTACAAAATTCCTTTATTGTTCACAAATATTATATAATTTTATTTTTCAACTGTGCTAACAACTTTTGCAGAAAAAATATAAAAAAATTATTTCAATTTTTACACTGTAAAAAAAGTAGCGAAATTACAGAAAAATAATATTAAAAATTTACTACAAAAATCTGAAATTTTATATTCATAATAATCACATACAGTAAGTAAAAATAACCTAATAAGTATGTAAAATTGCTTGCTTTCTGCAAATTGCATCAAATACTTAATGTAGAATTACATATTGTTGGTATAACTTCTTAAATTATGTAAAATTATGTAATAATTGTACTTTACTTTATGTAAATTTTAAAATATATATAATTATACTTATACCAACAACAACAATAAAGAAGAATTTACTGAAGTTCTGTAACTTTACTAAAAAAACTGTAATATTACATGCATATGTACTTTTCCATCCCATTGGTGATACCATGTTGCATAATGTTTGCAATATAGTTCTGATATTATGTATTTTTAAACAATTATGGAAAATTACAGCAGTTGAGTAGTTATTCTTAGAAATACTGGGCACCGTGGTGTCTCGTGGTTTGCAGGTAAAATTACATATTTTTTATTTACAAAGTGGTCTATATATGGGTTTATCCATATACTTCTAATCTTGTAATTTAGTTACATTTAACCAGACAAAAATATCATACACCTCTTATTAATAAAATAATCATATTAGATATGATGGAAAATGCAAAATAATGCTTTATCCTAGTGATTCTAAAAGTAGTTGTAAATATAATAAATATATAGTGAAAATAAAAATCTATGCCAAATTAAATACATTCCATCTTCTAGATTAGTTAATAGTTTTGTGTTATATAAATATAATATTGTAAATTTAAAAAAGTGCACTACAAATCGCAGTTATTTTTTTTTTCAATTTTTGCAACAAAATATTATAAAAATATTTACAACGAAATAAAAATTATTAATTGTTATATTATTATGTTATAAAATAATTTTTTATATTTAGTAAAATATCTTAATTTTTAATTAAAAAAAATATGTATTACCAGATTTTCCATAATTATTTTTAAAAGAGATTGAGTAGTTGGCACTTAATGGAATTAATGTTAATTAATAAGTATACAAAATAATAATAGAACAATTGACTGTTTTGTTATTAAATATTATTTTTTGAAAGTTATTGTTAATATTATTAATATTGATAGATCATATTTAATATTTCATTCCAACAAATTAAATAAGAAATTCGAATAATAGTAATATTATAATACTAGTATTAAAATTGATTTATTTTAATTGTTATATATATAACAATTTTAATATGTTAGTATGAATATCATAAAATTATATGATAATAAATGTAAGATTACATGCTATGTTAAAAAGTTAAAAGCATTTTGTTACACTATATAATTTGAATTATTTTTCGATATGTTGTTATATTATATGTTATGCTTGCTTAGTTAAGTATTTATTAAAAAGGAAAAGAAAAATAATACAAATCAAATGTTGTTAAATAAAAGTTTTTTTACTTTTCTATTTTAACAGATTATTGACAAATTCGTAATAATAAAACTTTGCTTGAAGTTGCATTCAGAGTTTGAATCCTGACACAGAAAATAAAAACGGTATAACACAGCATAGCATTGTACAGCACTCAGCACAGCACAGTATAAACTGACATTCAGAGATTTTAACAGAACTTTCAGCGAATTTAACAACTGCCCTAAGTAAATAGATAATAATATAGATATATAATATAATATAATATTAGATAATTAGATATAGATAATAGATATACATAATGAACATGTCTTATGCTGCGCTGTGCCGAGCTGTGCAGGTATTCAATCTCATACTCGGTTTCATAAAAGAATGTTAATTTTAACGCTGTTAATTAAAAGAAAAAAAAAATGTTAAAAACATATTTAAAAGTCGATTTTAGCAAAGCATTAAATTTTAACATAGTGTTAAATTGCTTATGAAATCAAGCACGAATACTACATAGGGATTTTGATTATTCAGCTATATTCTGCTGTACCAGACTTTAATCTCTGAATACACCTTGGTCGCATTTGACTGAAAAGAACCAAACACTGTAACCTGGCATATGGTGAACCTGATGATAAACTGCGCACGCTAACCCGCGAACAAGTTACCAATAAAACACAAGGGATTACTTATGCCATACAAGAGCTAGGTCTTTTAATAATACACGGCGTTGTTTAGTATGTGAACATTTTATTCCCAATAAAACACTTGATGTGTTGCCGTTCACGGTATAAAAGGCGATTATACTCAGTTACTTCCAATCGAATGTGACCTTTAACATTTATAATACTAATATATCGTTTTATTGTCGAAAATACTTAATATTTTATCTAAATACATAAAAAGTACCAATTATAATATAATTATTGAGTTACAAAGTAGTAATACCAGTTTTTTAGTTGAACATGAACCATAAATGATAACCAAAATCAGTAGAAATTAAAGGTGTCCAACATATTTTTATGGTGTTCTTGTAATCAGTATTTAAATATAATTTGTTTAAGACATTTCCGTGAATCTTTTATAGATTGACCAGAATGTTTTAGTATTTTTTATTATCACTGATTCATGTTGATACTATACAATACGTACTTTATAAACATAAAAATAATTTATTTAGATTTAAGTTAAAACGTAAGTTAAAATACAAAATTTACGAAAAATAAACTAGAATGCACTTTGCTTAGTCTTAAGTGAATGATGGTAAGTAACATATATCAGATATCCACGCGTGCTCAACTTACTACCAATTAACCTGCCATAAAATTGCTAAGTATGACACTGATATTTTCTGAAAAATATTATTGCAATAACAAAGAATTTCGGATAATTTATTGTCTATAAACACTTTGACAGATTATACATTTTCTACTATCAAAAAATATAAATTATTGTATTTTGTTATCAGTATATTTTGTATTATTATGCTGTATTATTCTTTACATGTCATTGAATATGTCACTAAATATGAATATGACTAAATATGTCAGTAAAAATTTTTTAAAAATATTATTGTAATAATTATAAATTAAGATAATTTATTTCTTGTAAACAATTTTATAGATTTTTTGTACCATCAAAAAATATAAATTATTGTATTTGATAACCTAGTTACTTCTCCTTATGTTTTATTTGTTTATAATTTATATCATTTGTATTTATTTTCCTAATAATGATACTCGTGTAATGAATCGAAACATTGAATTTTTAATTAAAATATAACAAAACTTAACCCTAAAGCCTTTTACGTATCTCAATTTTTTTTTTTTTCTTTACGGGAATTATAATATTAATATCATGTTATTATAGTGCCTATGTAGAAAAAGGTCATTATGTTACTAGTACAATAATGATATTATACAGCAGTTAGTTACTGTATACACCACTGGTGGTAGCACTAAACATAATTTACAACGTCAAGTGTATTTAATTTGATATCTTCGGTGGCCATATCAAAAATTATTATGTCAAGTTAAGTTAATTTAAAATTACATTTTAATTTGATTATAGAAAAAGTGTGAAGAATTGCAAAAATTGAAATGTGCACCGTCCAGAATGGTCAGAAACTATATATTTTGCGAGAGAAACACTGTCAATCAGTGGCGTAGCCAGGAGGTTGTTAAGGGGGGTTGAAACGCCCCCCAAGAATGTGAACGACCAAAAACATACGTATGTGAAATAAGAAATATGTTATTTTACTTTCATTTTTATAAAAATAATTTTTAGTGCTCTTTATTTTTTATACAAATTATAGTATTATCTTTATTGATTAACATTATATAATTTCTTTAGTAACCCCCCTCCCCCATGACAAGTTCCTGGCTACGCCACTGCTGTCAATTGTATTTAATTTGACATCTACCACGGTTATATTAAAAATGATTACTTCCAATTGCATTGTTTATTTTCACTTATTTGAATTTGGTTATTAAAAATATGTGAAAAAATGCAATGTATACCGCCCAGGGTGGTCAGAAACTGTATATTCGACCAAAGAAAGATTAATTCTTATAATCACGTAACTAAATACTAAATTTAAAATTTCAAAAAAGTAATATACATAAGTAAATGTTTGCAAGTAGTATGTTTCCACGCGTATGTATGAGAGACAACATGAATGCTGATGAATCAATACTTACTTGTCTGGATAAAACTGTTTTACGAAAAATAATTTCAGCATAATGAAGAGTTTGTGCCACACACACTTTGATGTACATAATGTGATTGTGTATGTATGTATGAAATTTAAAAGAAACATTATATAGCAAGCAAGTTAACAAAGCTAATAATTTTCGCCAGATCCTACAAAATAAGCGCAGCAATATTAATGAAATGATGAATTCGGTGCAAACCATCAAAATTAATAGAAAAAAATTGTTGCCAATTGTAAAAACAATATTATTTTGTGCAATAAATAATATTCCTTTACGGGGAAAGACAGACAAAACTGCAATATTCAATAACTTACTGCAGTTTAGAATAGACGCAGGAGATTTAATTTTGGGTGATCATTTTTAGAATTGTCCTTCAAACGCTAATTACATTTCCGATCGCGTACAAAACGAATTAATGTCTATTAATTTGTTTTGTAATAATGTTTTAAGAGACAATATCATTGAAGATACAAAGAAAAGTCTCAGTTATAGTAGATGAATTATGTGATATATCTGAAACTGAAACAGAACAATTATCAATTGAAATAAGGTTTATATACAAAATGTCTACTGATAAATTTTGCAATCGTGAGGAATTTTTAGGATTTGTTCCATTAGAATATACGGACGCCAAAACTATATCTCAAACTATTATCTCATTTCTTTTAAATTTTGGTCTTGATTTATCAAAAATGGTTGTTCAAGCTTACGATGGATGCTCGACAAGGCTGGGAAATTTAATGGCGTAAGAAGACAAATTCAAAATCAATACTCTATAGCAAATTTTAATTATCGTAGTTCACATAGACTAAATCTAGTAATAAACGACGTAAATAAGTTTGTGAAATTCGAATTGCGGTTGGAACTATCAAATAAATCATCAACTTTTTTCGAGAAAGTCCTTTAAGAAGAAAATATATCCTAAATATTCCTTTATATTGTGAGACACGTTGAACTGCTAAATATAAGAGCATACGTATTTTTAGAGAGAATATTACTGCTATCATTGAAGCATTACATAAATTATCATTAAATGGTAATGTTAATGAAACACAGAGATCTAATCAGCTTTATCAAGCATGTACAGATTCAACTTTTTTTTGGTTTGTTTGAATATAATAGCTTTGTTCACGGTAGCAATTCCGACTTAATTCGAAACTTGTTTGGAATGTCTTTAGGATCAATCCAATGCACATGTCCGATTCTGAATTTATTCAGGATTTTATATTTCCGCGAACGTTAAATTAAATGTACATTACTTTTAATTCAATTGTTCGATAATAGAATGCGCTTTGCCAATCCCGTTATTTGACAAATTTCATTTTAGATATCAGCTGTTCTTGTTTATTCCGTGCATAATAGTAAATAACTTGTCCTTTTAAAACACAAATCAAACATAAAACGTTCGAAATTGACGTGTAAACTATTGCTGGTAAACTTTTACGATCATACAATCTCAGTGTGCATGTGCGGATCAGAAATTTTTGATAAAATCCTGGGAATACTTCGAATACGTTCGTAACTAATTCCGAATAAAATAATTGTGTTCCGCGAACGCAGAACTTTTTGTTCAGAACATGTAATTTTCTTACCGCGAACGATCAAATTTACATTGCGCATGCGTTCGGAACTAGTTCGGGATGTGTTTCGCGAACAAAGCTATTGTTTGACTATTCGTTCATGCTAGAGCCTGTAGCCAATAATCTCCAAAGAGTCGATCAAAAATCTTTTAACAGTAAGGAAACAAATAATTTCTCTGGTCAAACTATTCAAAAAACATCGAAAGTCTGCAGAAGACAATTTTTATAACTTTTGGAAAAAGATGGAGAGATGTTAGTCTGAATTAAATATTGAGTTAATATCTCCGAGATTTGCGAAAACGCAAATTTACCAATCAAGTTTTCCTTCCGATTCTCCTGAATGCTATTACAGAATAGCAATTTTTGTTCCATATCTCGATCAATAACTTCTTTCGAAGAACGTTTTTCTGAGGAAAATAATATATCATATTTTTAATTCCAATTAACTCTTAAATATATGAAAAAGCTAGATGAATCCCAATTTGAAATAATAATCAAAAATATTTTTGAGAAATATGGTTGTTTTCTAGAGAATTTCCATACAGAATCCGTTATTTGGTATATTATTATGTAGATTCCATTAAGATGTTGACGAAACAAATTCAAATATCTTTGATGCTTTGAAGGCAGCAGTGGAATTTTATCCATCGATATTATTAGCACTTTGTATTGGCTTTACTATTCCGGCTTACTATACAGCTGAACGGTCGTTTAGTTCCTTGCGGAAAGTAAAAACGCGATCAACGATATCAGATAATAGGTTTGATACCTTATGCATGATGTGCATTTATCGAAATCTAGTTAATGAGTTAATCCTTAAAAATTTCTATTTGGAAATAATAAATCGATTTGAGTGAGATCGCAGGAGGTTGCAATTTCTTCACTCACATTGATACTTGAATTGTATGGTATTTATACGAATTATAAAAATACACTAATACTATATTTTCTATAAATTGAGTTATAAATTTTGTTAGATTACAAATAAATGTAAGAAATAAAATTTTTAATCATTTCCATTTTTTGTTTTATTATTCGCATATTATTATTATATAAAATATAAAATATATATATATATATATATATATATATATATATATATATATATATATATAATGATTATTTGTAACGACTAGGAAATTTATTAATTAAGATTGATAGTGGGTGTTGTAGTCATTGGTTGGAATAGATGTTAATTAAAAAATCTCATTTAAGATTTCCACCGAGCTTTCGTAGCAATTTTGCCTACTTCTTCAGGGCGCTACAATCAACATTTTTATTTATAAAACAATCTGGTACATGAATAAGTAAATACATACATTTTCTAGCGATTTTTATGTTGCGACAGTAATTCGAATTGTGGTTAGAACAAAAAATATTGTAAAACATATGTTACTACAAATTAATAGTCAATAATAAGTAAATGAACACTAATAACTACACAAACAATATTTCAACAATTTACAAGCGTCAATTTAGTTAAAACAATAAAAATAAAAATATTATCATTAGTTCTAATATAAAATTATAAATGTAGTTTGAAAACTGAAAAATTCCAATTAAAACAAGTTCAAATTTTTTTTTTGAAAAAACAATCACGTGACTGAATATAAAAAGAGCGATAAACGATGTTATCGCCATCTGTGAGTAAACACGGCAAACAACATATTAAAATTAATTAATTAGTCAACTGTCAACAAAAACAAAACAAAATAACTAACCTAAAACAATGACGAACTATTTTAAACAGAAATCATCGATAACAAAACTAACAGAAAACACATTTATTCTTATTAATATTCTACTACATAACTGGTGAATCATGAATTATAGGTTTCTTTTTAACGAATTTTTTTTTTATCAAATGGTCATAACTAGAACTTAGGCCTTGGACATCGGTACGTTTATTCATTGTGTTGTCGCATGATTTTATGAAAATCATTTTTAATATGGCTCTTTTGAATGAATGTTGTTCTGTAGTGAGTATGCTAACGTTGTCGTAGTCAATGGAATGTTTATTATTATTAGCATGTATTGCTAGAGCTGTAGCACTTGCTTTTAATCTAGTATCTGATCGATGTTGTGTAAGTCTATCACGAAGAATTCTACCTGTATTCCTAATGTACGCTAAAGGACAACCTGCACAAGGAATTTTATAAACTACATTTGGTGTCTTTAACGTTTAATTCCTGTCTTTAAGGTTGGTGTAAACTGATTTGATCGATGCAGTGTTCTTTTTGATAATTTTAATATTATCCCAATCATTCTTCTCAGTTGTTCATTAGATTCAGCCAAAATAACCACGTCATCAGCATACGCTAAAACAGGTACAACAACAGGTACCTATTTGTATACCATCATCACCACACAGTGCTTTCCGAAGAAGAACATCTATATATAAATTAAATAGGCAAGGAGACATTACACATCGCTGCTTCACGCCAACATCAAAATATTTTTCTTAAATCAAAAAAACCATACCGTGGATTTTTGATATATTAAAATATGGGTCTTCTTCTGCAAGGTGGCAAAATTTCAGCAAAATGTGGGATGTTATATTTGAGAAATCGATTTTTTTTAAAAAAAGAGGAATTTTCACCCATATGAGACAAAAATGGCCATATATGAATATATAGAATATAAATGAAAAGACGGTGAAATGGGTTATATAAAAAACTTTCTAAATCAACAGTTAGTTTTAGATAAAAATGAACATGTATATGCATTTACAGACGAATCTGAGAGGGTCGATCTTTTTTGTCCGATTTCACGTAGAATGACCCATATATATATTTCAGCACCTCAGAGGTATGGTATGTTAAGTCACAAACTCGAAATTATTGAGGAGAGAGATTTGAAAGTTGACTTAATGTTTGAACAAATACACTGAAATAGTAAATGCGTAATGTAACTGAGTTTATTATTTGAGATATTTATTTTAATATTTTCTTACGAGACACACCTTACCTCTGAGGTGCTGATTTGTAATGTGATTTGTGAAAATTTACATTTCTTTGGTCAAATACTCAAATTTTAATAAATCTGGTGGTGGGAAATTACACATTTTTAATAACCATGTTCAGTGCTGCCGCTAGTGGTATATATACTAATTAACTACTAATTAAATAATGTTTACATTATTGTACTAGTAACATAATGACTTCTTTCTACATAGAAAATAAATAATACGAATATTTTGATAAGTTTGAAGAAAAAAAATTACGTTTATGTGAATACGAAAAAAAGTGATTAATCTAGGGATATTTATAGAGACGACTGCAAGTATGATTACTAAAATATGCTTATTGTTTAACTGTATTATGTTATGTATTAGTACAGCAAAGTTGACTTTATGTATTAAAAAAAATATATTTTCTCTAGTTTTTTTAGCTAATATTATATATGAAATCAATATTTTGGTAATAAAGAAATATTACCATAATTTTAATAATTAATTATTATTGTGGAGGAAAATGTCGGATGCTTAAAAAATTTCCAATAATACGTTTTTGTGTTGCTAATTAATTATTTTATTACTTTATTTCTTTACTTTTTGTCTACATAGTCATATAATTGCATGTAAAGAAATACAACTAAATTACATAGATTCTGATTTATATATTTTTTTCTTGAAACTGTTGCAATATTATGAAATACATAGAAGATGCACTAAGTAGCTGAAAATAGGTATAGTATATACATTAGTAGTAATTAAAACAATTTGAAATGTATGAAAAATTACCGAAAATATAAAATTCATATTTAGTGGAAAAAATCCATACACAGAAAAAGACATTTTATTAAAATGTAAATGAGATAGATACGAATCAATCTAGAAAATACAAATTTAAAATTTGCCTTAAAATGTGTATTATTACATACATACATTATTTTTTATTTTATAATCTTTGTAAAAAAATATTAATTTTAATTTTTTAAATTTCAGTACGCTATTTTTGTAAAATTGATGTTTACATACAGTGTGTGCCACGACAATTTTGCGCTATTTGTTTTTTAAATCAAAGTGAAATATTGTCAATAAGATACTATTTTTGGATTAACCGGAAATAGGCCCAAACTTTCTTATTTTAAATATAATATCCAATTGTTAATTTTATCATTGAATTTTAGAGTAACTTTTACACATGAAATATCAAAAACATTAATTCAACTGTTTTCGACGTATTTCAACTTTTTAGTTTTTTTTATTTGGAATTGGCAATATTTTCAAGATCTGTATCAGTGTAGTGGCTCTAAGCTTTGAATCTTGAGGTGGCCAACATAATGTAGTATAAATTACAACTTGTATATTTCTGTCTCCGCGCGCGACGTTCTTGGAACGTGTTTACGAACACATGGAATGTTCTAAGCGGCTACACATTAGATCATAATTCCAGAATCTTCAATTCTGTTAAACAAACACACACGGTCATAATTTTCGGTTGTCTATAAGAGTCAGTAAACAACATTCAGTCTACATCTGATCCGCGAGTGAAGAACAATGTGAACTGTCGTTAAATAAATAATTATATAAATCTTTTTCAGATAAATGATATTTATGATATATAGGTATTTAAATAAATACTATTAGCATTCTGCTCGGCCAATTGTTATAGTTTAGTTACCAATAATTATTTATTATTATTTTTTTATTTAATATTCTTGTATTTAGTTTTTAAGTGTTCAATAAATAATCTTAGTGTAATAACATGAAATTTGTGAATTTTTTTAAAGAAAATATTCCTGTCACTATAACAAACCAAAGCGCATTACAATTGATGTAGGTGTAGAGTGAGATAGTTTTCAATAAATAAATTAACTATTAACAAGAACAAGTATATTTTATGGAAAGGGCTACAAAACAAGTTGGTTTGATCGAGTTAAAGATTCAGCAACTCAAACAAGATCTTGAAAAACGTGAATTGAGTAGAGAATAAAAGTGCCTTACAAGAACGACTTAAACAAACATTACAAAATAAAAGCCAAAATTTAGGTACGTATTTATTCAAAATACCGACGGACATAAATACGATAATGAAAATGATGGCAGTGAAATTGGAAGAAAACTTAATAGAAAACTTGAAGAAAATTTGAAAACACTGTAAAACGATCTCGAAAAAAATTATAGAACATTGTAAAATAATTTTGAATAAAATTATAGAAATCCAGAAGAGATGGCTTGTATGTTTGAAGAAAATTTAATAAAAAAATTAGAGAAAAATACTAGAAAAGCAGGAGAACAACTGAAAACAGAAATAAACTGCAACAGAGAAGTTCTAGAAGACAAAATTAAAAATTATATTACCGAATTAGTAGAAAAAGTTGAAAATGGTATATGTGAGTTGGAAAATAAAAATAAACCAAATCGAATCAATCACGGGTGCTGCATCTGCTGACGACATAGTAGTAAAACAAGAAGTTAAGCCACCCAAGTCCTATCCCTAAACTGTCAACTTACAATGGGAAATTATCATGGGAAGGACATTTGACACTGTTTGAGACGACAGCTATTGTTTACTGTTGGTCTGATTCCAAAAAGGCACAAGTTTTTAGTTTGATACTGTCTGTGTGTTAAAGAGTGTATCACACTGACTTCAATCAAATGGTTGGGAAATTGGAGTTACGATACGGACATAAACACCTAAAAGGATTGTACTTATCACAATTGAGAAATCATATTCAGAAAGCGAACGAAACACTACATGAATTTGAAACTGACATCGTTCCCTTGGTACAGCTAGCATACCCGACGGCTCCGAATGGAAACTTGGTAACTAACCTCGATGGAGTTTTTAACACAAAACTACTACAAGTCGTGAAGTTAGTTCATCCTCAGGCGGTCAACGGGGCACTGACACAAGTAATCGAATTTTAGGCCATCAAAGCATCAACGATTGCAAGGACTAAGGAACTAGAAAAGACAAGGGGTTGATGAGAAGAGGCAATCGTTAACCTACCGCACACAAGCTCCACGTAATTAATTATTGGTCACGATTAAGCAGCATTGTTCGAATACCGGAGCTACAAAAACTATAATAAAAACAGGCATAGTTAAGTCTAGATGCAAGCTGTTACTGACCAACTGGAGACTTGGCATAGCGACTGAGAATCTGGCTAACGTGTGCGGCAGAATGGATGGATAGATTAAAATTATTAAAAATTTGTATGTAATACTACTGCAAAATTGAAATTTAAAACAAAATTAAAAATTAATTTTTTAATTCAAATGGAAACTCCTGTTTTCCACTATTTTAAGAAATAGGGTGGGTTTATGTAGTAAATAATAAATATCCAATAAAATAGAAAAATATACAATTTGAATACGTTGTTATAGTAAAAAATTAATTACGTCGAAAACAGTTGAACTAGAATAATATAGTTTTTATACGTAAAATTTGTTTCAAAATTTAATGATAAAATAAAAAAATAAAATATTACAAAAATAAAGAAATTAGAACTGACTTCCGGCTAAACTGAAAGTAAAATTAATTTTATTGACATACTTCGACAGCATATCGAAATACCCTATCAAATTTTGTAACATAATAATTCATAGTTTTTAAAATAAAGAGAGTGTAAGCTTGTCGTTGGACACTATAAGTAAATGTTTAACGCCATAAGACTATATAGTATAGTTTAAATTGAATAAATATCAATTATTAATTAAAAATTAAATTAAAAATTTATTAACCATATCGTCTGGTAATCGAACCCAGGACCTCGCCTAGGACCTTACAGTTTTCGACTGCGTGCTCTTATCATCTGAACCGAGATCTGAGCTAACGATACAGACGATGTAGTTGATAATTTTTAATCATTATAAAATATTCATAATTTGCATATTCACTTGCATATTTCTACGATTACATTTAAACAAATTTGTAGACTAGTATACTGGATTAATACGTATGAAAGATATTAATGTATTTATTCGAGTATAACGTCCAAAAACAATGTATATAAATGGTTAATTTAAGTAAATGTTTAACACCATAAGGCTATAGGCTATACAGTATAGTTTAAATTGAATAAATACTAATTATTAATCAAAAATTAAATTAAAAATTTGTCAACTAAATCGTCTGTATCGTTAGCTCAGATGGTAAGGCACGCAGCCGGAAAATGTAAGGTCTTGGGTTCGATTTCCAGACGATGTATATATATTATATATATATATATATATATATATATATAATATATATATATATATATATATATATAATATATATATATATATATATATATATATATATATACTTTTTGAAACTTGTTTTCGATATTGTAAAAAAAATAAATTTTGATATACTGGGTGTCCCATTTTAATCCGCCACCTGCAATAACTTTAAAATCGTGCATCGGACAAAAAAATGTTTCGGATAAAAAGTAAATGGTTTCGAGGGGGACATTTGATGCAAAGACCCTTGCACCCTCCGGACCCCCTGGGGGGCGGGAAAGGGGGGCAACTTTGAAATCTTAAATGGAACACCCTATTTTTTATTGTAGATTCTGATAGGCCATTAAAAAGTATGTAAATTTTATTTTAAGACTTTTTGTTTATCTTTGATAGATGGCGCTGCAAACAGCATTTTTTTTCTCAGTTTATCAGTTTTCAATTTGAAAAAAAAGGTGTAACTAAGTACGATATTCAAGTTCTTTTCAGTTCTTTGGGAAGAGGGGGGGGGGGGCAAGGGTCACTGAATCAGATATCCCCTCGAAGCCATTAACTTAAAGTTATACCCCTCTAAACCATTAACTTAAAGTTAATGGTTTCGAGGAAGATATTTGATGCAGTGACCCTTGCCCCCCCCTCTTCCCAAAGAACTGAAAAAATCTTGAATATCGTACTTAGTTACACTTTTTTTTCAAATTGAAGATTGATAAACTGAGAAATAAAGGCTGTTTGCAGCGCCATCTATCAAAGATAAACAAAAAGTCTTAAAATAAAATTTACATACTTTTTAATGGCCTATCAGAATCTACAATAAAAAATAGGGTGTTACATTTAAGATTTCAAAGTTGCTCCCCTTTCCCGCCCCCCAGGGGGTCCGGAGGGGGCAAGGGTCTCTGCATCAGATGTCCCCCTCGAAACCATTTACTTTTTATCCGTAACATTTTTTTGTCCGATGCAAGATTTTAAAGTTATCGCAGGTGGCGGATTAAAATGGGACACCCAGTATATCGGAAGTTACGTGACAACATTTGATTATTGCCATTTTAGTAATTTTACAATTACAAATGATATTATTGGTGTTATTTTTTTTTGATATTAAATAAATTGATCGGATTTTAAGCAAATTTGGAAAACTGGCCCGCTTGATTAAAAACAAAGTTACTCCAAAAGATAGTGTAATATTATTTAAGTGCTCAAAAAGTCACTTGTTTGAGCCGATGTTTGAGAGCTAGCATTGTCGTAGTGGAGAATGATCCGTCTTCGGCGGTTGGTTTTCCTTATTTCTCCGAATTCTTTTGGCAAAGAAATGGTTGTGTGCAATTCAGAATTGATTGTTTTATGTTGCACTAATGGTAAGGTTGCTATATGTCAGTTTTTCCGAGAAAAACTGGCGACTACTTGCTTCAAAGTGCTTCATGCGCGAACAACTTTTGTTGGATTTAGCTCATCTTGAAAAATCTACATAGACGACTGCTATTTATTTCTTGGGTCTTACGTATAGATCCACGATTCTTCACCTGTCACGATGTCATAGACATGTTTTGAAGCACCGCGATCGTATTTTTTGAGCATTTATTTAGATCAATTGATACGAGCCTTTTCGCATAACGAGCAAAATAAATTGTAAAAAACCGGTTCGCTTAACGAGCGATGTTTCGCATAACGAGTGACTTGAATAGGGAGAATGCCCGAATTGTGCGATAAAACTTTCCGCGCCATTGCTACATCAGTCTGTGTTTAGAACTCGTTGCGCTAGCATCATTTTTCCAAACTTGTGTTCAGACATTATTTGTGATTTTTTGTGTGGAAAGTTGTAAAAATGTCCCCGAAGAAAATGAAATGGTTCATTTTTCGATAGAAGAAAAATAAAGATGAATCACGCTCCTTAACAATTTATATGTACATAATTTTCTTTGAATAAACATTACACATAACGTTTTTTTGAGTATTTTTTTTTTAATTCATTTTTTGAGTATTTTTTTCGACATGGAACGCATTATCGTATTTTACATTAGTTTATATGGTAAAAATTGATTCGCTTAACGAGTGTTTCTCATTACGAGTAAGACTCAGGAATGAATTATGCTCGTTATGCGAGGTTTCACTGTATATATAAACTTTTGAACTTACATGTTTAAATATTTTATATTTGTTGAAGTAATGTAATAAACAGTTAAATGTTTCGTTTGCCTAAAAAACGATAAATATGACTAATATGACAAGACTAATAATTATACAATTTAAAATCAAAAAAATATAATAATGTATGAAATACCTTCATTGTTATAACTTCAAAGTAATAGAAAATTAGATAAGTTCCAACAATATCATATACAATCCATATAATTAAATCGGACAATTCCCAAAGAGATACATCATCAATTGATTTGTAGTTATTTACAACATAGAAAATAGTAAATACCATAAACATAAATGAATTTAAGTATTTCAAAAATATGTAACGATTATATAATTTGTTTAAGTTCCTTCCATTTTCGCAGCATTCATAATGCACAAATAATATTTTTATTATATTGTCATTGGATATATATGTTGTTTTATAGAGTGAATCATTTAAAATTTCAAATCGAATTTGTAAATTATCTAATAGAAATAATAACTGACTTTCAATGCTTGTATCTGTTAAATTCAAAAATGTAAGCAGTAAAAATGTAGACGTAGAGTAATTTAAAGAAATAATATCATATATTGTTAAATATATCGTTGCTAAAATTTTCGTTACAATAAAAAACAAAGAATATTTTCTCAACTTTCTATATGGAATTTTTAAAGATAATTGACAGAGTACAGCATCAATTTCTTGAATATGAATAAAATGATTTGACAATTTTGTAGAATAAGCACAACCAAAATGTACAGATGTTGCAAACAACATATATAATATAATAACTAATAAAGTACTCCATACGTTGACAGGATTTGATTCAGTAATATCAGTTTTATAAGTTACAAATGTACAATAGAAGAAAAATATTATTAGTGAGACAATTTGACAAGTTAATTGAAAAATATCTTTCCAACTTCTTTTCAATATTTTTATGTTATCGAATTCAACAATACTGTAACAAGAAGTTCCAAATAATTTGCTAGTGTAGAAACTTGGTTTAAAACACCAAAACACGTCCATTTTATTAATATATTTTTACCACAAAAATTACAATCAATATCCAAGACTATTATAATTATGTTAATATTTATTGATTATTTACTTTTCACAATATTGAATATTAATTAATTAAAAAATTCCATTTAGATAGAAAATTATTATTATTTTTAAATTTTATTCTGAAATTAATTATAACCAGAATTCGAAGTGGAACTGGACGGAGTGTTATGTCATTTCACTTCATTTTTAAATAAAAAAATACATAACATATATATATATATATATATATATATATATATATATATATATATATATATACAGGGTGTTTCACAACTTAGAGCAAAAAATTAAAGGGTATATTCTGTACGACGTGCTGATCATGAAACAAAAAGAATTTTTTTAAAATTCGCAAAGTTAAGGGTAGTTTACTTGAAATAGACATTTTTTGAACCACTGGAGTAGCATACGTCATAGAAAGAAATATTAAATGAAATTAATTATCAAAGAAACATTATGTAATGTTAGTTTTATTTAGAGACAATAATTGTTTTGAATACAAAATAATTTATAATATTAATGCATTGTATTATTTAATATCAAGATAATTTGGGAAATAACATACCTGAAGCGCAAAACTACAAATACTGTTCAAAATTTGCACCATTCATCCCTACACACATTGCAGCACGTTGAATTAATGACCTAGTACAGTCTTGACACGAATTTTGTTCTCGTATTATTTCTGCTGAATTTTCTATTCTCTGCCTAAGTTCTTCTTCGTTTTCCGGCGCATTTTGGTTGTCGTAGACGAGGGATTTAAAATGACCCCAAAAATAAAAATCCAGCGGATTTAGGTCAGGGGATCTAGCAGGCCAAGCTACAGGTCCACCGCGACCAATCCACCTGTCCTCAAACACTTGGTTTAAATGTTCTCTTACATTTAGAGCATAGTGTGATGGCGCACCATCGTGCTGAAACCATGTCTGCTGACGCACATTTAAAGGCACATTTTCAAGAAGTTCTGGCAAAGTATTTTGTAAAAACAATAAATAATTAGCTCCAGTCATCCTATTTGGTAGAATGTACGGCCCAAGTAATATTCCATTAACAATACCTGCCCAAACATTTATCGAAAAACGATGCTGAAAACTGCCCCGTACAACAACTTGTGGATTTACTTGACTCCAATAATGAGAGTTATGATAGTTATGAACTCCCTCTCTCGTAAAAGTAGCCTCATCAGAAAATATGATGTACGAGGGGAAATTCGGATTTTCAGTGTGTTTTTGTAAAAGCCAGTTGCAAAATCGTACTCTAAACTGATAGTCAGGTTCTGTTAGCCCCTGTACCCGTTGAAAATGGAATGGGTGGTAGTTTTGATCTCTTAAAATTCGCCATACTGAACTATGTGATACTCCTAATTGTTGAAACGCTCTTCGGGTACTAATAGTTGGTTCAGCATGTACAGCATCTAAGATATCATTAACCATATTGTCGTGTTGATGCTGGCGGCCACCACCTCTCCCACGATTAGGTTGCACATATCCTGTGTCTCGAAGGCGCTGGACTATCCTCACAAACAAACGGGGAGTGGGTAATCGGCGTAAAGGATAACGTTCAGCATACAGACGTCGTGCCAATAACGAATTTTGCCGTGCTTCGCCATAAATTAACATCATGTCCACTAATTCACTGTTACTAAATGCATTCATTTTAACAAAAACTACACTACACTGCTATTCACTGTAAAATGAGAACAGTGCACCAGCAAAGATAATAATAATTAAGAGCAATGTCGACGAAAGACTACCTACCCACTACCTATCAAATTAAATTAAATTATTAATTAAACTATTACACATTTTATTAGTATTAGATATTACGTAAACAATTACTTTCATTGTAGACGATTTGAAAACAATTATTAAAAATAACTATCGACCAGTGGCAAAAAAAATGTTTGCTTGAAATACGATGCAATTTTTTTTGCAAATTTTAAAAAAATTCTTTTTGTTTCATGATCAGCACGTCGTACAGAATATACCTTTTAATTTTTTGCTCTAAGTTGTGAAACACCCTGTATATATATATATATATATGTTGATATAAATTTATTAATATTTTTAATTTAAAATCATTATTTTAACATTGTAAAATTGTTTATTTACAGTAGCACATTAAGTTACAAAAATATACTGTATATTTTTAATATAAAATCTTTATTTAAATTTGTCTTAAATTATACATATATAGATAGAATATCACAGGAAAGACACATTTTTAATATTTCCAATTCAACATAATAATAATTAATCCACACATATTTTTTACTAGTGAAATTCACAGTTTTTAATACAATCTTATTGGAGGTAGTGACGGATTAAGCGTATAGCGAACTGGGCAATCTCCCAAAGCCCATGAATGATTTAAGTTTATTTTTTTATTTTATAAAGATTTTTTTAACGATTATTTAGAAGAAAACTCGATAATTATCTTATTTTGTTAACAATTTATCCATTATTACTAAATTGAAGTGGGATACCATTCTAATATAGATATAAATCAGAACTGTTACTATTTTAGGTTGAAGTGTTTTTAGATTTAATAATATATCTGATTCTAATAAAAGCAGTAAACAATTCAAATTCTACTATTTTCTTACAGAAATCCTATAGATAATTTCTAAATATGTAGCTTATAAGCATTACAAAAAATTATATTCTATTTGGTCATTGAAACTGCAGTAGTACAACAAAATATGTAGATATAGCACCTAACAGCTAAAAAATAACACGATTAATGTCATTGTTATATTTAATTTTATGATAACCTATCAAAAAAATAAATTTCAAATTTAATGAAAATAACTCATAAGCAGTAAATGTTAATTTACTGTAATGCAAATGAAGAAGATATGTATCAAGTTAAAAAAGAAATTGCTTTTTATAATTGTTAAAGCAAATACAGAAAATGTTTATATCAATTGTTCAAGTCAATCTTAGACAACAATCTACTATGTACAAAATACGAAAAAAAAAAGTTTTTACCCGCCCGAAAGCTTGCAGATTGTGAAGAGATTTGCAGGTGGTGATTTAGTGTGCAATGAGTCGGATGTAAGAAATAAATGATGTGATTTTTTAAAAGATTTATATGGTGGTAACAATAATGTGGCAAATAGTTATGTTTCTGCAAGTTGGAATCGTAGTGAGGATGAATTTGAAATAAACGAAAGCGATATGAGTAATGCACTAATGCGTAATTTTGGTTTTTATGGTTAACTTAGTTACACATTAATAGAGTAATGATAACGTATTCAAATTATATTTTTCTTTTGCTAAAAATCTATCAACTTTCAACATAGGACGTGTTACATAAACTAATTCTAGTTTTTAACATAAAATTTATTAAAATAGTAAACAGTGGGATTTCTATTTAAAAAGAAACTGAGATTTTAAAGTTTTTAAACTTTAAGCTTACAGCAATATTCCACACACAATTTTAAATAGTTTTAATTATTTTTTTTATAATAAGATAGGCCAAAGCTTTCATAATAAGACCCCGTTTGTAAATTAATTTTTGTTTGATCGCATTCTTAAGATTTAAAAAATTGAAATGTGGAAAACAGTTAAATTAAAGTGAAATGTTCTTAATGCATCATATGTAAAATTTATTCCTAAATTCGATGATAAAATAAAAAATAAAGTATTCCATTTAAAATAAGAAACCGGAAGTGGCATTTCATTGAAAATATTTTGCTTCGACTGAGCATATCAAAATACCCTTTTATACCAAATTTTGTATAAGTTATACACAACTGATGGGTTATGAAACGAAATAAAAAAATTTATTTTTTTTATTTATACATATATTGACTTTGGATACGAGTCCATTAGCCAGCTACTTTAATGTTATTTTTATTAAATAGTATTTTTAGACGAAACAAAGACAACACAAACATCTATACCCCAAGCGGGATTCGAACCCGGGACCGCAAGGGTACGAGCGGTTTCAGACACAAGTGACACACGTCCCAAACCGCTCGGAATTAAAATTAATAAATATATTTTTTAAATATTTTATAGAATTTCTTATGTAAATAAAACAAAAAAAATTGTAATACTTTTTCTATCATTTAATATTAACGCGCTATAAATAATCAAACTTACCTATGAGTACATATTAATTAAAAAAAATAGAAACACATCAATTTTGTTTTTAATTGGGCTATCTTAATAAAATAAAATTTTAAGAAAATTACATAACAATTAAATATGGAATAAAATATATGTCAAGAGTGGAAAAGGGTACTTTTACAAATCCTATAGAAAAAAATACTATCGGTTGATAGCTTTTAAAACGAGAAGGTATTCGTATAGTTTCACTTTTGTTCTAGGATGCAGAGTTTTCGAAAAAAAAAAAATAAAAATAAATTTTACTCTACAATCTAAGGGTGATTTTTACCCCCTAAACATTGACGGTTGCCGATGTTCTATTTGAATGCTAGCTTGTTTAAATCAGAAATGAAAAATTTAATATGAATGCCACAAAGTAACATAAATTTTATCTGAAAAATAATCGCAACTTTTGAATTTTAAATAGAGCATGTTAAATTTGAAATATTCAATAAGTCTGCTGTTTGTGCTATTTTTATAGTCAAAAACAAATTTATAATAAACAAATATGTGAAAATATATAGGGTATTCTATTTAAAATTTATAAGTTGATATTATTGCTGGTAAACCCGGGAGCGTTATTTTTGTAAAATTTGTTTTGTTTCTGTAAAATTCTGTAACATTAATAATATCGTTATCGAATTAACTGACACATTATATACTTATTTTAAATTTATTATTTAATTATCTTTTATAAATTTAATTTTACTGATAATTAAAAACAATACAATTTTATTAAATGTGTTAAGAATTGTTGCTGAAAAATTTCTTTCGTAAATTGTTATGCTGTAGAGTGTAGATAAATAAATTAAATTTATTAAAAATTAAAACATTTGATAATTGATGATTAATATTTAATAATAAAGTATGACATACATTAACTAATTGCATTTTAGCGCAAACACTAACTTATTTTATCAATATTTTATTTTCGTTTTTATTTCGAATTTTTATGAAATAATTGAATGTTTTATTTTCCAATAATAGTTTAAAGTTAATATTTTAAAATATAACAGATACATTATTAGTAACCTTTAAAGATGTTTGATAACATTGATAAATAATAGATTATACTGTATATCAGATGTAAAAATTTAAGAAATATACAGTGTGTAAAGTGATGAGGTTTCCTATAGAGAAAAAAATTTAATATTAGTTTTAGGAAAAAAACTTATTCTTTATAAAAAAATTTGCTTGTATCGAAACCCCTTATAGTCAAAGAAAAATCTAGTAATCACTTAAGATAAGGTCAGAAACTTCATATTATATTGCTAGTTTAATGTTAAAATAACAAATAAGCATATTTTAAATTTATGTTTGCATTTCTGAAATAAAATTAAGAGTCTGGATGCAATAATTTGACATGCGCGTGAAACTGGGAAATCTCAAATCCAGATCGGGAGAAAAAAGGAAATTTTCAAAAGTGCTCAAAACGGTTCGAAAAAAATATATCGCTATAGAGAATTTAATAACGCATCTTTTTTGACCTTATAATTTTTGAAAGTGGCTATTTATACATACGGTATGTATACGCAATTGGCTATTTATACATACAGTATTTTTACGTAATTGGCTATTTAGGGTAGGTTAGGTTAGTAGGTTGGATTAGGTTTAGATTTTTTTTTTAGTATGTATAAATAGCCAATTGCGTATACATACCGTATGCATAAATAGCCTCATCCATAATTTTTTTCGTACACTGGCCCAATTTCTTGTTAAATTTCTACCGATTTTTGGACTAAAAATCAATGTTTTTAAAAACATAAATTGCAATAACTCGGGTGTTTATTGAAGAAATGAGTTGCTTCTTTCTGTTCCGTATTCAGAAAAGTCTATCGCAACTGGAAAACATATATAAAATATTCCCAAATACACCAAAAGAAATGTGTTAGATATTTTCAATATCATAAAAAGATAAATCTTTTTTAATTTTAAATGTTTCATATTTCTCTGAATAATCTGTGTGCACGTCAATAGTGCTGTTCGTATAAAGGATAATACACAATTTTCACGGCTTTACTTACTTGTAGTTTCTTTGACGGCTCCATTTTATTTTTAATAATTAATTCGAGATTTCGCAAAATGTATTCGCTTCTATCTACTATTGTAAAAGGCGTATTTCTTGAATTTCGAATTAAATCAATGTATTCATCATCAGTTTCAATGCGCTAACATTTTTTGTATGGTATGTATGGTATGGTATGGTATGGTATGTGGTATGGTATGTATGGTCAGAAGAATGACCATACATACCGAAATTACGGTCGCACTGACAGTAAGAATGGCCACGAACCGGATAAATGTGATAAATCTCAGTTTCGAATTTACTCGATAATCAAGATGAAAATTGCAGTACAATGTAATTGCAATTTTGTCCGCCACACGCGTCAGAAAACAAATATATTATTGAATTATAATTCAATTTCAGTTCTTAGTTAACAACATATAGAAGACAGTTACAAATTGTATTACCACCTTTTTTACCAAAACCTTTCGAAAAAGGGAACATATAACTTCGTTCTCTATTATGCACGTGAAAATTAAATAAGTACATCCATAATAACCTGCGATAAAATTGGTCAGAAACCGGGATTTTCGGCAGCTGTAAATTTTGAGCGAAATCAAATTCCAGTTGTAAGACATTTTTTTTTGTCATCATTTTACTGTTAATTTCACTATAATCAATAACTTTATTTTTATGTATAACAAATTCCTCGGTTTTATCACAATTTTAATTTTCATAGCAAATGTTGCACGCGTCGATTCGCGGCAAAATAAAAGAAAAATTCACGAAGTGATTAAAATACTTATTGTATGTCGATTCGCCGATGGGAATTGCCAGTAATTGCGGTGTAATAATTACAAAATAAACTATACAATGTCCTGATATTTAATTCTGAATTGTCAAAATAATTCAGTTGCTAGCTTTCTTGACCATAATGTGATTTATGATGCGATATTCCTTCGCAATGTGCATGAATTAAGACTGTCAAATCAACAGATAATTTTACGACTGTATTTTTGTGGTTTCCTCTTTCATCTAACAAAGACGCATCATTTTTAACTTTATTTTGCACTACCTCTATGCGTTTCTTGTCAACACCGAGGACATTGCAAAAGAATACTTTACAGACGCTGATATTTTTATGAGAGAAAAAGGGCACACATAATTCCATTTAACATAACTCTGAACTTGACGATTTTCGATTGGTACTTCTGAATCTTTCTGTTTCATGCAGCTGCTGATTAAAACGTTTTGGGACTGATTATCTCCAATATTCCAAAATTGATTATAAAACTTTTTTTGGTCAGCAACAGAAACGCATTGAAAACATGACTTCGAACAGCATGCAGTCATTACTTGAAATTCTTTCTTTGTAACAGTTTCACCTGAGACGCCGACGTATTCTTTTCCCTTTATTAATAAAATACTAATAAATATGCAAATAAAAATGGCAACGTATTAAAAAATGAAATAAAAACATTAAATCTGACATTCTAAAATTATCCAACAAATAAATTAATTAATAATTGTGGTGCCTACAAAACTTACTAATAAAAATATTGCATATTTTAATTACTATTACTATTCAGTAATCATTTCAAAAATTACTACTTTTGTAAACAAACATACCTCGTTTCTAGATAGTTTATTTAAATTCCTTTTCGAGGACTCCTCATTTCTATTTCTTTTCCTACCACGCTTGGGAGTTTTGTCCTTCATATTTAAACAATTAAATTACATAAAACTAGTCGCAATGGTTCTTCTAATGAAGCATGTTTAACTTTGCACCGAATAACAACAAGCGACGCGTCGCTGGCCGAGACAAATTGCTGTGTGTCGCGCAGCGAGCCGCTTTCCGAGGGTGTTACGCGAGTAGAAACAAATGCTTGTAACTTGAACAATTATCAATATTTTGTTGTATCACTTTCGGAAAATTATCTTTACATTTCCCGCTGAAAGGTTGTTCTACGAAAACTTTCGTCACTCATTTTTTTAAAAAGAACTTTCTAAAACACGGAACAGAAAGAAGCAACTCATTTCGTCAATAAACACCCGAGTTATCGCAATTTATGTTTTTAAAAACATTAATTTTTAGTCTAAAAATCGGGAGAGAAAAAAACTGTTTTTATTTTTTAACAAGAAAATGGGTCAGTGTACAAAAAAATTATAAGAACAAAAATGCATTATTAAATACTCTACAGCGACATATTTTCTTCGAACCGTTTTGAGCACTTTTGAAAATTTCCTTTTTTCCCTCGATCTGGATTTGAGATTTCCCAGTTTCACGCGCATGTCCAATTATTGCATCCAGACCCTCAATTTTTTTAAAGCAATCTATGTTTTCTATATACATATTTTTTAAATGTGTTATTTTCTCAAAAAAATAGTTATATAAGGATCCAATTTTTTTACAGCATCATTTAAGTAGTTGGACTATCTATAAAAACCAGCAAACAAAATATTGGAGTTGCCATTTAAAAAACCAATGATGACATCATTGTGCAAATATACATGACATCATAAGTAAAATTTTTATGTCATATGGTGGCTAATTAAAAAATAAAATTGACCTGTCCGAGCGTTTTTCTTAAAAACATTAAATAACGAAATTATGAATTTTGTTTTTTACTTTATCACCACGCTGTATATATATATACCGGGTGTTCGTTCGTTAAGTTCGTATGGGCGTTTAACATAATTCGATAATTTGCGATATACTTCTTTTTCGAGTTAAATTCGGAGAAATAATTTTTGATAGACAATAAAAAGTTCTATAATTTGGTTTTAGTTGTAATTTGCTAGCATGTGCCGTTTGGGTACTAGAATTTTTTTTTTCATTTTTTTGTTTTTATTTTTTTTTTCTCAAAAACTATGAGGTTTACGAAAATAAGCATGGTATAAAAAAATGCGGAATAATGAGTACGATAATTGAGTTTACTTTACTTTTTTTGAGTTTAGAAACCATTATCCTACGGTGCATTGTTTTTTTTTACTAAACGATGCATCGTAGAATAATGGTTTCTTTACTTAATTATCGTACTCATTATTTCGCATTTTTCCATATCATGTTTATTTTCCTGAACCTCATAATTTTTGAGAAAAAAATAAAAACAAAAAAAATCAAAAAAAAAATTCTAGCGCCCAAACGGCACATACTAACAAAATAAAACTAAAACCAAATTATAGAACTTTTTATTGTCTATCAAAAAGTATTCTAAGTATTTCTCCGAATTTAACTCGAGAAAGAAGTATATCGCAAATTATCGAATTTGCATGTTAAACGCCCATACGAACTTAACGAACGAACACCCGGTATATATATATATATATATATATATATATATATTTATAGTTTTAAAATTTTTTTATTGTGAGGGCGAAGCAGCCAAAACAGTAGAATGATTAAGAAAAAATTAAACACTCATTTGAAATTTTGACGAGCTTTCGACAACGTTCTTGTCTTTTTCAAGTCGCTACAAAAAGAAAAACCATTTATTAGATAATTATAATTATACATACACATATTTATTAAATTTTTAAATTAACAAAAACAAAAACTATGTTAGTAATATTTTTTGTCAAGAAAACAAAACAGTCAATATAAATTTATAAAACATAAAACTTAAAACCAATTCACAAATACATACTTTTTTATCGCAGAATGTTTATACGTCAAATCATAAAACTGTACATAAATATTGTCACTCATGTGTGTTTAAACAATTATAGTATAATAAATAAATTGTAATCACAAAATTCAATTTATTATACTATAAATGTTTAAACACACATGAGTGACAATATTTATGTACAATTTTATGATTTGACGTATAAACACTCCGCGATAAAAAAGTATGTATTTGTGAATTGGTTTTAAGTTTTATGTTTTATAAATTTATATTGACTGTTTTGTTTTCTTGACAAAAAATATTACTAACATAGTTTTTGTTCTTGTTAATTTAAAAATTTAATAAATATGTGTATGTATAATTATAATTATCCAATAAATGGTTTTTCTTTTTGTAGCGACTTGAAAAAGAGAAGAACGTTGTCGAAAGCTCGTCAAAATTTCAAATGAGTGTTTAATTTTTCCTTAATTCATCTCTCTAATTGACAAATGTTTGTATGTTTGTATGTTTGTATATTTGTATGTTTGTATACAGGGTGTAACAGAATAACTATTCCTAATTTTAACTGGAGTATCCTGAGCTCAGAATATGAAGATTTAATGCAAATCACTGAGATAAAATGTGGCTCCTTACTGAGCTACAGGGTGTTTTATATAAAAATTTTAAAACGATTTTTGCCCAGTACTTTAAAACTATTTGACGTATCCTTATCATACTTGGCAGGAAATGTAGGTACCGTACACCATACTAAATTATGTTAAATAAAAGTTTCTGGCTACTGCCAGTGGCGTACAACAGGGGCAAGTGAGAGGTTGATCCTTCCTAAATTCTACGCCACTGGCGGAATTGTCATTTTAGCACAATTTTTCGATTCTCCAATACTTGCTGTGTAAAAAACATACTCTTCCTTTGTAACGATAAAGTCACTGTTTTTCGAGATATTTAAAGTTAAACATAAGCTGCACCCTTGGGATTTTTTCAAAATTTGCTCAAAAAAATCTGAAAAAATTCAGTAAAATAGAGAAAAAAATTAGCTACATAATATTTAAGTAACTTTTTCTCTAACTCATTTTGGTTTGGCTGGAAAAATTATTGAAAATTAAAATTTTTTGCATTTTATTTTTTTTATTTTCAATAATTTTTACAGCCAAATCAAAATGAGTTAGAGAAAAAGTTACTTAGTTATTATGTAGCTAATTTTTTTCTCTATTTTACTGAATTTTTTCAAATTTTTTTGAGCAAATTTTGAAAAAATCCCAGGGGTGCAGCTTATGTTTAACTTTAAATATCTCGAAAAACAGTGACTTTATCGTTACAAAGGAAGAGTATGTTTTTTACACAGCAAGTATTGGAGAATCGAAAAATTGTGCTAAAATGACAATTCCGCCAGTGGCGTAGAATTTAGGAAGGATCAACCTCTCACTTGCCCCTGTTGTACGCCACTGGCAGTAGCCAGAAACTTTTATTTAACATAATTTAGTATGGTGTACGGTACCTACATTTCCTGCCAAGTATGATAAGGATACGTCAAATAGTTTTAAAGTACTGGGAAAAAATCGTTTTTAAATTTTTATATAAAACACCCTGTAGCTCAGTAAGGAGCCACATTTTAACTCAGTGATTTGCATTAAATCTTCATATTTTGAGCCCAGGATACTCCAATTAAAATTAGGAATAGTTATTCTGTTACACCCTGTATATGTTTCTTCCGCATCTCCTCCTAAACCCTTGAACCGATTTTGATGGGAGTGGTGTCATTTTAATTGGTTCATTCCCTATTTGAGAATAGGCAAGTTTTATCTTTCTACGATTTCATCTTGGTTCTCAAAAATTTGAAAAACTATGTTTATAATGCAAATGTCAAAAATAAACTTAGATAGCTATGAAAAAAAAAATGAATGAAATAAATAAATAAACAGCTGTCACAATATATTGCAAGTACATTTTTTTTACATATATCAGTGCATTTACTTACATTTTTTTCATTAAAATAAGAGTAAAAAGTACATTTCATTGATATTGTTGTATTATAAAAATTTTGTATCATGCCCAAACGAGCAAAATCTAATATAAACGGCAATAAAAATGCCAAGAGAATAAAGATGGAATATTCGAATCTTTCGTCGGATAAAAAAGAAGAGCTTAAATCAAAAATTTTTAATATATTATTATTATATTTACGTAATACTTTCAATGGGGGGGGGGGGCGCGCGTGCGCGCACCCTTTATTTTTTATATTTATATACTGTGTCTTTGTGTTGTGTTTGTTACTATTTTCGACTTTAAACGTGACCCTTTAAGGGTCACGGGTTTCCTAGTCATATCTCTAATTGACAAATGTTTGTATGTTTGTATGTTTGTATGTATGTTTCTGCTGCATCTCCTCCTAAGCCCCTGAACCGATTTTGATGGGAGTGGTGTCATTTAAATTGGTTCATTCCCAATTTGAGAATAGGCAAGTTTCATCTTTCTACGATTTCATCTTGGTTCTCAAAAATTTGAAAAACTATGTTTATAATGCAAATGTCAAAAATAAACTTAGATAGCTATGAAAAAAATAAATGAAATAAATAAATAAACAGCTGTCACAATATATTGCAAGTACATTTTTTTTTACATATATCAGTGCATATACTTACATTTTTTTCATTAAAATAAGAGTAAAAAGTACATTTCATTGATATTGTTATATTATAAAAATTTTGTATCATGCCCAAATGAGCAAAATCTAACATAAGCGGCAATAAAAATGCCAAGAGAATGAAGATGGAATATTCGAATCTTTCGTCGGATAAAAAAGAAGAGCTTAAATCAAAAATTTTTAATATATTATTATTATATTTACGTAATACTTTCTATGGGGCGCGCGCGTGCGCGCGCTTTTTATTTTTTTATATTTATATACTGTGTCTTTGTGTTGTGTTTGTTACTATTTTCGACTTTAAACGTGACCCTTTAAGGGTCACGGGTTTCCTAGTCATTCTACTGTTTTGGCTGCTTCGCCCTCACAATAAAAAATTTTTAAAACTATAAATCTTACAGCCGTAAACTTTATTATACTATATATATATATATATATATATATATTTAAATTATAAAACAATTTCTGGCCGTACCGATAAATGTTCTAAAGAAAAGTTGTTAGCTATAAATTATTTAGCAAGATTTGTTAAATATTTTTTTTTCAAATGTGTCTCTGTTGCGAAATATTTGCAAAACACATAAAAGTTACATCATTAAATTACTACTTCCGATTGGCAGCTTTTTACCAAAAGTTGATCACGTTGAGATATTCACCTCCGAAGTTTAAATGTAAAATTTTATTCAGCCGATTTTGCTCTACACTTGTTCTCACACCGACAGACTGACAGACGGACATTACGCTAAAAATAGTTGATTCGTGTTAGTATAAGCTTAATTCGAGCTTATCTGAATGATTACAATACTTATTTTATCATATGTGATATAATGGCCGGTAAAAATAAAATACAAATAAAATTTTAAAAAGGTGTTATTTATGGGACCGGGACGTTTTGCCGCCGGCGTTTTGCCGCAGGACATTTTGCCGAGGACGTTTTGCCACCGCGACATTTTGCCGCAGGGATGTTTTGCCGCCGCGACATTTTGCCGCCAGGCAAGTATTAGGCGCAGCTTTCGGTAGAAAACAAAAGAAGAGATAATTCGATAAAATATTGGTTAGGTTAGGTTAGGGTAGGTTAGGTTAATAAGTTAGTTTAGGTGTTTGTTTTTTACGCCTAATACTTGCCTGGCGGCAAAATGTCGCGGCGGCAAAATGTCGCGGTGGCAAAACGTCCGCGGCAAAATGTCCGGCGGCAAATGGTCGCGGACTCGTTATTTATATTGTATAATGATATAGGAACGTATTCTCACCTCATTTATAAAAGTGATTTTTGCCAAAACTGCTTTTGACGTTTACTTAAAATTATTTATTGAGCACTTTATAATAGTTTATTTAAATTTTATAATACCAAATATAATAAAAATGATCAAAAATAGAAAAATTATTTATAGTTGATCAAAAACAGAAGCACAAAATAATTTTGAAATTAATGATAAAAGCACTTTTTTACGAAAAAGTGAGTTGAGAATACGGGCCAATATTTCTAATTAATTATGTTTATCAATAAACTTACCTATTTTTTTTGTTTTGTTAAATATTATAAAATAATAATTAATGACTGTATATAATTAGTAGATAATATTTATTATTTTGTTATTGTTTGAAACTAATAAAACAAAATCATTTGACATGTAAGTCATTTTCTGTATTTTTTACATTTATTCTATATACAGATTTATTTTCTGTTTTAAAATTAAATAATATTTTACATTTAGTAATTTCTTTCACATTATAATAAATTAATAATTATTTTTTTCGTTGAAATATTGAAAAAAAATGTCAAAATCATATATGAAAATGATAAAAATTTCTTTCGTACAGCATTCCCGCAGTAAAATCTATAGATTTTCATCATTTTCATATATAATTTTGAAATTTTCTTCAATATTTCAACGAAAAAAATAATTATTCAGTTTTTTAAAGCAATCTATGTTTTATATATTTTAAGTGTGTTATTTTCTCAAAAAATATTTATCTAAGGTATCAATTTTTTACATCATCGTTTAAGTAGTTGAACCATTTATAAAAACCAGCAAAACAAAATTGGGGTTGCCATTAAAAAAAAATAGTGATGACGTCATTGTGCAAAAATACATGACGTCTTAAGTAAAAATTTTATGCCATAAGGTGGCTAATTAAAAAATAAAATTGACCTGTCCGAACGGTTATCTTGAAAATATTAAATAACGAAATTATGAATTTGGTTACTTACATTTATCACCACTATACAGGGTGTAACAAAATAACTATTCCTCATTGTTAAGATACAGATACAGATAAGATACAGTAGATATCGTTAAAAACAATTTTAATTATTACAACATCAAAGAGTAGTTAAGTTAAGGAACATTTTATTAGAAATATAGTGCATTAAACTTTATAAAAATTATTCAAAGTTACGACCGCCAATTCCGATACAATAATTAATAAAAAATGTTTCTTTATGTGCCCTCTATCATTTCTGAAAATTAGGAAGAGATATTCTGTTACAACCTGTATATATTGTATTTTTTTTTTAATCAATATAATATGATACAATACGTTGTTATACATATAATTAAGTACAATATTTAAAAAAATATTATTAACATTGATTATTTAAATATTTGTATAACAATTCTATTATCCAAAATATACTACATGCTAATAGAAAAAGAGTATGTATATGTATCAGCCATATATTACCACCAAATAATGAAATCATCGTTTCTGGAACAAAGGAAAAAAAAACAAATTATAAATATATAGAAATAAATAATTAAAATAATATATAAAACAAAAGTAATTTAATTATAAAACTTAAATATGTGAAAAAAATTTATAACACAATTACCGATTTGAGAAATATTTAAACTTGAATTACTTATGAATGTGAAGATCGTATTATAAAAATAAGTTATTACTCTGACTTAAGCTTAATTGAATAAAAATAATTGAATAAATACAAGTTAGTGTTATATTGCACAATCCGTTTTTGTATTGCAAATTAAATGCTCAAAAGTTCTACACTTTCATAGTTTAAACAAGTTGAAAAAACACATGTCGATTTAGAAAAAAAATTATAAATTTGAAAGAGTTATTTTCACAAGTTACATTATATGTGTACAATTATACAAGTATTACAATTTGGATTTTGGTAAGAAAATATTGTGCTTTGTTTGGAATATTTTAAATCTTGTAATTGTGTTGATTAATCTGCTGATTCTAGAGAGAAATTGATTTTATGTGGAAATTTAAATAGTTGGATTGATGTAAAATGAAGTATAAATGGGAATGTCTTGAGTTTGTTTTGCAATAGTCGAGTAAACGATAATAATGAGAGAGTGTTTTATTTTTGCTTAGAACGTAATGTCTTCATTTCCAATACTTTTTACAACACAAAATTTCACATATTTATACTTGGGAGAATGTTCTTGCAAATAGACGTAAATAGCGAAATTGCTTTTATTATGTATCATAATCGGCTTAAAACTTTGGTTATGGACACACGTGTTACATGTGATGCTAATCATTAAAAATGATTATTATTTAGTGGTCTCATGTATACGTTTAAATATGAGCTGGTGCATGAGGAAGAAATTCTGATAACATGTTTTGTGTGAAATCTAGTGTTCTTCAGTGTAAAAATATTAAAGATGAGTATGTTCAAAAAATGAATAAAGTTTTTCCTGCGTGTGAAATAAATTATGAATATGATATGAGATTTGGAAAGAATTTGAACATGGAATAATCCAGTATAGAAAATAAGTATGTAGTGAACAAAAAGTTAAAAAAAAAGCCTATATGGGTTATTTGTATGTTAGAGATTTTTCTGGTAGTTTGCGTGATGAACGTTATCGTGAATGTAAGTTACTGTAACAAAAATTAATATGTTAGATGAATAGTTAAGAATAGCAAAAAAAAAAATAGAAGAAAGCGTGAGTAAGACGCAAACGATTGATTTCATTACAAATAGGCGATTGTTTTGACAGACTGTGAAGAGAACAAAAGGTGGTAGTGTGAGAACCGTGAAGGCAGTTAAGAGTGCAAGTGGTGATTTATTGTAGGATGAGTCGAATGTCAGGAGAGAGTTATTTAGTAATGTTTCTGTAAATTTGAATAATAGTGAAGTTGAATTTGAAAATTGCATTAATATGTAAATAAATAGTAAGTCTCTCGGTTTGGATGAAATTACACACGAAATATTAAAATTAAGGTGGTGAAAAAGTGTTTGAGCAGTTAGTTTTGTTAGTTTTCATATTTTGCTTATGTTTAAAGTGTTGCATTTAGCTGTTATATATCTTTTATTTGAAAGTAAACGCAGTTCAGGTGAATGTACTAATTTTCAAGAAATTGGTGTCTTATGAGTATTCCCGGTAAATTACATGTTAAAAAAATAATTCCCAAAAATCTCAAAAATTAGTGACGTTCTGGATGATTTCTTGCCAAAGAGAAGATGTGTGGATCACCTGTTTGCTTTTTGTATGATTATCGATTATCAAAAATAAAAAAGTGTTTTCGATTTAAAGAAAACTTTTGACTGTTCTTTCAGAAATCGTGCGGGATATATTTCACAAGTACGGTGTGAATGGTAAAATTTTAGGAGCAATTCAAGCTGTGTATGCTAAAAGTGAGGCTGTTGTACGAATTGATGGTTGTTCAAGTTAAATTAAATGTTATTACTAAAATGTATCGAATTAATAAAAGTACGGATATGAATTTTTTTGTTAAATGTTGGTAAGTGCAAAATATTAGTTTTTGAAAAAAATGATTTGATGAATGAATGTAATGTATCTGTTGATGGTGCACGTTTAAAGTTGACAAATAAATAAATTTGTGTTTTTAGCTAGTTTTTTGTTTAAAGATAGTCGCTTTGATCATGAGACTGAAAGAAGAGTTAATGCTGTTTGTAAGGTTTTAGGTGCTTTGGGTACTTTTGCTAGAAACGTAAATGCTTTCAGAAAAGCCCGTAAATATCTGCTCTATAATAATATCATTATTGTACAAGTAACATAATCACCTCTTTATATATAGGCAATCTTAGACATATTAAAAAAAAAGAAAAAATACCAATTCAAAACAATAAATGATATTAAAATTTTAAACAGTAGTCTTACTTGTAAAGTAAAATTTTACTATATTATTTAGGGGTTTTTAAAATAAATTCGAAGAGAAGCTCATTTTACCCATGGTACGGCACTGACTTTGATACGTGCTAAATGTATAATTGACAATAAATAATATATTGAAATAATTGTTCACTTACTTGATAGTGAGCCTATGCTTATACTTAAGATACATATAACGAGTTGATATAATGCAAGGGCAGCATTGAATCGGATACGAGAATATTCGACTAGCACTAACTGAAATGTTACTTCTATAAGACATCGTAACATACCTAAGAAACTAATGCACGATATATGTCCCCAATATAACGTGCTGTCGAGTGATGTAAAAACTGGAAAATGAAAATATTGCATTATTAAATATACATACATACATACATACACAATCACGCTATGTACCCAAAAGAGTGTGACACAAACTCCTCCAAACTCCTCCAAACATTCCTATCCAAACAAGCAACTTTCGCTTCATCCACGTTCATAATTCCTCTCATACATGCTCTTTTATTTCTACTATTGGGAAACTCTCGCTCACGCAAAACATTCTCAATCATACCACTCCAACTACTTATCGGACGTCCACGCAAACGTATACCATCAAAATCATTCAAATAAATCTTTTTAACTAAAGGTTCATTAGACATTCGCTCAATATGTCCGAACAATCGTAACTGACTAACACCAACTTTTGCTACAACATTTTTTTCAATTTTACACTCATCATACACTAATCTATTTCGTACCCAATCTCTCCTATTTACACCACATACTCCACATAAAAATCTCATTTCCACATCAGTCATTTTCCGTTTATGCTTTTGCAACCAAACCCAACATTCGCTACCATACATCTACGTAGGCACAAAACATCAACATATATATATATATATATATATATATATATATATATATATATATATATATATAATATATATATATATATATATATATATATATATATATATATATATACAGGGTGTCCCATTTTAATCCGCCACTTGCAATAACTTTAAAATCGTGCATTGGACAAAAAAAATGTTACGGATAAAAAGTAAATGGTTTCCAGGGGGACATCTGATGCAGGGACCCTTGCTCCTCTTGGACCCTCTGGGGGGCGGGAACGGGGGGCAACTTTGAAATCTTAAATGGAACTCCCTATTTTTTATTGCAGATTCGGATAGACCATTAAAAGTATGTAAATTTTATTTTAAGACTTTTTTTTATCTTTGATAGATGGCGCTGCAAACAGCATTTTTTTCTCAGTTTATCAGTCTTTAATTTGAAAAAAAAGTTGTAACTAAGTATATTCAAGTTCTTTTCAGTTCTTTGGGAAGAGAGGGGGGGGGGGGGCAAAAGTCACTGAATCAGATATCCTCTCGAAACCATTAACTTAAAGTTATCTCCCTCGAAACCATTAACTAAAAGTTATCCCCCTCGAAACCATTAGCTTAAAGTTAATGGTTTCTAGGGAGATATGTGATGCAGTGACCCTTGCCTTCCCCCCTCCACCCACAGAACTGAAAAAAACTTGAATATCGTACTTAGTTATACCTTTTTTTTCAATTTGAAGACTGATAAACTGAGAAAAAAATGCTGTTTTCAGCGACATCTATCAACGATAAAAAAAAAGTTTTAAAATAAAATTTACATACTTTTTAATGGTCTATTTGAATCTGCAATAAAACATAGAGGGTTCTATTTAAGATTTCAAAGTTGCCCCCCGTGTCCGCTCTCCAGGGGGTCCAAGAAAAACAAGGGTCCCTGCGTCAGATGTCCCCCTCGAAACCATTTACTTTTTATCTGTACAATTTTTTTGTCCGATGCACGATTTTAAAGTTATTGCAAGTGGCGGATTAAAATGGGACACCCGGTATATATACTCAAACGAGCTTTTTTGGAAACATTTATATTTCTAGAAAAAGTTTCCAAAGCACCCAAACCTTACAACCAGCAGTTACTCTTTTTTCAATTTCACGTTCAAAACGGCCATCTCTAGACAACAAACTACCCAAATACACAAATTCATTTACTTGCTCTAAACGTGCACCATCAATATATACATTACATTCAGTTGTCAAGTCACCCTTCTCAAAAACTAGAACTTTGCACTTATCAATATTCATTATTATTAAATATAAGGTATATACTGGGTGTCCCATTTTAATCCGCCACTTGCAATAACTTTAAAATTTTGCATCGGACAAAAAAATGTTCCGGATATAAAGTAAATGGTTTCGAGGGAGACATCTGATGCAGGAATCCTTGCCCCTCCTGGATTCTCTGGGGGCGGCAACAGGGGGCAACTTTAAAATCTTAAATAAAACCCCCTATTTTTTATTGCAGATTTTATTTTAAGACTTTTTTTATCTTTGATAGATGGCGCTGGAAACAGCAATTTTTTTCTCAGTTTATCAGTCTTCAATTTGAAAAAAAAGGTGTAACTGAGTACGATATTCAAGTTCTTTTCAGTTCTTTGGAAGGAGGGAGGGAGGGCAAGGGTCACTGCATCAGATATCTTCCTCGAAACCATTAACTTTAAGTTAATGGTTTCGAGAGGTATAACTTTAAGCTAATGGTTTCGAGGGGATATCTGATTCAGTGACCCTTGCCCCCCTCTCCACCCAAATAACTAAAAAGAACTTATATATAGTACTTAGTTACACCTTTTTTTCAAATTGAAGACTGATAAACTGAGAAAAAAAGTGCTGTTTGCAGCGCCATCTATCGAAGATAAAAAAAGTCTTAAAATAAAATTTACATACTTTTTAATGGTCTATCCGAATCTGCAATAAAAAATAGAGGATTCTATTTAAAATTTTAAAGTTGCCCCCTGTTCCCGCCCCCAGGAGGTCTAAAGGGAGCAAGGGTCCCTGCATCAGATGTCCCCCTTAAAACCATTTACTTTTTATTTAGAACATTTTTTTGTCCGATGCACGATTTTAAAGTTATTCCAAATGGCGGATTAAAATGGGACACCCAGTTATTTATTTCTACACGTTTTTATTAACTCGATTTCTTTCCTGTCTGTCTGTTTGTTTGTTTTTTTTTGTCTATTCGGTACAAATTTTGCAATCGATTTTAATAAACTTACCTATTCGTCCAATAGCTGAAAATAGTGTTCCAAATAAAAATAAATATCTATTCTTAATTGTATAGCACATACTCATTCCAATCAATATAATACGACCGAAAAAATCGGCAAACATATAAATTGTCATAAAGTAAGCAATTGTATCACTATTATATTGTAAATCGTGTAAGTATGCTGGTAGTAAAGCGAGAAACATCATATCGGAAGTACATGCTAATGCCAGTCCAACAACTATGTTTACGAACACAGGATCTTTTAATAGTGATAATTCAAAAAAATTGTAAATTCGTTGCCTAAAAAATAGTTATACATTATAAGTACACTTTTATTTTGTGCAATCTTAATATTCTACCTAAATAATAAAAATATGTATGCCCAACACTTTATTAAAAATTTAATGTGAAAATTAAACATTTCCTTATCAAGCCGAGCACTGATGAGTGATAGTGTCAAAAATATTCGGTTTTCAAAAAAATAAAAACCGGTTAACGGCAATTAGTCGGTTACCCGCTTTTAATCGGTTAATCGTAATTAATCAGTTAACTGCGATTTATTGGTTAACCGCCATTAACCGGTTGACCATTATTCAGTTAATCGCGAGTAACCGGTTAACTGCAATGAACCGGTTAATTGTAAATAATTGCGGTTATAACTGATTAATGAAATAGTTAGATTTATTTGAATTCAATTTGCTAGCTACTAGAAATTGTTGGTTAAGAAATTTTTATAATTGCAATTAGCACCGAGCACTTGGCACTGTAACCCGCGTAAAAGTTATCAATGGAACATTAATTCGTGGCTTATTGTTGGTGGGTATTTTTTAAGGGGGAATGCGATTAGGAAAATTGTAAATTTCCTGGCGCAGTTTAACGCAATTTTATTACAATTACCACATATAAAGTTTTCCGAATTCATATTATTTTTTTTGCCATTCTTCTCTTTGTTTGAAGCATAAGATACTATCGCGATGTTATGCATATATATATATATATATATATATATATATATATATATATATATATATATATATATATATATATATATATATATACATATCTAATTAATTATCTGTAAAATACGTTTATATTATAAAGCTTAAAATTTTAAATATTACTTCGCAAGCCAAATGACAACTTACTTTTATTTAGTAATACTGTACTATTTAAATCATCAATAATTATTTACTATTTAGCGGATTAAGGTAAGGATCATAATGTCAAAAATATTTACAATTTAATTTCATAAAAAGTAAGTAAATAATTAAATATTTCACTTACATAATTATTGTACAATTAATATTACAATAATATTAATTGTACAATATAATTACACTAATATTCGTTGCTTTTTTGCAAAGAGATATATATATATATATATATATATATATATATATATATATATATACTGGGTGTCCGAAAAGTTTGGACTGGGTCAAATATCTCGAGAACGAAAGGTTGGATTAACACGATTGCAAAGGAACGTTGTTTTTGACACAATTATCTACCGAATTCTGTTGTAAAAAACTACCCCCACCCCTCCTAAGGGGGTGAGCGTAAGGGTAGTTTTAAAATTTTAAATGAAAACCCCCAATTTTTTTTTCATTTTTGGATTCCTTGACAAATTCTGTGTATGGCCCCAACATTTCACACCCAACCCTCGCCACCCCTCCACAGGGGATGAAAAAAATGATTGAAATAAAAATGATACTGAACAGTTTAAATGCTCAACTAAATCCACAACGAAAATAAACATGTCAAAAAAAACATGTAACCCCCCCAAAATTTCACCCCCAACCCCCGCCACCTCTTCATTTTTATTTCAATCATTTTCTTTATTTTTTTCCTCCCCTGTGTAGAGGTGGCGGAGGTTGGGGGTGAAATTTTGGGTGGGGTTACATGTTTTTATTGACATGTTTATTTTCGTTGTGGATTTAGTTGAGCATTTAAACTGTTCAGTATCATTTTTATTTCAATCATTTTTTTCATCCCCTGTGGAGGGGTGGCAAGGGTTGGGTGTGAAATTTTGGGGCCATACATAGAATTTGTCAAAAAATCCAAAAATGAAAAAAAAATTGGGGGTTTCCATTTAAAATTTTAAAACTACACTTACGCTCACCCCCTTAGGAGGGATGGGGGTGGTTTTTTACAACAGAATTCGGTAGATAATTGTGTCAAAAACAACGGTCTTTTGCAATCGTGTTAATCCAACCTTTCGTTCTCGAGATATTTGACCCAGTCCAAACTTTTCGGACACCCAGTATATACCTATCTGGGTGTCCCATTTTAATCCGCCACTTGCAATAACTTTAAAATCGTGCATCGGACAAAAAAAATGTTCCGGATAAAAAGTAAATGGTTTCGAGGGGGACATTTGATGCAGGGATTTTTGCTCCCCCTGGTTCCCTTGGGAAGCGGGAACGGGGGACAACTTTGAAATCTTAAATAAAACCCCAAATTTTTTTTGCAGATTCGGATAGACCAGTAAAAAGTATGTAAATTTTATTTTCTGACTTTTTTTTTATCTTTGATAGATGGCGCTGCAAACAGAATTTTTTTTCTCAGTTTATCAGTCTTTAATTTGAAAAAAAGGTGTAACTAAGTATAATATTCAAGATCTTTTCAGTTATTTGGGAGGAGGGGGGCAAGGGTCACTGAATAAGATAATCCCTCGAAACCATCTACTTAAAGTTATCCCCCTCGAAACCATTAACTTAAAATTAATGGTTTCGAGGAGGATATCTGATGCAGTGACCCTTGCCCCCCTCTTTCCTCTCAAAGAACTGAAAAGAACTTGAATATCGTACTTAGTTACACCTTTTTTTCAAATTAAAGACTGATAAACTGAGAAAAAAAAATGCTGTTTGCAGCGCCATCTATCAAAGATAAAAAAATAGTCTCAAAATAAAATTTACATATTTTTTAATGGTCTATCCGAATCTGCAATAAAAAATAAGGGGTTCCATTTAAGATTTCAAAGTTGCCTCCCGTTCCCGCTTTCCAGGGGGTCAAGGGGGGCAAGGGTTCCTGCATCAGATGTCCCCCATAAAACCATTTATTTTTTATTCGTAACATTTTTTTGTCCGACGCATGATTTTAAAGTTATTGCAAGTGGCGAATTAAAATGGGACACCCAGTATATATATTGTTATTGTTATTGTTCTCAATATACAAATATTATTAGATTAGTATAAATTTAAAATGTAGAATTTGCATGCAACGCTTGCAACAACTGACTGCACACGCCGCGCCGCCAGTTGTATATTGTATTTTGTACTATCCAAAGTATGACTTTCAAAATTTATTCACTAGTCACTAGCGCTTATTTCTTTGTTATTTAAAAGAGACTAGAGTCGAATTGAACAGAAGATCGTATTTTTGTTTCGAAAGAAATTATTGTACATATTAGCAACAACATAGTAATAAATTTACAAAATAAACAAAATAATATTACTAAAATATATAGTGTATTCCTGTATTATATACTTAAAATAAAATGAAAAAACTGATGATTTTAACATAAAAATCAATTTATGAGTTTATTGCATGTGTTAAAAATAAAAACATTTATATAAGTGGTGTGTGGTACATGCAGTTTGCTCATTGATACATGTTTCGTTTAGATATTTTAAGGATTTATTTATTTCTAAGTATTTCGGGTCCGTTATTTTCTATGTGTAGTTTCCTCTTAACTGATATCTTGTGCAACGGGGATGGTTGACAAATGTTGAAATCTGTTTTTATAATCTATGTGACCTTAAATGTTCTTTATAAATCTGTTTTCTATATTTTAAACTGTGTTTCCTATTTTTTATTTTATTATTTTTATTTTTTATTTTATTTGGTATTGTTGTTAAAATCTTAAAACTATTGGATAATAAACTATCATAATTTTGGGTAATACAAAATACAATATACATATTATACCTTTGCAAAAGCAACAAATATTAATTTCTAATACTCTCCTATTTATTAATATTAAAGAATGTAGATATTCTTATAACAAATGTAAAATTTTATTATCGTAGGTTATAGCTATAAGATGGGGAATATATTCTTTCTACATCTATACTTATAATTTAATAAAGTGTAGTAATTATTAAATTTGTTATTGCCGAAGTATTTTTTTTATTTACATATTAAATTAAAATATTTAAATTATTGTCAGATCCTTGAATAAATTTTCGTAATATTTAAATTTATTTGGAAAAATGTAATATTTTAAAAAACATATATAAAATAGTTAGAAAACTTACTTATTTAGAAAAATGTCTCAATAAGAATTTTAATAATTTTGTGTATTAAAAATTGGCAGATACAATAATTATGTAAGTGAAATATTTAATTATTTACTTACTTTTTATCAAATTAAATTGTAAATATTTTCGACATTATAATCATGATTTGTCACATAGTCAGTCCTTACCTTAATCCGCTAAATAGTAAATAATTATTGAAGATTTAAAAAGTATAGTATTACTAAATAAAAGTATGTTGTCATTTGAATTGCGAAGTAATATTAAAAATTTTAAACTTTATAATATAAACATATTTTACAGATAATTAAGTTGTAATTGATAAAATTATTATTAAATTTATTAGGAATTATAAAAGTATATACATCTATTTTTGTTTCTTGAAATGCATAATTTAAAACTTATTGCCAATAATGCAGGATTTTTTTTAAATGTGTTTACGCCATCTACTATCTACTAGAAGCAACTAAAAAGCAATTCGATGTAGTTTGTTTTTGGGCTGATGGACATAGGGATGGGGGATATTTTCGACCGGGTGGTTTTTCGGCAATTGTGAGGATGGATTTCAGCCACATGGCTTTCTGATGGTAAAACCTTTCGGTCGGACGGATTTCGGCCGCGTGGATTTCGGTGGCGTGGTACGCACTCTTCGGTACTCGGTGCCGTCCAAGTCGTCTGAGTCGGAATAAACCGATTTTTTGTCGACTCCACATCCCTAGTTTTATACTGATTTCTGGTGATTAGATCCTACTTTTAACTTTAAGTTTTTGTGTAAAATAATGCATATTACATACAGAATTATATTTAAAATTATACTTTGTGCCTACAATAGGATAACACAATGAAAAATAATTAATAAAATTTATATTATGTTTTGACAAACATTGCAAAATAATAAATAAAATTAAAATCAGAGAAAATCTGATATTATTTACTTAAAAATGATCTATAAATAAATTTTCCATATTTGATTTACTGGTCAGTAGTGATCCAATTTATTTTAATAATATTAAAATTTATGGAACAGAAATATTGCTTTTATTTAGAAACTGTTTGCAAATTAACATTTAAAATATTGCAATAAAATTTAATATAACTTACCAAAATTTTATTTCAGGTGTAACTTCATTTTTGTGAAATAAGGTTTTTTCTAAAAGTTCCAAAGACGCCAATTTATCTTTTTCTTCCAAATTCATCTGTTTAGTAACAGAGTTAAACTTATTGTTAGCATCTTTATTTGTAACTGAAAAATATAAACCATTTATATTTTAAAAATATAAAATAATTAAATATATAAGAAAATTTCCAAGTATTACGGATATTTAATTAAGATTAAATATTTGACATTTGAACAAATAAATGTTCGTATTGTCTTGTGAAATTTAATGTAATAACACTCAAAAATATTGAGATTTTAAATTTTTTATCTCACAAAGATAATCAGTCATTGAATCGGCTGTTGAGCTATGCATCAATGACTGGCCAGTTTTAACCGTAGACACGTGTTTCGGTCTTTAGTACTTGCGTTAAAAAGGCAGCCAGAACTAACACCGGTATCAGTTTACTTTCAGCAACTGATCAGAGCACCGTACTGATGAGGTCCTAAAGACCAAAACACGTGTCTACGGTTAAAACTGGCCAGTCATTGATGCATAGCCTAACAGCCGATTCAATGACTGATTATCTTTGTGAAATATTTGGGGATAAAAAATTTAAAATCTCAATATTTTTGAGTGTTATTAAATATTTGGTTTGCCGAATAAACAATAGAAGACAATACACAAATATCATCAACGACGAAATATTACAACAAGGTATTATATTCTATATTTTAACTTACATATTTTGTTACAATAAACCAGAAAAAGATAATAAAAACAGGTAGACTATATTATTAAAATTATTCTGTTTTATTATAAAATGAAATTGTCACTTTTTACAAATATCTCATATATTAGTAATATCAAACCACTGGATTCCATATATGTATAAAATTTTGCAAAATTTAAATAAATTCATATTTTCCTATATAGTTTAGTAATAGTAATATACTATATTGTACATGTTTTTCAAATTTTCATTTATGATTAATAAATATTCCTAAATATTAAATTTCACTTACTATTATATCCATTATCTACTATTAATGAAGATGATAAAAATATATGTTTTGTCTTTTTTTTTTCAATTAATTTCAATTTATTAGCATTCATCCATTTAAATATGTTTCCAAGATCTTCATTTACATTATTAATTAATTGTCAAAAAAAATATTTCTCTAATTTTATCATACTTTTAATTTTATAGCGCTTATTTTTGAATTTATTTCAATCATTTTTACCTTTAGAAAACAAATATATCTTATATTTAAAATCTCTATCATAATTTATTTTGATGTGACTTTATCGTTGTTTGCGTGTTATTATTAATACAATTTGATAAAATTTTATTATTCTCGCAAGAACAATGTCATACATTGCACTGTAATCAGTAATTTTTGGTGTATATCAAACATCTCAAATATTACTGAAATTATTTCATAAAACATAATCAACTAACATGCTAGAAGAATCAGTTATTTTTGTTGGTTTGTTTATTAATTGTTTGTAGCCAATCATTTCTATATTATTATTAAGTTTTTTTTTTCATGAAAATTATCCATACCTAACCAGTTTCTATTTAAATCACCTACCAATAGTTCCATTTGATTTGTGATCAGGGCCGTATTTATGCACAGGCTATCTAGGCTGCAGCCTATGGGCCCGCACCACAAACGGGCCCGCACCACACGTTTCAAATTTAAAATAAATAATTGTTTAATCGATAACCTTCTAAGTATTTTACTTAAATTTTCATAAAACAGAATATTCGAATAACCCGACTTGCAACCAGTGACAATATACTTCACTAGTACACACAACTTCATTAGTACCTACTAAGTGTAGACTCAAACTAATTAGCCACTAAGATTATTTGATATTTTCATTTCTAAGTTTATTATTTAATTTTTTAAATACTCTATTTCAATTAAATAAATATAAGTAAAATTTACTTGTTTGTTACATTCCTTTTTTATCTTGCATTTTCCTAACATGTTTATTTAAAATTGTAAAATCACAACCTCCCCCTCCTAAGGGTCCGCACCATAGGTTTAGCCTAGGAGCCTACAGATCCTACATACGGCCCTGTTTGTGATGCTACTTGCAGCAAGTACAAATAAAATAATTTCTAAACAAAACATTATAGACAATAACCACCAATATTTTTCTTCTTACACTTTACAAAACAACTTAAATTTTAAATTTGAATGAATAAACATTAATATCCCACCAGTATGTCGAGAAGAAGTATTACATTGCACTAAATTACAATTAGGAACGCAAAGTTCAAAATGTTCAATATCCATTATAGTTAAAGCTTCTGATAAATAAACAATAAGCGGTTTTTTAATATTTATAAAATTATCTATTTTTATTTTATTAACAAAATAGCTTTGAGTGTATAACTGAATTTCCTTTTCTTTACTTTTCCACATGTACAGTATATCGCCAAATTTGTCAAAAATTTCCTATTCGTCCAAAGAAAGATTAATCAAATCAAATTAGGTAACAAATATAATTTTGAATAAAATAGTATTGATTAAATTGAAATCTTGATTCCCACTTGTATTTATTTTATTTTATGAAAATTAACAAATACGGTTTCGACTTTTTAATAATCATTATCCGGTCTGGAACTGATTTTATTACAGGCGATTACCTATATATATATATATATATATATATATATATATATATATATATATATATAATTAGGGTGGTCCAAAAAAATCGAAGTTCGAAATTTCGATCCCGTCTTCTAGGATCTTTTAAACCATTCAATTTCAAACTTACTGCTTAATGTTGAAGTAGCACCTAAAATTACTGATCATAGTTTTCTTGTAACTACACTAAATTGTTCGTCAACCAGTAATAATAAAATTGAAACTAATACAATTAAAAAAATAAATAGTAATTAATTAATAGATAAACTTTTTAATTGTGACTGGAAATATAATGTTACAAATATTGATGAATATTTTTGTAATTTGTACGAAAATATGTTAAGTAGTATTAACTATAGTACAGAGATTTCAACAAAGTTTAGTAATAATAAAATGTGGTTTAATTATAAAATTAAAAATGCTATAAAAGAAAGAGATTTGGCATACAAAAAATTTCTTTTTACAAATAATACCAATGATTGGATTTTTTTTAAAAAGAAAAGAAATATTGTCGTTAATATTATTAAACAAGAAAAACAATTATATTTCAGTAATAATATAGATAAGTGTAAAAATGATTCGAAGCAAATGTGGAAAACTTTGAAAAAATTAATTTCCACAAATAAAAAAGATAATATAAAAACTGTTACTTACAAAAATATAGTTTATGATAATGTACAAGATATTGTAAATATTTTTAATAAGTATTTTATAACCAGCATTGAAGATATTATGAATTCTATACCTGTGGCGACTTGTAATATATACAATTCAATAATAAATGTAGACACAACATTCCATTCGTTTTCGATTGTAACTATAACAGAATTAAAAATAATTGTTTTTTCACAAAAAAATAAATCAAGTACAGATGAAGTTAACATTAAATTTTTAAAAGATTATTTTGATATAATAGGGTACCCGTTGTTAGAATTCATTAATAAATCTTTAAGGACTGGTATCGTTCCTTTAGCGTTAAAAACATCAACTATTTCACCAATACCGAAAGTTGCAGGAACTACTGACATAACAGAGTTCAGACCAATAAATATGTTACCCAGTTGTGAGAAAATACTTGAACTTGTGGTATATAAACAAATTATTCAGTATTTTCTTGAAAATAATATTCTTGTTTCAGAACAATCTGGTTTCAGAAGAAATCATTCTTGTGAAACTGCTTTAAATTATTTAATTAATGAATGGAAATTGTCACTTGATGACAATAAAGTAATATGTGCAGTTTTTCTTGACCTTAAGAGAGCTTTTGAAACACTAGATAGAGTTATTTTAATCAATAAACTTGCTGCTTACGGTATAGAAGGCACTGTATTGAAATGGTTCGAAAGCTACCTTACGGATAGAAAACAATGTGTTAAAGTACAAAACACAATTTCTGAAAATATTGATGTGAATATGGGAGTGCCACAAGGGAGTGTATTGGGACCATTATTATTTATTATCTATATTAATGACTTACGAAATGTATTATTAAATTCTAATATACATCTTTTTGCGGATGACACTCTCATATATGCAGAAGGTAAGGATAAAAATAATTTAGTGGAGCTAATTAACAAAGATTTAGATTTAGTAAATTTATGGATGAACAACAACAGACTTAAATTGAACACCAGCAAAACTAAAGTAATGTTTTTATCCTTACAACAAGATAAATGTAATAATTGTCCTAATAGTGTAATTAAAATAAATAATGATACTATACAAGAAACCACAGAAATTAAATACTTAGGCATTTTAATAGACAATAAATTGAAATTCGATAAACATGTTCAATTTTTGTGTAAAAAAATTTCGAAAAAAATTAATTATTTGGCCAGAATTTCAAAATATCTGACAACCTGGAGTACCATAGTTGTATATAATACTATTATATTGCCACATTTTACGTATTGTTCCACCATACTATATATGTGTAATAATAGCGAAATAGACAAGTTACAGAAACTTCAAAATAGAGCAATGCGAGTTATACTGAAGTGTGATAAATATACTAGTATCAGTAATATGCTGAATAATTTACAATGGCTAAATATAAAAAAGTTTATCGAATTCAATGTATTGACATTTATATTTAAAATATTAACTAATAAACTGCCAGGTTATTTGCAAAAGAACATAAAATATGTAAATGAAATTCACAATTATAATACTCGTCAAGAAACAAACTTATATATTCCCCGAACAAACAGAATTAAAACATGTTTGTCAATTTATAATAACGGTCTGAACGCTTTCAATAGCTTGCCAAACAATGTTAAATGTTCAGTTACAGTTGGAGAGTTTAGATATAAATTAAGGAAACTATTATAAAGATATCACACAATTTTGTACCATTTTATGTATTTATGTAATGTATGTACTTTTTATTAGCTAAATGCTATTTAAATAAAGTTATTATTAATTATTATCGAAATCGGACAATATTTAGAGATCGCGCAAGTTAAAAACGTGTTTTTAAAAACGCAATTTTAAAAAAAAAATGTTTTTTAGCTAATAATATTGATAATCAGCATTGCTTTATTGGCGATAAGGGTTCTGAGCAAAGCATTACATTATAACAAAATGTTTTCAGCCTTTAAACCATATTCCCAGTCAATATCTTCAATAATACTTGCTTTTTTTTGAGGTGCTTGCAGCGATAATTTCAGTAATTTGAAATGTAACTTTAATTTTTTTATTATTTGAACAAACTTTTATGCATTCTATAGTACTTAGAAAATGATTTTAACGTTTACAAATAATAATTGAATACCAACATCATTACGATTCAGCGTTGTAACAAAAAATTTTAATTTTTTTAAAGTGCTCTAAAATCGATGTTTCCTGTATTTTTATTAAAATGGGTTTTTTGGGTTTAAACCTTCTATCAATACAATACTTGAACATTTTACACACAAAATACAGATTTATTAACATAATTTTACGCATAAAGCTTTATTTTCAAAATAAGAATAGAATATATGATTAACAAAATATGTCAAAATACTTGCGTTTACAAAGTATATTTGTTAGCATTCGGATATCTTTCCTGATGTTTTTTTACAATTTTCAGTAAATATTGCCTTTGTTCCTTATTCTTTGTAATGAGAGAATTAAATTTGGTTATAAGAGCCACCCCTCTTTTTGCAGCGTTGTTCACTACTCTTAAATTAGATAAAATGCATTTAGCTTTTTTATACGAATCATTAGCTTCCCATAAAATATGGTCGATCGTTAAAAATTCAGTATTTATATTAAATCGTTTGAATAAATTATTTGTGTTTTGCGAGACTAACTCGTTTATACTACGATTTTTTCACAATTCTAATTCCTCTGGAGAATTAACGTTCAAATTTATCTATTTCAAACCAATTAGGTTATATTTCTTTTTCTTGTTGCTTGACATTTTCTGTGTCTAATTGTTGAACAACAACTAGCGAGAATCAGGTTGGAAAGTTAACAATTCTATGCTGAAAACATAGATAGCGACTATTTGTCATGTAAGTACTTTAGATGGCGATTATTTATTATATAGCGCGAAATATGAAAATTGCCGAAAACTTATGTTAAAAATAAGTTTTATCCATTTTTTGAAAATAAAGCTTTATGTACAACGTTATACGTAGAACTGAAATTTATTTATTACATAATTATACTATATTCTCAATATAAATAAAATGTGTTTATTACATTTATGTAATTATAATATAATTGTAATAAATTAATTTTAGTTATACCTGTAACATTTTTACTTGTTGGAATTATATCAGTAATTTTACTTTTCATATAAACAGATATTTTTCACACTACAATATTATTATATTCAAATTAAACATATTTTATTGTTGATTTAACAATAATAAATATTTTTATTAACAAGATATTTATTGCTGTAATTGATTTTTGAATATATAAGATTGATAATTTAAACATACAAAATTGTATTATATAGTCATGACAGATAGAGCTAGATAGTTAGAAGAACAATAATTATTTCTATCCTAGACATCACATATTGCTATAATTTAACAATCTTCATATTGCTAATAGTTACGAAAGTTAATAGTTCTTAGTTACAAAATACGATTAGTGTATGATGAGTGTGAAATTGAAAAAAATGTTGTAGCAAAAGTTGGTGTTAGTCAAGTAAGATGGTTCGGACATGTTGAGCGAATGCGTCTAATGAACGTTTGCTGTTAAAAAAATTTATTTGAATGATTTTGATGGTATACGTTTGCCTGGACGTCCGATGAGTAGTTGGAGTGGTATGATTGAGAGAGTGGCTTGCGTGAGCGAAAGTTTCCAAGTAGTAGGAATAGAAGAGCATGTATGAGAGAAATTATGAATGTGGATGAAGCAAAAGTTGCTTGTTTGGATAGGAGTGTTTGGAGTCGACTGATTTCGGAATGATGAAAAGAGTTTGTGCCACACCCTAATTTGGGTACATGGCGTGATTGTCTATGTATGTATAAATATCAATTATAAATTAATTCATAGAGAAATAATTAATATTTGTTTTACATTAAAATAAAAAAATCATTTAAAGATGGCAGCACTAGTATTCAACATAACAGTTTTCTTTTATATTGACAGAACTGTTAAATTTGTTAATAGTTCAACCATTGCCGTATAGATAGCACTAGTTTAGTATTTAGAATTACAGTTTTCTTTTTTATTAGCAAAACTTTTAATTTTGTAAATAGTTTAACTATTACCGTATAGATGGCAGAACTATTATTAAAATTTTAGTACTTTTTTTTACCGGCAGTAATTTTTAGATTTGTAAATGGTTCAAGTATTGTCATATAGATTACACTACCAGTATCTAAAATTACAGTTTTCTTTTTTACCACTTTGACTGCAAGGAAAAAGTGGTATAGCGTTTTGTACGGTGTCTGTAACATTTTCGGAAAAACAAAAATTGTGTACAGAAATCCTTCATATAGCCTCTAAATCAGACGAATCTGAACTTAGTTTATAATTGAGTGTATGGATGTGCGTCGTCAGCTCGCTCGGTCGTAAGTCGTAAGTCGTATTGTATTGATAGAAGGTTTAAACCCCAAAAATCCATTTTAATAAAAATACAGGAAACATCGATTTTAGAGCACTTTAAAAAATTTAAAAATTTTTGTTACAACACTGAATCATAACGATGTTGGTATTCAATTATTATTCGTAAATGTTAAAACCATTTTTAAGTACTATAGAATGCATAAAAGTTTGTTCGAATAATAAAATAACCAAAGTTACATTTCAAATTACTGAAATTATCGCTGCAAGCAACTCAAAAAAAGCAAGTATTATTGAAGATATTGACTGGGAATATGGTTTAAAGGTTCAAAACATCTTGTTATAATGTAATGGGTTTTCCAGAACCCTTATCGCCAATAAAGCAATGCTGATTATCATTATTATTAGCTAGAAAACATTGTTTGAAAAAATTGCGTTTTTAAAAACACGTTTTTAACTTGCGCGTTTTTAACTAAAGCAGTAAGTTTGAAAATAAATCGTTTAAAAGATCCTAGAAGACGGGATCGAAATTCCAAACTTCGATTTTTTGGACCACCCTAACTTATATATATATATATATATATATATATATATATATATATATATATCTATTCGGTCCAGGAGAACTCTTCAGAATCAAACTCATTTTACTTGGTCATTTGGGATTTAAGGTTTTTATTGTAATTTAAGATTACCACATGCAAGTTATCAATCAAAATATTTTTAATATGTATAATTTCCTGTAATTAATTTTGTACCAGACTGGATGATGATTCAAAATCGTGGTTATCAATTTTCATAAAATAAAATAAATACGAGTGAAATCAAAACTTTAATTTATACATATATATATTTACTTTATTTATTTATTTCAGGTAAGTAAATAAAGTAAAAATTAAAGTAACTTCAGTCGAATAACAAAACAAATATTATATATATATTAGAGTAATTCAAAGAAAAAATTTTTTTAAAAAATCGTTTTACTCATTCCCTTAAAAAAACTTTATTAAAAAAAAAAAAAAACTTTCTGAGCCAAGTTTTAATATTAAGTTAAAATATTAATATTAACCCGTGTCCCACTCAAGTTGAAATTTAAATGTAGTTTAACATAGGTTTTGGACAATTTCATATATGGCTTTATAACTGCCTCGATCAAAAAAACATTTTTGTACGCACCTCTTAAAAAATACTACATTAAAAAATAAATTTTTTGAGCCAAGTTTCGTCAAAAAATATTGGTATTAACCCGTAATCCACTCAAGCAGAACTTTCGAGAATCCAGACAGTCATAACGCGCCATATATGAAACTATCCAAAACCTATGTTAAACTTTAATACAAGACAATAAAGTCATTAAAAAATAACCGCCATAATCGACAAAGCAATCCAATACAAATTTAGAATAAACCCCTCAGTTTTTCTTAAATTACATGTTATTAAATAGTTTAATTTTTTTTTATATTCATTGTAACAATGAATAATAAGTGATAAGAATACTTACCATCCATTTTAAGATATTCTTCCTTTTTCTTTCGTGAAATATGCCATTGAACTGGATGCAATGTTAGCGCAACGACAATAATATGTAAATTAATTCCACTAATTATGAGTAAAGCGCCACAAAAACCAAAAGTTTTCAAAAAATATTCTGCCATATATGGTAAGGCTATATTAACAGCCGCATAGGTACTTTGAGCTACGTACATGACAAGATTTCTTCTTTCTACAAAATACTCGTTAAAAGTTTTAAGAGCAGAATGGCTTAATAATCCTGACCCAAGTCCTGAAATATATTAATTAATAATTGTTTTAGTGTCTACGTTGATGTATGGTAGTGAATGTTGAGTTTGACTGCAAAAGCATAAAAAAATGATTACTATGGAAATGAGATTTTTATGTGAGGTATAGCTAAGAGGAATCGAATACGAAATAGATTAGTGTATGATGAGTGTGAAATTGAAAAAAATATTGTTAAGATGGTTCAGTCATTTTGAGTGAATATTTAATGAATATTTGGTTAAAAAAATGTATATCATGAATTTTTCAAGTATACGATTGAGTGGACGTCCGATTAGTAGTTGGAGTGATATGATTGAGAGTGTTTTGCGTGAACGAATGTTTCTAAGTAGTACGAATAGAAAAGCATGTATGAAAGGTATTGCTTGTCTGAATAGGAATATTTGGAGGAAAATGATTTCAAGAAACTGGAAAAAGTTTGTGTCAGACCCTTTTGGGTACATGGCGTGATTGTGTATGTTTTGTTGTTAAATATTTTTGCTATTAATCTATTAATTTAACATATGTATACGGACAAACGGTGCCACTTAATATATTGTGACATTATATAACTTTTCAAAAAAAAGAACCAATAAAAATTTGCATCTTTGTTCAAAGCCAATAAAACTTTAAAAGTTATATAACTTACCTTGTAACATTCCATAGGTAATACATAATTGGGGAAAAGTTTTAGCAAATGTAGTAGAAAACGAGCCAATTACTGTAAATGATGCTCCAATAAGTCCAACAAATCGACATGAAAACTTTTTAAGTAATAGATTTGCTGAAAGACCTGCATAATAAATATAATAGTATATTACTTGAACAAAATTTTAATATAAAGTTTCAACATATATACAATGTACACACAGTAATCTGTAAATTTATAAAGTACAATATAAATGCATATGTAAATGTATATAATATGTATTTTTGTCCGAGTTTCAAATTCAACTTAAAAGTAAAAGATAAAGTTAAATTTGGCTCAGAACTATGTAACACTACCATAATGAACAGAAAACAAATTGTAAACAAAAAATTTTACTGAGTGTAACGAGTCCATTAATTTACGAAAAGATGTTTCAATAAATAAATTGTATTTATTAAAATAATATTCTTATTATATAATTTATAACTATCAATTTTAATAATTTAGAAAAAATAACAGTTAAAGAAATTGAACAATAAAAAACAACTTTCTGTTCTAACTTACAATATCAATGTTAGTATGTTTAGGTCAAATAGAATAATGTTGTATTTTTAGTCGCGTTTCTTCTTTGTGTTTCAGTAGTTACCGTAAGTTTGTCTATCATTCATTCAATTCGGCTATATATACTAATTAAAACTAGAAAATTACTACACATAATAATTAACTTTGCAAAATAAGCAAAACTGACCTACATATGTAATACGACTGTTTTATATTTATATTGAAATGCTGAAAGAATGTTTTAGAAAATACATACCAATTACACACAAATGCGCAATAAAAATTGCATTTACAATTGATGCTCCTTCTATATTGTTTCCAAGTTTAGCGAGAAAATTGCTAAACAAAATTCCAAACATTGAAAATGTACCCATACATATGATCTGAAAAATTACAATAATAATGATTTTTTTTTAATTTAACATTTTTCGTGCACTAGTTTCACAAAAATTATTTAAAATAATAAAAAAATAAGTTTCATGTTTTGTAACTATAACGAATTGTTTTATTTATCTTTCCAGAGAAAACAAGGATATATTTGCAATATTGACCTAAACAATTTTTTTGGCAAATAATGGTATATCTCAGATGATAATATAAATATGCACAATAAGTCCCATTTAACCGAAGTTGGAGCTATTATAGTTCTCAAAATTAGTGATATTAAAATCGACCATGGCATACCAATTTCAGTAATTTATTATGAAACATCACTATACTTTACAGTTATTTTTTCACAATTTAGAGAGAAAAAAAAGTGCTTTCACATTTATCGTTAACTTTTCTTCATAAACAACTTATTTCAAAAATGGCATCATTAGTTGCAGTAATCTGACCGTGATTCTGTTTTTACAAAACCTATTTTACGTATGTACTGTACAAGGATAAGAAGTTGAATATTGAGAATGGGAGACGCTTATTTCTTTCGAAAAGGAAAGTGCATTCTTATCGATTTCAACTTACGCTATTGCTTGTATACAAAAACAAACATGTGTTAAGTTACCTACTTATTATTATCACTTTCGGAAAAATACTGTTCTGATAGAATAATGTAAACATTGAAAATAATATTTTCAAAATTGCTTTTTGTTATTTGATGGAATGTAAAGCTTAAAAATTAGAGGAATTAGAGAAATTAGGACGAATAACAGTATAAGTCTAAAAAAAATACATACCAAATGATTTTAAAATTAACAATTTCAAAAAGCGCCGTTGAACTGACTCAATGTCGTTCATGGAGTTATTGTATATTGAATTTGATATTAATACACAATATTTCAACTTAGATCTTACAAGTGAGAAAAAAGTGTTTTAAGTGTATCAGGGCGTGTTTTTAGTAATAAATTCCATTTTATATGAAAACGATGTTATACTGTTAATATGTAAATTTAATCTTAATTTAAGATCAGCAACAACTCCCAAATTCTTTATATTACCTACACATTCTAATTGGACGTTTATTGAACAAAGAATGTTGATATAAAATAATATTAGATTTTATGGAAAAGGACAAGACTTTACACTTATTAGTATTGAGAAATAAACAATTTTCAGCGCAACAACAGTTGACGTTTTGAAATCATTCTGTAAAGCAATGCAATCATTAATTGACTTTAAGATGGCCTGTAACAGTAATTTTGTGTTAGAAATTTGAGAAGTTATGTTGTTGATAAATAATATAAATGAAAAAGGTCCCAAATTAGAACCTTGAAGTAATTTTACGATAAAGTAATCTAACAACATTGAGTTTATGTAATATGTTGAATGATCAATCTTATCAAATGCTTTTGGGAAATCCGAATAAATAACATTATTTATTTGTCCATATTTGTCAAGAACATTAGAAGCAAACTGAGTAAAATTAGTAGCAGTAGGCCGTCGTTCAACAAAGCCATGTTGGAATAAAGATATATATATATATATTGTGACATTTAGATGAAGAAAAATATTAGGTGTTCAAAGTTAAAATTTATCAAAGTGTTCAAATTTTGAAATATTTTATTCATCTCATTTTTATCCTACCTGTCACCCATAATGGGCACGGCGTCAGTTGTTTGGAGGAGAGCTAGGTCGTAGGTGGGGTTGGTAGGAACTTTATTTTGTGATGTTGGTAAATTAGGTGGGCGCCAGTCAAAGCGGAATGTTGACGCAAAATTGAGAAGCTTTGACAAATCTCAAAAAGGAACTTAACGGGATAGGGATTTATTTCATTTTTCGAGAATTTGTTTCGGAAATGCGATAAATAATTAAATAAAAAATTACTTACAATTTTGTAATACCATGTAGTTATATTGTATGATATTTAGTACAGTGTAATCTAAGTCGGTTGTTTGATATCTGCTGGTTAGCGGGTGGTCTAGCTAAAGAAGATCTTCTTCTGCGTTTTCGTCAGCGCCGAGGAGATGTCAGAATGCACAGCGCAACAAAGCGGCGTGATCATGGAAGGAGACATCATGAAAATGATCGCCCTCGAAATCGGAATACGCCCCGCGGGCTTTAGTACGTCATAAACATCATCATCCAATCCATAATTAATGCTCGATTTATTGGATGGTCGAAATCTTTCATTTGTTGATCCAAATTCGGTTTCCACAATTAACTGGTGCCGCTATACATCTGAATCTCGCTCGGACACCGTTGAAAACGACAGCCTGTTCATCTAAACATGAGGGGGCACAGCAGATTTATCCAGAATAATAAACATGATAAAATCAAACAAATCGAACTTGAAATAAAAGTCGATACAATCGAAATCACAAGATAGGCAATAGTTTCATACCATATCATCAATATAACAAATTAATGCAAAATCAAAATACTTTACAATTTACAATTTAAAGTACACAGCTCATAAGTTAGCTCAAGTGACGTTAATGAATTTAGCAAACAATAGAAATATCATAGTACAAAATTTAAGCGATAACAACAAAATTCAATTAGCAAACTAAATGGTAACAGCAGAATAATCTCATAATAGAAAAGTTAAACGATAATTGCACAGTTCACTTAGCAAACAAAATAAATAACAACAGTATAATCGCAAGATACAAAAGCTAAGTGAAAATAGCATAGTTCAAAAAATGATACAAGCAAAATTAAAATATTTAACTAGAAACAAAAATACGTAACTCAAAGAAAATTTAGCAATACTAAAACAAAATTACTGAACAACATTTTCTAGCTAAATAAGTCAAAATTACTTGCTCACGACAAAATCTTCAATACAAAAATAATACAAATAAAGTGATGATTTGCTACTTACGATATACAACATGTCATTCATACAACACAAGAAAATGATTACGAATAATGATCGGAAAGAAGGAACAAGGAACAGGGAGCAAATTGGGGTCGCGTGCATGGGAGAGACAAAACACGAAAGTACTTTAGCCGATCTAGACAGAATGTCTTTCCCGTGATTTGTAAATCCGGAAGCCAATGAACGCATTCTGATCTTATAAGCGTAGCCCACGAAAGCAAAAAGGATTCAACGAGAATCAAACCGTGGCCACAAAAAATATACTACAAACAAAATATCATCACAGCCGATATAGCTTCTTCAGCCTAAAATTTAAGCGCTGTGATAATAGCAAAAAATACGATACGATAAAGCAAAAAATCATCGCAATACGAACAATGGCACAGGGGCCTCACAATAACTCGTATTGCAACAATCCCGAACTCTACAAAAGTCCAAACATTAAAACGTCGGTCGTTTTAATACGCGAATAAAATTATCAAATCCGTGCTCGCAGCACGGCACAAAAAAACTTGAAGATCATAACGCGCTCTAGCGAGGGCTCGAAATTTACAAATACAGACAATGATACGCACCAAAGAACTTTCACAAACGGAAAACGGAAAGGAAAATCTACTGGTCTTTACGAAGAAGGAAATGAGGATTGGAACATGAATCTGTGCTGCTTCAAGGTTAATTTGTCATCTCAAAATTACTAATCTTCAAATAAACTATAACGATACAAACTCTAATAAATTGAACTCTACAAATCATAACTCAAAACAAAATAACTAACAAAATTATTCAAGAAAGAAATTGGCTTTACAAAAAATACAAAACGAAATCAAATGTAAGTTGACCATCATTGTATTCATGAGAGCAAAATTACGTTACTAAAATAATCCAAACATCAAAAAATCTCATGAATAACAATTCAAACATAATACCAAATAAATAAATTGTCAACTTACATCATTTCAAATCCAAACGAACAATTTCTGCCTTGAATATATTACTTTTCAATACCGCATGGTAATTAACCTTCAAATATTACAACAGACATAGCGAGACGGACCAGTAGTGGACAGCGCTCACCGGGGAGAGAGAGCGGTGCTCACACCAGAGCGGCTCACTGGAGAGAGAGAGAATTCACCCGTACAAGCGGTATTTATGTGCCTGCTAATTTTACATTTTTACTCAGTATTGCCATTGCACTAAAAAATAAATACTCTATAAAAATATCATTTTTTATACAAAATTTTACTCGTGACAAAAAGTGTTTTTGTCACACAGCCCTTCCACCAAAAAAAAATTTTTTTTCTCATTTACAAAAAAAATTTTAAACTTTCCAACAAGGAAATATTCGTGACTAAATAAAATACTCAAATCAAAGAAAAACTAATCAATCAAAAAAAACTGTGAAATCTCATCTCACTCAGTGCACTAAACAAAATATAAATCATGAGTCAATCACATACAAAATAATATCGCTCAACATAATAAATCAAATGAGTAAGTAGCAAATATAACATAACACAAATCATAAATACTCATCATAACTAAACATGAAATGTAAGTAGCAATTACAAAAAATAATCAGAACTAAATAAATTTTCGAACTCAAATTCTCGGAAAAGTGAAAGGAAGGAATGGACTAATTCGAAGACAAAAAATCGATCAAAGCCCCACGTTGGGCGCCAAAATTATGTGTGACATTTAGATGAAGAAAAATATTAGGTGTTCAAAGTTAAAATTTATCAAAGTGTTCAAATTTTGAAATATTTTATTCATCTCATTTTTATCCTACCTGTCACCCATAATGGGCACGGCGTCAGTTGTTTGGAGGAGAGCTAGGTCGTAGGTGGGGTTGGTAGGAACTTTATTTTGTGATGTTGGTAAATTAGGTGGGCGCCAGTCAAAGCGGAATGTTGACGCAAAATTGAGAAGCTTTGACAAATCTCAAAAAGGAACTTAACGGGATAGGGATTTATTTCATTTTTCGAGAATTTGTTTCGGAAATGCGATAAATAATTAAATAAAAAATTACTTACAATTTTGTAATACCATGTAGTTATATTGTATGATATTTAGTACAGTGTAATCTAAGTCGGTTGTTTGATATCTGCTGGTTAGCGGGTGGTCTAGCTAAAGAAGATCTTCTTCTGCGTTTTCGTCAGCGCCGAGGAGATGTCAGAATGCACAGCGCAACAAAGCGGCGTGATCATGGAAGGAGACATCATGAAAATGATCGCCCTCGAAATCGGAATACGCCCCGCGGGCTTTAGTACGTCATAAACATCATCATCCAATCCATAATTAATGCTCGATTTATTGGATGGTCGAAATCTTTCATTTGTTGATCCAAATTCGGTTTCCACAATTAACTGGTGCCGCTATACATCTGAATCTCGCTCGGACACCGTTGAAAACGACAGCCTGTTCATCTAAACATGAGGGGGCACAGCAGATTTATCCAGAATAATAAACATGATAAAATCAAACAAATCGAACTTGAAATAAAAGTCGATACAATCGAAATCACAAGATAGGCAATAGTTTCATACCATATCATCAATATAACAAATTAATGCAAAATCAAAATACTTTACAATTTACAATTTAAAGTACACAGCTCATAAGTTAGCTCAAGTGACGTTAATGAATTTAGCAAACAATAGAAATATCATAGTACAAAATTTAAGCGATAACAACAAAATTCAATTAGCAAACTAAATGGTAACAGCAGAATAATCTCATAATAGAAAAGTTAAACGATAATTGCACAGTTCACTTAGCAAACAAAATAAATAACAACAGTATAATCGCAAGATACAAAAGCTAAGTGAAAATAGCATAGTTCAAAAAATGATACAAGCAAAATTAAAATATTTAACTAGAAACAAAAATACGTAACTCAAAGAAAATTTAGCAATACTAAAACAAAATTACTGAACAACATTTTCTAGCTAAATAAGTCAAAATTACTTGCTCACGACAAAATCTTCAATACAAAAATAATACAAATAAAGTGATGATTTGCTACTTACGATATACAACATGTCATTCATACAACACAAGAAAATGATTACGAATAATGATCGGAAAGAAGGAACAAGGAACAGGGAGCAAATTGGGGTCGCGTGCATGGGAGAGACAAAACACGAAAGTACTTTAGCCGATCTAGACAGAATGTCTTTCCCGTGATTTGTAAATCCGGAAGCCAATGAACGCATTCTGATCTTATAAGCGTAGCCCACGAAAGCAAAAAGGATTCAACGAGAATCAAACCGTGGCCACAAAAAATATACTACAAACAAAATATCATCACAGCCGATATAGCTTCTTCAGCCTAAAATTTAAGCGCTGTGATAATAGCAAAAAATACGATACGATAAAGCAAAAAATCATCGCAATACGAACAATGGCACAGGGGCCTCACAATAACTCGTATTGCAACAATCCCGAACTCTACAAAAGTCCAAACATTAAAACGTCGGTCGTTTTAATACGCGAATAAAATTATCAAATCCGTGCTCGCAGCACGGCACAAAAAAACTTGAAGATCATAACGCGCTCTAGCGAGGGCTCGAAATTTACAAATACAGACAATGATACGCACCAAAGAACTTTCACAAACGGAAAACGGAAAGGAAAATCTACTGGTCTTTACGAAGAAGGAAATGAGGATTGGAACATGAATCTGTGCTGCTTCAAGGTTAATTTGTCATCTCAAAATTACTAATCTTCAAATAAACTATAACGATACAAACTCTAATAAATTGAACTCTACAAATCATAACTCAAAACAAAATAACTAACAAAATTATTCAAGAAAGAAATTGGCTTTACAAAAAATACAAAACGAAATCAAATGTAAGTTGACCATCATTGTATTCATGAGAGCAAAATTACGTTACTAAAATAATCCAAACATCAAAAAATCTCATGAATAACAATTCAAACATAATACCAAATAAATAAATTGTCAACTTACATCATTTCAAATCCAAACGAACAATTTCTGCCTTGAATATATTACTTTTCAATACCGCATGGTAATTAACCTTCAAATATTACAACAGACATAGCGAGACGGACCAGTAGTGGACAGCGCTCACCGGGGAGAGAGAGCGGTGCTCACACCAGAGCGGCTCACTGGAGAGAGAGAGAATTCACCCGTACAAGCGGTATTTATGTGCCTGCTAATTTTACATTTTTACTCAGTATTGCCATTGCACTAAAAAATAAATACTCTATAAAAATATCATTTTTTATACAAAATTTTACTCGTGACAAAAAGTGTTTTTGTCACAATATATATATATATATATATATATATATATATATATATATATATATATATATATATATATATATTAGCATGAGTAAACATAGCCATTGCTCTGTAATTTATAATCTTATATTTATTACTATTCTTGAATACTGAAACTGTATTTGAATTTTTCCATAAAGAAGAATAAGTTTATGCAAAATTAAATTAAATATATAAATAATACTAAAGCAAAAGCGTCAGAATAGTCTGAGAGAAAATTGGAAATTAAATTAGGATCAGAAACTATATTTGATTTTAAGCGACTTTATAATTGCAGATATATTAATTGAAGAAATATAGAATAGGTGAGCTGTTTCAGATATGTTAAAATTTAGTTTTGGAAGAAGGTTGTTAGTGGAATGTCAATAGATACCGAAAAAATATAAAGCAAAAGCATTAACAATATTCAAGGCATATTTAAAGATATTGAGAAGGGTATGATTGAGTGGCATCTATTGAGGTTAATAAATTGCCAAAATTTAAAAGGTTTAGTTTACATTACAAATTATTCACGACAGAAAAAAGGCAACCGTAAACAAAAAGGTTTTTTTTGCATGAAAAAATTGGTTAAATAAATTTTAATAAATTTATTTTAGCAGGACAAACGTATTTTGCTAGATAATAAAAACAATATGTAGGTCAGGTAAAAAAACAAAATTTAGAGAATTTAGAGAAGATCAATACATCTGACAATTTTTATTTGACTCATTGCTAGATAAGTTAGAGTAAAAAGTATTTATTTTTTTTTAGAGAAAGTCAATATACCTAAAATTTTTGGGTCTTATTGTTAGATAGGTAGTATTTACTACTGATGTGTAAACATAATAAAAAATCTTTCAGGACTTATCGTATTAAAATAAAATTAAAGTTCTGTGTAAATATTTACTTAAAATTGACATTTTGAAAAAACTCAACATTTGTCTTCATCATGAAAATGATCAGTGTTATGGGGGGGGGGGTTTCTAATATTAATCAAAAGAGATAATACTATAATTTGTATAAAAAATAAAGAGCAATTAAAATTATTTTTATAAAAATAAAAGTAAAATAACATATTTCATATTTCACATACGTATGTTTTTGGTCGTTCAGGTTCTTGGGGGGGGGGGTTCAACCCCCCTAACACCCCCCTGGCTACGCCACTGATTAATCCTGATGAAGGCAAACATTGAGTTTCGTCAAAACGTCGATTTTAAATAAATATTTATACAGAACTTTAACCAGAAACAGTCTTATTTTAATGTAAATTATTTAATTATCGTTCAGTATACTTTTTTCTTGTGTAGTGTATTTTTTTAATGTTTTTTGCTTGTGCTTGTTATTTTATTGTTGTGAAAACCATATACTTATAAAAATATATGCTGCTAATTCTCTATGCATGCAATGTTACAAAAGCGAAGTGAACAAAGCGTGATAGCAATATTTAAGTTACTTTGTTTTTTCATAATCGTGCAAACGCAAACTAAAGTATATTTTCTACTTGTAATTACATATTTTAATTAAAAAAAAATTGCTGTGGCCACCACAAAACCAACCGTCGGGTATTAAATAAATTTATGAAATATAAAAATTTGTATAACAACAATAACGGTAGTCAAAAACAAATCGGTCTTGATATAAATATGCCACCTATTTACACCTATTGTTAAAATTTATTATGCATATATCTTCTGATTATAAATTATGGTAAAATAAATAGAACATGATAACAATATATTTATTACTAATAAAATGTATATATTTCAGTTATCACATTTACGATAAAATTGTAACATAAAATATAGTTATTTTATTTGAAATTTATTAACTACGAATAAAACATTAATTACTGCACATAATTACTTTTTATTATTTATTTTTTAAAATTTGCATTAAATCATTATTTTAAGCTGTAAACTTTAGTTATATAGGTACATCTGTTGAATATACCAATTGTATTTGTAAAATGTTTATTATTTTATAAGTTTGTTGTGTCAGTTCGACTTTATTTGTTATTTTCATTTTTATAAATATATTTCAGTATTTAGAAAATAAAATAAAAACAAGCAGAAATGAAATGTTTAAAATTTGTCATTTTCCTCTTGTCACTAATGCACACTTATTTTGCAAATATGAGTAAAGTATGGAAATTTATTTATAAAAAACAGTGATTGTAGTAACTATAAGTAGTACAAAATATGTAACAATTAACCGATTAATCGCGGTTAATTGATTAAGTGCGGTTGACTGATTAATTGCGGTTAATCAGTTAATTGAGGTTAACTGGTTAATAGGTTGTTATAATGGTTAACCGGATACTATTTTTGAAAAATTTTGACAGCATTAATAAAATCAGAATTTAAATTGGTACGAACCGCTAAAACTTTGTTCTAACATTAGAGTAAGCCAAATACATGGAGATGTGTAATCAACAATAAGTTAAAGTTTTTATAATTTTAATAGTTATTATTTTTCGTAATTTTATTTATTAAAGATAGCGGCATTTATTGCTATCAATATTAAATTAATATAAAACTGGACGGCAATCAGTATTATACCCTGAGCAAAATACAAAATTTAACGAAAATAAATGCCTAAAATAAAATTTAATAAATATAATTTGAATCAAAATAATTTAGTATTACTAAATATTTATCAAAAATTATTTATTTTAAAATAATTATATTGCGCATGGGCGTGTTGAGAAAGCGCATATTGCCTTTTTTGTACACTGCATAAGCGCATAAAAATATGTTGAATAAATGCGTCAAGATTGTTACGAAATACTAACCTAACCTACCCTACGCCAATTTAATATTTGGATGCGCTTATTCAACGATTTTTTTGCGTTTATTCAACGTTAATTTTCTGCGCTTATACAACGTTTCTTGGTGCGCTTCCTCAATTCTCCGATTGCGTATGTAGGTATGTAGATGTTGTGATGTGTGTATACGTATATATATATATATATATATATATATATATATATATGTGTGTGTGTTTATATAAAAGCAAATTTATCAAAAAAAAAGAAATTTATCAAAAGAAATTATAATCTGATTAAATCACTCAAGGTATCACGTTGAATTGAAAGGGATGTAAGTTTACATTAATTAGTCGAAAATCCAAAGCTCTGTGTTCTGGACTTTCTGGTATATATTTTTCGGAAACATTATCTTATGGGAAATTTTCTTTTCGATTTGATGGCGGGTAGACGCACTTTTATTTCTTGGTATAATTTCAAAAATCTACTTTTTTCAAAAAAAAAAAAAATTGCAAAATATAAATTTAATAATTTTTTACTTTAACCGATCGCATATCTGTTACTATACAAGTTTTAGCATAATTCTTCTCTTATTTTATTTATTAATTATAAGAAAAAAGAGAAAGAGTTAATAAATACGAACCAAAAACCAAAAAATGAAAATGATTAAACTACTACAACTACTGGATAAAAAGGCAACGTCAAAGCAAAAACTGCATAAACGATTCTAGAAAAACTATAAAAATTAGCGATATAAAATATAAGAAGTACAAACAAACAACAATAAGAATTGATCTACGAATTCAATAAACTAAATATCGAAATTTTAGAAATATCAAAAACAAAAAAGAAATACAAAGAGAAACATTATTAGAAGATGGTCATAATGCTGTACAGTGGAGTAACATAAGAGAAAAGGGCTGCAGCAGGAATAGTTTGCATAATAAACGCAAATAACTATAAGTCCAGATATTCTATGTCACTGACAAATTAATATGATTTTCGGATACCTAGAGAATTAAAATGAAATACAATTAAGAAGTATATTGATAGTAAAATATTAAATCTTTAATTTAAAATCATTTTTATTCATAACACACTTAAAAATGCAAACTCTGTTAAAAGAAAAAACGAAAGTTCTATTAAAAGGCACAATTTACAAAGGCTAATCTCTTGAAACATGTTATAAGGATTAAGGATTTATATTAAATATTAAATATTAAATTATTTTTCCTACGATTTCACAAGTTACTCAATCAATGAATTATTAGTATAATATTATTTGTTATTACTATAAATTGAGAAAATTTTTATTAAATACAAATGTGTAGCTAGATAATATAACAAAAAATTAATTCTTACAAAAAAATCAAGTAATTATGACACTTTTACATTAAACGAGAAAAACAAGTGCGAAACATTTGTACAAGAAACAAATTTTTATTAAGGTTGAAGAAGATACAATATTATATTCGTAAAACTGAAATTTTTTAGAAAAACACGTAATATAAAAAACGGGCATGGGGTTATTTAGCACAATCTGAGCAACATTTCTTAAAGCATTTTAAGCATTTTTGTTGTTTACAAGAGAAGCAGACATATGCAATTTTCTTTTTCTTTATGTAGTGACATAGGAAACAGGTTTTTCTTTTTCCCAGGCGATCCATAGAGTTTGTCTGATTATTTTCTACTTCTTGTATATTCTGTATACGTATCCGAGATATACTGAGTGTTGGAGGGATTACTTAGTTGAGCTACTGGACGTAATCCTGGTAAATGAATGAAAATATTGTGTTGTGGTCATCGATATTTGTTTAAAGTCGTAGAACGACCATTTATATCTATTTTTTTCTGTAGTAATAATTTTTCTCATCATTATCACTTTCTTTTTCTTCAGAATATGATTTGCCAAGCTCTTCTTAATTTTGTATACCTATAATAGATACACACGCATATATATATATATATAAGTGTATAAGTTTGAGGTTACCTTTTTCCGAATTCGTATCATTATCACTAATTATAGCATAATCTTCATCACAGTTTTTATCTACATCACTGAAATCACGCTGAACTTTATCATACCATTTTAGTGAAGTATCTTCAAAGTTCGTGTTCATAAATTTAACTGATTTGGATGAAAAAGGTTTTTTCACTCATTTCATTCACTCATTCACTAACACTACGTCTGGCAGACCGACACCATATTTTAAAATTGAATAAAATCACTAATAAACATACTAACTGCTCCTACTTTTAAATAAAGACTGACTAACTCATTTGCAGAAAATACGTAAACGCACAAACTTAACACTTATATTGGCGAGGGCTGGCAACAAAACAATACACATGAGGATCTGGATGACCGTGTATAATTTTTAAAAAACAAATATTAATTTTTTTTCCATATGATGCCGACTTTTTGGCGGACACTGCATATATTTAATTTTTTGATAATTAACAATATGACAATGTTCCAAACATTGCACAGAAAACTATTCCATTTTTTTTCTTTTATTTAAAGTGGTAAAAAAACAAATTAGTAACACACATAAGTAATATTTTGTTATTAAAATTGATGTACTTACAAAAGTGATTGTTAATGATGCTGCAATAATATATCCCCAGCCACCTTCTGGTGCTTCTGGAATTGTTCGTGTTATTTGCGTATCTGTCATTATTATAAATGCGACATTAGTACTGAAATTGATACTCTTTATAAATATTTGTTATAAGTTTATATAAGTTTAACAGCTTTTTTCTAACCATTATATTTCATTATTATGCATGAGTCAAGATGTATAACATAAATAATAATTCTCGTTTTTTTCACCTTGCACAATCAACAATATTTTTTTTTTAAATGTAAAATATAATTTTGTTTTACCGTAATCTCATTAAAAACAATAAAGAAATATTGCTTTTATGAATTTGTAAGCAATATACCTACATTTTTTATTAATAAGTTCTAAATAATGATTATGCAAAATAATAACGAACATAAATTAGCAAGTAGACCTTGTAAATAATATAAAAATTAGGGAAAAAAATATAAAAAGCGTAAAATCAAAAAAAAAAACATGAATTATTTAAAAAAAAACTTTACTAAGCATAAAAATTTGGCAAAATGCGAAAAAAATAATTATAAAATAATTTAGTTCAATTATAAACTCTTAATTTTTAAATTAAAAATGTTTTTTTTTTTTTACTACAACCAAATTGTTTTTAAAATAAAAAGGCTTTAGTCTGCATAAATTTTATATATACAAATGACATATAACAAATAAACAGAATATATAAATAAGTTACCAGATAACAAAATAAGTAACTAGATTATAAAATTTATAAATTATTAAATAAAGAAAGCCAAATTTTATCTAAATTGATGTTATCGTTTTTTGTTATGTATCTATAATTTTTGATTTTTAAATAAATTAGTTATTCTTCTGTTATAAAAATAACGAATAAGTGAGTATAGTCTAATGAAAGTTCTCTTGATCAATGGAAACCAATTTTTATGCTACAAACCATTCTAGTATAGACAAAAACTAGTAATTAGTTCGTTACGGTAGGGAAACATTTTTTTCACTCCGTTTTCTCCACTCCGTTTTTTCCACTCTATTTCATCCACCGTACTTTTCTTCCGCCAAACTTTTCTTCCGCCAAACTCTTCTTCCGCCAATACTTTTTTCCACCAAATTTTTTGGTTTGTTAGGTTAGGTTAGGTTTGGTTAGAGTTAGGTTAAGTTTTGTAAGAAAATTAGTGAAAAAAAGAATTGGTGGAAAAAATATATAGTTAAAAAAGGAATTGGTGGAAAAATGTATAGTGGAAAAAAGAATTGGTGGAAGAAAAATATAGGTGGAAATAATGAAGTGGAAAAAATGGGGTATAATCGGTAGTTACAAAAATATACATAATCAGAGAATAAACATATCGCGTTGAAACAATCCAAAAGTAATTAGTGTTTACGCATTAACATAAAACTTTTATACAGGACAGGCAAAATAAGAATATTAAATTATACAGAGATTATGTATATAAAATAATTTAATTTTTAATTTTGTTCTAATTTTCTACTAAAAATTCATTTAAGAAAAATGCTTATTTTTGTTACGCTAACAAATAAAAAAATTATTTATTGTATAATAAAAGTTTTAATTTTGAAATATAGATAGAAATTAAAAAATAAAAATATTTATCTTGCAATTTTAATTAGATACAAATATATCTAAAATGAAGAATTATTTAAATTTATTTGAAAAACATAAAACTTCTACAGCTACTTACTGTATTATTGATGTTGACAGTTTTTATAATTTTTAATAATTTTTTTTTTGTAAAATATTTACTACATTTTATGTTGTTTGCGATAAAACTGCATATAATTACTCAGAAATAAATAACCTATTTTTAACTGTCAAAAAAGTATTTACATTCTCTATTTTATAATGAAATGGGCAGAAGTTTCAAATTGAGTTAATATTTCATTATTTGCATTAACAGTGTAATTTTCAGTGTAATATGCATTTTTACATGCTTTTTATGAGTTTTTATTTTTATTTTACAAAAGTCTACATACCACCGTAGAAATGTTTTGATTAGAAAATTACATTAAACATAACTTAATACAAGTTTCAAACAGTTTGTTAGATTTTTGTACAGTGTTTTCCAAAAAATCTTCATCATATAAAAACCTTTCTTAAAATAATTTTTCTTAGAATAACATCTGTTGAAGTATTTTATGTAACATTGTAAGACAACCAAAAATAACAAATAGTCAGTCTTAGCTGAAGATGACCACAGTGTGGTCGAAAATGAAACATTCTCAAAAATTTTAATATAAAAAGTTTATAATAATAGTATTTTGTTTTTGCCTAAACCGTTATTAATTTATTTTGATGAACTAATTAAATCATTAGTCAATTTTTCTTTATTTAAAAATTAACTAATGATTTAATTAGTTCATCAAAATAAATTAATGGAGATTTAAACAAAAACAAAAATACTCTAATATAATATAATATGATATGTGTAATTAAGAATATAATTTTTTTTTTAAATTAACAATTCAGGACTATTTGATGCTTCTTTAAAAATTAAAAATGTACTAGTCGGAAGTACTAATATCACTTTTTCGTTAAAACATTTTGATAAAACTCTCTGGGCAGCAATAGACATAGTGGAATAATCAAACTTGAATATAGAGAACCAGCAAACATTTTTTAAAGACAAATTTAACCAGATTATTTATTATTTTTTCCATATAATTATATATATATAAATATATATATATATATATATATATATATATATATATATATATATATATATATATATGTTTAGCTATACACACGATTTTTTTTAAAAGTCAAGGTTTATCCGTTACCGAGTTGGAAGCAAACTTATCATTCGATGTGCTCGAAATCACATACTTAATGAAATTTCGTTCTGGTTCAACCTTTTCTCCATGAACAATATTTATTATGTATTATATTTATTAGTTTGGTTTGGTTTAATTTTGATAAATCAAAAAGCCAAATTGCGAGTTTGCATATACAGTCGATTCCGCTTAATTGGGACACCGCTTAATTGGGACAGCCGCTTATTTGGGCCAAATCTCAAAGAACAGAAACCAAACCAAGGAACCAACAGTAAATTTACATGTTTAATTGGGACAATATTCCGCTTAATTGGGACGGTAAATTTAAGATCACAGTATATATTATGTTACAAATATGTATTCAAAAGAAAAAATATTTACAAAAAATTTAATATGATACGCTTCATATTTTTTTGATTCACAACATGGAAAATTATATTTAAAAAACTAGCAAATATGTATCAATTAATTACATTAGTATCGCGCGCTGTGAATTTTTTTACCAACACATTCATTCACGTATGAAGTACGGACCCACGCGCGCTCAAAGGTTAATGTTTACCCTCGCGTCGGCGTGGCGCGGCACCGGTCATTAAAGCTGTGAGAGTCTACCCTGCTGTCTCAATCGTTACGTATTCAGTTATGATTCAGTTACCACTACACCTCTTGCGTGGAAGGTTCGTTATTTATTATTTTATTTTGAAATTTATTATTATTTTTTCTTAAAAGTTTATATTTTTTTGGTTATATGTAGTTTATAGTTTTTTCCAAGAATTTATAAAATAAAATTATTGAAAGAAAAATATGGATTGCTTAATTTTATGTAAAATTCGGTTAATTGGGACAGCCGTTTAATTGGGACAAAATGCCCTAGTCCCGATGTGTCCCAATTAAGCGGAATCGACTGTATTAAATTCGTCATTCCATGTAAAATCGGTCAAAAAAAATTTCGACTTCCGCCGATTTGTTCGAAAACGCTTATACTCATATATTTCCATTTGAAACCAAGTAGAAAAGTGCTCATTTGACCCATTCTATAATATTTTTGTTTATATTTCACATATTCGCATTTAGCCGTTTCACAGAGCACTTGATAACAAAATCGCATACTAAATGTAAAATTATTCCAATTATTTTATTAATATATCAAAAATTCAGGGACGGGTTTTATGATTTAAGAAAAATATTATATTTCAAAGTTGACACATGATTTTCCCGCTTGCTAATTATACTACGTGCAAAATAAACCACAATCGTTCCGACATATTTGAATGATTTGCACATTAACAGTTTTTGATTTACTAGTAACTGAAGTTTGACATAGCTTAAAGTTTTTATAGATGGCGTTGCGTATTCTAATTTTAATATTTATATCAACAAAGTATCATAAATTTATCGAATGTGAATTAAATCATTATTTCAATTGATTTTTAATATTCAAATGACTTTACACAAACACATGGTAACACGAGCAAATAATGTTTGTAAAATATTTCTGTCTCGTTTCATTTTACTGGATTAATTTATTGTAGTCTTCCTTCGTAAGCCTAATTAAAATTAAATATATTTATTTTCAATTTATATGTGTGCATCTTTTATGGTTTCCCGCCACTCCAAGTACATCTATCTGTCAAACTAGCTTTCTTCTCTCGTTATCATCCTGTTTCAACCCAAATGGCCGTAATGCTATTTTCTTCGTATTCATAGCTCCATAGTTCTAACTTCACCAAAGCGCACTGATGTGGTTTTATCTGTAAACTATATTCCAGGAATTAAATTAAACCGCAAATTTTTAATTGGCAGGTGACAGGTGACGAATAGTGAATCTACGCGTATAAGCCCAAAAATAAACAGTAGTTGACTGTGTGGATTTTTCCAAGATAAGACAAATCCAACAAAAGTTGTTGCAAAGTTGTTGAAGCAAATAGTCGCTTATTTTTTTTTTTTTTTGAAAAATTGGACAAGTTGCAACCGTACCATTGGTGCAACGTAGAACGGTCAATTTTGAATGGTACAACAACCACTTGTTTGTCAGAAGTTTGCAGAGAAATTAGGAAAACCAACCGCCAAAAATAGATTATTCTTCATCATGACAATGCGAGCTCTACACATTGGCTCAAACAAGTTATTTTTTGAGCAATCAAAAATAGATGGGCCATCCGCCGTATAGTCCTGATTTAGCACCCAGTGACTTGTTTTTATTCCCGTACATCAAAAATAAATTGCGAAGTCAAAATTTTTCGACACCTAAAAAAGCGGTTGATTTTATTTTATTTGTGAATCTTTAGCAGTCTGTAAAATTTTGGAACATATGAATCACTAAGTGTCAACTTCTTTAAAATTTGTATACAAAATTTTTGAGACACATTGTATATTAACTGAATACTCTGATTTATGAGACACACACACATTACATATATTAATATATACAAATACACATACTGCAGCACACAAAAAACACATTTTAAATTGTTGAGTAATATTTACTTTTAAGGATACATTGTATATTCATATATAGAAACCACACACACAGTGTATAAATTTGAAATAATAAAAGACGCGCGCACGCGCGCGCCCCGTAAAAAGTATTACGTATATATAAAATAATAGATTAAACATTTTTTTAGACACATTGTATATAAATAAGTACTATGATTTCTGAGACACATTGCATTAAAATACACATTGTATATAGAATTATTTTAAATACATTGCATATATACATATAATTCTCTTTAAAAAAACACATTGTACATAATTCTCTTAGACAGATCGTATTCATATATAATTATATGTTTCTCGTACATTGCAACTCCGTGAAATAATACAGAGATTATGTAAAGAGAGAAAAAGATGAGAAAAAAATACATTACTTGTATATACTATAATACGTGTAAATATATATAAATAAACTTAGATAGGTATGAAAAAAATGAATCTCGCTGCAATATTAAATTTTTATGCTAAAAAATGTGTCAAATTGATATCAAAATGATAAATATACCTTTTCTACATCAATTCCCCAATTAAATCTCATTACGCATCGTTTAGGCGATGCATTTAGCTACAATTTGATATACAACAGCATAATAATCGGGCATTTTTACTCTTTGAGTAATTATTCTGTATGATATTTGACAGAATTAACTGAATACTTTTACTTGTTATTATTATTACAATTTGTTTACAATATATTTATTTATATGTGTATCAAAATTCAAAAATTGACAATTTCATTTACTATAGTTTAAATATATTTTAGTAGATTGATGGCTTATTGCCGCTCCCACAAAATTTGTCACTTATTTTTATTATTGCAAATTTTTATAATATATTAACTTATGCACATGCAAACAAATGGGAACCGGCAATTAAATTTGTGAAAATTATTACAATTTTACTGTTTTAACAATAATTTTTAGATTATTAGTTTAATCTATGTTAATATTTGAATCCTCATATATTTGTTCATTTTCTTTCTTAATTACATTTCTAAATTACTCACAACAGCGAAAAAATTTTCAAATAGTCTTTCACTATTCATATGCATTATACTTCGCAATCTTGTCTACAAACCATAGATGTTTATTTTAAAATTATAAATAGCATATACTGAAAATGATTAGAACTCTGTCACTTGATTTAGTATTTCCTCGGTAGCTAAGTGGTAAGACAGCCTCTCAGCAAGTGGAATGACTCTGGGTCGATTTCAGGTAGAGTTGATACAAAGTTTTTCATTTTTAAATTATTTGTCTAATCTATGCTAACATTTGAATTCTCGCATGTCTTTAGATTCTTTTATTAAAATTACAAAAATCTAATTTTTTTTTTCGGGTACTAGTTGTGCTCGCCGCAAAGCTCTTCCCAAGCAACAGGTGTTTGCAAATCAGTGCTGGCAACGACTAAATAATAACAATGATGAAAAAACAGATGTTGGTACACCTAAAGATATATTATATAAGGCTACACTAATTAATTTTGTATTTCAACACTTTTTACAAACAAACCAAAATTCATGAAATTGGTGCATTTTCTTCTTCTCTAGGGTAGCCAAACAACTTGATTTACATGCATTGTAGTTTGAGGTAAGAGTTTTAAATTAATTACTATTAATTTTGATCAACCTATTAATGCATAATTTTTAATAATATGCTATAATAAATACAATATTGATATTTTGCTTTTGTTATTATTAAAAAAAATCTTATTGAATAAAAAGATAAATATGTTTTGAAATATATTTTGCATATTTACTTTATGATTTATAACGAGTGTATGAAACTTTAAAAGTTTGTTAAGGAAGTAATTTCGAGTGAAAAATGTCATATGAACATACAGGTAGGTCTTATTTTATCTAGTTGCGGAATTACAAGAAATTAAAGTTTTATTTGTAGCATAGTGTAATGCGTTTCGTTCGTCTTTTTACGAGATAATTAAATAAAACAAAATATGCACTTATTAACTAGATATTTATTATTTAGAACGATTGAATATAGAATGTAAATATAAAAATATAAAAGTATGAATATAACTATAAACTAAATGGTTATAAGCTTAAACACTAGTAATCAAACTAACACTAAATATTTATTTCACTATTTATATAACTGTTGCACTCGAAGTGAACTTGTTTCAAGCTTAAGGTTTGCGTAAGAACTGAACTGTCTATTGCATTGGCTGCGTTTTTATACGGCCATCGTGTTTTCTTGAACGTAACTCTGGTTGCCTGTAGAACATTCTCGAATCAGCATACTTGAAAACACATAGAATTCTCTGGTCTGTCTCATGCGGTCAAGGCTATTCGCTTGCCGTCAACAGACGGGTTCCGGCTAGCTTGTTTTGCTACATTGCCCCCTCCCTAGAGTGTTCCGTCTCGGGACACTCATAAATTATTGGTGAAGGGCCATGGCGAAATCGACACGTGGTCCCGCGAGCGCAGTGGGAGGTATGATAAAAGTAGCATTCCACGGTCTTTTCGGCTTTCTTGTTTTCCAGAGGATTGAAGCTACAAACAAGAATGTCAATGCCGGTATGCTGGAAAAGAGTTTCCAGCATATTTCTAATAATTCGCCAATCTAAACCGTCAAGGCCACAGCCTACTCTGGGGATCGCCAATTTTAGGATATTGTCCCGCAGGAGTAGCTCGCGTAACGTCTGCAGTGTGTTCCACATTGATTGGTAACTGGGCTTCTCTCGAGACAGTTCCTTTGTAACCAGGTAGTAGATGTTGCGGTGTTCCCTTTGCAGATGTAATGCGGCCCCAACGGCAGGCAGCTGTTCCCGTAGCTCGGTGATCCCGCCAAACTTCTTGCGGAAAACGGTAGCAATCCCTCTGAACATTTGCAGGTCCTGAGCGACGCAATGTGCAAGTGCATAGTCCTCGGGTACGGTGAACAGGTCCTGTTGAACTTCTCGGGTGACGCCATGACGGGCCTTGCGACCTGCAGCGTAAGAGGACATAAATTGCTCGAAGTCCACCTCTTCGCTCCGTAACTGGTGGACGTGGCCTTCTTCGATATTAGGATCTTCCTCGTTTTGCCCAGCGAACGGGGCTAGACGATTATAGTGGACGACCCTTGGTTTTCCATTGGGCGTCTTGCGGATCCGGTATATGACATCGTTAATCCTTTTTATGATTTGATATGGCCCTTCCCACCAGCGTTGCAGTTTAGGAGACAGTCCCCGACGACGTTTCGGGTTGTAGAGCCAGACTAAGTCTCCTGGCTTATAACCTCCCATATTAGCATTAATGTCGTAGCCGTCCTTCATCCGATCGCTTGCGATCTGTATGTTGGAACGAACCTGTTGATGTATTTCATCCATCTTCTTTCGTAGGTTGTCGACATAGTCTTCTCCGGCCAGGTCCTCTCCAGGTTTACAGCCGAATTTTAAATCACAAGGCAGGCGTAGCTCATGTCCAAAAACAATTTTTGCAGGGGTTTGTCCAGTGGTTTCGTGCACGGATGAACGATAGGCCAATAGAAACAGATGAATGTATTGGTCCCAGTCTTTTTGATGGTCGGAGACGACTTTTGATAGGTGCGGTTCATCCTTTCTACCATGCCATCAGACTGCGGATGTAATGCAGTCGTTCTAGTCTTCCGTATTCCTAGTAACCGACAAACTTCCTGGAAGATGTTGGATTCAAAGTTTCGTCCCTGATCGGAATGTAATTCCATTGGTATGCCGAATCGACTAAAGAGCTCTTTCACTAGGACTTCGGCAACTGTGGTAGCTTCTTGGTTTGGTAGTGCATACGCCTCTACCCATTTACTGAAATAGTCCATGGCTACCAGGATAAATTTGTTTCCTTGCTCACTCATCGGGAAAGGACCAGCTATATCAATGGCTATTCGCTCGAATGGACTGCCAACGTTATATTGTCGCATTGGCGCCTTACGTTTTCTATGCGGGCCATTACTTGTAGCGCATGTTACACATTTTCTGCACCACATTTTCACATCTTCGTGGCATCCGACCCAATAGAATCGTTCTCGCACTTTCTCGATCGTTTTCTTGACTCCTAAATGCCCGCCAGAGGTCCCGTCGTGGAGTTGTCGCAGTACATCCGAAACCTTGTTTCTCGGAACCAGTAGCTGCAATTTTTCCTGGGATCCCTCTTCATTTTCCAGAGTCCTCATTAGGAGCCCATTCCTAAGTACGATCGAGTTCCATTGCGACCAATACGATTTAAGGGTGCGACTATGTGGTGCCACTTCTTCCCAAGTTGGCCGTTGATCTATCGTTTTCCACCGTTTTAAGTGCTTTAAATCAGTGTCCATATCTTGTTCGTGGCTAATATTCCCTATTTGCCAGTCGTCATCAACGGCGGTCGTCCTAAGGAGAGTGGTCGCTTTTTCCTCAATTCGGGAGCAACTTTTACAAACCGGCAAGCATGGTCTTCTTGACAAGGCATCGGCATTACAGTGACTTTTGCCAGCGCGATGTTCAATGTCGAAGTCATATTCTTGTAATCGTTCAATCCATCGTGCCACTTGTCCTTCTGGGTTCTTGAATCGCAGCAACCATTTGAGGGCAGCATGATCGGTCCGCAGCAAGAATTTGCGGCCGTACAAGTATTTGTAAAAATGCTCGATGGATTTCACTACTGCCAGTAATTCTCGCCGAGTTACGCAGTAATTGCGTTCGGGCTTTGACAGTCCTTTACTGTAATAGCCGATGACCTTTTCCTGTCCTTCCTGAATCTGCGACAGGACTCCGCCAATGCCTACGTTGCTCGCATCCGTATCCAATATGAATTTGCCTTCCTGAAGAGGGTAGCTCAAGACTGGTGCACCCACTAGGGCCTGTTTCAGGGTATCAAAGGCATTCTGACAGTCTTCATCCCAATTGTATTTACGACCATCTTCGGTTAGACGTGTAAGTGGTTTGGCTATGTTGGCAAATCCTAGGACATACCGTCGATAATAGGAACACAAACCAAGGAAACTTCTGAGTTCGTGTTTATCTAGCGGTACTGGCCATTCTTTGACAGCTTGTGTCTTTTCCGGATCAACAGCTACTCCTTTTCCGGAAACAACGTGGCCGAGGTAGTGTACTTCTTTCTGGAAAAGGTAGCATTTCTTGGGACTCAGCTTTAAATTGGCATGTCGCAGCCGTTGGAACACTTCTTCCAAATTCTTCACATGATCCTCGAAGGACTTTCCAATCACAATTATGTCGTCTAGATATACTAGACACGTTTTCCAGGATAGTCCATTCAGGACATTTTCCATCAGCCTCTCAAAGGTTGCCGGAGCATTACAGAGTCCGAACGGCATTACTTTGAACTGCCACAGTCCCGATCCGACACTAAACGCTGTTTTCTCACGATCTCCTTGATCCATGGCAACTTGCCAGTAACCGTTTTTCAGGTCCAGAGTCGAGAATATTCTTGATCCGGCCAGCGTGTCCAAGGTGTCATCTATTCTTGGCAGCGGGTAGCTATCTTTCTTTGTTACATTGTTCAACAGGCGATAATCAACACAAAATCGTGTTGACCCATCCTTCTTTTTCACCAGAACCACTGGCGACGCCCATGGACTGTTTGAGGTTTCTATCACATCATCCTTTTCCATGTCTTGGATGATTTGTTCGGCCTCCTCACGTTTTGCCAGTGGTAGTCTTCGCGCAGTTTGGCGTATAGGTCTCGCATCACCAGTGTCGATTCGATGATGAACAATGTTGGTTCGACCAGTACGACCACCCTCGGTTTTGAATATATCTTGGTAACGACACAACAGATCTTTAACTTTGTGTTGTTCTTCTTTTGTTAAATCTTGACAAGCACTCATGACCGTTTTGTTCAGATGTTCCGGAAATTTAGTTAACGTGGTTGCCGAGCTATTAATTTGTCGGACGATAGATGACGGTGACGAACAGCAACCAATCGACGTTCCATTACGTAATGTTACGGAATAATTGTTGATATTCATCAGCCGTACTGGAATGCTCTTCGTATTTCTAACTATAGTTTTTGCAATCAGCACTCCTTTATCCGGACCCTTGTCACCGTATCTTGGTTCCAACATAATGATTTGTTTTTCCGGAATCAGACGGTCTAGTTTTGCTTCCACAAATACTTCGCTGCGTGGTGTTAGCTCAATGTCGTTCAGCAAAACTGCTTGTGCCATCGTGTCTTCTCGCTGATGTAGAACAACTTCTTCATCATGAATCTTCACGATTCCTAGCTTCAGATTTAATTCAAAACCGTGCGTTGTCATCACATCCATTCCAAGAATGATTTCTTCTTCTATATCCGCAACCAGCACTCGATGTAAAAAGCTGGTGCCACCGATGGTAAAGTGGGCATCCAACTCGCCGCACACATTGGCCAAGTCTCCAGTTGCTGTGCGTAGTCTCCAGTTGGTCGGTAACAGCTTGTCTTTGGTTTTGATCATTCCTGTCTTCACGATGGTCTTCGTGGCTCCCGTGTCTAATAGAAGAAGAACATTCTTGCCATTAACAACACCATCGATGAACACGCTCTTTGAACAGTTTTTAATTATGGCCACTCGTGCATTACGTGGGGCTTGTGTACGGCGGGTTGAAGATTGCCCCTTCCCATCAACCCGTTTTAGTTTTCCTGTGGCTGTTGGGGCTTTCCGCACCGGCGTCTAATATGCCCCATTTCGCCACAGTTCCAACAGCGAGGTTGTCTCCTCTGATTTTTCAGTGCTTGCAGTACTTGTTGCACGATTTGTTCAATCGAGCCATTATGGTGTTCCTCCTCCTCATGGCTGTTGACTGCACGAACTCGAGCGTGGCCCCGTGTTGATGCCTTGATGGCCTCAAATTCGAGTGCTTGCGTTAATGCCTCATTAACCGTCTGAGGATGGGCTAGCTTAACGGCTTGTTGTAGCTCTGGGTCGCGAACTCCATTCAAGAACTTATTAATTGCCAGGTTTTCATAGATGTCATCTGGAGCCGTTGGATAAGACATTCGTATCAAGCGAACAATGTCGGCTTCGAATTCTTGCAATGTTTCGTTCGCCTTTTGGACACGATTGTCTAACTGTGTTAGGTACAACCCTTTTACATGCTTATGTCCGTATCGTAGCTCTAATTGCTCGACTAGTTGGCTAAAGTCCGTACGGTCTCTCAACGGCACACTTTGTAATACACGTAGTGCATCCTCACGTAGAGACAAACTCAATACTTGTGCCTTTCTTGAATCAGACCAGCCGTGGACTATTGCTGTCGTCTCGAACAGTGTCAAGTATTCTTCCCATGACGATTTCCCATCGTAAGTTGGTAGTTTCGGGACAGGACTTGGTTGACCAGCTTCTTGTTTCATCGTAATACCGTTGGCGGATGTAGCACTCGAAATTGCTTCAATCTGGTTTTGCATCTCGGTTCTGATTTTATTTTCCATTTCGGTTCTGATTTTATTTTCCATTTCGGCTCTGATTTTATTTTCCAATGCGCATATATCAGATTTAATTTCATTATTTTCAGCTTGTATTTTGTTATTTAACTCAGAAATATTATTTTTAACTTTATCTTCTAATTCAGAGATATTATTTTTAACTTTATCTTCTAATTCAGAGATATTATTTTTAATAACTTCTATGTTACGATTTACTTCTGTTTTCAATTGTTCTACTGTATTTTTAGAAGTTTCTTCCATTTTTCTAGAATTCTCATCAAATTTCTCTGTTAAATTTTCTGTTATTTTTTCTTCCATTTTTCTAGAATTTTCTTCTGTTTTTCTAGAATTTTCTTCATATTTTTTTGTTAAATTTTCTTCCATTTTTCTCATCAGTGCGCTTATATCCGCTGGTATTTCAAATAGATATGTTTCAGGATTCTGGCCAGCATCTTCTATAGCTTTTCTAAGCCGTTCTTGTAGAACGATTTTAGCCCCTGTTGTGCTTAATTCACGTTCTTCGAGTTCTTGTTTCAGGTGCTGAACTTTCAACTCATTCAAACTAACTTGTTTTGTAGCCATTTTCACAATATTTTACGCGTTCTTAATTATACGTTATTATTTATTTCTAAAATTATCTCGTACTTCACACCGGACACCAATTGTAATGCGTTTCGTTCGTCTTTTTACGAGATAATTAAATAAAACAAAATATGCACTTATTAACTAGATATTTATTATTTAGAACGATTGAATATAGAATGTAAATATAAAAATATAAAAGTATGAATATAACTATAAACTAAATGGTTATAAGCTTAAACACTAGTAATCAAACTAACACTAAATATTTATTTCACTATTTATATAACTGTTGCACTCGAAGTGAACTTGTTTCAAGCTTAAGGTTTGCGTAAGAACTGAACTGTCTATTGCATTGGCTGCGTTTTTATACGGCCATCGTGTTTTCTTGAACGTAACTCTGGTTGCCTGTAGAACATTCTCGAATCAGCATACTTGAAAACACATAGAATTCTCTGGTCTGTCTCATGCGGTCAAGGCTATTCGCTTGCCGTCAACAGACGGGTTCCGGCTAGCTTGTTTTGCTACAATAGTAAATTTATGAGTTCAATAATAAATTAGGTCCTACAAGATAACAGTTTTCACTCAAAATGATCTCCTTAACAAACTGTTAAAGTTTGGTACGCTTATTAAAAATTACCTTGTGTAGAACCACCAAAGTAAATTTTTAAATATCTCTGCTATAAATACCAACAGTAACAAATAATGAATAAAATAATTTCGGTTGAAACTAGTGTTTTTGTTATGTGGTCGTTGCATATCGCCACCAGAAAACAGCAGAGCATAGTAGAAGTAGAAATTATGATATTATCAGATACATACATATTCTAGCATATTTTAGAATTAAAGTATAAAATAAACTGAATTAGTAATATAAAAGTAGCTATACTATTTATCAGATTTCAATGAAATTTTCAGAATAAATTCTTCTAGCATATCCATGGCAATTCTATAATTTTATTTTGCACAGTACCGTTCTGGGAATACCAAATCATTATTAATAACATGCATTATTGTAATTCTGATATTAAATCTATTTCAAGTAAACTGACAACATTGATTTTATCATAGTAAAAATTCTCAGACTTATTATATTAAAATGAAAGTGTTTTAGTATTTAGTTCTGTATTAATTTTAATTAAAAATGGGCGTTCTGATATGCGTAGGTACATTATCAGTAGAAAAAATGATACAAATGACATATAAAGTAAATGAACAAAATATAGAAACATGTTACTAGGTAAAAAATAAGTAACAAGATTATAAAATTTATAAATTTTTAATTAATGGAAACCAAATTTTATTTAAGTCAGTGCTTTCGTTAAGATTGATTGATGTTATCTTTTTCTGCTGTTAATATTGATTGCTCTTGCAATTATTACAGTATTTTTGAATTTTACATTATGAAGATACGTATACTAACACATGTTGAGCAATAGCGGATTTATGTGGATGGTTTGGACTTATTGACTTCTTATGTGCTATCAATCTAGTAGAAACAATTTTACCTGTCTGTCCAATATAAACCTTACTTTACTTTAACTTCACACGGTGTTCTGTATATACCCGAAAATTTAAAAAAAAAATATTTTTGAGTCTCTTCTTGCATGTTTGGAAAACAGGAAACTTTAATATTCTTTCTTGATCAAATTCTGCCTATTTTATCGGTAACATTTTTCACAAAAGGCAAAAAACCGTAAATTATGTTTTAATTATTAATCAAATCTTCAATAACTCTAGGTCTTCTCGATTGTATTATTTTTTGATAAAATATTTATCATAACCGTTGTTTATGTTGCTTTTCCTTTATCAGCAGGAGAAATTAATATATCGTTATTATTTCGTAAATCTTTTAGAGCTAGAAATTCCTCAGATGATATTGATTTTAATATAAACAAAAACATTTTAAATAAATTTTGGCAAATAATATTTTATGTAAATTATAACATATAATATTTTAAATAAAGTCTAACATATAATATTTATTAAACATATTATATTTTAAATAAAATTTGACATATAATAATTATAATTAACCTATTTAAAATACACTTCAATTTAAAGATTTTGTAATGTAATTGTATACTGAGTATATATAATATAATTTTTTGTTTCTATTTGATCTAGAAGTTGAGTATAGTTTCTTCAAAATTCTTCATATGTGCATTACGGATGATATGAAAAACTATTGCACTGTGTCTTCCTTAAATAAATCGCATATAGAGCAAACCTCGTTTCCGTAAAATATGTGTAAATTATCATCATATAAAATCTGAAATTCTCTATTTTTCTTATTCAAAATTGTCCAATTACTAATATTATTTTAGATTTGATGGAAAATTTTTAATCATTTTATCATATATTATATGTTTGATTTGTATATTCTTCGTATAGAATGAAGCTATTATATGAGGTTATTATGTTTTCGGTTTCTTTTTGTAAGATAATCATATTTCAATATTTCCATACTTCATAAAATAAATATTTCTCTAGTAAAATCTTGATATTATAAACCCAATTAAAAATTTAAAAACTTTCTTTTTGTGTACAAATTAAATTGGTAAGGGTTAACAATTTATTGTAGCATAAATTGATGTAATTTGCTTCTAATTTAGTGAGAATAGCAAATTTAATCATTCTGTTGCTACAGAAGTTATAACAAACAACTTTTATTTTAAACATTATTTGATACGATTTAATAAATTTTAATAATTTTTCTATTTTTTGCAATATTTGCTTTCATATAAATATAGGTACGTTTCCATGATCACCGTAAGTTACAAATACATATAAAATTGTCAACGATATTATTCCAGTGAAACGCATTTGAATATGAGACACTGGAAGATCGTCGCAGACGGTAACCTAGAACCCAGAAACACCTTTTCCCAGAGCATCAGCTACGTTACAATACTGTGTCTGAAAATAATTAGCGTTTTACTCTATACTCAATTTGCTTACAATTTACACAGCACAAAATGTAGGTGTAATTTTATTGAGTTTTCGTTTAAAAAATATGAATTTTTAAGTAAATAATAAAAAAAAATTATTTTAAAATATTATTTCAAAACCAAATAAATAAAGTAAAATATTTTGATATTTTTTGTTAATGCGGCCAATTAAAAGCAATGAAGTATAGTGACTTTATTTATAATACTTTTTGTTTACTTTTAATGCCGATAAATTACACTAATTGTAAGAAATGATCTAAACTTAAATACATTTTCATATTAATTTTATTTCATTAAAATACTTATACAATATTTTTAAATTTAAACTTTTTCACCAACCGGACGAATTTTTAATTCTTCAATCTGAAAGAAGAAGAAAATTTTATTAGTAATACTAATATTATTTTAGTGCGCATTCTTAATTTTTGAACAAGCACCAACAAGTTGTAATAATATTTTTTTAAATGAGGATTGAAGTAAAGGTGTTAATAATTAATATTCAATTTACAATTGAATTTTTATTTTTGAGTTCTGTAAATTGAATATTAATTTATTACTCACCTTTACTTCAATCCTCATTAAATAAATTCGCTGGTGTATTCTGGATATAAGTATATCAATACCACTAAATTGTACTAATAAGTTTCAAAAACCAAATAATAAAACATTTTCCCATATGATGCCGACGATAGCGGTCACTTTATACCCTATTAATTTTTATAACAAACTTTTCTAAAAATATTTTTTAATGTTAATTTCAGTTGTGTTTTTATTTTATTCTTCTAGACGAAGCTATAAAGATCTTTTGAAAAATATAATAAACAATTTAAATTATATATATATAAATAGTAATTTATGCAAAAAGTTCATAAAGTAGTATTTTTTTTAACAAATGAGAAATTTCAAGCAATTTCATAAGTTTCACTTTGTGCATGGATTCTACACAATTTTTTTTCTTCAAGCGTATAATATTAGTAATATTACATTATCATATTGCCTATGTAGTTATTATGTTACTAGTACAATAATGACAATATTATATAGCAATTAGTTACTATATATATTACTGGTGACAGCACCAAACATAACTGCAACGTCAAGTGTATGCCATAATGAAAACTAATACGTCAAGTTAAGTAGACAATTGCATTGTTTATTTCCATTTGAATTTAAATTTGATTATTGAAAATTTTTGAATAACTGCAAGAATATCAAATATATTTTATTTGACATCTCCGACGACTATATTAAAAATTATTACTCAAATTAAATGGCAATTGCATTGTTTATTTTTGCTTAAATTTAAATTTTATTATTGAAAATAAGTGAATAAGTGCAAGAAATGCAATGTATACCGCCAAAAGTGGCCAGAAATTGTATATTCGATCAAAGAAAGATTAATTGTTAAAAATTACGTATCAAATATAAATAAACATGTACATACTATTCTACAATTGCTAGTAAGGATAAGGTTACTTAACATGTATTTTTAGTTTAGTTTCGTTTAGAATGCTTAAAGAAAAAATCATATATGTCACTCGGAATCAGTGGCGCAACCAAAGGGGGTGGCAACGAGCCTCCCCCCCCCCAGGCTAGCAGAATTACCACAATTTTTATTCGTTTAGTCATATATTCAGCAGTCACTTCTACTATTATTTACCCCAAAATATTGAGCCAACATTCATTATTTTAAACTATTAATTATTCGATTCATGTAAGATAAAGTGGAAATCTGGTTAGTATTTGCTTTTTTTTGCTTCTCCAAGATAAAATCCTTGCCCCCCCCCCCAAGACAAAATCCTGGCTGCGCCACTGCTCGGAATAGAAAGCTCTTCTTGTGTTTAGCCCAGATTCCTTAACCTCAACTTTGCCTCTGCCACAAATATCTAGGCTCAACACAACAATCACCGCTTTCTACTCCACATTACATAATATACTATTACTATAAACAGATATTTATGCAGAAAAAAACAGTGATATAAAAAAAAACGAAATTTTACTTTAAAAAAATTTTACATACCATAACATTTGGTGGTGTTCCAAGAACGTATAAAATAGCATCTGCAATATTATCAGCTTCCAGACTAGGAATATTTTTATATTTCTCTTCAATTTCTTTGTCAGTAACAAAACCATTCGCTGCTGCAATTTCAGTTTTCACACAACCAGGACTTACACTCTGTGAAAATACGTTTCATTTACTTAAACTTATATAAAGTCAACAACAAATATTAACATCTAAATAAGTAGCCAATATTCGTTACACAAGAACAATAAATTACACAAATATTTTTGATAAAAATATATCAAACAAACTTATATATGTAAAAGAATTCTTAATTTCATATTTTATATAAATTTCTACAATGAGTAAAAAAAAAATATTTTTACTGTCAAACACTCTATAATTTACTTATTAATATAAATCTGAAAAATAATCATATTCCAACAATTATATAAAACAAATTTAAAGAATTACAACACATAATAAGTACATAAAAAATAAGTAAAGAAAACTAATCTTACCGTAATTTTAATCTTACTATTCAATTCATTGAGCTCATGTCGCAATGTTTGCGCTAGTGCAGTAACTGCAAATTTACTGGCTGGATAGACATTCATACGCGGAAATGCCGATGGTACATAATGTCCAGCGATGCTGTTTATGTGAATAATATGACCAGCAATTTCTTCACTTTTCGATCGCATTGATTTGATTGCTTCTCGTGTACAAATACTTAAACCCAATACGTTTATATCAATTACACGACGCCATTCGGCAATATCTCCATCTGGATGAAAAATTTAAAGAAAATATATTATCAAATACTGTTATTAATATTTATCACAATAAATCTGTGTCGTGGAAGCAACTTAATACATTCATTTAATACAAATACAAAAAACAATTTAAACTTTTAGTTAATTAAATGCTTTTACCAAATAATGTAGTTGGCCGAACAACACCGGCATTATTAATAAGTACATGTACAGTGCCAAGATTTTCTTCTACCCATTTAAATCCTTTTAAGATATCGTCTTCACTTGTTAAATCACATTTAACTGCGTACAATTTCCCTTTTTTTCCTACTAATCTATTCGCTAATTCTTCTATTCTTTCTGCACGTCTTGCAAAACCAGCTACCTAAAACAAAAAAAAGGTACACCTACATTGTCAGTTTTATTTATAACAAAAACATTTAGAATGTTTAGATTATGTATTGTAGATGATGCTGATAAACATTTTATTGTTTATTTTATAAGAAAATATTGCAATTTTGATGTACGGATTTGGCTGCAAATTCCAAAAGGTGTAAAAATAAATTTTTGCGTGGGGGGTATGTGGTGTAACTAAAATGGATCAGTTGCAAAATAAATTTTTGTATTAAAAAGTGTAAAAATGGTAAAAATATTATTGCAAAAATTGATGTAAGTCAATAAAATGTTTTAGCTATCTTGAACGAATATCTAATGAACGTTTGGTTAAGAAAATATATGTGAGTGATATTGAAAATGTACGATTAAGTAGATATTCGATGAATAGATGAGTAGATATGTTAAAAGTGTTTTGCATGAGCAGATATTTCCAAATAGTAAAATTAACAAAATTAGAAGTATATGGGTAAACCCACATATAGACCACTTTGACATTATCACATAAATGTTAAGAAATAAGAATAAAAAATTTATATTATTACACCAAAAGTTGGGAGCATTATTCAAAAATTAAATTTTATAATTTCTATTCATAAAATCATAAAAACAAAATTTGTTTTAAATCGTACAAACAGTATGCTTAAAATAAATTTTGAATAGTTTTTCCCGGAAAACTGACAACATTGTATAATGTAAACAATGTAAATAACAAAGCCAAAATTAAATTTTAAAAACTTAGTAATTTTTTATCGGAAAGTTGGCAATATTTTATTTTGCTAAAATTATATAATTTATGTAGACATTAGGAGAATTCTTTGTGAAAATTTGTTTTCTCAGAAAGTTGGCAACACTGTATTTTGTTAAAATTATATAATTTATGTAGACACTAGCAGAATCTCTTGTGAAAATTTTATTAAAATCGGTTAAAATATCGTGGTCATATTGAATTTTTAAAATTTTAAATTTGTTAAAATTATATAATTTATATGGATAGCAGGAGAATATTTTGTGCAAATTTAAGTTGAATCGATTAAATAACATGGCTATAATATTTTTTTTTTTAATTTTTAGTAACTGACTACACTGTATTTTACTAAAAATAATATAATTTGTGTAAACGTTAGGGGTGTCTTATGTAAAAATTTGAATAAAATTGGACAAATAATGTAACCATAATGTATTTTTTTAAATTTTAGTAATTTTTTCTCGGAAAGTTGACAACACTGTAGGTATTTTATTAAAATTATGTAATTTATATGAGCACTATACAAATCGTTTCGGACTTTACTCTTGAGTAAAATTGATATTTTTGACAAACCTCGCACGCACAACTTTTTATCAAGAATAAATTTTTTTACAAAACCAATGATAAACAAGTTTTCCATATGGTTCCAACTTAAGTAGACACACTGCATATATATATATATATATATATATATATATATATATATATATATATATATGTATATATATATTTGAAAATTTACAAACACCGTACCGATCACTATATCACATTTTCCTTGCAGTCAAAGTGGTAAAAATGCCGTAATTGCTTGTTTGAATTGGAATATTTAACGGAAACTAATTTTTGTTTAATTGGACAGAATTTGTGCCACATCCTTATGAGTATAGTATATAGCATTAATTTTAAAGACTCTACAACTTTGTTGAAAAAAAAAAATAATTTTTGTCAATATTGCATGAAAGCAACGCCAGCTAGAAAAATGGTTTAAATGCGTTTAGATTTAAAATATTTACTTTCATTCCAGCTTCAACGAGACGGATAGCAGTAGCTTCACCTATTCCAGCACTTGCACCAGTTACTATAGCCACTTTATTTTCCCAACGCTCCATTTTTCAATTATTATTATTATATATTAAAACAAATTGTATCTTGCGTCTAACACCTGCTTTTTAAATTAATGTAAAAAAAATAAAAAATTTCACTTTTATAATATTCTCTAAAACAATTAATAGTACTTTCTCAAGTAAAATAAAATTAATATTGATTTTATCGAACAAGAATGAATTAACAAAATTTTGTTGTTTATTTAAGTAGAAGATATGATTATCTTGTTATTTATCTTTACACTTTATCTAATGTAATTATCGAGATTGAGTTTGTAGTCAGTTCTTGGTGAATCATGTTTTTAAATTTTACCATTGTTTTAAATTTATCTAATATATCTTTAATTTTAAAAAAAAAATAATTTAAATTGCTAAAAATCATTTATGCTCGTATGCTGAAACATTTTCGGTAAAATGAAAATTTATGGATTCCGTAAAAAATCTTTCTATGTATATTGCAAGGAAATATCTTACGGAATACAAGAATTTTCATTTTAGTGAACTACTATTTTTAATGTAAATATTTATGCATAGGGCATTAGTCAAACAGAATACAATGATCATTTTTATATCTACTTCAATGTTACTCAGCTTATTTAAATTACAATTTTTTAGGAATCTTTTCAAGGTTTTATCATAGAACATAATTTTAAATGTTAAATTAAAATAAATTAATAAAAAAATTAATATTAAAATTAATAGGAGTAATAAATTAAATTAAATTGTAAAATTTACAAATTATTAATTAGAGAAAACCAAATTTTATTTAAATCAGTACCTTAACAATGATTGATGTTATCTTTTTCTTTATAAATTTCTAATGTAAAAAAAGTATTTTTTGTTATTTTTATAAATTTTATCTTATTAATTATAGTATTTTTATTTATTTCTATAAATTTTACATACATACATACACAATCACGCCTTGTACCCAAAAGGGTGTGGCACAAACTCTTTTCATCATCCCGAAATCAGTCGCCTCTAAACATTCCTATCCAAATAAGCAAGTTTTGCTTCATCCACATTCATAATTAAAAAAAAAATAAAAAATAAATAAATATTATAACTTATTAAAAAATTTATAGAAATAAATGAAAATACTTCTTTTACATATAAGAACTTCAATGAAAAAGCGGAAAATTGACACTTCAAAATAAAACAGCTATAGGTTCAAGTTCTGTATTAAAATTTATTTATAATCAACGTTTCGACGAAACTCAACGCTCGTCTTCATCAGGAAAAAACTAATACAAATGACATTACAGTAGATAACAGTACATATAGAAACACGTTATTGGTAACAAATAAGTGACTAGATCATAAAATTTTATAGATATTTAATTAATTCACAGTGATTAATATTTGATGATAATGCCATTGAAAGATTAGAAACAACTAGTGAGAGAATAGTTTTTTCAAATTGGATAAGCTATACACTGTATAAAATCTATATAAATTTACATTGATAATTATTGTAATTTTACTATATTTTGTATTGCAATTTGAATAAAATATTTTCAATATACCAAAAATTAAATAAAATTACAATAAAAAATATAGTAAAATTACCATAATTATCAATATAAATTCACATTAATTTTTTACATAGTAGTAATATTTGACAAATATCGGTCGGTTTGCTGGTTTTCCACTGAAGTTCTCATAATATATTCAGAAATTTCGACAAATCTATCTAAATTTGACCTAAATCACATTAGCTTCAGTAAATTGTTTATAATTATATTAACAACTTCAATTTACTCTAGAATTTAGTATTATTAATTCTATATACTTCTATCAAGAGTTAATTAATACTTTAATAGTTTATTGGACATGTTAGCGAATTATTATAGCATTTTTAATTATGTGCTCTCTATGCTTTACGCTTCAGTATACACTTAGTATTTCAATTACTTACTAGCAAAATAATGGAAATAAATAAGTAACTGGCTCGTTGGTCTAGGGGTATGATTTTCGCTTCGGGTGCGAGAGGTCCCGGGTTCAAATCCCGGACGAGCCCACAATAAATTTTTTGAATAAATGATATTACTACAATAATAATTAATTTAATTAGTTCCTATAATTGATTTAATAATGCTCTTGTAACTGGTTCGTTGGTCTAGGGGTATGATTCCCACTTTGGGTGCGAGAGATCCCAGGCGAGGTCCCAGGTTCAAATCCCGGACGAGCCTAATACGTTTTTTGAATATGTGATATTACTACAATAATAATTAATTTAATTTCGTGCTACAATTGTTTTAATAATGCCCTTCTAACTGGCTTGTTGATCTAGGGGTATGATTCTCGTTTTGGGTGCGAAAGGTCCCGGGCTTGAATCTCGGACGAGCCCAATAGTTTTTTCGAATATTTGATAGTACTTAGTATAACAAGAGTTAATCTAGTTACTTGCAGCGATTGTTTAACTTCCCAAAATATATGATATTCGAGATCCTGAATTGTAATTTTTAACGTGTCCAATAATTATTTATTTTATTACTATTATTTGTTAAATTAATATCAATTCTGTTACTTCTTTCACATCGTTATTACACAGTTCGAAAAAAAAACTCTTATTAGTGCCTATATAAGTCCGTTCCCTAAAAAGGTTATATATGAATACCCTAAATAGGTAAATTCAAAAAGAGCACTTTATTATCCCAGAAAAGGGTAAAAAATAAATACTCTTTTTAAGGCAATTAAATTAATTTTTTTTCTTGTGTACCACACGCATGTTGGACCATGCGCAGTAACAAGAAAATTTAAAAAATACTCAAAAAAGGGTAAATTTTAATGTTTTACTCAAAAACAAAATGAGTGAGCAGTTATTTACACTTATTTTCGCATTTGTTGCCCGTCCATGAAAGTAAAAAGTCAAATATTTTAAAATACGCAAAAGCAGGGCAATTTTATGCTCTAATAAGGCTACAAATTCAATTACCCTCGAAAATTTTTACTCTTTTACCCTACTATTCTGAACAGTGTACAAGTTAGATATATAGCACACTTATTTATTTATATATATAGCATTCGTAATGGCTTTTTGATGCGGCATTATATTCAGAGTTTTGGAGCGGCAGCGAAAGTTCGGAGCAGTGGAGCACCATGATTTTACTTGGAGCAGTATGGAGTCGTAGCTGTAAAAATATCTACTACTCTACTGATCCACTCTTTGCAAAATATGCCATTAGAAAAATACATTTTAATACGTTTTTATTCTCGCTTCTTGTCTGTCTGTTTGTTTGTTTATTTGTTTGTTTGTTCGTTCGGTACAAATTTTGCAATCGATTTTAAACTAACTTTCCGATGAGCTACAGAATTAAAAGTTTAAACATAGCTCAGAACTGGATGACAATGCAATATCAACTAATTAATTAATAATATTACAAATATTAAACTAAAGTTAAATTAATTATAATTAAAATTATTAAATTATAATTACTTAAATTAATTAATTAGGTTAAAGTTAAAGTTAAATAAAACTAAAAAACAGAAAATATTTTTTTAAATAAAAAAATAATAATATATTACGTTTTTAACACGAACTAAAAAGTATTAAATAATTTCTCCTAACCCCATACAGATTTATAACCCGATATAGAATTTTTTTTTAATTTAAAATGCATTTTAAAAAAGTAAGTAATTTATTGAATTATATTTTTTTTTAATGTTGTTTTATATTTTTTTCACAAAAAAAATTGTTAAAAATTATTTTTTTGCAATTTAAATCGGAGTTGAACAAAGTATCATATAACTATCGCATGTAAGCTAAATAATTATGTTAATTGATTATTAATATTCAAAAGACTTTTATTAGTATTAGTTGTATAACATGAAATACAGATTTTATAAAATAAAAACACACATTTAACTTCAGACTTTTTACTTCACCAAATCCCGGACGAGCCAAGTAACTTTTTTTGAGTAAGTACGTGATATTACTACAATAATAATTAATTTAATTAGTTGCTATAATTGATTTAATAATGTTTTTCTAACTGGCTCGTTGGTATAGGGGTATGATTCTCGCTTTGGGTGCGAGAGGTCCCGGGTTCAAATCCCGGACGAGCCCAGTAACTTTTTTTGAGCACATGATATTACTACAATAATAATTAATTTAATTAGTTGCTATAATTGATTTAATAATGTTTGTCTAACTGGCTCGTTGGTCTAGGCGGGTCTAGGGGTATGATTCTCGCTTTGGGTGCGATAGGTCCCGGGTTCAAATTTTGGACGAGCCCAGTACCTTTTTTTGCGTACGTAATATTACCACAATAATAATTAATTTAATTAGTTGCTATAATTGGTTTAATAATGTTTTTCTAACTGGCTCGTTGGTCTAGGAGTATGATTCTCGCTTTGGGTGTGAGAGGTCCCAGGTTCAAATCCCGGACGAGCCCAGTAACTTTTTTTGAGTACGTGATATTACTACAATAATAATTAATTTAATTAGTTTCTATAATTGATTTAATAATGTTCTTGTAACTGGCTCGTTGGTCTAGGGGTATGATTCTCGCTTTGGGTGCGAGAGGTCCCGGGTTCAAATCCCGGACGAGCCCAGTAACTTTTTTGAGTACGTGATATTACTACAATAATAATTAATTTAATTAGTTGCTATAATTGATTTAATAATGTTCATGTAACTGGCTCGTTGGTCTAGGGGTATGATTCTCGCTTTGGGTGCGAGAGGTCCCGGATTCAAATCCCGGACGAGCCCAGTAGCTTTTTTGAGTACGTAATATTACTACAATAATAATTAATTTAATTAGTTGCAATAATTGATTTAATAATGTTCTTGTAACTGGCTCGTTGGTCTAGGAGTATGATTCTCGCTTTGGGTGCGAGAGGTCCCGAATTCAAATCCCGGACGAGCCCAGTAGCTTTTTTGAGTACGTGATATTACTACAATAATAATTAATTTAATTAGTTGCAATAATTGATTTAATAATGTTCTTGTAACTGGCTCGTTGGTCTAGGGGTATGATTCTCGCTTTGGGTGCGAGAGGTCCCGGGTTCACATCCCGGACGAGCCCAGTAGCTTTTTTGAGTACGTGATATTACTACAATTATAATTAATTTAATTAGTTTCTATAATTGATTTAATAATGTTCTTGTAACTGGCTCGTTGGTCTAGGGGTATGATTCTCGCTTTGGGTGCGAGAGGTCCCGGGTTCAAATCCCGGACGAGCCCAGTAGCTTTTTTGAGTACGTGATATTACTACAATAATAATTAATTTAATTAGTTGCAATAATTGATTTAATAATGCTCTTGTAACTGGCTCGTTGGTCTAGGGGTAAGATTCTCGCTTTGGGTGCGAGAGGTCCCGGGTTCAAATCCCGGACGAGCCCAGTAACTTTTTTGAGTACGTGATATTATTACAATAATAATTAATTTAATTAGTTGCAATAATTGATTTAATAATGCTCTTGTAACCGGCTCGTTGGTCTAGGGGTATGATTCTCGCTTTGGGTGCGAGAGGTCCCGGGTTCAAATCCCGGACGAGCCCAGTAACTTTTTTGAGTACGTGATATTATTACAATAATAATTAATTTAATTAGTTGCAATAATTGATTTAATAATGTTCTTGTAACCGGCTCGTTGGTCTAGGGGTATGATTCTCGCTTTGGGTGCGAGAGGTCCCGGGTTCAAATCCCGGACGAGCCCCAATACGTTTTTTGAGTATCTGATATAACTACAATAATAATTAATTTAATTAGTTGCTATAATTGATTTAATAATATTTTTCTAACTGGCTCGTTGGTCTAGGGGTATGATTCTCGCTTAGGGTGCGAGAGGTCCCGGGTTCAAATCCCGGACGAGCCCACAATAGTTTTTTCCAAATATTTAAGTACATAGTATAACAAAAATTAATCTAGTTACTTGCATCAATTGTTTTATCTTCCCATGCGGGATATGATATTCGAGATCCTGAATTGAAATATTTAATGTGTCCAATAAATATATGTAACATGATAATATGATGACAATCAATTTCTAGTTACTAGTATAAAACAATTATTGTAATACATATACTAAATTGAAATTTTGATTACTATAACACATATTTGAAATTACAAATTACAAAATTAAATAGATATTGGCGTGAAACAGTGCTGTTCAATATATCTACGGCTATTTACTTTATACTATATGGATGTCCTTTTTCAGTAATGATAGTGTAATAATAACAGTGCACAACATATAGATTATTGTGTTGTACCATTTAATATATAAAGTATATAAATTTTAATCTCATTTAAAAGAACACTTAATTTAAAACAGGTATATACTTTATACTTTATACTTTATACTCTGTTTACTGACATGCATACATTATAGTTATATAGTATTCTATAGTGAAATTTTTATTCAAATAGGATTCCAAAGCTATGAGTCATTTACCACGGTTACATGATACCCTGTACAAATTTTCACCTCACAAAATCGCACAAAATCTCGAAACTTTGACGGCTTTGACGTTTAGAAAAAACCAAACATTATTTATTTTTTGTTTCGTTGCTAGGATATGAGTTTAGGATTGTCAGATATGGGAAAAAAATAAAAGCACACTTACCATTTATATTGATTGACAGTTATAATTTTTTAAACGTTGGAAAACTATGCATAAACGTAGCACGTTGAGAGCAACAAGCTAGTTCGGTTGAATCAAGCCACGAAATACGTAATTTGTTTTCATCGTTCAACGGAACGGAATAAAAGGAGTTAGTATGTAGAGACGCAAGTCAATTATTAAAAATTCCTAATTGGCTTTGGAATCCCATTTAAATAAAAATTTCACTATAGGTGTCATATTATTGTTAAATTCATATTTACATCATCTACAAAGTCACCTATCACCCCAGTGAACAAACCTCTTTGAAGATGATATTTATTATATCCATGAAAATGATGTCTATGGTGCGAAATTGGTGTCAACGGTTAGTAGAAAAACTGTAGAACATATTTACGTAGAAAATTCGGCAAACACCTAAAAAATATAGGTGTTTGTCGAATTTTCTACGTAAATATGTTCTACAGTTTTTCTACTAACCGTTGACACCAATTTCGCACCATAGACATCATTTTCATAGATATAATAAATATCATCTTACAGAACCTACAGTATCTAGTTTCCATGCCGATGACTTAGTTTCACATCATTATTTTACTGCATGATGGAGATATAGCCATAACAAGATAGAATAACTATCTCATGAAATCTATATATAGATACATATTTTACTTTTTAAACGCAAAAACCAATTTTAATTAATTACGTTTTTAGTGAATTTGTTTTTAATGACTGTTTAATTAAAATATCTAGGTACCCATATTTAGCACAAAATAAATATTGAAACAAAAAGTTTATATATGTATATATATATATATATATATATATATATATATATATATATATGTATGTATATATATTTATATATATATATATATATATATATATATATATATATGTATGTATATATATTTATATATATATATATATATATATATATATATATATATATGTATGTATATATATTTATATATATATATATATATATATATATATATATATTTATATGTAAATGAACGTTTTTGGAAGTGTTTGTACGTGTCTGTGGTCCTGTTTTGTTTTGTCGCAAATTTTAATGATAAAAGTAAACGGGGTATTATTGTGGTATATAATATTGCAAAACTTGTTTATGTTATTGGAGCTAACATATCCTGTGCGTATTAAATATAGGGAAGAATAAAAATCTCAAACATTTAAAACAATTTTGCTTTGCACAGCGTGAGACGCAGGCGAGTATTAGAAAGTGGGGAAAACAGAATGAAATAATTTTTTTAATTAAAATTTAAATCTAGCATTGTTTTTTTTTTACTTATTCTACATTGGCACTCTTAAATTTATCTCTGGATATGCTACTGCGGATGCATTCAAACAGACATAAAATCAAATATTACACGTATAAAATTTATATATATATATATATATATATATATATATATATATATATATACCGGGTGATTTATTTAACCTGGAATTTGTTATATTTCGAAAAATACGCATCGGACAGAAAAATTTGCCGAATCCAAACTTTAATATCTCAAAGGGGGGCATCCGTTGGTACTAAATTTCCGCCATCCCCCCCCCTTGTGGGCGGGGCGGGAAGCAACTTTGAAATCTTATATAAGAACCCCTATTTTTTATCACAGATTCGGATTCTACGATAAAACCTACGTACATTTCGTCCGAAAAAAAATTTTCGATTCTCGACAGATGGCACTGTAATCGCAAAAAATGGATTTAACCTGGAATTTGTTATATTTCGAAAAATACGCATCGGACAGAAAAATTTGCCGAATCCAAACTTTAATATCTCAAAGGGGGGCATCTGTTAGTATTGAATTTCCGCCACCCCCACCCCCTGTGGGCGGGGGGAACTTTGAAATCTTAAATAGAAACCCTTATTTTTTATCACAGATTCGGATTCTACGATAAAAACTACGTACATTTCGTCCGTACATTTTTTTTCAGTGTAATAGCAGATTGATAAGACAAGCAATAGATATTAATTAATCAATAACTACTTTTCTTAACGTAGTATTTTATATGAAAAATTAAATTGTTAATCTATAAACACAATATAAGAAAATAAAAATATTTTCTTTTTTAGTACAACACTAAATAAGTTAACTAGTTTTATATATATTTCATATTTTTGGTAATGCATTTTTTTGAATAATAGGCGTTTCCAGCAAGGGCGCTACATTTTACTAGCCCAAGATGCTAAAATATCTTAGTAAAGTCCTGCTATAAAATAAAAAAAATAATTGGCCTGATACTCTAACAAAATTGCTAAATTTTAGCAATGTTAACGTTGCTAAAATGAGAACTGTTATATTTGTTTCTATTGGCTATAGTTGTTAGCAACGTTGCTAAAATTTAGTAACTTCGTTAGAGAATTAGGCCGATTATATAGTAGCTAAAAGATATATAGAGTAGCTTAATTAATTGCATAAAAGTAGCTTAAGATTTGACAGCTACTTTAATAGTAGCTTAAGCTACTTTTCGAAAAAGTAGCTGTAGCTGTAGCTTCATAAATTTTTAAAGAATAGCTTAGCTACATTTATTGAGTAGCTTGCCCAGCCCTGATATCAATAACATAAATATTATTAACATCTTCAGTTCAACCAATATTTGTACATCTAATTTATTAAGTACAATAAATCATTTCAAAAACGATACAAACAAAACAAACTCCTTTATTCCGTTGAACAAAACTAAAGCGGCTGTTAATGACTCGGCATTTTGGTGTTTACGTGAAAACCAAACCAAGAGAAAGAGAGAGAACGAAAACAAGCAAGAAGCGAACGTTATAGGCAAACCAACACCACACAGTTTTATTCAAATTTTGACTAATGGCTTTCCATTTCATTCCGCCGTATACTGGAGTGCCCTTTACCCTCTCCAGGCAACCAACTAGGCAGCCCTGTAATGCATTCGCAGGTCTTTGATGTTGGTCGCAGCTGCCGAGCTACGAAAAAGGTTTGTGAGCTGCGCCGGTTTATTTTCTAGATGTTTTAAGAAATTTGTACACAGTTAAGGTTTTTAGAAAAGTTAATTTAGGTTAATATTGAATAATGTTTTACGTAGTTTATTTAAAAGAAATTATTTTATGCTGTAAATACAAATTATTGCAGGAATAGCAATGTTAGAATAATTATTATTTAGATAAATTAAACATAGTAAACAATCTTCTAGAACTTATTATATTAAAATAAAACGGCTTTAGGTTGTAGTTCTGTATTAATATTTAATAATAATCGACGTTTCGATGTACAAATTATTAGTATTATTTTATTATATTCTTCATTGCAGGAGTGGCAATATTAGAATAATTGTTATTTAAATAAATTTAACATAGTAAATAAGAAATTCAGAACTCATTATATTAAAATAAAACGATTTTAAGTTTAAGTTCTGTATTAATATTTAATAATAATCGACGTTTCGATAAACTCGACGTCCGTCTTCATCAGGAAAAACTGATACAAATAACATTTACAGTAAATAAGAAAACTTTTTATTTATTATTGTAAGATATTTATTGTAAGCAAATCAATATTTATATTTACTAATTAATACTATATGCATTAGTATGAAAATTGGTTTTCAAAACATAAAAAATATTATACAACATACAAAAATAAGCATATTTATTAATGAAATATATTTTATTGAACACAAAACTACAGAAACTTATAAAAACCTAAAAACGTAAATCAAAATATATAGATTAAACAAAAATTATTACAAAATATAAATAATATTGTACTGTATTCATTTATTAAACAAATTAATTTTCAAAAATTTAACAAAAAAAATCATAGAAAAGAAATAAAATAATAAAGTATTATTACCTCATAATTAATATAAACGAACATTTCGGTCATGAAATCAACCATCGTCAACCGTATTTAAAACATAAGTTTCGTAATATTTTTATTTTTATACAAAGTCGTAATATAAATTGAAATTATAAACTTTTGGAAAACAAAGAAATATAGATGCCCTATGAAATTTTATTTCTTTGTTTTCTAAAAATGTTATTGCAGAAACTTCGTACAAAAATAAAAATACGTAACACGGTAATATTTATCACAACACAAGTTATCAAGTGAAGGAACCAATTACATCATCGGTATTATATTACTAAAATAATGATGTAATTTGTTGTTAACGTTAATGTTAACGTAACAACAAATGATATTATACTAATTAAAGAATTCATGACTAAAACATTCGTTTATATTAATTAAATATAAATTAAATATTAATTAAATGAAAAAATAAATTTATTTTTGGATTTACAATATTAAATTTAAAAACAAAAGTGCAAGTTCAGTGCAAGTGCAAACAATAATATTAAATTTACAGTAATTTCCAAAAATAATAGTATTAAGAACTGCGTGATTTCGCGTTTTTGTAATGAATCATCCGATGCGAATTCATTTCATGTTGCTTAGTAAAGAATTTCTTTAAATATTTGCAAATATAACCTTTACTATAACAGTGTCTCCTTTTCATGTGAACTGTTAGAATACTTTTACTAGTAAAATACTTTTTACAAATTTTGCAATAACGATCCTCCGATTTCGTATTCAAAGTTTTCTGGTTATTCAATTCCTGTAACGGCTTAGCCGCGTGAATTTTAGCGTGTCTCTTCAAGCTTGATAAATAACAAAATGATTTATTGCAAACCGAACAAGGATACATGGTTTTCATCGAAAAATGCGACTTAGTTATATTCTTACTCGGATCGGAAACATTCGAATTCGTTTTATCAATATTATTTTCTTTATCATCGGAATAAGTTGATTCATTCCTGACACTGGCAGTATTTTGATGTCCTTCTGCCCAAATGTGTTTCTGTAAACTTTCATTACTAGCATATACCTTGCTACACACCGAACATTTAATATTTTTATCGAAATGGCTCATTAAATGATAGATCAGAAGTGGTTTTTGTGTAAATACTTCTGTACACAATCCACAACCAAATTCATTTTCACTCGTATTTTCGGATGGAATTGAGTCAAATCCTTCGAAATCTGAATTCGATACTGTATCGATATTATTTTTATTTGTATTTTGGGATGGAATTGAGTCAAATCCTTCGAAATCTGAATCCGATTCTGTATCGATATTATTTTTATCAAATACCTGCTTTTGTGATTTGTCTTTTATCGGAATTTTTGGACTTTTCTTTGCCGGAAATAAAAGCAATGACTTCTCAATTTTAACAGGCATCGTTTTGGTAAGTTTATTTTCGTATTTGTTGTGTAGAATTTTTAAATGATTATTTAAATCTTCTTGTCGGACGTATTTTTTCGCGCAAATTTGACAGCGCAAAAATTTCGCTTTGGGATGAGATGCAAAATGCATTTTCAAACTATGTTGTTTCTCGAACGCCTTCTTACATAACGGACAAATGTATTTTTTATTATCAATTGTCAAAATTCCAGCCAGTTCACTTACAATATCTTTTGTTGAATTCACACGTGTTTTAGACAATATGATGTCGTTGCAATCAAATCCTTTTTCGTCATCATCCTTCGCCATCATTTCACTAATGTTTATACGTTGCATTTGTATAATTAAATCGGATTTCTCACCGACAAATTGTGATAATTTTTCAGAGTAGCTTTTCACTGTTTCATTATTTTGAATGAATGTTTTTTTGAACTTACAAAATTGTTCCAAATTCTTGTAGCAATTTAGACATATATTTTCTGGTAAACCATTATGATCAGAACCCTAGAGATAAAAATAAAAACTGAATTAACATGAAAAGTAGTTTTAAATTAATAACTCATAACCTCATTTTTTTTATCAAACCATACTTACAATTTCGGGAATACAATATGTTATTTTATCGATAATATTAATGCCATCTGAATCAGCTGTGTTTATCTTTATGAAATGTTTTTGTATTTTACGTAAACAAATTCGACAACTCTGAGCAAAAGTATTCATGGTTTATGACAATTAACCAACTGGAAAATGGACGATGTTTTTCAATGGTGGTTATAAATAATTTAGTTCGAGTTCACATCGCTTAACGCGGCGCTGTTGTTCATTTAAATTTAAGCGCAATTATACACAAAATGAAATTTTTCTAATGAATTTATCAAAAACTCATTGTATTGTATGACATAACTAATTTGAAAAATTTAATAATAATTACACATCAAATAGCGGCTACGACTCATTCTGTCTCGGTATTAAATCACCTTGTATGTGAAGGTATAATATTACAGGGTTGTATTTACAATAAAAGCATCCACCCTTTTGTGTTATTTGTTTGTTTTATTTATTGAAATATATGTTTCAAATAATACTTCTTTGCTAATTTAATCAAGTTTGTAACTTTTATAGTGCCGAATAAAGTCATAACTTAATTCGTAATCAATATTAAAACAAAATGTATCGAAACTTTACAAAATATGTAATTTATAAAGTAGTGCTGTCAATATTTGAAAAAAATTGGATCTTGATATCCGATTCTCCGATAATTTGAAATCCGAATCTAATATCTGGATCGGAGATTCGAGATACATTTGAAATGCGTAATCAATTACACAAAAACAGATATGAAAAGTATTTTATTATACCGGGTGATTCATTTAACCTGGAATTTGTTATATTTCGAAAAATACGCATCGGGCAGACAAATTTACCGAATCCAAACTTTAATATTTCAAAGGGAAGCATCCGTTAGTACTGAATTCCCGCCACCCCTCCATCCCCTATGGGTGGGGCGAGGGGCAACTTTAAAATCTTAAATAGGAACCCCTATTTTTTATCACAGATTCGGATTTCACGATAAAAACTACGTCCATTTTGTTCAAAAAAAAAATTTTGATTCTCGACAGATTGCGCTGTAATCGCAAAAAATAAATTTAACTTGGAATTTGTTATATTTCGAAAAATACGCATCGCACAGAAAAATTTGCCGAATCCAAACTTTAATATGTCAAAGGGGGGGCATTCGTTAATACTGAATTCTTGCCACCTCCCACCCCCTGTGGGCAAGCGGGGGGCAACTTTAAAATCTTAAATAGGAACCCCTATTTTTTATCACAGATTCGGATTCTACGATAAAAACTACGTACATTTCGTCCAAAAAATTTTTTTCGAATCTCGACAAATGTTCCATTTCTTACGATTACAACGCCATCTGTCGAGAATCAAAAAATTTTTTTTGGACAAAATGTACGTAGTTTTTATCGTAGAATCCGAATCTGTGATAAAAAATAAGGGTCCCTATTTAAAAATTCAAAGTTGTTCCCTGCCCCCCCACGGGGGGGGGGTTGGGGGTGGCGGTAATTCAGCACTAACGGATGCCACCCTTTGAGATATTAAAGTTTGGATTCGGTAAATTTTTCTGTGCGATGCGTATTTTTCGAAATATAACAAATTCCAGGTTAAATCCATTTTGTGCGATTACAGCGCCATCTGTCGAAAATCAAAAAATTTTTTTTGGACAAAATATACGTAGTTTTTATCGTAGAATCCAAATCTGTAATAAAAAATAGAGGTTTCTATTTAAGATTCCAAAGTTGCCTCCCGCCCCGCCCACAGGGGTTGGGGGGTGGCGGTAATTTAGTACTAACGGATGCCCCCTTTTGAGATATTAAAGTTTGGATTCGGCAAATTTTTCTGTCCGATGCGTATTTTTCGAAATAAAACAAATTCCAGGTTAAATGAATCACCCGGTATATAATGATTATTTGTAACGACTAGGAAATTTATTAATTAAGATTAATAGTGGGTGTTGTAGTCATTGGTTGGAATAGGTGTTAATTAAAAAATCTCATTTCAAATTTTAACCGAGCTTTCGTAGCAATTTTGCCTACTTCTTCAGGGCGTTATCTTATAGCGATTTTTAGGTTGAGACAGTAATTCGAATCGTGTGTAGAACAAAAAACATTGTAAAACATATGTTACTATACAAATAATAGTCAATACTATGTAAATGAACAACTAATAAATACACAAACAATATTACAACAAATTACAAGCGTCAAATTTAGTTAAAACAAATACAATTTACATAGTATTGACTATTATTTGTATAGTAACATATGTTTTACAATGTTTTTTGTTCTAAACACAATTCGAATTACTGTCTCAACATAAAAATCGCTATAAGATAACGCCCTGAAGAAGTAGGCAAAATTGCTACGAAAGCTCGGTTGAAATATGAAATGAGATTTTTTAATTAACACCTATTCCAACCAATGACTACAACACCCACTATCAATCTTAATTATATATATTAGAGTGGTCCACAAAAAATAATTTTGTTATGCACTCCCTGAAAAAATTTCATTAAAATAGAAATTTTTTGAGCCTAATTTCGTCAAAAAATATTGGCCCGTATTCTCACCTCAGTTTTTCGTGAAATAGTGCTTTTATCATTAATTTCCAAATAATTTTTTGCTTCTGTTTTTGATCAAATATGAATAGTTTTTCTAATTTTGATCATTTTTATTATATTTGGTATTATAAAATTTAAATAAACTATTATAAAGTGCTTAATAAATAATTTTAAGCAAACGTCAAAAACACTTTTGGCAAAAATCACTTTTATAAATAAGGTGAGAATACGGGCCATTGTTATTAACCCGTGCCCCACTCAAGTTTAAATTTAAATGGATTTTAACCTAGGTTTTGAACAGTTTCATATATATGGCGCGTTATAACTGCCTCGATTCTCGACAGTTCTGCTTTGTTCAACGATTTTAATATTCTGTCTTATATTAATAAGGGTATGGCACAAACTATTAGAAAGTTTTATTGATATACGCATTTCATTTCTATATGATTTTTGAAAAATATGAGCACATTAATATTTTACAAAAAAAAAAAACACTCAAGGTTATCTTTCATTGACAATCAAGTCTCTCAATTAAAGAATTTTCCTATATTTTAATCTTTTTGTTTTAAGCTGATGAACGTTCTCGGTTTTAGATAAAGTCACTCCTGTATTATTTTCTGTGCAAGCATATTTAATCCTCATATTGTTGTAAGTAGAAATGAGTGTATAAAAATTAAACGTAAAATGAAAACTGAAATTACAACCATATATTCGTAAAATATATTTAGATATTTAGTCTAAAACCAAGGGAGTATACGTGCACCCCCTTGCATACCCTCGCGAGGCTCATTTATATGGTATCGAAAATTAACGCATATGATACGCCTTTCTTCATTTATAATGCATTTAACAAAAAGTATTTACTGTTTCCACGACCATAATTGTTTTCTATTTATTGATTACATTGGCCTGTACTACATGCTTGGTTTTAATTACATTTCTAACTAATGCTGGTTTTAAAACAAAGCTAATAGTAGACATAAGACTAGAACTAAACATCCAAAAACCGAACTTGTAATACCAGCCAATTGTGTTTTATTATTATTAGCGATATAACGCAAAGATAGATTAGCATACATGTACTATTTGCAAAATATAACGTATTTCGTTGGCCGTAGAAAATAATAATACCTGTTCTATTTCATTTGGTGGAATAGGTGAAAGATATTTTTGAATCATATTTATCCAAAAATTTTCTTCATTTTCTGATAAATAACCGATTCCTTCATTTTCAAGATCAGAATCTCAAATCCAATCACTTCTGTTTCTTTCTATAACGGCCGGATTTGTTTCATCATTATCAGTATCTTCAACGGAATTGGTTTCTGCTTCACTGCTCGTAGATAGAGACTCTTCTTTCTGTCTGCTGATTCTGACTATTATAATAAAATATGTAACATAATTATGAATATTAATTGCACAATTTTACTAAATAACTTATATATAAGTACCTATTAATTTTCCAGTTAATAACATTTTTACAATTTTGACTGCAAGTAAAAGTGGTATAGCGTTTGGTACGGTGTCTGTAACATTTTCAAAAATAAATTGTGTATATAAATTTTTCATATAGTCCCTAGATGACGAATCCGAACTTAGTTTATGTGGATGTATGTGTGTGCGTCGTCAGCTCGCTCGCTCGCTCGGTCGTAAGTCAAAATTTTGTGGCCGCAACTCCTCCTAGACGGTTCAACCAATTTTAATGAAATTTTCAGGATAAATTTGTCTAGTACCCGAAATGGTCATGTGGTTTTATTTTTTTCCAGTGTTGCCAACTTTCCGAGAAAAAAATTACTAAAATTTTAAAAATTCATATTGGCTACATTATTTATCCGATTTTGATCAAATTTTCAGAAAAGATTTCCCTAATGCTCTCATTAATTATATAATTTTATTAATATCCAGTGTTGCCAACTTTCCGAGAAAAAAATTACTAAAATTTTAGAAAATTCATTACGACCACTATTTAACCGATTTTAATCAAATTTTCATAAAAAATTCTCCTAGTGCCTAAATAAATTATGCAATTTAAACAAAATACAATGTTGCCAACTTATCGAGAAAAAAAATCACATTTTTATTTTAAATTTATTGTAACTACATTATTTATTCGATTTTCATCAAATTTTCAGAAAAGTTTCTTCTAGTGCCTACATAAATTATAATTTTATTAAAGATATTGTGTTGCCAACTTTCCGAGAAATGTCAAAGTGGTCTATATATGGGTTTACCCATATACTTCTAATCTTGTTATTAGTGTGATTGACTAAATTGAAACCACAACATTTTTTTTTAATTATTATTTATAATTTAAATAACGGTAGCTTGCTACATACAAATATATGTATGTAATCATGTAATGTATTTTCAGTTATATTTGAATATATAGACTTCGTGTTTTTACGTTTACAAACTTTAGAATATATTTGAGTAAGTCATAAATCCAAATTTTCTTAAAACTTTAAAAATCTAATAAATATATATTTAAAATTTTGTGTTTTAATAATATATTTTAAATAGAAAATAATAATTATATTAAAAACAAATTATTTAGACACGAACATTTGTTTTTTTTTTTATATATACGTATATTTAAAGCTGGATACTAATCTAAGCAAATTTATGCTTAAAAGCGATTGTGTGCAATTTTTTTTTTTGTGTATTTACTGAAAACTGACATTAAACGGATAGTGTGTTGTGTGCACATTTTAACCGTTCGTGTGCGTCAAAATACTTAAATCAATATATAGCTTAACAATCGATTATTTTCATAGCAATTCTTATTTCAAAATTTATAATATTATTAATGAAAAAACTTCTATTTTATATTAGGTACTGTTATTTATAAAAATGATGATAAATGACTATAATAATCATAAAATAACTAAACAAAACTAAACTAACAGTTCAATACACTTAAAGCAAATGCTGGTTTGCTAATTGTCATTTGTTGAATTTATAGAATGAATTGATTGTTGTTGGCTACAACCATAGTTAGCAGTTCTAGTCATATATGCATAAAAAACAATTTTTTTATGAAAAATCAAAATACAAATATTTTGTTAGAAAAATATTATGTTGTTTTATCTGCATATTTTACAAAAAAATATTATTATTATAAACTAATAATTTTTACCGTGATTTAAATTTAATGTCAAGAATTAGCATTACGATCATATAAACATGTAAAATTTTAAATTATATTTAAAATAGGATAATTAATATAATAATTAAGCTGAAATTTAAATTACTTTTTCTCAATTCTATTCAATTTTTCAACAATTTCTAGTAATTGCATTTTTCTTCACTAATTTTTTCGTGTGTACAACATACACATTTGAATAATCCAGCCAAAGAAAACTCTACACTTCCTTCTTCATTTTTGTCATTTTTATTTTGTAGAAAATTTAAAAGTGATTTTCTTATTCTATTGTTCCTAAATTTTAAAAAAATATTTATATTAGAATATTTGTTAGAATATTTTATATAAATTAAATAACTTTTGTATTCAAAAAATTCAAAAGAGATTACTGACATCAAAGTTGATATTAACCAAATATACATAAAGTTTATTCGTAAGTTTAACCCAATGGCAAGTGTTCCGTGGAACACAGCCCGAAGACTCTAGAGGCCCGAAGGCAATCGACAAAAAAATGAAAAAATAAAAAACACGTAAATATATTTTTACCCCGGCCGGCATAATCGTATAATGAATCATGAAATACTACTCGTATAAAATAAACATATAAAAGAGTCTATTCTGTAAATGAAAAAGTTAAAAGTTAACCTCAAGGTCGTGGTTAAATTATATTAACGAACGTTTTAACGAAACTAAAACTCAGAATTAGGTGTTAAAACATAACCATACAAGTTAAAAAAACTCACAGATAATTTTTTATAAATTTTTCCATAATGAAAGGTGGATATATGTTAAATTTAGCTATTTTGCAAAATTTGGAAAGTGCTGAAAGATGGTAAGTTATCATTATTATTGTATTGTAAAACTATTTTATTTTTCATAAGTTTAAACTTAAAAATTATCTTTTAATTCAATGAATTCTTAACTAAATTTAGTACACTGCTTAAATTCTTGAAATTATTTCAGATATTTCTGTTTTTGTAATAAAGAGTGAAAATAAATAAAATAAAATAAGATTTTCGCCTGTGGTTGATGACCTTGATGTTACTCATTAGAAGTTTGAGAAAATTTCTTTTACCTCCTGAGGTTTGTCTTGTCGTGTACCCCAGTTAATGTCATTCATATTAAAAGCAGCGTAAACAATTTATAAAAGATACATACTAGGTATTGTGACCATAATAAATAACGCCACAAAGTAGGCAATTTAATTCTTGCGGATGTAAAAGTGCTGTAATAATAATTTTACCAGCAACCAAAAAGAAAAAGGCTGATGTAGGCGCAAATAGACCATCACTGAGTACGTCTTTAAGTACATAATTAGTACAAAATTATACGAGTATTATTATTCAATTTTTGTTAAATATTATCCTTGGGCGCGCTACCTCACATTTGTTATTTGCGTTTCTCGTGTTTTTTTTGGAGTACAAAATTTTACTTTTGAGACAAAATTAGTACATAATTAGTACAACATTATACGCGTATTATTATTCAATTTTTGTTAAATATTAACATTGGGCGCGCTAGCTATACGTATAGCTAGCACTCCACATTTGTTATATGCATTTCTAGTGTTTCTTTTAAAGTACAAAATTTTTACTTTTGGGACGAAATTAGTACATAATTGGTACAAAATTCTGGCACATTTTTTTTTCAATTTCGGAGAAGTGGGGGTACCACCGGAATATAGGTTTACGGTCAGATATATCAGCCGGTTCTGGTCAAATTGATATAAGCGTGTCATAAATAAATTTGTTTGAATTGCATTAAAACGTACTTATCTACAAAATAACAACTAATTCTAGTTAAAATTTTGGGCTTGAGTAAGAAATAGAATCCCGAGAAGTTGCTGTATTCACGAATATTAAAAAACACCAGATTTGCGCATGCGTGAGCATCGGAACACCCATATTTGGTGTATAAAAACCAGTGAACCTCAAAATGTTTCATTAGTAATTTTCCTTTTGTTATGTTATGTTAAGAAGTCCGGTAGGTTAGGGTAGGTTTGGTAGGTAGGTTTCAGGTAGGAGTTTGTTTTTTAAAAACCGTTAAGAAGTCCGGTAGGTTAGGGTAGGTTTGGTAGGTAGGTTTCAGGTAGGAGTTTGTTTTTTAAAGACCGTTAAGACACATTTAAAATCACATTTTGTCATAATACACATTTTGAGAGTCACTGGTTTTTCAACTAACGTGAACACAGCAACATCTCGGGATTCTATTTCTTACTTATACCAAATTTTGCAATGTCAACAAAATTTCTCTGTGACATGCCTATTTCAATATGACAGTAATCAAAATATCATAAAGTTTGTTTAAATTTTAACCAGAATCAGGTAACGGATTTCATATATTATATGAAATAAAAATTTCGAAATAATCAAATTAAATTGTATAAAAAGAATCTATAATTACACTCGGCAAAAAAAAACGCGTCACTTGAAAAATCAGAAAAATTACCGATTTTCAAATAGGTGTAACTCGGCCAATTTTGAACGAAATTAAATGAAATTTTTTGTACAACAAAGTTTGAAGTCTAATCTTAAAGGTATGTGCCATTTGAACTATTCCGTTCTCCACCACACCCGGCAGAAAAAACATATTTTGACTTTTAAAATTGTCGAACTTTAACATGTATAGCATACAAAAAAAAATTGACTCAATTTACCAAGCGGGCGTAAATATTCAGACATTTCTACGTAAATTGTTCTTAATTTCAAGGACCTGCGATGCTTTGGCGCAAAGTTATAATTTTTTTTTTTTAATTTACCCTGCATTTTGCGAGATCAAAGTTCTGACAAATTTTGAACATTTAGACCATTTTAACGAGCAAACAAATGTATTCAATGGTAAAACATTCTTCGGTTAAAAGAAAAGTTCAAAATTGTGAAGAATTTTGCAGAATCAACCTAAAAAAAAATTGCAAAATGCAGAGTAAATTTAAAAAAATCACAACTTTGCGCCAAAGCATCGTAAGTCCTTGAAATTAAGCGAATTTTACGTAGAAATGTTTTAATTTTTACGCCCTCTTGGTAAATTGTGTCAAATTTTTTTTTTGTATACCGCACATGTTGTCACAGTTTGACAACACATGTTGTCAAAATTTGACAATTTTTTAAATCAAAAACATATTTTCTTGCTGGGTGTTGGAGAGCGTTGCATTATTTTACACGGCCTTAAAGAGGAGGCTTCAAATTTTTTTTCAAAAATTCATCCATTTTTATCCAAAATTTACCAAGTTATGCCCCAAAAACTCCCAAAATGCAGGGTAAATTTCGAAAAAATTACAACTTTGCTCCAAAGCATCGCAGGTTGTCAACAAAAAATATGTATCTGTATATCAGATTTGAAAAAGGAGCATACGAAAATAAATATTAAAATTGTTATAGCGTTATAATAGAAACTTGTCCAATTATCAATGTCAAAAACTGCTACGAAAGCTCCTACTAACATCAGAAATATTGTACCGGAATCAAGAATTTTGTACCAGCCATCAAAAGATACTAAAACAAAATGATCATTGAATTAATGATCATTGAAATAAAGTAGTATTTTTTTCACAAATATGTATTAAGTTTGACAATCCTACAGAATAAAAATAAATACTTTATGCATGAGTTCCATATAATATAACTGCCTGCAATTAGAATTAAATTATACAAATACACTCTTTCAATACATGTATCTATATAATACTATAATGACACGTTACGGTCCTTTTTAAAAATCATTTTACTTTTTTTGAACTATTATTTTATACAGATATTTTACGCAAGAAAAATAATAAAACAATCGAAGAAAAAATATACATTAAAATTTTATTATTATTATTATTATTATGACAAATTATACACATACATATACAATTACGCCATTTCCAAAAAAAAGAGTGTGGCATAAACTTTTTCCACAATCCCGAAATCAGTTTTCTCGAAACATTCCTATCAAGACAAGCAACTTCATCCACATTTATAATACCTCTCATACATGCTCTTCTATTCCTACTACTTGGAAATTTTTGCTCACGCAAAACACTCTCAATCATATTACTTCAAATTATAATTTATCAAATAAAAAAATTATTATACTATAAAATAAAATAATTAAACTATAGTACTACAAAAAGTAGCAATAATATCAATATTATTTTACATACTTGATAAATAATATAAGCTGTAGAAATACTTTTATTATTTTGAATAATATGTTTAGAATTTTATAATAGATCTCAAATGTTTGAAATTGTAGTTGGTACCCATCTTTTTCTTTGTACATAAAAGTCATTAAAACTTTCGGGACAATGTGTAAAAGCATCAACTCCAGCACAGTATTCAATTCGAAATTGTCTTTGTAACAGTAATGTACATAATCAACGATCTTCTCCTAAAAATTTCATATTAAAAAGAACAAATAAAAATTGTAACAAGTATAGAAATAAACCAAATTTTTAAAGACACTATTTACCAACTTGTGAAAACACTGTAGCGAAAATCTAATAAAATGGTATAATTTCCCTTAAACCATAAATAATCAATTTTAAAAAACTAAATACGTAAAACGGAAGCTGAGCTTCCAACATTAAGAGAAAAAATAATGCTAAAGTCTAAGGTTACACAAATACTCAACGTAACCAGCGGTCAAAACTACAAAAACTACAACTACAACAATACAATTTTAATTTTACTAATGGTTATAAAAAAAGTAAAATGTTTTTATTTTTACCTTGATCAAACTGAACAAAATGTATGGCTTCTGTAGATTTTTTGGTATATTTTTTCATAAGATTTGTACACTAGCAATAACTAGCCAATAACTTGTTCGTTAGCTTTTTGGAGCCAGTGACCAATTGCATATTCGAAATTTTAATACCATACCATTGCTCCTGAAATAAGTACAGGTATAATCATATATAATAATTAAAAGATATTAGTTATTTCTTTTTTATCTCTTATAATATAAATATATATTTAGAATTTTTTAAAAAAATATATAAATAAATAGTTTGCAACTCTATCTCGTATTGACCCAATAAGATGAATTCTGCCACAAGCAGCTCCAACTTTAATATCTTTCATCTTATCAAGTAATAAATGCACAGATAATGGTTGAAAGTCAATATCTCCATCAAGTGTTAACAAAAACGTATTATTAGCAATTCATTTCTTTTCGATTTATGGGCAAATCAAGTGAATTTAATCCTAATCCTAATAAATAGTACATATACATGACTTGAGACCAACGTTTCTAGTGTCGGATCTGTGACGAGTCCTTTAATGCACTATCATTTGGGATTTACCAGAAAGAGTAAATTCTAAACAGCCACCGTACGGTGCTAGGATTTTTGTGGCGCAGCTGATATTTCTAGGACTGCCATGTACATCATGTATCGCTTTTTTGATTAAGTTAATAAAATCTTTAACGTATTGGTTTATTTGATGCCTATAAGCAGATTTTTCCAGTTTTTTAATTGCGTCATCGAAAAATATATGGGCTAAAATTAAAAGAAAAGTTCGGATCATTTTAAAATGCTAATAATGGTTTTAAATAAATAGAAAAAATTGCACAGCGAGGCTGTCAACCATAATCAAGTTTTGTTATTTCAAACAAAAAAAATATAAACTTACTTTCTAGTTCATGATAATCGGGATCGTAAACTTTCCATCGTTACTTAGCACTCCTTTTATGAGCCTGATCTATTTCTATTCTTACAACAGACTTTAAGAATTCTTTCATCTCACCTTTGCTTTCATGCCACACAGTGGCGCATATTTTAAGTCGTTGATTTTGTCAGAATTTTCAATTCCATTTTCGTCGATTTCATTTTCCGAACTATTCGCATAGATATCGACTATTCAAAGCCATGGATTGATCAATCATAAACGCGTTATACAATGGCGTAACAAATAATTTATCCGATATTTGTACACGTTCGAATTTGGGTGTCCAAATATGAAGAGTTATCCAAGTTTGAGAGAGCAACCATAACAGCCAAATCTATGCGTATTGTTTAAAGATAAAATTGTCGAATAAATCAATTGACGGACTTTCAATGAACAAGTAAGATGGGATGACATTATGAAAATAACATGAATCGCTTCTTCTTTAACTGCACATTGTTATAAATAAAGAGATTGTAACAGGAACAGTTAAATTAACAGGAAAAGCGTAACCAAAGCCTTGAATCATAACTTTGCATGCAAATTTACCAAATAAGTACATTAAATATGTTGCACTAATATTTATTGAAAACACATAAATTGGTGTTAATGTTGATGCAAGAATAGGAATATTATTTTCTGATATATCGAATACGGATGTATCTAGAATTATTGGTTTAATCTGAAATATACAAAAAATTATAATTTTAAAATAATATCCCTGCCGTCGGTTTGTAAGATTAAAGTTGGATTCAGAGATTGATATTTGAACTGACTTGGCAAAACTTATGCCTATCCGTGGCAAATGTTGTACAAACAAGAATAATCTGCTTTTATTCATTCAGAATTCGTTACAGATAGGCATAAGTTACGTCAAGTCAGGTCAAATATTAATCTATAAATACACCTTTTCAGTTTTTTCCAAAAAAAAGAAAACAAATTAGTCTCAGTTTTTATAAAATAGCAATATCAATGTATTTGTTACATACATATATCACCAGATTTGGAGATAATATAAAAATATTGTAAATATTGTAAAATATTGTTTTAGTTGTAATACTAGTAATTTTAAATTAAACTATATAATTATTTTTAAAAACACAACACAAATACGAAACTTTAGTTTTAGCATTTATTTATTAAAGCCATAGTTTAAGATGGTCAATGATTTTAACAAATTTTCATTGTATTCTCATATTCTTACGTGTTGTTTGCTTCAGAATCCCTAGCTCTGAAAACATAAAATAAAAACAGAAATAAACGAAATAGTGTGAATGAGACTAAAGTTATAATAATATGTTTTACAGTTTTATTTAGAAACACAATATACTAAAAAAATTCTAAAGTTTTACCTCTCGAAAAGTGACATTGTGTGATTCAAAAGCACTCTGAATATCAGTTAGAAAATTAAAATTATTTTCTTGAATCCAAATAATAAGAGTAGCTGTACCAAGAAAATATATCATTTTCCAAATCGATATGAAACTGTAGTAATAATATCTAGTTTTATTTAATTTCTGTTTCAATGTCTTAAAGCTTGCTTTCAAGATAGACAAATGATAATTTCTTCGGTAGATAATTTTCCCACCATCCACAAGAAATTAAAAACAATGATATAGGTATCAACCACAACTCTATTTTGTTTTCAATCAGTGGCCAAACAACAAATCCTGTTATTTGAGCACAAATTGCTATTAAGTCTATGATTTTAATCCAATAATTTTTGATTTTACTCCAATATTTTTTGTTTTTACTCTCATAATTAATTTTTCCAAGACCTGTAACATACTAAAATTAATTGTAAAAAAAGCAAAAAAAAAAAAAAAAAATTATTAATATATGTTAAATATAGCAAAAACTTATGATTTAAATTATTTAATATATCAAATGAATTGGAATTAAGGATCACATCGAAATTAATAACAATAATCAATTGATAATAAAAAATGATCTTTTCTACGTATAAACTGTAATTGTTTACATACATGTAAACAATTTAGCAAATGTAATGAATGCAGACAAACAGATATTGTATAAATAAATATAAGAACTATTTGTAAATAGTGTTTTTTATTATTAATGTTTGACAAATATAGAAGATTAAACATTAATATTATATTGCATCGTTTATTTTCTAAATATTTTAAAATAATAAAATTAAAAAAAAAAAAACTTACTTATAAGTTCAGGAATAAAACAAACACAATTTGTTAACATAACGCCTTTGATTACATCCAAATTTGGTAAAACATAATAAACGAATATAGCTAATCCAGTAGTATGTGCTGTTTCCGCCAAAAACAACAACAGAAATGGAATAAATGTTAGTTGTGTGGCTGGTTCTTCATTTTTTGATTTTTTTTTTTTCTTTTTTTAAATATTCATATTCTTAATGATTTGAGAAAAGTAAGTACTTCTAGTACTCAAAATACGAAAAATATACACCACATCCATGTTATTCTTTCTTCATTTGGTAATTGTACTACAAATTGTCTACCTCGCTCTAAAAAAATATTTACATGAGTTGAAACTGATTTCATAAAACATTGTTAACTCAATGAGTTAACTCGACAACTAAACGGGTTATTTGTCATTGAAGCGCCTCATTCACTGATCAGTTGGTAAGTTAATAAGAATTTACAAAACATTTAGCAATGTTTTATGTAATCGGTTCTCAGTTTGATAAGTCAATTAGAGTTTCCTGGTAGATGTCGTCGTAGACTGCACAAATGACTAGTTTATATTTACCGTAGTATCACTTAAGCCTTAAGCCACGCTTGTTTAGGGCCTTTGCTCATCTCGTCTGCCAAGAAAATTTGAAACTATATTGTTTTTTTTTTTAATTCTATGTTGAGAACATAGGACATATTTGAGCTTGATTTATTAGTTGGTTTATTAGTTAAAATCATAGGCAAAAATTTACACACAAAATATTTTTATTTTAAAATTTCAAACAAAGTTCATCGAAAGATTTAATAAAAAATTCGAGCGAAAAAATTGATATGTAAATTTACTAGTTGTACCAGTGCAAATCATTCTTCTAGTTACAGAAATCTTGTAAAACAGACTAAATAGTTTTTGTTATGAAAATTACATTTTTCCAAACACAGTATATATATGACAAAATAAACAATATACTGGTATCATCTATTAAAATTTTACTTTATATTTTCAAATTCAAGGTCAGAAAATTCACCATTAAAATTATAAAGAAATACAATTTTATTTTTAAAATTAAATTTGCTTTTTTTTGCTTGATTTTAAACTCTCACAAATAAAAAAAAAAATTCTCTATCTAATATAATAAAATTATAAAAAATAAACGCCAAAAAAAAAACGTAGAATATTCTCATCAAAATATTAGGTTGACTTAGGATAGGTTAGGTTAGGTTAGTATTTAGTATAATCATGATGCGTTTATTCAACATATTTTTATGCGCTTGTACAAAAAAAGGAAATATGTGCTTCCTTGTATTTGTATTAGTATAAAAAAATTATTTTTTTATGTAATCAACAACAAAAATAATTAACGTTATATTACCGGCAAAGTCAATGCACTTTTCTTCATTTAAAAATTAACTAATGATTTAATTAGTTCATCAAAATAAATTAATGACGATTTAAGCAAATACAAAATACTATAATCTAATATAATACGCCATGTTTAATTAAGAATATAAAATATTTTATCAACAATTTAATTTAAAAATATCAATAGATCGTTTTGGCTCTGTTGCGATTGTCAATTTTTCTTTTATCTTAGATACAAACAAACAAATGTGAAAAATTAATAAACAAACAGTTTGTGTTTTACATTTTACAAATGCACACACATATTTAAGAGTATTTACTTGTGTTATTTTGTGTAATATACAATTTTAAATAAGAAGGTAGAATTTAATACTACAGGAAACATTAATGAATATTGAGAGCAAAAGAATTGCACCCAAAATGAAATCAAGATCAGATGATAAAATATAGCTGCCGAGTTTAAAAAGATAATTTTCGCACACTAAACTAAAGGTATCTATCACTTTCAGTTTTCGTAGTATTTATAGTATGATTTTTTATATGTTTCCTCTATATTTTCGTACTGATCTAAAGATTAATCTAAAATAATTTTTTGAAGCGGAAAATATATTTAAATATTTTCTTGCATAATTTAAAAGAATGGAAATGTATGAAATGATAATTTAAAAGAAAATGGGAAATTAATATTGTAATTTATAATATTGAAAAAGAGGTCAATATTTTTACATTTTACATTTATTTATTTATCTGGGTTACCATGCCAACGTCAACAAAGGTTGTTATTTAATAGAACATGGAAAATATAAAATTTATTTAACATTAATGTTTAGACCAGTATGGTAGTATAACATCAATTTTATTATACGAATCCAAAGAAGTAATGTTTAAATATGGACAACTAAATATTCCTATAAATTAAATTACAATATTTGGCAAAATTTTTCCATTAATTAAAAGAAAATGAGAAATCAATATAAAATTATTTATAACATTAAAAATAAGTTAATATTTTTAATTACATTTATTTATTTATCTGGGTTAGGATGCCGACGTCAACAAAAGTAAATAATGGCTAAATATGGTCAACTCAATACTGTTATAAGTTAAATTACTTTATAAATTATACACTTAACACTTCAAAAAATATATAAATTGTACTAATTCGAGAAATTAATTTTCTAGTAAAAAAAATTGTAATTTGTCACTTTTTGAACTTGATTTAGAATTTAATTTTTATTACTTCATAATATTAATAAAAGTATAAGCAATTCACAATGCAGGGAATATCAATTATCTCACAAATATATTAATTAAAGTCGCTTATTTTCAAAATTAATTTACTTGTGTTCGGCTGGTATTTAAAACCAAGCATTTCATATGAAACTTTTTAGTTTATTATCAATATAAAAATGATTAAATAATAGAAATAAAGTATTAGTAGTAAGAAAAATCACGACTAAGAAGACGCATCGCAATCTTATTGTTTGAGAAGGCTTTGTATCTCACAAAATAATACTGCTCGACTATTAAAAAAGAAATCTTTTCAACTTTGGTAACTTTTAAAATAAATGATCTGTCACAAGACAATACCTATTACAAAGAAAATAGTTTATGAAATAATTTACAGTGCCTTAATAACTTAATTTCGGCGAATATTAAAAATAAAATAAATATATTTTTTCATTCTCTATGATTTTAATAAATATATGTATTACGTACTGTTCCTCATTGTGTTGAAGCGGTGTAGTTTCATCTTCAGAATTATTATTTTTAGCAAACCGCACTCTTGACATTATGACTTAACATTCAGATATACTTATTCATTTATAATAAATCTAAATTATTTTTAAATAAATAACTGACTAATTAATATTTTAAACAAATCTGAAATATACTTGATACTAACGATCTTACAAAGATACTGCAAATATTTATTTGACTAAATCATGATTTGTAATTTAACTTGGCAAATTGAAGTGTGATAAGATATTATAATCATAAAAATATTTACTTATATATAATATTTCTTTCCTAAAACTTTGTAGATAAAATATTTATATTATATTTTTTAATAAATAATTGAAACAACAAATTTAAAAATAAATATATAGGTCCGTATTCCTACCTCATTTGTTTATGAAAAAATGCTTTTATGTTTTGCTTTAAAATAAATTTTTACTTCTACCTCTTATCAAATATGATTAATATTTCTATTTCTTAATATATTTTTGTATATCTAATATCATAAAATTCAATTAAACTAATTAAAATTGCTTAATAAATAATTTTAACTAAACATCAAAAGTACTTTTCACAAAAATCACTTTTAAAAATGAAGTGGGAACACTGGCTATAGTCTTTGTTCGCACTGGACTGGCCCTTAACGATAGGAAGTCTAAATCTAATTGCTATAATCTACCCGTTTCAGATCCAAACTAAATAACATAATTTAAAAAATTCAATTTATAAATTTAACAAATGAATAATACCCTACATACAGTAAAAAATATTAACACTATCCGTTGTCCCATTTCGGGCACCCTAAAAATAGTGTAAAAATTACACTAGAAGAAATTGTCAAAAAATACACTTGCTGTTGTTACAAAAAGGACATAAAATTTAGTTAGCACCAAAATTTTTTTACACTATTTATATAATAATTTATTTTTTAAACAGCAAATCCAACAGATTTTTTTACTGTGTATAAATATTCTCTTTAGTATTAAGGAACATTTCAATATAATATATAATTATAACATATGAAATTTGTATGTCGATAATTACAAATATGAATCAGAAATTTACCGTTCGTTCCAAATTTTGAAACTTATTATTTAAAAATATACAATGTGGACTAAATTTGACAAAATCCTTCAAATTATGATAAAATTAAAATGATATATATTTAATTTTCAAAATATTTAATACAATTTTCTTATTTTAAAAGGTATGATATATTTTTTAATATGTCTTCCATTGGAGAAGATTTTAATTATTCTCCAATTCTTTAATCACATATGGCTTAATGGTCTCTTTCCAGCTATCTGGAAAACTTCTTATATTGTTCCGCTATGTAAACCGGGCAAACCAGCCTCCGATCCTTCTTCATATCGACCGATTTCGCTTATATGCCACCTAGGCAAGATTTTCGAAAAACTTATTAATAACCGTTTAAATTGGTATTTAAATATTAATAATTATATTAAAACTTACCAATGTGGTTCACGTAGTGGATATTCCACTAACGACATACATATTCGTTTCGCTAGTGACACACAGAAGTCTATACTTTCGCGCAAACATCTTGTAGCCGTATCGTTCGACATTACCAAGGCTTACGACATGACATGGCGTCACAACATCTTACAATTATTCAACTGGGGCTTACGTGGCAATATTGCCTTTGCCATTGAACAATTCCTATCTGAACGTAGCTTCCAAGTAAAATTGGGCTCGTTTCTTTCTTCTTCGCACAGCATGCAGAATGGCATACCACAAGGATCTACGATTTCCTGTTCACTTTTCCTAACGGCGATCAACTCAATTGCAGAAGGCATCCCTAATTCGGTTAATCACCTGCTTAACATGGATGATCTATTGATTTACATGTCGGCTGAAAATGTAACACTTTTAAAATGTAATCTCCAAGAAGCAGTAAACCGCATTGAAAAAATGCTGACGACATCGGATTTCGTTTTTCTTTGGCTAAAACTAAACTGATTGATTTCTGTAGATTACGCAGAGCTCATGCAGCTCCAGTTGTTAGGTTTAATAATGGTAGAGATGTTATACAGGTGGTGGACCAAATCAAAATTCTCGGCGTTTATTTCGACAATAAATTAACATGGCGTTTACATTTTAATCACTTAGTTGCAACAGCTCAACAGGCATTAAACCCCATTCGATGCTTAAGCAATATGGTTTGGGGCGCTGACCACCATCTCCTAGATATTCTTTCCAAATCGCTCGTCCTTTCACGTTTATATTTCGAATGTATTGCTTACAATTCAGCTAAGCCTTGCCATTTGAAGAAGATCCTTCCGATTATTAATGCCGGTTTACGATGCGTAACGGGTGCATTTCGAACAACCCCATCTAGCAGCTTGCATGCTGATGCCAAATTTCTGCCAATACAGTTACGCCGCAAACACCTGGCACTGAAATATACAACCAAATTAATGGCCAATAATACTCACTTAAATTTCGACTATATATTTAACAATACTGAATTGGAAAGGTTATGACCACAAAGGCCCCCATCTGCCATCATGCCATGTGCGCTACAGTTATATAACATATATAACAACAATAATAATGAAAATAAATACCTTATCCCAGCTGCCGCAAACAAATCTCAATCCTTACAGCCACCAAAATGGTCAATATTGTCTTCCGATTATATAGAAGTCGATCTATCTCTTGCTAATTTTAAAAAAAGCGATACACCACCGTCACTATATAGGCAGTTATTTTATGAAATAATAGATTCGCTTTCGACGACTTCGTCGACAGAGTGAGTGTCTCATCATCTACCTGACGTATGCTCTATCTATTCGGCTGAATTAATAGCTATTTTTTTAGCTATCAAAAAATTCTATGATAATAAAAAAATTTCTGCTGCAGCTACTACTGTTATTGATGTTGATTGTACTGGTTCCGTACCTGATACGATACCCGGTCGTCTAATGATTGTATCGGACTCAATATCTTCGCTTCAAGCCATTCTTAACCATCCTAAAAGCAACAACTATAATTCTGATGCAACCATTAGCTACATACATCACTACATTTACGAATTATACACTTACCATAGCATAAAATCTACTTTCATATGGGCACCATCTCATACAGGTATATATGGTAACGATGTAGCTGATGAATTGGCAACTAATTTCGATTCTTCGCTCATTACCAAACTTGTTCTACAGCAAGATCTGATTCGATGCAGCAAAACGAATGCATTAACTGCCTGGCAAAACCTCCACACCCAGATTCAAACTTTCTATTTGAACTGGAGTTGTGCGAGAATTGCTTACAAGAACTTGAGTCGTAATGATCAGACGAGACTAGCCCGTATACATCTTGGTCATACAAAACTTACACATTCCTATCTTCTGGATTCAACGGCAACCAAACCAATATGCACTTCTTGCATAGATGCTAATTATGACCTCATAGTGGCGCACATATTCTCAAACTGTGTAAAATACCAGAACCTTCGCACCAAACACAACATCCCTATAGAGTCAACCAATTGGCAAATGATTACGAGCCTGCAAACATAATTGCATTTCTAAAAAATTCCGGTTTATATAACACTATATAATTCAATTTTCGTTTACTTACGTGTAATACTATCAGATCATTATAAGCTTTATCTTCGAGATAAACAACAACTTTCGAAAACACGAAATGGCATAAATAACTTGCAAAAATACAACACGAACATATAATAACAATAATAACAACACACTCTCAAATAAAATCACGCACATGAATGGCGCAATAAATTCGCATATAAAATTATTTGTTTGTTAGCTTGTTTACTTGTTTATTTATTTGATTGAATGATTATCTATTAATTCATTATTTGTTTATTATCTAATTATTTTATTAAACCTGTAATGGTAAAACATGCCGCAAATGCGCAAATGCGCGACTTTAATAATAATAAAAATAATAATAATAAATTCAATTTATAAATATAACAAATTTAAATTTAACAAAATAAATGCATTATTGCACTGTCTTGTATAAAAAACGTCACATATTATTTTGTCTATTCTGTTAATTACGTATTAAAAACCTTAGCAACGATATTGTTGCTATTTTGTTTTTGTTTACAATGAAAAATTTTTCACTCGCGATGGTCAACATTTATTGCTGATTTAGCATCGACGCGACGTTTCATTTACGTTACATTGTGCATTATTATTTTGATATATTGATATTACACGCATTAAATATATAAATGTAAGTGACACATTTTTATAAAAAATAATATAATTTTTATGTCGACTTGTATTTTTGAACAATTATTTTATGATAACATTTTTTTTAAAACTGTTTTCTATTTATTGTTTTGTCTTTAATAAGATTTCATTAAAAGTTACAGAATACATTTTTGTGACACATTTTATATGAAGACATATAATGTTGATTATATTAAATAAAATCCATCAAATTATATTAAAATATAAATGATATAAATCTTTAGTTTTCAAATATTGAATATAATTTCATTATTTTAAATGGCATGGTATGTTTTTTTAATACGTCTGTAGAAAATCTTTTTCTAAAATTTATGATATTAGTTTTGATCAAATTCGTTAAATAATGTATTATTTTTTCAATTCTTTTTATTTCGTATAATAAACCTTAGCAACAATGTTGTTGCCTTTGTTTTTGTTTATAATGAAAATTTTTTCATTCGTAATGGTCGATATTTTTCTGCAGTTGTTGCATCAACGTTTTATTTTGTATTATTATTTTGATACAATGGTGTTACTCGTATTAAATATAAATGTAAGTGAGTTATCTTTCTTTAAAATAATTTATTTAATATAAATTTTTTGTCGACTGTAATTTTTCTGACAATTATTTTATATATACATAGACCTTTTTACTACTTTGACTGCAAGGAAAAGTAGTTAAGCGTTTGGTACGGTGTCTGTAACATTTTCAAAAAAAAAAAAAAATTGTATAGAAATCCTTTATATAGCCTGTAGATGACGAATCTGAACTTAGTTTATGTGGGTGTATGTGTGTGCGTCGTCAGCTCGCTCGCTCGCTCGCTCGGTCGTAAGTCAAAATTTTGTGGCCGCAACTCCTCCTTGACGGTTCAACCGATTTTAACGAAATTTTCAGGATAAATTTGTCTAGTACCCAAGATGGTCATGTGGTTTTGTTTTTTTCCAGAGATGCCAACTTTCCGAGAAAAAAATTACTAAAGTTTTAAAAAATTCATATTGGCTACGTTATTTATCCGATTTTGATCAAATTTTCAAAAAAGATTTCCCTAATGCTCCCATTAATTACATAATTTTATTAATATTCAGTGTTGCCAACTTTTCGAGAAAAAAATTACTAAAGTTTTAAAAAATTTATTATGGCTATGTTATTTAACCGATTTTACTCAAATTTTCACAAAAGATTCTCCTAGTATTCATATAATTTATGTAATTTTAACAAAATACAGTGTTGCCAACTTTCCGAGAAAAAAATTAGTAAAATTTTTAAAAATTTATTTTGACCATTTTATTTAACCGATTTTAATCAAATATTTATAAAAGTTTTTCCTAGTGTCTAAATAAATTATGCAATTTTAACAAAATACAGTGTTGCCAACTTATCGAGAAAAAAAATCACAAAATTTTTTAAAAATTCATTGTGGCTACATTATTTATTCGATTTCGATCAAATTTTCAGAAAAGTATCTCCTAGTGCCCACATAAATTATAATATTATTAAAATACAGTGTTGCCAACTTTCCGAAAAATGTCAAAGTAGTCTATATATGGGTTTACCCATATACTTCTAATCTTGTTTAAGCTTATTGTTGGAAATCGCCGTATTCTAGTTTACCGACAACTTAGGTAGTTCGACTCGTGTTCGGGCGACGTCGGCCAGTGCCGAAGTATGCGCGCAAAAGCGCGTTGCTATGTGCATGTTTGAGTTATATTGTAAACGCTGTATGTTTTTCTTTGTTCTATGTGTATCACATTATTTTCATGAATTCAATTCATTATACTAATATAAAGTGTCTATTTTTGAAATACGTATTCGGTGTGTATTATTCATTCTACCGAACCACTGATATCTGACACTTATATTTTAAATTTATTATTTTGCTTTTATTATATTTCATTAAAATTAAATAATTAAAAGAAATTATTATTCAGTATTATTAGTAAAAGATTAACAAAAATACAAGTTACTATATTATTAATACATTAGACAAAATTAGGAATAAAAATTCTAAAATATTTCGATATACAAAATCGTTTGTTCAAAATCTTGCTAGTTTTCATTTGAAGAGATAACAATGTCGATTGAATTAGACAAAACCTTCAAATTCTAAATGCTATGCCATGCTAAAATTTAAATAATATAATTTTTAATTTTTAAAATATCAAATTTAACTTCTTTATTTTAAATGGCATGTTATATTTTCTATAATATATTTGTAGCAGTAATAGATTTGCTAAATTTGCGCCCCTACGCAGAAAATATGACTACCCACTTCATAATAAAATAAAAAATATTAATTTTTTTGATAATAAATAGAAAAAAATATTTAAAAAATATAGAACAGAAATAGAACATTTTAGTTCGTATCTATATAATTTACAACACAAAACCATAAAAAAATACAGTTTGTGTCTGACTTTGTTTTTTGGTTAAATTATTTATTATATCGCTATAGTCAATAATTAGTTTCAATTGATATAAGAAATAAGTGCCCCATTTGATTCAGTGCCGCTAGGCAACTGCTTAGCTTTGCTTGTGTGTAATAGATCCACTTCTGATCTGAAGAAAGATTCTTTTTCTGAAATCACTGATATTATTTTCGTATAACATAACAATTTTTTTAAATAAAAATTACATAAATTTTTTAATGTTCAGATAACAGTATTTTAGTTAGCCATGTTGCAGTTTTTCACTTTTAATATTTTTAAATACGCTTCGATCTATATAAAAAATTATAAATTTATTTCAAATGTTTCAATTAAAAATGAATAATTTGTGTTCAATATTTTGAGTACCTAATTGTTTGAAAATTATATTTTATTAATTCACTTAATTTTCAATACTATTTGGACAGATGTTTCTCAAATTTAATCAACATTGTGTCTCAAAAAAAATATATAATTTAATAAACATTGTCTGTCAAAAAATATATATTTTCTATATATAAATGATGAAAAAATCAATTTATAAATTAAACAAATTATATAGGCAAGTTTTAGGTATAATTTTAATGTATTATAGAAATTATTTATTTATTTGTTATATTTGAAAAAAGAATCAAGTTTGTTAGATATTATATTGTTTATTTTTCCACATAAACGTTAGCAACGACATTGATAGTATTTTGTTAAATTTGTTTACAACGAAAATTTTTTCATCTTTGTAGTCACAAAATCGGTTTTTAACAATTATTGCATCAATGTTATATTGTGAACTTATTAAATGTAAATGTAAGTTACTTATTTTTATTTCAAAGTTATAAAATTTCTGTAACGTATAAAATTAAATATGCTTTATAAAAAAATGCAATTCTGCCATTGTATAAATATTGAAATACATATATTTTGTATTATTAAATTTTTATGAAAAAATGTTTCATTTAAAATAAAATTATTATTAATATATAACTAGTACATAAAATATTCTTTTTAATTTTAATAAAGTTTGAGAAAAAATACATCTAATTTATAAATATAACACAAACTAAAATTTCTGTTTCTAAATTAATTAATTTTTACAGTATTTTCTACTCGAAACCGAATTTATAACAAGATTGCTATGCTCTACCATAATGATACTTATATCACTCATTGCTGATCGTTTTAATGGACAAGAAATAGAGAATTGTTCTTACACAACACTGCTAGAATGCTATTTTGGTAAGAAAATCATCCTACCTATATACCTATACGATAGAAAGCGGAAATTAAGGTAAGTTATAATATTTTGAATTTGTATTGTTTCCCTACCGAGAAGTATGAAAAACTCCGTATAACTTTTTATTGGTTAACCTGCAATTTTTGCAGATAAATCGATATGTAACATTTATAAGATATTTATTAGGTGTTTAAATCAATGTTTTGGCTAGTGGTTATGTTAAATAATACAATTAACCAACGATTATAAATTAGCAACAAAGTTTTATTAAAAAAACAAGAAAGTTATAAACATAAATCACAGAGAAACACGCTCACGCCACTGGTAAACATCAAGTCAAATCTATATATCGGCCAGTTTTATTATTTATATGAAATTCACGCTATCTCTTGATAATTCACTATACCAATAATTATTAAATGAAAAATGCATTAGAAGTCTTGCTTATTTTAATATTTATCATTCTATCATGTAAAACTTCTTGTTCACGAGACATATTACATAAAAGATAATTTAAATAATTTTATCTTATTTTTTATTAACTTTACTTTTTTATTGCTATGAATATTACTCTCTTTTCTGTAGTAAAATAATCACTTACTTTTCTGTGTCAATTGTGACTGATAGTTTCGTGTTTAGATAGAATATTATATGTGTAAAGAAATAATGAATTTTATTGTTTTTTTTTTTGCTGTAAGTATCGGTTTTGATTTTACTTTCATTTAAACTGCATCCTTTTTGTTTCGTTTATCACTATAAAAATACAATGTTAACAATTTGAATATAGCTTAATATATTTGTCAACGGAATAAAAAAATAATCTAATTACTTGTATTTTTATTAATCTTTTAATTCCAATACCAAATAATAATTCCTTCTTATTATTTAATTAATGAAATATAATAGAAGCAAAATAATAAATTTAAAACATAAGTTTAAAAAAAGTCTATATATAATAATAATATACTGTAACGTGAATTGGATTCGTCTCGGGGCTGTCTGAGCAGTATTGGAAATATTAAATAATCACCACCATACTTGCGATTGTATTTTACTATCATTTATTTAAATAACAATATTGTACAATAACAATACAACGGTTAGCCGAGCGGAGCCAAACAACAATTAAACTATTTACATTTACTTATAATTAACATTACAACTATCGGACTGACATTGACACACCACTTATAAACTAGCACTACATTAATACACTCGCGCACATTTATTTCTACATATTTTTTTCACACTATTATTTATTTAACCGAGCTATCACCATCGACCCATACTACTAGATCGATTACTTGATCTTACCAGATCGGTTGTTCGATGATAACTCCCCGAGCAATCACCGTTCGGCCGGTTCGGCCCAACCGCACCGATTACTTATATATCTAATGATGACTGAACTTGCTATAACATTTTGTTATGCAGCATTCCAAACAAAAACATGTTTAACACTAGATTATTTTTTAAACTTAAAAACTTTACTAACAAAAAATCAAATAAATTTTACTTTCAATATGTAGCAAAAACTTTTGAGCGCGAAATATATAATATAAAGAATCACATTTAAAATATTAGGAAAAAAAAGAAATGTTTTGACATGATATTACTTGTTTTCTGATATTTTAAACTGAATTTTCAGAAATTGTTACTTGATTTTATTCAATACGAAATTAGTTTTAAAAAAAATGTATATATGTCTCAAACTGTAATCCAATTTTAATGGAAACTATAACTATATAACTACAGAATGTACAAATATCCTATTTCTACATTCTATTCTATTTGATTTTTATAGAAGTTATTATAAAAATACTACTCCAATAAGTATTGATAAGTATTGGTATGCAAAATAAGGTTATATTACAAAAAAGACACTCATTTAGCTGTATATCAGCCATTTTAATATTTTTGACTGTAAAACGTCTATTAATAACACAATTAAGACTGAATATAATGAATAACTACATAAACATAACACAAAATTAAAATTACGTCACGAGTAAACCATTCAGACAACGGAAATTTGTCCAAACTAAAACAGTCCTCGCGTACGATGTGTCATATAGAAATGGCAATAAATAAATACATAATTAATTATATAGATTTTGTTGCGAGAATGTTCGTTTTTGATGTTATTGCCATTTATGGATAACAGTCCTGTGAATAATTGCAAATCAACTTCAGTAGCGGATTCCAGTAACATATTTAAATATTTTAATAATGGAGTTGCAAAAAATGTAAATGGTTGTCCATTAGTACACCTAGCTTTATAAAAAAAATCGCTAAGCATTTTTACAGAGTTTCTAAAAGCTTTAGGATTATTTAACTGCATTTGTTTACTAGCTTCAAAATCTTTCTGGACTTGCATTATGAATAAACTACGTATTTTAACTCCATGAATATCGACTCTCGCAAATGACTGAGTCGATACCATCTGAAGAATCATTTGCTTCTGAAGAATCATTTTCTTTCAAATATTCATTATCTTGATTATCTTCCTCATCACTATCACTATCACTAGCTAAACTTTTTTCTAGCAGAGCTTGAACAAGTTCTAGTTTTCTCAATTTTTTATCAGGCTCAATTTTAACATAAGAATCATTGCATGTCTTCGTAATGGTATTACTTTGCAGCTTATAACAACGAAACGAGCATTTAATGCCCGTTCGGCTGCTTCTTCACTACCAAACGTTATTTCTAAACAATTCACATTATTGAATAAAACAGGTTTATAAATGAAAGTTCGATTAACGATTTAAGAAAACGAGCACTTTAGTTTTAACAGCACGAGGCGCGTCTGTTCGGCATTACATCGGAGCACGTAAGATTGCGCTTGCAATGCAAGGCGGTCGTTCAACACTCCTGCACTCAGGTGGCGCACTTGGGAATTAACGCGCGCCAATTCAAACAGAGTTCGGAGTGCGCGATAAACCACAAGTATTAACACACATGTTGTTTAATATTGATGATTTTGCCGAAATGTTCAAAATAGATTTCAGCATTGGCAACTTCAGCTTTCGGTTCATGAAAAGCATAGACTATAATTATTATAAAGTACATGAGTTGGCAGATTTAGTTGGATGATTTATACGAATTGACCTCTTATGTCCTGTCAATCTTACATATCTTATTATTGCATAAAATATTCTATCATTCGCTACCTACAATTTTGTCTTCCCAATTTTAACTTATCAATTTCAATGTTATGGCTTTAACTCATGGCACAAGCCAAGCTTCTATTAATTCTAAATAAGCAACTCCAACTCCAACTCCCGTAGCATACAGCATGACAAATTGCTGTATAGTTAAATGAAACTATTGTTTTATCAGCAGCTCCAGTTAGCGCGTTTCGACGATGAAAAAATAGCATTGCGTGTGCCTTTATCGTCTCAGCTCATTGAAAAATGCGTGCCACAATAATGGAAAACTTGAACACAGAATATTAACAGGTTTTTCGAGATTTAATACCCACATTTTCAATTTAATTTTACACCAATTATATAATTGAGCTGGTGGCATGCATACGTAAGTCCTAAAAAATGGATTTGATTTCGCTTTTTCTTTCGCCATATTTGCTATAGGTTTACTTATCTGCTTAAATAATATAGCTGCCAATTTAATTAATGGAAATGGGGCAGGCATTTTGATGAAAACTTTTGATTTTGGCAGTTTGACGTACAAAAAATTACATAATACAATTTGAGAGGTATATCTCATAATTAAGAGATGGAAAATTAATGTGTATGTTTAATATAATTTTATATAATATTAGTTTTAATAGTGAATTTTTGACGTCGAATAATATGCCTGTAATTGAAAATTAATTTATTTTTTTAGATTTTACATATTCTGACTGCAAAATATTTTATTTCTGTACAATTAATTTTTTTTGAATGTATTATAACGTTTTAATTAATTATTTTTGTTGTATACCTTTTTACGCTTTGTTTTTCAGATGGACGCAAGTCCACAACAATAACTAGTTTTAACTCTAGGTATATTTATTAAAGGGAAAGCTCCGTAAAGAGAGAAGTATAATAAGAGTCAACTGTATTTTGTTTATTATATATATATATATATATATATATAATGGAATACTATTTCTTTAAAATTAACAGTAAAATCATAAAACGATTTTTTTCAATTATTTGTTTTAATTTATTTTTTGTATTTTAAATAAAAAAAAAATTATTATATATTTTATATATTAGTTATTTGTAATTACATCAATACACACGTAAATTTGTGAACAACCAAAAACTAATAATTTTAAAAAATGAATTATTTACGCGCTGATACTTATGCGACATGGCACCGTAGTGTCTCGGCACCCTAGTGGCCCGGCACCGTAGTGGCCCTGCACCGAAATGGCCGGCACCATAGTGGCCGCACCCTAACGATCGCACCGCAGTGGCCGCACCGTAATGTCCTAGACCCAACTTCAATCACGCTAAACTTCCCCATTGTATTTACAAATGTTTTCAAAATAATTTTTTAACTTTCTTTTTATTAAAGGTTCATTTGAAATAAGTTCATCGTACAATAATTTAAAATATCCATTTTGACTTAAGGCCGGTAATATTGCTTTACCCTTATGACAACATGAAGTGAATGCAGTCCTTTCACCTAAAGTAACTTCAGATTCGAAATGTTTTGCATTGCAAAACCTGCATTGTAAATCCATCAATCCACAATCAAAAGTATTAAAAGTATTTTAAATAATATTCAGTGCGCATTTAAATGTATCTCTCAAAATAATTTCATCATTTTGTATACTATTTACACTATTTAAATTTGCGGTTGACCTATTATTAAGTGTAGGCGAATATATATTCCTTCTTCTTACTCTCTCACTCCGACCCGTCAATGTTCTATGTCGAAACCTAATGGAAGTAGGTGTGAATACCTGAATGTAAAAAAAAATTACTGAAACCAAGATTAGACCGGGTTTAATTTAAATAATAAAATGTACTCACTTTTTTGAAACTACCAATAATAAATAGGTGAGAGTAAGTTAAGTCAATTCACCACATTGCTGATACACAATTTTCTTTTTACAACAGATGTATATTGAGCAAACTGTATTTTACTAATATATTAAGCACAAATATTTATTAGACAAAATATACAATGTGCACCAAGTCAACAAATAATCTTTATACAGTGCGACTCTTTGTCCACAGACTTTTATGTGTTTGACATTCAGTGTAACGTAAAAAATGAATGTTTTATTTTATTTAATTTAATGTATTTGTAACACATATTATACATAAATTTTATTTTTCTGCACTTCTTCTCTATATGAATTTTAACTATGGCAAATCTGAAACTTCTCCGTGGAGCGCTATGTGCTTAAAAAGGGGGTACAAAGTTTTTTCTTCACGTATTAATATATAAATAATAATAATAATAATTGATATAAAATAATATTTTACAGCCATAATGATTATTTTAATTTAAATTTCAAAATGTGAACATAACAACGCTGCTCGATAAACTGAGAGATGCACTGTTGGAAAAACACTACGACAGTCACTTACAGAAAGCAAAACGCGTGAAACGCAAAAATTCTTATTTTTCCGATTTTTTTTTTATAAAAATACTATAACATATTTTAAATAAACTAAATATATTATGGCATTGTTTTTATATAATCTTTCAATTATTGTTGTAGTTAATTTAGTTTCATTTAGGTTAATTTTCTCGTTTTATATTGTCTTCTGTCGTCGTGTTTGCTATTCTGAGCAACCTAATGAATGAAGATTGGGTTCAAACCCCCAGTGGGACATTAGGTCGGAATTTAAACGAACGATTCTTGAGCAACTTGGTGAAAGATTGGGTGTTAACCCCAGTGGGAAACCAAGTCAAGAATAGACGATATTTTTCTTGTTGTTTAGTAGTTCATTGATATGGTATTTATTAATAGCTTTTTCATATTTAGCAATGACTATGGCATAGCTAGATATTTACTAGTACAAAATTAAATTGCGCCGTTTGAAATGTTTGATGATATTTCCGAATTTGTAACAGATTCGTCAAATGAAATACAATTAAAATTTTTTTTAAAGTGCTTTCATAAAGTACGAAATTCGATTTATATTTCAATAAAATAAATATAGAATACGCAACTGATATATCGGAGGTAGAAAAATCATCTGAAATAAAAGCAAAACTAGCGGTGCCCTAATCATTACATGACTACATGTTCTGTCTGAGTCTGAATTGCACAAACACAGCTTTACGGAAGTCAGTTATGATAATAAAACGATTTTACACATTCAAATAATGTCAAGTTTAATAAAACTTATTATATAATAATTGAATTCTCGATACTTTTTCGCTGACATATTTACATATTGTAATCTGAGTAATCATATATAAAATAATAAGTTCAATAATTATATGAATTACTAAAATTTAAAGAACTTCTGTGAAAAACTATTAGAAGTAAACACTTCACTTGAATCTTTTATCAGGTATCCTTATTCTGATGTTTCTTCTATTTGTACACTAATATTATCTAGATCAGTCACTTTGGAAAAAGCGAGGTAAAATTGTCTATGTTTGAAAACAGGTTGACATAAATACAATTCAACTTTTCTAAGAGTTTGTCCTTTGAAATTGTCGTATATTGAGTCTAAAATGGACTTTATTATCGGATGAACTGAGAGTTATTCTGTATTGTGGATTTGCTGTGAGAATTTTATAATCTAAAACATACCGGGAAAGCCCACAAACAATTAGTCTGGTTCCGTTGCAAAGCCCATTAGCAGGATTCAAATTTCGGAGTAGCATAATGCATGCTCCTAGCTTCAAATTTAGTTTATGTGAAGACATTCCCGACGGAGTAATGGAATTCAGATATTCAACAGGAAGCACTAAATTTTCTTCAGGATCATCAGATTCAATTCCATCAATACTCAAATATGTTCTAGCTTCTTCAGTAGTAACTATACGATTTAAAACTATTTTATTATAAGCTATCTATCTATCCATCTATGCGAAAGGTTGGTGTCATTGAGTCCCAGAGCACTGCAGCCTAATGGCCTATTGTACTCTTCCTTTGATCTATCTCATGTAAGAAGTCCTGTTTCTCTTATGAAGTCCAGTATCTTGGTCCACGGCAATTTATGCACTGAGTCTCTCTCTCTATCTCGTCTAGTCCAAACTTGTTGTATCTTTTTTTAGCTAGAGAGTCATAGTCGCAATTTTTATTTAATAATAATAATAGACGTTTATTTAGCTACAAAAATACAGCTATTTACAAATATATATAATTAATATGAAAATATATAAAATAATACAAAAATATATAAAAAGAAGAAGAAACAAAAAAATATAATACAATAATAGTAATAATAATAATTCCAATTGTTGCCAATTATTACTATTAACGATAATTTAGCTGCAAGCAAATTATTTGAAACAATTTTGGTTTGTAAATTGGATAACTGAACTTATAAAATGTGAGAGTTACCACTCAAGCGAAATCAATAACCATTATACAAAGAAATAAGTACTTGACGTTTTTAAAAATTCAAGTATATAATCTTTAATCTATACAAAGTGATTCATTTATCTTCGTGAATAAATCATTCTCACAACGGTCAAAAATAATTTGTTCTCAAATAAAAACACAAACGTGATTGTGTATTAAATCACACAAGATTAAAGGAAAATGTGGAAATCGATTTAACATTATTAAACATCAATCGTATTGTATAAATTGTTTGAAACGCTGGATTGTAAATCCCAATTTGCTTAAAAAAATGGTGGAAAACAGCACCACTTGTTGCTGCATTTTAAAAAGAAGAATATCTCTTTTACTCCAACCAAGTACTAATTCGATTTTAACTCAACAAGGCAACTTGAACTCACCCGAGCAAATTACTTCAAAAAACACCGAATCAAATGCCTTTAAAAATACTGTAATGTTGTTTCGAATACAGAGACTCAAGCGAGTTTGCATTACCAAGGTATCATATGAGACTGACAACCATCGAAATGCAATACCACAATTTTGTCGCTTGCTGGTGTTGTTGCTGGTACAGCCTATAGGTGCAGTTCGTTGCACGATTCGATCTCAGGGTGAGATAAAACCAGCATTTTCTATTCTGCTGTGGTTGTTGATTTTAGTCGTTAGTAAAACACCCAGCAGATAATTTTGCAAGAAACTTGTCACTATGTTTGGAGATTTTATGAATCCAAAAAATAATTGATATACTGCTTTCGGCAAATATTCTTGTTTGCTTGTTACTAGATGGACGTTTATCTGCAATCCAAATTTTATGCTTTAACTTTTGAAACAGTCTTTGAGTGAAATGTCCTGAGAAAAACTCATTTCGTTAATTTCAAGGAAACTATTTTATACTTATTTAATAACGTCAATAATTCGTTAACATATTTAGGAAGTTTAAAATTGTTTCACACTCCGGTTAGTTATGAGACAAATAAACCAGTTTGGTTTGCGGTTGTTAAATGTTTTGTCGATTCGATTTCCGTTTCGGTTTTACATTAAATAAAACCGAAATATTTTCAAACCTGTTTACAAATCCGATTCAGTTCAAACAGTCAACATTTTTTATGAAATAAAGCAAAAATTAAATTATTTTTTTATAATAATATACAAAATATCTAATTGCATGTATAAAAGATATCATGCCCACATTAACCTTTTTCAAGTGATTTTAAAAAACTTATTAATAAAAAAAAAATTGCAAAATAAATAAAAAATAATTTCTAATGGGATATTAATGCAACAACAAAGTTTTGTCTAGAATGAAATGTAGTTTAATTTTCAATCAAAGATTATAAAATGCATTTGTAATTGTAAAATGGAAAAATGGTTCAGATGTTTTATGCGGCCGGTTTTGCTTCAGCAAAATAAAAAAGCAGTGCTGTGTTCAGTTTGGTTCAACCTTGCTTTTGTTATCTCTTTTTTAATAATAATAATCAAACTTTATTTAGCCTATTGGCTAATTAATTATATGTAATACATATTTACAAAATTATAAAAATTACAAGAAATCTACTACTGTAGTACAATAATTATACGAAATTTAAATTTAAAAAAAACCATCACAATATAAAGGGTCAACAAGTAAATAACAGCTTGTCTATTTTGATCTGACGCACGAGGCAAGTTGCGCGTTAGCACAAACGTAGTGATGCGAAGTACGTACTTTTCATAGCCAAGAAAGGTACTACTCTGCCTGTAGTTTGACCTTTTTGCTTTATCTCTCTACGCACAGTAAGCTGAGTGGTCTCTCTGTTTTTTCTTTCTTTTTCTGCAAAAAACGAAAGCTCCAAGTCAGCACATAGTAGACAGGCTTTAAATTTATTGTAAATGGAACATTGTCCGGGCCCTTATTATGAATCTATTTTCTTTTTGTTTTTTTAATAGACAATATCTATATATTACTTTCTTCTAATTGAGAGTTTTGCTGTTTCATAACAAACTCGAACATATCTTAAAATAAAACTGCTTAGGTTAAAGTTCTGTATAAATGTCTATTTATAATCGACGTTTCGACGAAAACTCAACGCTTGTCTTCATCAGAATTAGTTAGTAGGTAACAAATAGGTAACTAGATCATAAAAATTATAGAACTTTAATTAATGGAAACGAAATTTTATTTAACTCTGCTTTCACAGTGATTCATGTTATTTTTTTCTTTATAAATCGCTATTGCTTCTCTTATCAATCTGCTGCTAATATTGATTGGTCTAGCAATTATTACTGTACCTTCAAATTTTACATCATAAGGTAAAGCATAGATATAACAGATTTATCTAGATGATTTATACGAATTGACCTCTTATGTTCTCTCAATCTTACATATATTATTATTGCATCTTATTATTTCATAAAATTGTCATCCCAATTTTGACTTATCAATTTCAATGATATGGCTATTTATATTACGTTTAACCGTCCACGACCGCGTTCATCGTTCAACTGACATTTTCTATAAACAACTGCTTTTTATCGCTCCCTAAATAGTCCAAAACATTTACTCAGCATAGCCTGCTCTATTATATTATATTTTTTTGCGTTTATCTCTTTTTTTTGTAAATGCATTTTATAAATAGTTTATCTTTTGATCTTATTAATATCATTGCTACCACAATTTATACGTAATACTTTGTTTTTTTTTTATTATTATTATTATTGAAGAAAATCGGTCCGACTGATACTTTGTTATTAATAATAATTTATAATAATTTCGTTGTACGGTTCAGAATTATTTTCTATTTTTATACTTTTTGCATATGTCAATTCGATTATTTTATTCTTACTTTATACTTACTTTATACAATATTGTTCGCTCTATCGCTCTATAGTATATTCAAAACATGTAGGCTGAAAGTAACGCTGCAGCAACAATTTTATCTACCGACGAACGCCGTACAAAGAAAATATAAATGCAAAATGCATGTAAATATAAAAAAAAACATAAAAAGTTTTACTTTCTGAGTCGAAATCACAGATAAAAAAAACAATTAAAAACTGTTTGCTGTCTCTTTCTGTCTTTCTCATAAATTTTGTTTCTAAAATGTAATACAAGTGTGTTATCAAACAATGTTTAAGAAAACACTTTAATAGTGTGTATATTTCTTTGACAAATAATCCGAAATTTTCAATAGTGGTAAATCGGTGTTGCTTCCCTCATTAGAACGATATAATCGATATAATTTAAATTTGGATTTAGTTATATTACCAACGCTTCCTACAATAGTTTGCTTTCTCCAACAAGGCTTTTTGAAATCAAACGATTTCTAAAAAATAAATTATAGATAAATATGTTTTGTTTATGTGGTCAAGGGCTACGTGATGGGTATACACAATCGGCCAATTTTGGGGCCTCTTACAATGCCGGGCCCCCCGCGGCCGCTTAGTCCGCTTACCGTATAATCCGCCACTGGCTACAAGTCAGCACATAGTAGACGGGCTTTAAATTTATTGTAAATGGGACATTGTTCGGGTCTTTATAAATCTGATTTTTTTTTTTTTTAATAGCCAATATCAATATAATTGACAGTTTCGCTGTTATTTTATAACACGTATCTATCTTTTTTATATATTTTTTTTCAAAACAAAGTCGAACATACCGTAAAATAAAACTGCTTTAGGGTAAAGTTCTGTATAAATATTTATTTAGAATCCACGTTTCGACAGAAACTCAACGCTCGTCTTCATCAGGATAAAAAATACTAATGGCAGTACAGTAACTAACAGTACATAGGAACAAGTTACTGTAACAAATAAGTAACTAGGTCATAAAAATTACAGATTTTTTGCGCATTTTTGGAAACTTGTTTTCAAAAAGGAAGCTTAATAATACGCTTTTTCCGTTCGATCGATTGTTCGTTCGGCTGCAGAAAATTTTTTAAACTAGACATCGTAGAGAGTTCTAGTTTTTTGCATTAGTTCGGTGCTGTCGAGTTATTGGCGCATCGAAAGTTTAAAAGCGCCGCACAATTTTGTTACTTGCTTATAAAAATACTAATCCGCCCGCCAAAAATGCGCTTAAGTCCCTCGATCAAAAGCACGAGGACTTTTTTAATTTTTTATTAATGAAAACGAAATTTTATTTAACTGTGCCTTCACAGTGATTCATGTTATTCTTTTCTTTATAAATCTCTATTGCTTCTCTTATGAATCCTGCTACTTAATATTGATTGGTCTAGCAATTATTACTGTACCTTCATGAAGATATATATATATATATATATATATATATATATATATATATATGTAACAGATTTATCTGGATGATTTATACGCTACCTATATTTTTGTCTTCCCAATTTTAACTTATCAATTTCAATGTTATGGCTATAACTCACGGCACATGCTGTAAGCTTCTATTAATTCTAAATAAGCAACACTACTGAACAAATTGTTAATAACACTATACGCTTTATCACATATATCATATTTGCATATGGTTTCTTGCCACTATGAATTTATGTTTTATTAAGTGACCCCCGTTGAGTAAACGTAGAGTAAAGGAGAAAGAATAATAAGTAAAGAAGAATTGTATTTAATATACTTTATTTAATTATACTATTTAATATACATGTATTATTATAATTGTGTTTAATATACTTTATTTAATTATACTATTTAATATACGAGTATTATATCTCGCTCCAGATTGGAAGGATCACCAAAAGAAAATTTACTCATTTATTAACTATCTCTTTCTATTACAATAACATTATCTATTATATAAATATTTTGTAGTACATATCTTATTATTGCATACAATTTTCTTTCATTCTCTACCTACATTTTTCTACCCAAATATTGAACACACGTTACTAGCCGTAAACCGTAATAGACTTATTTAGTCTAATTTTATGTAATTCATCTCTCTAATTGACAAATGTTTGTATGTTTGTATGTTTGTATGTATGTATGTTTGTATATATGTTTCTGCCCCATCTCCTCCTAAACCCCTAAACCGATTTTGATGGGAGTGGTGTCATTTTAATTGGTTTATCCCCTATTTGAGAATAGGCAAGTTTCATCTTTCTACGATTTCATCTTGGTTTTCAAAAATTTGAAAAACTATGTTAATAATGCAAATGTCAAAAATAAACTTAGATAGCTATGAAAAAAAATGAATGAAATAAATAAATAAATAAACAGCTGTCACAATATATTGCAAGTACATTTTTTTTACATATATCAGTGCATTTACTTACATTTTTTTATTAAGATAAGAGTAAAAAATACATTTCATTGATATTGTTATATTATAAAAATTTTGTATCATGCCCAAACGAGCAAAATCTAATATAAACGGCAATAATACTGCCAAGAGAATGAAGATGGAATATTCGAATCTTTGGATAAAAAAGAAAAGCTTAAATCAAAAATTTTGAATCTATTATTTTATATTTACGTAATACTTTCTACGGGGCGTGCGCGTGCGCGCGCCCTTTATTTTTTTATATTTATATACTGTGTTTTTGTGTTGTGTTTGTTACTATTTTCGACTTCAAACGTGACCCTTTAAGGGTCACGGGTTTCCTAGTTTATTATACTATTTAATATACATTTATTATTATTATTGTTAGTATTGGAAGGATTTCAGATTGGAAGGATCACCAAAAGAAAATTTACTCATTTATTGACTATCTCTTTCTATTACAATAACATTATCTATTATGTAAATATTATGTAGTACATATCTTATTATTGCATAAAATATTCTATCATACTCTATCTACATTTCTTCTACCCAAATATTGAACTCACGTTACAAGCCGTAAACCGTAATAGACTTATTTAGTCTAATTTTATGTAATTAATTATACTATTTAACATACATATATTATTATTATTATTATTATTGTTTGAATTTTGTTCGTATTACGTAAATACATGAATACGAATATGTCGTTTCAGATTGGAAGGATCACCAAACTGAAAATTTACTCATTTATTAACTATCTCTTTCTATTACGATAACATTATCTATTATATAAATATTATGTAGTACATATCTTATTATTGCATAAAATATTCTATTATTCTCTACCTACATTCCTTCTTCCCTGAATATTGAACTCACGTTACAAGCCGTAAACCGTAAGAGACAATTTAGACTAATTTTATGTAATTCAGTGCTTTTACACTGATTAATATTACTCTTCTCTTTGTTATTTCAATTACTTATCAAATTAATCTGCTTTTAACATATATTTTATTACAAAACACAAAACAAAAATATTTCTGCTTAATAACAAGATGATGGGATAATATAAAAATATATAGGTATAACAAATAAAAACCCAACAATTATTTCATATTACTTTTATTTAATTAAATAAAAGTAAAGTTGAAGGGATCAATAATTAATTAATTATTTTGTTTTAACAGTCAGATCCATAAAACTTGTGGAAAATAAATAATATATATATTGATCTTTTATCTTTACTTAAACTACTATATGTTTATAGGTCATCGTCGTCTTCGTCTTCGGGCAATGGAGTTTTCAGAGCAATCTGTTGTTGCCGTTGCCGTTGCAGCGGCGGCGGCGGCGGCGGCGGCTGGTTCACTGTGAACTCGGACTCGGGCGGAATCAGGGCTAAATTTGCGACGAACTCCAAGTTCGGATCGTTGAGCAATTGGCGAGCCAAATACAAAAACGGCATTTCGAAGTTGCACATTGTTTTGACGGACATATCATAATACTAGAAACAAATTATTACATAAACATAGTAAAAAATTCTTCGGAACTCATTATATTAACATAAAAAACATTTAGGTTTAAATTTAAAATAATTTTAGAAACAAGTTATTATATTAGAATCTTATTTTGAAATTTTTGAAACTAATTTAAGGAGATATTTTTATTGTGTTCATATGAAGAACCAATAAATTATATAAATAATTAAACAATGAATATTTTAAACAAATTCTTTACTTGCGGATACAGAATTATAAAAACAAAATTGATATTTTTGATTTAAAAATACATAATTTTGTTACATAGAAGAAATTGGCGGCACTTCAAACTTCTACTTTTTATTTGAAATTTTCACTTTAAAATAATAAAAAGATTGCAACTAAAGATCTAAATTATTATTTTTTAAACATATCAAGTCCATATTTTGCAAAAATTCATGCATAAAAAATTTGATAACAGTTTGCGTGACGTTACGGACTGATAGTTAAAATATGGGAATTTTAACGAATTTTGTTCAAATATTTTAGAGCAACACTGTTGACATAAACATAAATCAAAATATGTAAGAATAACATAATCGAAACATTTTAAGATGAGCCTTTGTCCAATTAATAATATATGTAATTAAACAAAAAAAAAACCTTACTTGAATATTCTTTTTGCGAGGGTATAAGATGCTATTTTCTCGGACTTTTCTTTCTTTAATATCGACTTTGTTTCCGCAAAGTACAATAGGAACGTTTCCACATACATTCAACAACTCTTTATGCCCGTTTGGTATATTTTTGTATGTTATCCGGGAATATAATTATGGCACACTGTCCTTCAGTGTAACAGCCATCACACAATCCATATTTATATTTATATATATATATATATATATATTTATATCACAAGGCCTAAACTATTATTGCATGATACAAAAAAATCTGATGTACACAAATATGAGTTTTGATATAAATGGGTGCAAAAGAGTTGTTTTTCAGTCTTTATCTTCTTTTTATAACAACTATGTACCAGGAAAATATAATTTGCAATCATTTTCTTATCCCTATTTGTAGCCTAGAAATATATTTCCAGTGTGCATGAACCCTACCTAAACCAAATCAGATAAGTTTTAATTAACGCGACGCGAATATTCGGGCGACCTAAAAGAACGCCCTATCAGAATGGAATAAGAATCTTTTGACTAGACCCTTTTTGCTAGAAGAAGATTGTGCCCTATTTAGTTGTTCAACATTTATTTAAAAAATGTAAATTAAACAATAAATACAGGAAAAACAAATAGTAATTTATTAATATTGATGTACTAACATATTTATCGAGAATTATCTCGAATAAGAGAATGAAATTTAATATCATCCAAGTTTCCTCAATAATAATTCTAAATTATTAAAACATATTAAATCTCATGGATTTCTGTAGCAGTACCATTTTGCTGGTAAATCGGCAGGATCGTCTGTGTCATTTAAATATCTCCATTTCTTGCAGTTATTTTTTATTATTATATTATATTTTACACAAAGAAAAATAAAATAGAAAAACTTTTATTTTTACTGATCTATATAATCACTAGGTTTGAAATGATTTAATAAATTAATAGTCCAATCACTTTCCACTCCTTTAGTAAATTGTTTTATAAAACGATAATTACAAATGGAAGTATTGTCTCGGTATTGTGGTAGCATGCCAACATTTAACGGCAGTTCTTCGCCACGATTTTTTATGCCTTTCAGACCGCGAAAAATATGGTATACCATTGTGATTTCGACGAATCGCTTTTGTACTTTATCTGCATGCGCATTTTCGTCATCAAACATTATTCCTATCTGATACGGAAAAGAAAAATATATATCATCTTGATTAATTGCTATCTGTTGTCGTTGTGATAATGACATTGTCGAAATGGATTTCTCTAAATCTTGAATTGCATCTTTGTCTACTAAACTTACCTGCTGATATTTTTGTTGATACAACCTCAACTGCCTTTTTCGATCCTGATACAAAATCTGGAATGTTAAATTCCCTATCAAAATACGGTTTGATAATGAACGTTGTCAAAATAAAATTTCGTAACGATTTGATAATGGATGGCCAAATAATTTCTCCAAATTGCATTAAAGGTGGTAATCGTTTTGCAGGTGGCCCACCCTGTTGCTGTGGTTGTGAGCTACAAAATCTCTTCGTAATATTATTATTAAAAAGAATTCTGTCGCATGAAAGAGAATTCTTTTTATTATTTGAGGTTAGATCACTTGTCAATGTGCCCTCTAGTAAAATTGACAAGTGATCTAACCTCAAATAATAAAAAGATACATGTCTCAGAAAATGTTTGGGATTGAAATATAAATATACAGTTTTTTTGTTTAAATGTCTCTTGCAATGATTTACTACTAAACATTTTGATAAAAAATTAATATTCATCACTCTACAATAAGATACACAGCGGCATAAGTTCACACTGTACATATATTCCTACGCCACTTTGATTCTAAAAAATAGTTTTGAATTTAGATTCATCCATTTCTGCCATTTTTTAACTAACTTTTAATTCAATTAATTAATTTACCTAATTTTTCTTTTTTCTTTCTACAAAATATTAGAGAAAAATTCCTCAGCATAAAGGAACTTCAATTCACAGGAGATTTGGGACTAATATCTACTTCTAGCATGACTTATTTTTATTTTTGGAAATATGCTCATAGTCAATCGCATACAAAAATTATATAGCAGTCTTCGCCTGATTTTTAAATACCAAAAAATCAAAGTTCAATAATATTATAAATAAAATAAAATGGCTTTAGGATTTAGTTTTATATATATTTTAACAAATTACTAGGTAACAAATCTCTTTTTAAACTGAGAAAATTATATTTCATTAAAAAAACCAAATATGCAAAAGAACAGTGGAATTTTTAAAAAGAATTTTCTTGGAAAATAACACTTGAAATATATCAAATGTTTCAGTGGATTTTAAAAAAAATAAATTATTTTAAGGGGCATGAGGGCTTAGAATGATATTGGTGCGAAGAATGTAAAGATATTTTGGACAACAATTATTTTTTCAAAAATCAGCTAAAGACGTTTGGCTAATTTGCTTTGCATGTAGTCTTGAGTCTAGATTTCACTGGATTAGTGTTTCGTTTCATTACCGATTTTGCACGTTTCTTCTACATCAAAAATATTTTCTTACTTACAGTCTATAATATTTTCCTCTTTATAATTTATACAAGTTGTTCATTTTATTTCTCAATTCTGTTATGGTTGTTTATTTTAACGAATCATACATATATTAATTTGTGATTATGCAGGTTTATTGTCGTAATGTCCTGTTAATAACAGCGTTATTTTATATAAAATTCAATATTTTTATGGCCACTATATAATTAATATTGGAAAATTTATATTATAAAATCTTTAAAAAAATTTTTTTAAATAAATATCGTTTGCCACATGATTTCTATAAATTTTAACATAAGAGTTATTTTTCAGGTCTTTATAAAAATGTATACATGTCATAAAAACCGAGAATTGTTATCGAACATGATAGATAAAAGTCAGTATAAATTTTGGAAAGAAAATACCGTCAATAAAAGAAGGCAAGATGAATTTCAAAAGATTTACAAATTAATTCATATGTCCTCATACGTACTTCGAGTAGCAATTTTTATGTCGTGCATAGGAGTTTTCTTTGGAATATATAATTCTGGAGATCATAATCTTATAACAAATGTGTGGTTGCCAGAAAAAATTGAGAAAATTATTAAATATTCATCGCCGTATTATGAAATCATGTTTAGCCTGCAAGCGGCTTTTTTATTCCTAATGGCAATCACATGTTTTATAGGTGTAAATATACTTTGTGTTATTATGATTACTGTTGTTGTAGTTCAATTTAAAATAATGAAAGAGAAACTCTAATTTATCGGACAGGTAATACTCTGGAAACAAATTTGAAAATAGTTAGAAAATGTATAATTCATCATACTTTGCTATTAAAGTTAGTAATCGTTTCTTTACTTGAATGGATTTGCAGAAAATTAATTTATCCATCTTTTCTATAGAACAAATAGCTATTTATGTATTTAGAATGCAAAATTTTATTTTGTCATTTGAACATTAGAGCAATAAATATCTCATATTATACAAAAATTTCTAAACGTCTAACAAGATAAATTTAAATTACATTTACATGTATGTATGTATGTACAATTATTTATGTGTCCATGGAGATTAGATAAATTTGGTCAATTATGTATATTGACACCATTACTAATTATTATTCAGAGTAAGAAAATTTTGGCTGTGAACATGTATTTATATTTTAAAATAATATTTTTATTGAAAAATAGTTAATCAATAACAAAGTTATCTTCTTATTTTAAAAAATTTGAGATAAATAAATGAAAAATAACCATCAGTAAATGCAATATACTACTATTTATATTTATTTCGGCTTTCTTGATATATCTATTTTCATATAGAAATGGTGGACGTCCTTATTGTATATTGTGTACTAAATGTTAATAAGTTTGCAAAATTACAGATTACTAGAAGAAATAGAAAGTGTATTTTCTCCAATAGCGTTCCACATGTTATTTTGTGACACTGTGGTGGGAATTTTAGGACTTTATGCCTGTCGTATTGAGTAAATATGAATTGTCAGAATTGTTTTCTATTATCACTGGCAAATTTTCAATCCATTTTTCGATTGATGAATTAATAGATTTTGTTGTTGTAAGAGAAAAATTATATCCCTAAAATATTATAATATGCCATTTATCTTACTATTTTGTAGTAATTATTTGAATATAATATACGTTCGTTTCTTTCCACTGATATAAATATTTGTGAAATTTAATTCGTAATCCAAATTGAGTTTTATCAGAGATTAAATTGTTTATATCATCTACTGTTAATTTTTTAAATACTTCAATGTAAGTACCTTTATCTAAATAGACATGTAAAATTTATTACAATTTTGACAAATTAATAGCAAAAATTTATACTTATTTTTGAAATCGACAATTAATAATTCTTGTATATTATAATCGGTTAAAAACCTGTCAACAGTATCTATTTCTATATAATCGGAATTTTCAATTTTTTCTACAAATTTTAACCTACTTACACGGAGCATAGAACACAAATTGTAAATTTGTTGTTTAACTAGCATAACCTAACAAAATGATGCATTTGCTTCGTTTGTTGTTAAAGAAAGTAAAGTAGTATTAAGGGTTTGATCTATATATGAAGTGTAATTGTCCCAGTCGCTATGTACTAATTCCAAAGGTCGTTTGGCCCGTCAACGTGGTTGTTGATGAGGAAGACTAGTCTGTTTGCCTTGTAAACACGTTTGGCAAATGCATCTGTCATTACCACCTGAAGAGACTCCGTCCAGCCCACGGGCGGAGGGCCTTGTTGTTGCGGCTGTGGTCTCGGTCCAGCACCCGGTCTCGAGCCCCGTGCACCTCGAACACCTCGTACACATCCCCTAGACTTTATTCTGTCAGCCATCTTTTACTTGGGCTTCTCTAATTTCTGCAATTATTATAATTTAACCCGTCAAAAAGAGGAATCTTGTAACGTGTTTCCTCAGCCATAGCCTCACTTTTGCTTTGGACTTTTAACAACACCAGATTGATAAAATATTAAACTGGGCCCATAACCTTTACTTTGAGATCGTTTAAGCGTTTTTGTGCTTCACCTTTATGATTTTCTAATTGTTTTAGGATTGCAGCAAGTGTATCTAATTCGCTTTGTAAACTTCCAGTAATAATTTTTCTTCTACATTCTTACTTATCATATCCAATTCGGGATTCGAATATGGGGTTCTATTATTGTTTTCCTGATGGGACTACAATTGGAGCAGGTCCACGCATTTGCTGTGCTTGCTGTTGGGGCTTACGACCGACAGGAGAAAGTATATCTTTTTGTTTATGTAGATGCCGTCTTTGCTTTCTTCTTTGCACCATTATTGTCTTCTTCCTCGTCCTCCTTTTCTGCATTAACTTTGTGGTTTCGCTTGCGTTTAACGCCCTCACCACCATCCTCGCCCTTTTCTTCATCAAGCATTTCTTCTTCCATTTCGTCAATTTCATCGAATTCCTCCATCGGACTACCGATTAAGTGGTGGCCGATAATGTGTACTGGTCCGCTACCTTGCAATAAATGCAATGTAACTGGTGGATCAGGGAACAACAAATCAAGTAAACACTGGCTGGATCCATTAGGGCCCGCGGTCAATGTAGCAACAGGAATAGTAATTAAATCTTTCCACGTCATTGCTTCTACCTGTACAATATTTACTTCGGCGAAGTAAATGTTGTACAGGTCGAAGCAATGACGTGGAAAGATTCGATTACTACTCCTGTTGCTACATTGACCGCGGGCCCTAATGGATCCAGCCAGTGTTTACTTGATTTGTCGTTTGTCTTTCCACGTCACTGCTTCGACCTGTACAACATTTACTTCGCCGAAGTAAATATTGTACAGGTAGAAGCAATGACGTGGAAAGATTCAATTACTACTCCTGTTGCTACATTGACCGCGGGCCCTAATGGATCCAGCCAGTGTTTACTTGATTTGTTGTTCCCTGATCCACCAGTTACATTGCATTTATTGCAAGGTAGCGGACCAGTACACATTATCGGCCACCACTTAATCGGTAGTCCGATGGAGGAACGACAAATCAAGTAAACACTGGCTGGATCCATTAGGGCCCGCGGTCAATGTAGCAACAGGAATAGTAATCGAATCTTTCCACGTCATTGCTTCGACCTGTACAATATTTACTTCAGCGAAGTAAATGTTGTACAGGTCGAAGCAATGACGTGGAAAGACAAACGACAAATCAAGTAAACACTGGCTGGATCCATTAGGGCCCGCGGTCAATGTAGCAACAGGAATAGTAATTAAATCTTTCCACGTCATTGCTTCTACCTGTACAATATTTACTTCGGCGAAGTAAATGTTGTACAGGTCGAAGCAATGACGTGGAAAGACAAACGACAAATCAAGTAAACACTGGCTGGATCCATTAAGGCCCGCGGTCAATGTAGCAACAGGAATAGTAATCGAATCTTTCCACGTCATTGCTTCGACCTGTACAATATTTACTTCGGCGAAGTAAATGTTGTACAGGTCGAAGCAATGACGTGGAAAGACAAACGACAAATCAAGTAAACACTGGCTGGATCCATTAGGGCCCGCGGTCAATGTAGCAACAGGAATAGTAATCGAATCTTTCCACGTCATTGCTTCGACCTGTACAATATTTACTTCGGCGAAGTAAATGTTGTACAGGTCGAAGCAATGACGTGGAAAGACAAACGACAAATCAAGTAAACACTGGCTGGATCCATTAGGGCCCGCGGTCAATGTAGCAACAGGAATAGTAATCGAATCTTTCCACGTCATTGCTTCGACCTGTACAATATTTACTTCGGCGAAGTAAATGTTGTACAGGTTGAAGCAATGACGTGGAAAGACAAACGACAAATCAATTAAACACTGGCTGGATCCATTAGGGCCCGCGGTCAATGTAGCAACAGGAATAGTAATCGAATCTTTCCACGTCATTGCTTCGACCTGTACAATATTTACTTCTTTCCATAAAAATAATTTGCGTCATCGTCATTAGCATCGGCATCATATTCTGAAAATGTACTCTCAGAATCGATGTTAGTGTCATGTTCACTGACAATATAATTTTCAATATCGACCTCACTTTCTTCATCAGAATCAAAAAATTTGGATCTTCTATTATCTGCCGTAATTCTTCTTCAGTTAATTCTCGTGTTGAAGCCATATATTAAAATCCAAGAAATTACACTTTTGTATTAATTTTCAAAAAAAAATATTAATTAAAATTTGGTTACACTTACGCTATGGTGTGGTATTTTACAACGTATGCCACTGTAATATGTTTATATGTTTTTTCTATTTTCTGCAGTTGACACACTTATTTGATAACACAAGCTGACATTTTTTCAATATAGCAGTGAGATTCTTTTTTTTTTTTTTATAGCTATCTAAGTTATCATGTAGTAGCAATGCTATGCCAATAGAAACTCTTTGAACGGACTATACGACAAAGACGCGAATCCCCGTATATCGCTATCTCTCTCGGCTCGCATTTGAGCGGCCAGTGCGCGTTCCAGTTATTACTATATTTCAGTGGTTTTGTCATACTTGGTTGTTTATAAGCTTAGAATTCAAAAATAACAAGCAAGTTCAGAAAAACAAATGCAACATAAATTACAATAATATTTAATTTTTTTGAATAATTAAAATTTATTATCATCATCATTTACTGCAAAATGATGCTTAAAATTCGTAGATCGTTTCAGGACAGCAGTTCCATTTTGAAGCTGTTTTCTGTTTCTTTCACCGGTTACTATTAGTGGGCTGGCATTATACAGGTGAAAAATTCTGGTCCAGCCTTCCGATGAACATTTCTGAATAAGGTTTTGGTTTTTTTTTATAAACTGTTATTAATAAATTTTTTTCTTTAAGTGTAAATTTTCTTCCTTGCATTGTCTAAAATATATCAATTAAAAGTTTAAGCATATTGTAATATATTGAATAAAAGAGGAATAATTCCTAACAATTTGATATTAAACAAAATATTTATAAAAAGAATTGTTTTTCAAGATAAAGTACTAACAATTATTTTTTAAATAAAAAGAAATTTCATTACAAGTTCGAATAAAGATTTGAATAAGAAGACATTGATCTACTATATTTAGGAGTAAAGAGTATAATAGAGCATATTGCCATCTATTGACGGTAGACAAAAATAGACATCAATTTAGATTGCCTGGGGTACGCTCATACCCCACCATAGTAGTGCTACATTTTTTGATTCCGAGTAGCAAATAATATTTATGTTGTAGGTTTTTCCCTTTGCAGATTCGTTTGTATTCTTATTTAGAGATGGCGATTGTAAAGTTAACTGTGATTCATTATCATTAAATTTCACTCCAATTATCGTGTGCGAAATTTTATCGTCAATACTAACATCCATCGTGAATATTTCTTTATCTCCGATAATTTTTAAAGATACTATAATTTGTTCGGTAATAGGAATATTACGTTTATTTTTCATCAAATTGGATAATTCTGTATTGCTATTGTACACATATGCAAAATGTTTATTTAGTGATTCTTCCGACGGGATTACTTTGAGCGCGCGCCAAACATGGCCACTTTGATCGCTTTCGATCACCTCGGAAGATACTTTATCGTTAATAATTGGAACATAACCCGGAACGCATGAATCTTTATCGAAAGAAACGTCCGAATTAATTTGATCTTTTTCCGATTGTAAATCGAATTTTTTAATCACGCCTTGCACGAGTTTGCACCGTAACGGATAAATTTTACTTACTTCTAACACATGTCCCCATAAATTGTTAATTCTTACGTCGATTTCAACTAGAGATTCTAGCTGTACCCAGTCGCCAACAATCGGAATAAATTCGGATTCGATTTTATTTAGATCGCATTCAATGTGATTTGGCTCAACGATAACAATCCTACCTTTTCTTTCGGATACTTTTCCCACAATTTTTCGTTTGCACCAAGAATGGATTTCGTTATTTTCCGATACGTCCCAATCTCTATCTTTTTCGTATAATATCCGACTTATTCTAATTTTGCCATTGCGTGTATAAGCCAAATATGTAAGTGTCATTCCGACTTTATCTTTTGTGAGATACGGTGATTCAAAATATAAATTGCTAGGTACTTTCAACCAGAATGACTGAGCAGTAAATTCACATATGCATTACACCCTCAGATGGTTAGGCGTGCAGCTACCAGCTTTTATACAGTGGAGTCGGTCGTGAGATCTATGCGCATTTCTTACGTTTACTCGGGGCGCCACATGATTGTGCGTTAATAATTTAGTTAAATTGCAAAGAACTGAACTGGGCCGCATACAATCATGAAAATGCATCCAATCCCCTTATCTATACTATGTAACTGACTGGTCGGACAGTACAATGAGCAATAACAAATAAGAAATAATAAAATAATTATTAAGTTTAATTAAAGATAATATATATTGAGTTGAAAGATGTAAATACAAAATCGTGATTCTCACGTATATAGTAAATATATAATATATAATTAATAAAGATAATTATTATTACAAAGTTAATATTAATTCAAGCGAAATTATTTATATATTAAGGGATTAAAGCAAAGAAAATTAACTATTACCGTTATGGATATAAGAATATGACAGGGCAAGGACTGCAGTGAATACGTTTGTGCAGTGTGAATAAACTAATAACGTAACACTTGAATTCCAATTAGAACGTGTCGTTTATTTAAGGTTCCGCTAGCTTTAGTCTTAAGCTAGCGGAATCTTCAATTTTTTTTTTAAATGAAGAGCCTAAAATTCGGGAATAGGGCACTTAATTAGCCTTTAATTAGCCTTTAATTATTGACTACTTGGATTCTAATTTGAACGTCTCGTTTCTTTAAGGTTCCGCTAGCTTTAGTCCTAAGCTAGCGAAATCTTCGATTTTTTTTAAAAAATGAAGAGCCTAAAATTCGGGAATAGGGCACTTAATTAGCATTTAATTAGCCTTTAATTATTGACTACTTGGATTCCAATTTGAACGTCTCGTTTTTTTAAGGTTCCGCTAGCTTTAGTCTTAAGCTAGCGGAACCTTCGATTTTTTAAAAAATAAAGAGCCTAAAATTCGGGAATAGGGCACTTAAATAGCCTTTAATTAGCCTTTAATTCTCCAATAGTTTCCATGTCGATTTGGCAAAACGGTCCCGCCAGCTTTAGGGACGTGCCTCAGCATATTAAGTAGGTTTTCCGCTTTTGATGTGTAACTATCACTACACAAATGTGAACGTGATTTCATGTTTCTTTACAGATGATAATAGGTTAATGGTGGAATTCTGAGCAGATATGTTACAGAATAGTTTATCTTGTAGAAACCATAATTCTGATTTACTTACATAAGCTACTCTTATCTACAGTAATAGGTTATCACGTTATTTTGGGCATCATTTTTAAAATTTATTTGTACTAATTTGGATTTTTTTTATACTTAATAATAATAATAAACAAATTGCAAATGATCACAAATGAATGATGCACTGATGATACTGTTTATATGTATAAATTGAAAATTGTTGGCCTTGAATTACAACTTTTTATGTTTATTGTTCTGCAAAGTCATTTCCGAAACCAATATTGGTTCATTGAATTCATTTAGCACCTAATGCAAAAAATATGTAAATTTACTGTTAACCAATAGAAATAATGCTAATTATTTTCAATGTTTTGCAAGTGAATTACCGTTTAAGTAACAGAAAAATAATAATGTAAAAAATATGCTTAATTTTTATTCAATATTTGTTTTCGTGTTTCTGTGATATTATTCGAAAATATCTCTTATTTAATTAGTTGATAATTTGTTTGAATCAATAAGTTGGTTTCAATTTTTGAGACAAGCAATGTTTGTTTATGATAAGAAATAGCTGTTTCAAAATTATATTTCAATGAAAATTTTGCAAAAAAATTATAAAATTTTTAAAAAAATTGAGAGTTTATTGAATAAATAATTAATCTATTTGGATTTTCGATATTTCGATTTTATTTTTATATTTTATTTCACACATCAACCTGATTTACACACTAGCATATAATTTACATCATAATTTAACATATGAAAATAGTTTTTTTTTTTTTTTTAATAAATGCAGTATACAATAGCAATAATATTGAAATATAAATACAAAAATTATATAATAACTACATCGTAAGGGTCAGCTGTATAAACGTTGTTAACTTAATTAATAAGTTAACTATATAATTAGATTGTCAATTGATCAGGCATTTCAAAGACAGTTTATAATCTATACCGTATAAAAATTCGACAATTTTACATAAAAACTTGCGGCAATTGGTTTGCACCAGTTTGATATAGACGTCACAGGAAATTTTTTATATAATATGAATATAAAATACGTATATAACATATAACCATTGACTATCTTTCTAATTTTTTATCTTCCCGTTAAAACATTTTACAATATAATATCGTTCAAAATCATGCATTATATTTTTCAACAGGTTTATTTCATTATTTGCAGACACCAACTGATCGCTTTTGTCGTTTAATTCTGTCTTTGTGAGCAAATAATCCGTATTCACCTTTTCAAATGTTTCTGTAACTGCTTTATATTGCGGCTTTAATATATTTAATGTAGACTAATTATGATTTTAATAGTGAAATAAAACATACGATGATTTAATAGTTTAATAGTTCAATCCTTCAGGTTGTTCCATAAACACTGGAGTGTCTAACTTTCCATAAAGAAATGCGGAACTTATATCTAATTGTTGAACATGCAAGTCAAAATCAAGATAGTGCTAATAACAGACGTATTGTCACCATTCTTGCCACTGGTGCATACAAATTTTTCACCTAAAACACTTTGTTCAAAACCTCGCGCCACAAGCCTTGAATTTTTCACTTTTACACCATTCACTAACTTTTCACTAACTTTCAATAAACTAATTTTTAATAAATATTAACAGTTTTCAGCAATATCAGACAGCCATGGACAAATCGCGAATGTATTTTGTTCACAAATGTCAGTGTATTGTCATTTAAATACAAAATACATTCGCGTTTCGTCCATGGCTGTCTGATATTGCCGAAAACTGTTAATATTTATTTAATTAATAATTAATTACTGAGACGCAATATCGCAATTATTTTAAGCGTAAATAATGTAGTTTTTAATTGTAAACAATTTTTGTTTCTTATATTTTTCCTCTATAACTAACGGGGAAGCAGGAATTGCGATGTTAAAAAAATAACATTGTTTTTCCTATATTGCATAAACCAAGTATACACCCGGTATATATATATATATATATATATATATATATATATATATATATATATATATATATATATATATATATATATATATATATATATATATATATATATATATATATATATATATATATAATGTATATAAAAATAACTTGCCTCATAAATTAGCTGTTTCTGTTTTGTTACATAATTATCAATTAAATTGCAAATTAAATTTTTATTAAGTTTTCTATTTTCTATCAAAAATTACAAATTACAAAAACCAAAAATTTAACATAAATAATGCAAATAACAGAATTAAAATCGAACAATTTATGTAGATACAAATGTTATCGGGCGTTTTCAATTCATTTTCGGATCCCAAATTGGTCAGTCCAGCATTCTCTTCTGATTTGGTGGCATACTCTGGTTCTGAAATTGTTTTAGTATTGGCCTTAAAAAATCGACTAACTTTACGAATTTTTTTCTGCGAAACTATAAAACATATCAAGCCGCGGTTTATACAAATATTTGTGAAAAATATAGTTTTGTATTGGCAATATTACAAAGGTAATATTACCGGTAAATTACCCATTACACTTACCATGGTGATTTATTGGGTCAACATCTCTAGTCGCAGAAATCGGAGAAGCTAAAATCGGTTTCTGTGACCGGGTACTGGAATGACTGGGTTTCGATAGAGGCTTTTTCCTTGCCAACTTTTCTTGTTTTCTCATATCATTCTCCAATTTCCAGCGTTTTAATTTACTTTTGCGATCTTTTTTGATTGGAGTATTTTCCATATTCTGCCTTTATTTTAATTTGATATCATTTGAATTTTGCGTCAAACAAAAAAAATAGTATAAACACATAGATTTACTAAAAAAAACAACATACGTACATACACAATCATGCCATGTACCCAAAAGGGTGTGGCACAAACTCTTTTCACTATGCCGATATTAGTTTCCGTCAAAGATTCGAACTCTGTCAATGTAATCTAAGCTTATTGAAATTATACTGTTTTAGTCTAATTATTGCCAACTCTTTCTTTCTTTTTACAATTAGAATGCTAGTTGTATTGGTTGTAGATACAGTCTCAAGACACCTATTTTTTCATAATTTTTAAAACTGGTAACGGTATAATACCGGCATTAACATTCCTACTTCTAGCCCTAATAATGAAGAGGAATGTTTTATTTTTAAAATATTTATGTTGTTGTTTTTTTAAACAATGTTCAGCAAATAAACAATAAGGCAAGATCTTAGAATGGCTTGTAATACCGACATGTTGACACTGAATCTGCAGCTACATTAATAGTGGTTTCATCAATCGGAAGAACTGAGCATAAATAAGCGGAAATACCAACATAATCTTTAACAGAACAAATATCCCTGATCCCACACTTTATTATTGTCATAATTTCCTGGTTACTTGTCAAACGTTAACCTTTGTGTGTTATTATAAATGAAATATAAAGAGAAAAAAATCGATTCGAGTTTTTTTTTCTGAATTTTTTAATAATATTTTATAATTTCCTTTTCAGTGATCATTTTGCAGATGTTATTAAAAACATCAGTTTTATGTTCTCGTCACGAAATAAAATTAATTACCGGCTGATTCGGCCTTGGCAATGAACGTTATTTGTTATTTTTTGTGAGTTTTTTTTTTATTTGAGAAATATTTGATGTATATGTTCACGGTGAAAATAATGTTTATTACTAAGATTTTTTCTTGCTTTTCTAAGAAAGATATTACTTGTTATGGATGACGTAATCCTTTAATTGGTCGCTTATAATGAATAAATGTAATGCTCGTGTATAATTAGCTTTGTTCATTTGTAAACTATATTATTTTTAACTTAATTAAATGTAATTTTATTTTCCACGAATATAGAATAGAAATGTTTAGAGGAAATTAATTTTGAGATAATGGAAAGAGTTAGGGTGATCCTTAATGAAATCGAAATTTTAGTTTTCTTCCGACGCCCCCTAGAAAGTTTCCAAATTCTACAAAAATAATCGGAAAAATACTTTTAGCTGTTAATTTCAACAGTAAACCATGCCTATAGCGCCCTATCACCCACCCCATAACATATTTGGAGTCGATGTTTACTAAAGTACCTTTAATTCAATTTTTGCGGTTAAAAAATGTTTGCTTCAGATTTAAACTCAGTTTTAAATTATTAACATATTATTCCATTTAAAGTGGCTTTTAAAACCAAATAATGCAATAAACTGATAAATTCACAAACTAATTATTCGAAACGATAAATAAATAAAAAACAAAATAACATAAAATTTATAAAGCAAAAAATGTTTCTAAATAAGTTTCTGTCCAGTTCAAACTATATCCATTTTAAATCTATATACGTAAATACAAGATGAAATAAATCTTTATGTTATGACAACAAAATATATGACTTTCCTTGAAACCATTTTTCTAAAGACTTTTGAATTGAACGGAAGTTATAAATTCTTCCAAAATTATACATATTTATTTTAAATTAAAATATAATTGTTTATACAAATGTTATTGTTAAGATTTATTCATAGATCTTCCGGTCAATAATTTTCGAAAAACAAATTAAAAAAAAACTATATAAATACGTCATGTACCTATACAGGTGTGGCACAAATTCTTTCCAGTTAAGCAGAAATTAGTTTCCGCTAAATATTCCTATCCGCATTTATAATACTTCTTTCTCATACCACATTTACTCAAGCAAAATTTTATCAAGCCGGGAAACTTGTGACAAAATATTAAAAAAAGAGAAATTCGACTAATTTTGCGATATTAAGAACTAGTTTCATTGTCCAAATTTAAAAAAAAAACATACAAACTATCGAATATAAAACTTCAAAAATTTTCATTTTAATTTAATATCAATGTAAATTGGGATTTTAAAAAATCAGACTAATGTATTTTATGTTTTGATTATAGTATCTTTTTTTTACTAAAAGAAACATTTATAATCTATTCAGCAAGTATGAATTTTTACAAATATTGCTATTCTTTTGACATTAAAATTTACTGTTATTTATAAAAATATAATCAATATACAGTATGTCTGTAAAAGTTGGCAACAAATGGGAAATTTTTTTATTATTGATTTTACGACAAAAAGTCATTCTTTATAAAAAGTTCTGCTTATTTAATAAATAAGTTTACCATCAGAAAACCTAAGATTAAATGTACAGAATGTCCCTAAATTAAAATAACATGAAAAGAGAAGTAACATTTATTGCATTTTTTTAGTTTAAATACAAAATTTCAATCAATTAAGAAAACCAACAAAAATTATTCTAGAAGACCATTGTTCTAGGATGCATCGTTTGTGTGTCGAGAGCTATACGCATGCTATCGGGCAACCGTCGCAGCCACAGTGAATGCAGAAATTCATCCGTTACCGCCCCACCTGCGAGTTGACGCATTCGTCTTAAAAATTGTGACAGTGTGCGATCGCCCAATTCTTCTTGTTTGCAAAGTTGTTGCAGTTGCTGATCACGTGACGGTGCGAGGCAGGTGATAAGCTGTTGTTTGATTACACCGTATTTATCTGCAGTAGGCGGCTGCAAGATGATGTCCTCGATCTCTGCTATTTCTGTAGTGTCGAGTACGGCGATGACGTAGTTATATTTGGTATCATCAATTGTAACACGTGCTTGCACAAACTGCGCCAACTGCGCTTTGAGATGTATAAACCACAGCGCTGGCTTGTCTGTCCAAAATGGCGGAATTTTAATACTTGCATGCGCAACTTGTTAGTTGGCGTCTATTGCTGAAGTGCCATTATTCGACATCTTGTTGGTTGAAATTGCACTTTAACCTTAAATGTTCTTTTTGTCGGGGTTACCAATTAAAGGGTACACAAATTATATTAAATAAATTAACTTTAAACAAATATGTAAATAAATTAATCCCAAATATTTATTCATAATTTATTTCTAATATTTATTCATTAATTATTGTCGTCTAAAGTGGCCTTTACTAAATACTTGAATATATTTTTTTATATTATTTTTCCTGTTTACACTTATATTCAAAGAAAATAGTTATTTATTTTGTATAGTATTTAATTATATAATACCGAGGACTATATACATATAAAATAATATTGTGTTGTCTCCTGAAATGAAACTACATGCAAAATTTCAGTGAGATCAAATGATAGAAAGTGGTCTAAAAATTGGTTACAAAATTTGACCGCGACAACAGAGTGAGTTAATATAAGCGTGGTAATAAAAATCAATGTAAATTAGTAAACAAACCATGCAAAATGTTTTAGCATTTATATTTAATAAATCACTCATTTGTATTAATATTTATATTAAATATGCGCATTAAATACAAATAACAAAGAATATTTATGTCAACAGACTGTAACAGTTTATGACTAATAAACAAAACACTACATAATACCAATTATAATAAAGGAAATTTATCACTTTTCCTTTACAGATTTAACACCTGCATGTAAATAAGTATAATATAAAAAAAACTGTTTTAAAAACCACGCTTATATTTAAATGCACTAAAAAGAGGAAAAATTTTTATCTGTCATTTACATTATTCAATTGTTAATTGAACAAAAAAATAGTTCATGTGACAGATGTCATTAGTTGTATTAAAAAAATAAATATAAGCGTGTCATATCTTGTAATCGGTTTTTTTTTTATATAATATTGTGTTGTCTCCTGAAATGAAACTAGATGCAAAATTTCAGTGAGATCAAATGATAGAAAGTGGCCTAAAAATTGGTTACAAAATTTGACCGCGACAACAGAGTGAGTTAATATAAGCGTGGTAAAAAAAATATTTATTGACAGAAGAAAACGTTTTAAAATAATAAACATTAAAACATGACTGTCTCAAACAACCCATAACCATAGCAACGCCATTGCCACGTTGCCGCTATAACATAACACATCAATACTATAAACACGCATTAACTCCATCAATTCATTCTCTTTCCCATTTATTCCTCTTACATTCCAACTAGCAAATCTACATTCATCCTGCCATTTTTTTACATCTTTCAAAATGAAAAGAGTTTTCTTGGTAATTAAGAAAGTTATAGCAGCTTACCAGATTAGTCTACAACAAAAGAAAAGAAAAAAGAAAAAAAAAGATTAAAGGAGAAAAATAGAAATGATAATTAATTAATTAAATATTTATTTGACACAAACACACGTTGACAGACATCACGTAAAATTTTGTTTCCTAGTTGTTATATATATATATATATATATATATATATATATATATATATATATATATATATATATATATTAAAACGAACAAACAAATAAAATTATAAGCTGTCAAAGAAACAAATAAAAAACCTTAAAAATACATAAATAAATTAAAATAACTTAAGATAACACTTAGCTTTTATGAAAAAGTAGACAAACAACCAAGTGCCAAACCACCAAACCACCAAAATGCGGCGCAAATAAACCTCGAAAATATCAAAAAACTTGCACTAGCAAATGTAACGCGTACATTTGTAACTTACCCGTAGCATACAGCATGACAAATTGCTGTATAATTAAATGAAACTATTGTTTTATCAGCAGCTCCAGTTAGCGCGTTTCGACGATGAAAAAATAACATTGCGTGTGCCTTTATCCTCTCAGCTCATTGAAAAATGCGTGCCACAATAATGGAAAACTTGAACACAGAATATTAACAGGTTTTTCGAGATTTAATACCCACATATTCAATTTAATTTTACACCAATTATATAATTGAGCTGGTGGCATGCATACGTAAGTCCTAAAAAATGGATTTGATTTCGCTTTTTCTTTCGCCATATTTGCTATAGGTTTACTTATCTGCTTAAATAATATAGCTGCCAATTTAATTAATGGAAATCGGGCAGGCATTTTGATGAAAACTTTTGATTTTGACAGTTTGACGTACAAAAAATTACATAATACAATTTGAGAGGTATATCTCATAATTACGAGATGGAAAATTAAAGTGTATGTTTAATATAATTTTATATAATATTAGTTTTAATAGTGAAGTTTTGACGTCGAATAATATACCTGTAATTGAAAATTAATTTATTTTTTAGATTTTACATATTCTGACTGCAAAATATTTTATTTCTGTACAATTAATTTTTTTTGAATGTATTATAACGTTTTAATTAATTATTTTTGTTGTATACCTTTTTACGCTTTGTTTTTCAGATGGACGCAAGTCCACAACAATAACTAGTTTTAACTCTAGGTATATTTATTAAAGGGAAAGCTCCGTAAAGAGAGAAGTATAATAAGAGTCAACTGTATTTTGTTTATTATATATATATATATATATATATAATGGAATACTATTTCTTTAAAATTAACAGTAAAATCATAAAACGATTTTTTTCAATTATTTGTTTTAATTTATTTTTTGTATTTTAAATAAAAAAAAAATTATTATATATTTTATATATTAGTTATTTGTAATTACATCAATACACACGTAAATTTGTGAACAACCAAAAACTAATAATTTTAAAAAATGAATTATTTACGCGCTGATACTTATGCGACATGGCACCGTAGTGTCTCGGCACCCTAGTGGCCCGGCACCGTAGTGGCCCTGCACCGAAATGGCCGGCACCATAGTGGCCGCACCCTAACGATCGCACCGCAGTGGCCGCACCGTAATGTCCTAGACCCAACTTCAATCACGCTAAACTTCCCCATTGTATTTACAAATGTTTTCAAAATAATTTTTTAACTTTCTTTTTATTAAAGGTTCATTTGAAATAAGTTCATCGTACAATAATTTAAAATATCCATTTTGACTTAAGGCCGGTAATATTGCTTTACCCTTATGACAACATGAAGTGAATGCAGTCCTTTCACCTAAAGTAACTTCAGATTCGAAATGTTTTGCATTGCAAAACCTGCATTGTAAATCCAGCAATCCACAATCAAAAGTATTAAAAGTATTTTAAATAATATTCAGTGCGCATTTAAATGTATCTCTCAAAATAATTTCATCATTTTGTATACTATTTACACTATTTAAATTTGCGTTTGACCTATTATTATGTGTAGACGAATATATATTCCTTCTTCTTACTCTCTCACTCCGACCCGTCAATGTTCTATGTCGAAACCTAATGGAAGTAGGTGTGAATACCTGAATGTAAAAAAAAATTACTGAAACCAAGATTAGACCGGGTTTAATTTAAATAATAAAATGTACTCACTTTTTTGAAACTACCAATAATAAATAGGTGAGAGTAAGTTAAGTCAATTCACCACATTGCTGATACACAATTTTCTTTTTACAACAGATGTATATTGAGCAAACTGTATTTTACTAATATATTAAGCACAAATATTTATTAGACAAAATATACAATGTGCACCAAGTCAACAAATAATCTTTATACAGTGCGACTCTTTGTCCACAGACTTTTATGTGTTTGACATTCAGTGTAACGTAAAAAATGAATGTTTTATTTTATTTAATTTAATGTATTTGTAACACATATTATACATAAATTTTATTTTTCTGCACTTCTTCTCTATATGAATTTTAACTATGGCAAATCTGAAACTTCTCCGTGGAGCGCTATGTGCTTAAAAAGGGGGTACAAAGTTTTTTCTTTACGTATTAATATATAAATAATAATAATAATAATTGATATAAAATAATATTTTACAGCCATAATGATTATTTTAATTTAAATTTCAAAATGTGAACATAACAACGCTGCTCGATAAACTGAGAGATGCACTGTTGGAAAAACACTACGACAGTCACTTACAGAAAGCAAAACGCGTGAAACGCAAAAATTCTTATTTTTCCGATTTTTTTTTTATAAAAATACTATAACATATTTTAAATAAACTAAATATATTATGGCATTGTTTTTATATAATCTTTCAATTATTGTTGTAGTTAATTTAGTTTCATTTAGGTTAATTTTCTCGTTTTATATTGTCTTCTGTCGTCGTGTTTGCTATTCTGAGCAACCTAATGAATGAAGATTGGGTTCAAACCCCCAGTGGGACATTAGGTCGGAATTTAAACGAACGATTCTTGAGCAACTTGGTGAAAGATTGGGTGTTAACCCCAGTGGGAAACCAAGTCAAGAATAGACGATATTTTTCTTGTTGTTTAGTAGTTCATTGATATGGTATTTATTAATAGCTTTTTCATATTTAGCAATGACTATGGCATAGCTAGATATTTACTAGTACAAAATTAAATTGCGCCGTTTGAAATGTTTGATGATATTTCCGAATTTGTAACAGATTCGTCAAATGAAATACAATTAAAATTTTTTTTAAAGTGCTTTCATAAAGTACGAAATTCGATTTATATTTCAATAAAATAAATATAGAATACGCAACTGATATATCGGAGGTAGAAAAATCATCTGAAATAAAAGCAAAACTAGCGGTGCCCTAATCATTACATGACTACATGTTCTGTCTGAGTCTGAATTGCACAAACACAGCTTTACGGAAGTCAGTTATGATAATAAAACGATTTTACACATTCAAATAATGTCAAGTTTAATAAAACTTATTATATAATAATTGAATTCTCGATACTTTTTCGCTGACATATTTACATATTGTAATCTGAGTAATCATATATAAAATAATAAGTTCAATAATTATATGAATTACTAAAATTTAAAGAACTTCTGTGAAAAACTATTAGAAGTAAACACTTCACTTGAATCTTTTATCAGGTATCCTTATTCTGATGTTTCTTCTATTTGTACACTAATATTATCTAGATCAGTCACTTTGGAAAAAGCGAGGTAAAATTGTCTATGTTTGAAAACAGGTTGACATAAATACAATTCAACTTTTCTAAGAGTTTGTCCTTTGAAATTGTCGTATATTGAGTCTAAAATGGACTTTATTATCGGATGAACTGAGAGTTATTCTGTATTGTGGATTTGCTGTGAGAATTTTATAATCTAAAACATACCGGGAAAGCCCACAAACAATTAGTCTGGTTCCGTTGCAAAGCCCATTAGCAGGATTCAAATTTCGGAGTAGCATAATGCATGCTCCTAGCTTCAAATTTAGTTTATGTGAAGACATTCCCGACGGAGTAATGGAATTCAGATATTCAACAGGAAGCACTAAATTTTCTTCAGGATCATCAGATTCAATTCCATCAATACTCAAATATGTTCTAGCTTCTTCAGTAGTAACTATACGATTTAAAACTATTTTATTATAAGCTATCTATCTATCCATCTATGCGAAAGGTTGGTGTCATTGAGTCCCAGAGCACTGCAGCCTAATGGCCTATTGTACTCTTCCTTTGATCTATCTCATGTAAGAAGTCCTGTTTCTCTTATGAAGTCCAGTATCTTGGTCCACGGCAATTTATGCACTGAGTCTCTCTCTCTATCTCGTCTAGTCCAAACTTGTTGTATCTTTTTTTAGCTAGAGAGTCATAGTCGCAATTTTTATTTAATAATAATAATAGACGTTTATTTAGCTACAAAAATACAGCTATTTACAAATATATATAATTAATATGAAAATATATAAAATAATACAAAAATATATAAAAAGAAGAAGAAACAAAAAAATATAATACAATAATAGTAATAATAATAATTCCAATTGTTGCCAATTATTACTATTAACGATAATTTAGCTGCAAGCAAATTATTTGAAACAATTTTGGTTTGTAAATTGGATAACTGAACTTATAAAATGTGAGAGTTACCACTCAAGCGAAATCAATAACCATTATACAAAGAAATAAGTACTTGACGTTTTTAAAAATTCAAGTATATAATCTTTAATCTATACAAAGTGATTCATTTATCTTCGTGAATAAATCATTCTCACAACGGTCAAAAATAATTTGTTCTCAAATAAAAACACAAACGTGATTGTGTATTAAATCACACAAGATTAAAGGAAAATGTGGAAATCGATTTAACATTATTAAACATCAATCGTATTGTATAAATTGTTTGAAACGCTGGATTGTAAATCCCAATTTGCTTAAAAAAATGGTGGAAAACAGCACCACTTGTTGCTGCATTTTAAAAAGAAGAATATCTCTTTTACTCCAACCAAGTACTAATTCGATTTTAACTCAACAAGGCAACTTGAACTCACCCGAGCAAATTACTTCAAAAAACACCGAATCAAATGCCTTTAAAAATACTGTAATGTTGTTTCGAATACAGAGACTCAAGCGAGTTTGCATTACCAAGGTATCATATGAGACTGACAACCATCGAAATGCAATACCACAATTTTGTCGCTTGCTGGTGTTGTTGCTGGTACAGCCTATAGGTGCAGTTCGTTGCACGATTCGATCTCAGGGTGAGATAAAACCAGCATTTTCTATTCTGCTGTGGTTGTTGATTTTAGTCGTTAGTAAAACACCCAGCAGATAATTTTGCAAGAAACTTGTCACTATGTTTGGAGATTTTATGAATCCAAAAAATAATTGATATACTGCTTTCGGCAAATATTCTTGTTTGCTTGTTACTAGATGGACGTTTATCTGCAATCCAAATTTTATGCTTTAACTTTTGAAACAGTCTTTGAGTGAAATGTCCTGAGAAAAACTCATTTCGTTAATTTCAAGGAAACTATTTTATACTTATTTAATAACGTCAATAATTCGTTAACATATTTAGGAAGTTTAAAATTGTTTCACACTCCGGTTAGTTATGAGACAAATAAACCAGTTTGGTTTGCGGTTGTTAAATGTTTTGTCGATTCGATTTCCGTTTCGGTTTTACATTAAATAAAACCGAAATATTTTCAAACCTGTTTACAAATCCGATTCAGTTCAAACAGTCAACATTTTTTATGAAATAAAGCAAAAATTAAATTATTTTTTTATAATAATATACAAAATATCTAATTGCATGTATAAAAGATATCATGCCCACATTAACCTTTTTCAAGTGATTTTAAAAAACTTATTAATAAAAAAAAAATTGCAAAATAAATAAAAAATAATTTCTAATGGGATATTAATGCAACAACAAAGTTTTGTCTAGAATGAAATGTAGTTTAATTTTCAATCAAAGATTATAAAATGCATTTGTAATTGTAAAATGGAAAAATGGTTCAGATGTTTTATGCGGCCGGTTTTGCTTCAGCAAAATAAAAAAGCAGTGCTGTGTTCAGTTTGATTCAACCTTGCTTTTGTTATCTCTTTTTTAATAATAATAATCAAACTTTATTTAGCCTATTGGCTAATTAATTATATGTAATACATATTTACAAAATTATAAAAATTACAGGAAATCTACTACTGTAGTACAATAATTATACGAAATTTAAATTTAAAAAAAAAAACCATTACAATATAAAGGGTCAACAAGTAAATAACAGCTTGTCTATTTTGATCTGACGGACGAGGCAAGTTGCGCGTTAGCACAAACGTAGTGATGCGAAGTAAGTACTTTTCATAGCCAAGAAAGGTACTACTCTGCCTGTAGTTTGACCTTTTTGCTTTATCTCTCTACGCACAGTAAGCTGAGTGGTCTCTCTGTTTTTTCTTTCTTTTTCTGCAAAAAAGGAAAGCTCCAAGTCAGCACATAGTAGACAGGCTTTAAATTTATTGTAAATGGGACATTGTCCGGGCCCTTATTATGAATCTATTTTCTTTTTTTTTTTAATAGACAATATCTATATATTACTTTCTTCTAATTGAGAGTTTTGCTGTTTCATAACAAACTCGAACATATCTTAAAATAAAACTGCTTAGGTTAAAGTTCTGTATAAATGTCTATTTATAATCGACGTTTCGACGAAAACTCAACGCTTGTCTTCATCAGAATTAGTTAGTAGGTAACAAATAGGTAACTAGATCATAAAAATTATAGAACTTTAATTAATGGAAACGAAATTTTATTTAACTCTGCCTTCACAGTGAATCATGTTATTTTTTTCTTTATAAATCGCTATTGCTTCTCTTATCAATCTGCTGCTAATATTGATTGGTCTAGCAATTATTACTGTACCTTCAAATTTTACATCATAAGGTAAAGCATAGATATAACAGATTTATCTAGATGATTTATACGAATTGACCTCTTATGTTCTTTCAATCTTATATATATATATTATTATTGCATCTTATTATTTCATAAAATTGTCATCCCAATTTTGACTTATCAATTTCAATGATATGGCTATTTATATTACGTTTAACCGTCCACGACCGCGTTCATCGTTCAACTGACATTTTCTATAAACAACTGCTTTTTATCGCTCCCTAAATAGTCCAAAACATTTACCCAGTATAGCCTGCTCCATTACATTATATTTTTTTGCGTTTATCTCTTTTTTTTTGTAAATGCATTTTATAAATAGTTTATCTTTTGATCTTATTAATATCATTGCTACCACAATTTATACGTAATACTTTGTTTTTTTTTTATTATTATTATTATTGAAGAAAATCGGTCCGACTGATACTTTGTTATTAATAATAATTTATAATAATTTCGTTGTACGGTTCAGAATTATTTTCTATTTTTATACCTTTTGCATATGTCAATTCGATTATTTTATTCTTACTTTATACTTACTTTATACAATATTGTTCGCTCTATCGCTCTATAGTATATTCAAAACATGTAGGCTGAAAGTAACGCTGCAGCAACAATTTTATCTACCGACGAACGCCGTACAAAGAAAATATAAATGCAAAATGCATGTAAATATAAAAAAAAACATAAAAAGTTTTACTTTCTGAGTCGAAATCACAGATAAAAAAAACAATTAAAAACTGTTTGCTGTCTCTTTCTGTCTTTCTCATAAATTTTGTTTCTAAAATGTAATACAAGTGTGTTATCAAACAATGTTTAAGAAAACACTTTAATAGTGTGTATATTTCTTTGACAAATAATCCGAAATTTTCAATAGTGGTAAATCGGTGTTGCTTCCCTCATTAGAACGATATAATCGATATAATTTAAATTTGGATTTAGTTATATTACCAACGCTTCCTACAATAGTTTGCTTTCTCCAACAAGGCTTTTTGAAATCAAACGATTTCTAAAAAATAAATTATAGATAAATATGTTTTGTTTATGTGGTCAAGGGCTACGTGATGGGTATACACAATCGGCCAATTTTGGGGCCTCTTACAATGCCGGGCCCCCCGCGGCCGCTTAGTCCGCTTACCGTATAATCCGCCACTGGCTACAAGTCAGCACATAGTAGACGGGCTTTAAATTTATTGTAAATGGGACATTGTTCGGGTCTTTATAAATCTGATTTTTTTTTTTTTTTAATAGCCAATATCAATATAATTGACAGTTTCGCTGTTATTTTATAACACGTATCTATCTTTTTTATATATTTTTTTTCAAAACAAAGTCGAACATACCGTAAAATAAAACTGCTTTAGGGTAAAGTTCTGTATAAATATTTATTTAGAATCCACGTTTCGACAGAAACTCAACTCTCGTCTTCATCAGGATAAAAAATACTAATGGCAGTACAGTAACTAACAGTACATAGGAACAAGTTACTGTAACAAATAAGTAACTAGGTCATAAAAATTACAGATTTTTTGCGCATTTTTGGAAACTTGTTTTCAAAAAGGAAGCTTAATAATACGCTTTTTCCGTTCGATCGATTGTTCGTTCGGCTGCAGAAAATTTTTTAAACTAGAGTTCGTAGAGAGTTCTAGTTTTTTGCATTAGTTCGGTGCTGTCGAGTTATTGGCGCATCGAAAGTTTAAAAGCGCCGCACAATTTTGTTACTTGCTTATAAAAATACTAATCCGCCCGCCAAAAATGCGCTTAAGTCCCTCGATCAAAAGCACGAGGACTTTTTTAATTTTTTATTAATGAAAACGAAATTTTATTTAACTGTGCCTTCACAGTGATTCATGTTATTCTTTTCTTTATAAATCTCTATTGCTTCTCTTATGAATCCTGCTACTTAATATTGATTGGTCTAACAATTATTACTGTACCTTCATGAAGATATATATATATTATATATATATATATATATATATATATATCTTCATGAAGGTACAGTAATAATTGCTACAGGTACAGTAATATATATATATATATATATATATATATATATGTAACAGATTTAATAATTGCTACAGGTACAGTAATATATATATATATATATATATATATATATATATATATATATGTAACAGATTTATCTGGATGATTTATACGCTACCTATATTTTTGTCTTCCCAATTTTAACTTATCAATTTCAATGTTATGGCTATAACTCACGGCACATGCTGTAAGCTTCTATTAATTCTAAATAAACAACATCACTGAACAAATTGCTAATAACACTATACGTTTTATCACATATATCATATTTGCATATGGTTTCTTGCCACTATGAATTTATGTTTTATTAAGTGACCCCCGTTGAGTAAACGTAGAGTAAAGGAGAAAGAATAATAAGTAAACAAGAATTGTATTTAATATACTTTATTTAATTATACTATTTAATATACATGTATTATTATAATTGTGTTTAATATACTTTATATAATTATACTATTTAATATACATGTATTATATCTCGCTTCAGATTGGAAGGATCACCAAAAGAAAATTTACTCATTTATTAACTACTCTTTCTATTACAATAACATTATCTATTTTATAAATATTTTGTAGCACATATCTTATTATTGCATACAATTTTCTTTCATTCTCTACCTACATTTTTTCTACCCAAATATTGAACACACGTTACAAGCCGTAAACCGTAATAGACTTATTTAGTCTAATTTTATGTAATTTATTATACTATTTAATATACATTTATTATTATTATTGTTAGTATTGAAAGGATTTCAGATTGGAAGGATCACCAAAAGAAAATTTACTCATTTATTGACTATCTCTTTCTATTACAATAACATTATCTATTATATAAATATTTTGTAGCACATATCTTATTATTGCATACAATTTTCTTTCATTCTCTACCTACATTTTTTCTACCCAAATATTGAACTCGCGTTACCAGCCGTAAACCGTAATAGACTATAATTTACGAGGGCAGTTTGATAAGTCAGTGACTTTTTGAATAAAAAAATTTTTTTTCGGCAAATAAGCGTTTTATTTTTCAACATAATCTCCTTTTAGCTCGATACATTTAGTCCACCGTTTTTCCAAATTTTTTATTCCTTCCAAATAATAGGTTTTCTCAAGTCCCTCAAAACATGCGTTCGTTTCAGTTATGACCTCTTCATTCGACCCAGATCTCTTACCGCCTAGCCATTTTTTTAAATTTGGAAATAGGAAATAGTCGCAGGGGGCTAAATCTGGTGAATATGCTGGATGGGGTAGCAGTTCGTAGCCCAATTTATAGAATTTTGCTATGGTGACTACACACATGTGCACTTTGGCATTGTCCTGTCGGAACAGCACTTTTTTCTTCGCCAAATGCGGTTGTTTCTGCTTCAAATCAATATCGAATCTGTAAAAAAGCTCTGAATAATATTCGCTGGTGATCGTTTTACCCTTTTGATGTGAATGACACCGCTTGCATCTCAAAATACTGTAGCCATGACGTTGTTAGCCGACAGACCCATCTTGGCCTTCTTTGGTGCACGTTCACCCAAAGAAACCCACTGTCTTTATTGTTCCTTGGTCTCTGGTGCGGTGTGATGGATCCATGTTTCGTCTACGGTAACGAAACGGCGCAAAAACTCGTTCGGATTGCGGCTGAACATTGCCAAACACTCCTTTGAAATGGTCACACGGTTGCACTTATGGTCGAGTATGAGAAATCGCGGCACCCATTGCGCGGAGGGCTTTTTCATGTCCAAATATTCATGTAAAATGTGATGTACCCGCTCAGTTGAGATGCCTACAGCCTCAGCCACCTCACGCACTTTTATTCTCCGATCGTCCAAAATCATTCATGGACTTTATTGAAGATTTCTGGCGTGACGACCTCTTTTGGGTGACCAGAACGTTCGACGTCAATTGTGCTTGTACGACCACAATGGAATTCAGTAAACCACTTCTTAACCATTGAAATTGATGGTGCAGAGTTCCCATAGTATTTATCAAGCTTTGGCTTGGTTTCGGTGATGGTTTTTTTACGCAAAAAATAATTCTTATCAGCACACGAAATTCACTTTTTTTTATTTTCGTGAAAATTCACAAGGTTGTCGGTTCTAATTGGCTGTCAAACACAAACTAAATGGTGTAGCATACCCAAAATTGTACAGTAGTCTATCAATAGATAACAGTTGACGAGAGCAATGTTGCATTTAAAGTTACTGCACGGGAAATTCAAAAAGTCACTGACTTATCAAACAGCCCTCGTAGATTAATTTTATGTAACTCATTTCCGGTGTGCGTACGAATATGCGTGATTAAATTGCTGAAAGTCGAGAAGGCACGCGAACAAAACGAACAAGCATGAAGCCGTTCTCCCGTATGAACTTGCATATGCTTTTCTAAATCTTGCGCCTGGCGACATCCTTTATTTCACACGTTACAACGATAGAGCCGCTCATCTATATGCATACGGAGATAAATTTTTATAATTGCCCGAATGTGCGAAAGCTTTCTGACAAACTTTACATTCTATTCAATTCTATTATTCTTCTCTACCTTCATTTCTTCTACTCGAATATTGAACTCACGTTACAAGCCGTAAACCGTAATAGACTTATTTAGTCTAATTTTATGTAATTTATTATACTATTTAATATACATGTATTATTATTATTATTATTATTGTTTGAATTTTGTTCGTATTACGTAAATACATGAATACGAATATGTCGTTTCAGATTGGAAGGATCACCAAAATGAAAATTTACTCATTTATTAACTATCTCTTTCTATTACGATAACATTATCTATTATATAAATATTATGTAGTACATATCTTATTATTGCATAAAATATTCTATTATTCTCTACCTACATTCCTTCTTCCCTGAATATTGAACTCACGTTACAAGCCGTAAACCGTAAGAGACAATTTAGACTAATTTTATGTAATTCAGTGCTTTTACACTGATTAATATTACTCTTCTCTTTGTTATTTCAATTACTTATCAAATTAATCTGCTTTTAACATATATTTTATTACAAAACACAAAACAAAAATATTTCTGCTTAATAACAAGATGATGGGATAATATAAAAATATATAGGTATAATAAATAAACACCCAACAATTATTTCATATTACTTTTATTTAATTAAATAAAAGTAAAGTTGAAGGGATCAATAATTAATTAATTATTTTGTTTTAACAGTCAGATCCATAAAACTTGTGGAAAATAAATAATATATATATAAGGATATGGATATGGATCTTTTATCTTTACTTAAACTACTATATGTTTATAGGTCATCGTCGTCTTCGTCTTCGGGCAATGGAGTTTTCAGAGCAATCTGTTGTTGCCGTTGCATCGGCGGCGGCGGCGGCTGGTTCACTGTGAACTCGGGCTCGGGCGAAATCAGGGCTAAATTTGCGATGAACTCCAAGTTCGGATCGTTGAGTTTCTTTCTTTAATATCGACTTTGTTTCCGCAAAGTACAATAGGAACGTTTCCACATACATTCAACAACTCTTTATGCCAGTTTGGTATATTTTTGTATGTTATCCGGGAAGTGACATCGAATATAATTATGGCACACTGTCCGTCAGTGCAACAGCCATCACGCAATCCATATTTATATTTATATATATATATTTATACCACAAGGCCTAAACTATTATTGCATGATACAAAAAACTCTGATGTACACAAATATGAGTTTCGATGTAAATGGGTGCAAAAGAGTTGTTTTTCAGTCTTTATCTTCTTTTTATAACAAATAAGTACCAGGAAAATATAATTTGCAATCATTTTCTTATCCCTATTTGTAGCCTAGAAATATCTTTCCAGTGTGCATGAACCCTACCTAAACCAAATCAGATAAGTTTTAATTAACGCGACGCGAATATTCGGGCGACCTAAAAGAACGCCCTATCAGAATGGAATAAGAATCTTTTGACTAGATCCTTTTTGCTAGAAGAAGATTGTGCCCTATTTAGTTGTTCAACATTTATTTAAAAAAATGTAAATTAAACAATAAATAGAGGAAAAACAAATAGTAATTTATTAATATTGATGTACTAACATATTTATCGAGAATTATCTCGAATAAGAGAATGAAATTTAATATCATCCAAGTTTCCTCAATAATAATTCTAAATTATTAAAACATATTAAATCTCATGGATTTCTGTAGCAGTACCATTTTGCTGGTAAATCGGCAGAATCGTCTGTGTCATTTAAATATCGCCATTTCTTGCAATTATTTTTTATTATTATATTATATTTTACACAAAGAAAAAGAAAATAGAAAAACTTTTATTTTCACTGATTTATATAATCACTAGGTTTGAAATGATTTAATAAATTAATAGTCCAATCACTTTCCACTCCTTTAGTAAATTGTTTTATAAAACGATAATTACAAATGGAAGTATTGTCTCGGTATTGTGGTAGCATGCCAACATTTAACGGCAGTTCTTTGCCACGATTTTTTATGCCTTCCAAACCGCGAAAAATATGGTATACCATTATTGTGATTTCGACGAATCGCTTTTGTACTTTATCTGCATGCGCATTTTCGTCATCAAACATTATTCCTATCTGATACGGAAAAGAAAAATATATATCATCTTGATTAATTGCTATCTGTTGTCGTTGTGATAATGACATTGTCGAAATGGATTTCTCTAAATCTTGAATTGCATCTTTGTCTACTAAACCGTCTAAAGAAGCGATATTTCCTTCTGATATTTTTGTTGATACAACCTCAACTGCCTTTTTCGATCCTGATACAAAATCTGGAAGGTTAAATTCCCTATCAAAATACGGTTTGATAATGAACGTTGTCAAAATAAAATTTCGTAACGATTTGATAATGGATGGCCAAATAATTTCTCCAAATTGCATTAAAGGTGGTAATCGTTTTGCAGGTGGCCCACCCTGTTGCTGTGGTTGTGAGCTACAAAATCTCTTCGTAATATTATTATTAAAAAGAATTCTGTCGCATGAAAGAGAATTCTTTTTATTATTTGAGGTTAGATCACTTGTCAATGTGCCCTCTAGTAAAATTGACAAGTGATCTAACCTCAAATAATAAAAAGATACATGTCTCAGAAAATGTTTGGGATTGAAATATAAATATACAGTTTTTTTGTTTACATGTTTCTTGCAATGATTTACTACTAAACATTTTGATAAAAAATTAATATTCATCACTCTACAATAAGAAACACAGCGGCATAAGTTCACACTGTACATAATTATATTCCTACGCCACTTTGATTCTAAAAAATAGTTTTGAATTTAGATTCATTCATTTCTGCCATTTTTTAACTAACTTTTAATTTAATTAATTAATTTACCTAATTTTTCTTTTTTCTTTCTCTAATATTTTGTTGTATTTGAAAGTGATATTTGTTTTATCTTAGCCACATGTTGCTCGCCAATGACGAGTGATACTGCATCACACAAACAAGGTTTGATGAGATCCTCTCCTATAGTGTGCGGTTTTTTGTTCACAGCAATACGATAAGAAATTTGATATGATGCTTGAAGACACGATTTATTTCCTTTTTGCATATTTCCTGTGGAATCCAATCGCGAAGACTTCAGAATACTCTCTTTTCTCTTGAAAAAATCCATATCTTTGCCTGCAAACTCTTTGTGAACTCTCTCGAAATGATCTTTTAATTTGCTCGGCTTCATGCTCTCTGTATTAAGCACTTTATTACATAGAACACACTGCGGCTTTTCTATATTCCTGTCTAGCATATTCGTAAAACCCCATTGTAAAAATGCTTCTTTATATGAGCGCTTTTTTGCGGTATTAGAAGCCATGCCACCTAAAACAATCGTAAAAAAATATATAAGGAAAAAATAAAAAAAAAATTACATTTTACTTTTAAGAATATTGAGAAACAAAAACTACTTATAATTGATTATCATTATTTGTTACTACTTACCTTCAAAAACGTAAATAATATATGTAATTACTTCAAGACTGGAAAAGCGAACGTATACAACTTGTTTGAGTCTCAAACTGCCATACGGCGCGGTAGGCTGAGGCAAATGCGATAATGCGCCGGATCGTGTGCGCGCCCGCTCTTAGTTCGGACAGGTTTATACAGGCTTATACATGTCGAGTATTTGTTTCGAGCGCGGCGGATTCCGCATGCGTGATGCGCCGTGACTCAGAATTCAGCCTTCGGTTAACAAATTGTTCTCTGTTACTCCTGAAGAATAGCGTGTTTACCCCCCGGGGGGTAATTACCCCCAGGTTCGGAACCCCTGGCATAAAGGAACTTCAATTCACAGGAGATTTGGGACTAATATCTACTTCTAGCATGACTTATTTTTATTTTTGGAAATATGCTCATAGTCAATCGCATACAAAAATTATATAGCAGTCTTCGCCTGATTTTTAAATACCAAAAAATCAAAGTTCAATAATATTATAAATAAAATAAAATGGCTTTAGGATTTAGTTTTATATATATTTTAACAAATTACTAGGTAACAAATCTTTTTTTAAACTGAGAAAATTATATTTCATTAAAAAAACCAAATATGCAAAAGAACAGTGGAATTTTTAAAAAGAATTTTCTTGGAAAATAACACTTGAAATGTATCAAATGTTTCAGTGGATTTTCAAACATTTATTATTTTAAGGGGCATGAGGGCTTAGAATGATATTGGTGCAAAGAATGTAAAGATATTTTGGACAACAATTATTTTTTCAAAAATCAGCTAAAGACGTTTGGCTAATTTACTTTGCATGTAGTCTTGAGTCTAGATTTCACTGGATTAGTGTTTCATTATCGATTTTGCACGTTTCTTTTACATCAAAACTATTTCCTTACTTACAGCCTATAATATTTTCCTCTTTATAATTTATACAAGTTGTTCATTTTATTTCTCAATTTTGTTATGGTTGTTTATTTTAACGAATTATACATATATTAATTTGTGATTATGCAGGTTTATTGTCGTAATGTCCTGTTAATAAAAATAAAATAAAATTCAATATTTTTATGGCCACAATATAATTAATATTGGAAAATTTATATTATAAATATCTTTAAAAAAATTTTTTTAAATAAATATCGTTTGCCACATGATTTCTATAAATTTTAACATAAGAGTTATTTTTCAGGTCTTTATAAAAATGTATGCATGTCATAAAAACCGAGAATTGTTATCGAACATGATAGATAAAAGTCAGTATAAATTTTGGAAAGAAAATACCGTCAATAAAAGAAGGCAAGATGAATTTCAAAAGATTTACAAATTAATTCATATGTCCTCATACGTACTTCGAGTAGCAATTTTTATGTCGTGCATAGGAGTTTTCTTTGGAATATATAATTCTGGAGATCATAATCTTATAACAAATGTGTGGTTGCCAGAAAAAATTAAGAAAATTATTAAATATTTATCGCCGTATTATGAAATCATGTTTAGCCTGCAAGCGGCTTTTTTATTCCTAATGGCAATGACATGTTCAGGCGCGGATCCAGGGGGGGGGTTTATTTAATTTTGGCCCTAATAGTTAAGGTGATTCCTCAAGTCTGTTGCAATGGAGTTAGTGTCAAAATTTTTCAAAGTTCAATTTCGATGTTAATGATCGAAATTTTTTTTATAATCAGAAAATGGGAAATACCCCTCTCCCCCAATACAAATTTCGCTCCAGGACCCCCCCCCCTAATTCGAAGTCTGGATCCGCCCCTGGACATGTTTTACAGGTGTAAATATACTTTGTGTTATTATGATTACTGTTGTTGTAGTTCAATTTAAAATAATGAAAGAGAAACTCAAATTTATCGGACAGTGTAATACTCTGGAAACAAATTTGAAAATAGTTAGAAAATGTATAATTTACCATACTTTGCTATTAAAGTTAGTAATCGTTTCTTTACTTGAATGGATTTGCAGAAAATTAATTTATCCATCTTTTCTATAGAAAAAATAGCTATTTATGTATTTAGAATGCAAAATTTTATTTTGTCATTTGAACATTAGTGCAATAAATATCTCATATTATACAAAAATTTCTAAACGTCTAACAAAATAAATTTAAATTACATTTACATGTATGTATGTATGTACATTTATTTCTGTGTCCATGGAGATTAGATAAATTTGGTCAACTATGTATATTTACACTATTACTAATTATTATTCTGAGTGAGAAAATTTTGGCTGTGAACATGTATTTATATTTTAAAATAATATTTTTATTGAAAAATAGTTAATCAATAACAAAGTTATCTTCTTATTTTAAAAAATTTGAGATAAATAAATGAAAAATAACCATCAGTAAATGCAATATACTTCTATTTATATTTATTTCGGCTTTCTTGATATATCTATTTTCATATAGAAATGGTGGACGTCCTTATTGTATATTGTGTACTAAATGTTAATAAGTTTGCAAAATTACAGATTATTAGAAGGAATAGAAAGTGTATTTTCTCCAATAGCGTTCCACATATTATTTTGTGACACTGTGGTGGGAATTTTAGGACTTTATGCCTGTCGTACTGAGTAAATATGAATTGTCAGAATTGTTTTCTATTATCACTGGCAAATTTTCAATCCATTTTTCGATTGATGAATTAATAAATTTTGTTGTTGTAAGAGAAAAATTATATCCCTAAAATATTATAATATGCCATTTATCTTACTATTTTGTAGTAATTATTTGAATATAACATACGTTCGTTTCTTTCCACTGATATAAATATTTGAGAAATTTAATTCGTAATCCAAATTGAGTTTTATCAGAGATTAAATTGTTTATATCATCTACTGTTAATTTTTTAAATACTTCAATGTAAGTACCTTTATCTAAATAGACATGTAAAATTTATTACAATTTTGACAAATTAATAGCAAAAATTTATACTTACTTTTGAAATCGACAATTAATAATTCTTGTATATTACAATCGGTTAAAAATCTGTCAACAGTATCTATTTCTATATAATCGGAATTTTCCATTTTATTTAAAAAAAATTAACCTACTTACACGGAGCATAGAACACAAATTGTAAATTTGTTGTTTAACTTGCATAATCTAACAAAATAATGCATTTGCTTCGTTTGTTGTTAAAGAAAGTAAAGTAGTATAAGGGTTTGATCTATATATGAAGTGTAATTGTCCCAGTCGCTATGTACTAATTCCAAAGGTCGTTTGGCCCGTCGACGTGGTTGTTGATGAAGAAGACTAGTCTGTTTGCCTTGTAAACACGTTTGGCAAATGCATCTGTCATTACCACCTTGTTGTTGCGGCTGTGGTCTCGGTCCAGCACCCGGTCTCGAGCCCCGTGCACCTCGAACACCTCGTACACATCCCCTAGACTTTATTCTGTCAGCCATCTTTTACTTGGGCTTCTCTAATTTCTGCAATTATTATAATTTAACCCGTCAAAAAGAGGAATCTTGTAACGTGTTTCCTCAGCCATAGCCTCACTTTTGCTTTGGACTTTTAACAACACCAGATTGATAAAATATTAAACTGGGCCCATAACCTGTACTTTGAGATTGTTCAAGCGTTTTTGTGCTTCACCTTTTTGATTTTCTAATTGTTTTAGGATTGCAGCAAGTGTATCTAATTCGCTTTGTAAACTTCCAGTAATAATTTTTCTTCTACATCCTTACTTATCATATCCAATTCGGGATTCGAATATGGGGTTCTATTATTGTTTTCCTGATGGGACTACAATTGGAGCAGGTCCACGCATTTGCTGTGCTTGCTGTTGGGGCGTACGACCGACAGGAGAAAGTATATCTTTTTGTTTATGTAGATGCCGTCTTTGCTTTCTTCTTTGCACCATTATTGTCTTCTTCCTCGTCCTCCTTTTCTGCATTAACTTTGTGGTTTCGCTTGCGTTTAACGCCCTCACCACCATCCTCGCCCTTTTCTTCATCAAGCATTTCTTCTTCCATTTCGTCAATTTTATCGAATACCTCCATCGGACTACCGATTAAGTGGTGGCCGATAATGTGTACTGATCCGCTACCTTGCAATAAATGCAATGTAACTGGTGGATCAGGGAACAACAAATCAAGTAAACACTGGCTGGATCCATTAGGGCCCGCGGGCAATGTAGCAACAGGAATAGTAATTGAATCTTTCCACGTCATTGCTTCTACCTGTACAATATTTACTTCGGCGAAATAAATGTTGTACAGGTCGAAGCAATGACGTGGAAAGACAAACGACAAATGAAGTAAACACTGGCTGGATCCATTAGGGCCCGCGGTCAATGTAGCAACAGGAATAGTAATCGAATCTTTCCACGTCATTGCTTCAACCTGTACAATATTTACTTCGGCGAAGTAAATGTTATACAGGTCGAAGCAATGACGTGGAAAGACAAACGACAAATCAAGTAAACACTGGCTGGATCCATTAGGGCCCGCGGTCAATGTAGCAACAAGAATAGTAATCGAATCTTTCCACGTCATTGCTTCGACCTGTACAATATTTACTTCGGCGTAGTAAATGTTGTACAGGTCGAAGCAATGACGTGGAAAGACAAACGACAAATCAAGTAAACACTGGCTGGATCCATTAGGGCCCGCGGTCAATGTAGCAACAGGAATAGTAATCGAATCTTTCCACGTCATTGCTTCGACCTGTACAATATTTACTTCGCCGAAGTAAATGTTGTACAGGTCGAAGCAATGACGTGGAAAGACAAACGACAAATCAAGTAAACACTGGCTGGATCCATTAGGGCCCGCGGTCAATGTAGCAACAGGAATAGTAATCGAATCTTTCCACGTCATTGCTTCGACCTGTACAATATTTACTTCGGCGAAGTAAATGTTATACAGGTCGAAGCAATGACGTGGAAAGACAAACGACAAATCAAGTAAACACTGGCTGGATCCATTAGGGCCCGCGGTCAATGTAGCAACAAGAATAGTAATCGAATCTTTCCACGTCATTGCTTCGACCTGTACAATATTTACTTCGGCGTAGTAAATGTTGTACAGGTCGAAGCAATGACGTGGAAAGACAAACGACAAATCAAGTAAACACTGGCTGGATCCATTAGGGCCCGCGGTCAATGTAGCAACAGGAATAGTAATCGAATCTTTCCACGTCATTGCTTCGACCTGTACAATATTTACTTCGCCGAAGTAAATGTTGTACAGGTCGAAGCAATGACGTGGAAAGACAAACGACAAATCAAGTAAACACTGGCTGGATCCATTAGGGCCCGCGGTCAATGTAGCAACAGGAATAGTAATCGAATCTTTCCACGTCATTGCTTCGACCTGTACAATATTTACTTCGCCGAAGTAAATGTTGTACAGGTCGAAGCAATGACGTGGAAAGACAAACGACAAATCAAGTAAACACTGGCTGGATCCATTAGGGCCCGCGGTCAATGTAGCAACAGGAATAGTAATCGAATCTTTCCACGTCATTGCTTCGACCTGTACAATATTTACTTCTTTCCATAAAAATAATTTGCGTCATCGTCATTAGCATCGGCATCATATTCTGAAAATGTACTCTCAGAATCGATGTTAGTGTCATGTTCACTGACAATATAATCTTCAATATCGACCTCACTTTCTTCATCAGAATCAAAAAATTTGGATCTTCTATTATCTGCCGTAATTCTTCTTCAGTTAATTCTCGTGTTGAAGCCATATATTAAAATCCAAGGAATTACACTTTTGTATTAATTTTCAAAAAAAAAATATTAATTAAAATTTGGTTACACTTACGCTATGGTGTGGTATTTTACAAAGTATGCCACTGTAATATGTTTATATGTTTTTTCTATTTTCTGCAGTTGACACACTTATTTGATAACACAAGCTGACATTTTTTCAATATAGCAGTGAGATTCTTTTTTTTTTTTTTTATAGCTATCTAAGTTATCATGTATTAGCAATGCTATGCCAATAGAAACTCTTTGAACGGACTATACGACAAAGACGCGAATCCCCGTATATCGCTATCTCTCTCGGCTCGCATTTGAGCGGCCAGTGCGCGTTCCAGTTATTACTATATTTCAGTGGTTTTGTCATACTTGGTTGTTTATAAGCTTAGAATTCAAAAATAACAAGCAAGTTCAGAAAAACAAATGCAACATAAATTACAATAATATTTAATTTTTTTGAATAATTAAAATTTATTATCATCATCATTTACTGCAAAATGATGCTTAAAATTCGTAGATCGTTTCAGGACAGCAGTTCCATTTTGAAGCTGTTTTCTGTTTCTTTCACCGGTTACTATTAGTGGGCAGGCATTATACAGGTGAAAAATTCTGGTCCAGCCTTCCGATGAACATTTCTGAATAAGGTTTTGGTTTTTTTTATAAACTGTTATTAATAAATTTTTTTCTTTAAGTGTAAATTTTCTTCCTGGCATTCTCTAAAATATATCAATTAAAAGTTGAAGCATATTGTAATATATTGAATAAAAGAGGAATAATTCCTAACAACTTGATATTAAACAAAATATTTATAAAAAGAATTGTTTTTCAAGATAAGTACTAACAATTATTTTTTAAATAAAAAGAAATTTCATTACAAGTTCGAATAAAGATTTGAATAAGAAGACATTGATCTACTATATTTAGGAGTAAAGAGTATAATAGAGCATATTGTCATCTATTGCCTGGGGTACGCTCATACCCCACCATAGTAGTGCTACATCTAAGTGCTACATTTTTTTGATTCTGAGTAGCAAATAATATTTATGTTGTAGCTTTTTCCCTTTGCAGATTCGTTTGTATTCTTATTTAGAGATGGCGATTGTAAAGTTAACTGTGATTCATTATCATTAAATTTCACTCCAATTATCGTGTGCGAAATTTTATCGTCATTACTAACATCCATCGTGAATATTTCTTTATCTCCGATAATTTTTAAAGATACTATAATTTGTTCGGTAATAGAAATATTACGTTTATTTTTTATCAAATCGGATAATTCTGTATTGCTATTGTACACATATGCGAAATGTTTATTTAGTGATTTTTCCGACGGGATTACTTTGAGCGCGCGCCAAACATAGCCACTTTGATCGCTTTCGATCACCTCGGAAGATACTTTATCGTTAATAATTGGAACATAACCCGGAACGCATGAATCTTTATCGAAAGAAACGTCCGAATTAATTTGATCTTTTTCCGATTGTAAATCAAATTTTTTAATCACGCCTTGCACGAGTTTGCACCGTAACGGATAAATTTTACTTACTTCTAACACATGTCCCCATAATTTGTTAATTCTTTCGTCGATTTCAACTAGAGATTCTAGCTGTACCCAGTCGTCAACAATCGGAATAAATTCGGATTCGATTTTATTTAGATCGCATTCAATGTGATTTGGCTCAACGATAACAATCCTACCTTTTCTTTCGGATACTTTTCCCACAATTTTTCGTTTGCACCAAGAATGGATTTCGTTATTTTCCGATACGTCCCAATCTCTATCTTTTTCGTATAATATCCGACTTATTCTAATTTTGCCATTGCGTGTATAAGCCAAATATGTAAGTGTCATTCCGACTTTATCTTTTGTGAGATATGGTGATTCAAAATATAAATTGCTAGGTACTTTTAACCAGAATGGCTGAGCAGTAAATTCACATATGCATTACACCCTCAGATGGTTAGGCATGCAGCTGCCAGCTTTTATATAGTGGAGTCGGCCGTGAGATCTATGCGCGTTTCTTACGTTTACTCGGGGCGCCACATGATTGTGCGTTAATAATTTAGTTAAATTGCAAAGAACTGAACTGGGCTGCATACAATCATGAAAATGCATCCATTCCCCTTATTTATACTATGTAACTGACTGGTCGGACAGTACAATGAGCAATAACGAATAAGAAATAATAAAATAATTATTAAATTTAATTAAAGATAATATATATTGAGTTGAAAGATGTAAATACAAAGTCGTGATTCTCACGTATATAGTAAATATATAATATATAATTAATAAAGATAATTATTATTACAAAGTTAATATTAATTCAAGCGAAATTATTTATATATTAAGGGATTAAAGCAAAGAAAATTAACTATTACCGTTATGGATATAAGAATATGACAGGGCAAGGACTGCAGTGAATACGTTTGTACAGTGTGAATAAATAGCGCGAAACGATGCACGGCGAAGGATTGATCGATCAAACCGAGCGATGCAGGTGCACGATTAACTAATAACGTAACACTTGAATTCCAATTAGAACGTGTCGTTTATTTAAGGTTCCGCTAGCTTTAGTCTTAAGCTAGCGGAATCTTCGATTTTTTTTTTAAAATAAAGAGCCTAGAATTCGGGAATAGGGCACTTAATTAGCCTGTAATTATTGACTACTTGGATTCCAATTTGAACGTCTTGTTTCTTTAAGGTTCCGCTAGCTTTAGTCTTAAGCTAGCGGAATCTTCATTTTTTTTAAAAAATAAAGAGCCTAAAATTCGGGAATAGGGCACTTAATTAGCATTTAGTTAGCCTTTAATTATTGACTACTTGGATTAAAATCTGAACGTGTTGTTTATTTAAGGTTCCGCTAGCTTAAGCTTAAGCTAGCGGAACCTTCGATTTTTTAAAAAAATAAAGAGCCTAAAATTTGGGAATAGGGCACTTAATTAGCCTCTAATTAGCCTTTAATTATCCAATAGTTTCTATGTCGATTTGGCAAAACGGCCCCGCCAGCTTTAGGGACGTGCCTCAGCATATTAAGTAGGTTTTCCACTTTCGATGTGTATCACTACACGAATGTGAACGTGATTTCATGTTTCTTTACAGATGATAATAAGTTAATGGTGGAATTCTGAGCAGATATGTTACAGAATAGTTTATCTTGTAGAAACCATAATTCTGATTTACTTACATAAGCTACTCTTATCTACAGTAATAGGTTATCACGTTATTTTGCAAATGATCACAAATGAATGATGCACTGATGATACTGTTTATATGTATAAATTGAAAATTGTTGGCCTTGAATTACAACTTTTTCATTTAGCACCTAATGCAAAAAATATGTAAATTTACTGTTAACCAATAGAAATAATGCTAATTATTTTCAATGTTTTGCAAGTGAATTACCGTTTAAGTAACAGAAAAATAGTAATGTAAAAAATATGCTTAATTTTTATTCAATATTTGTTTTCGTGTTTCTGTGATATTATTCGAAAATATCTCTTATTTAATTAGTTGATAATTTGTTTGAATCAATAAGTTGGTTTCAATTTTTGAGACAAGCAATGTTTGTTTATGATAAGAAATAGCTGTTTCAAAATTATATTTCAATGAAAATTTTGCAATTAGAACGTGTCGTTTATTTAAGGTTCCGCTAGCTTTAGTCTTAAGCTAGCGGAATCTTCAATTTTTTTTTTAAATGAAGAGCCTAAAATTCGGGAATAGGGCACTTAATTAGCCTTTAATTAGCCTTTAATTATTGACTACTTGGATTCTAATTTGAACGTCTCGTTTCTTTAAGGTTCCGCTAGCTTTAGTCCTAAGCTAGCGAAATCTTCGATTTTTTTTAAAAAATGAAGAGCCTAAAATTCGGGAATAGGGCACTTAATTAGCATTTAATTAGCCTTTAATTATTGACTACTTGGATTCCAATTTGAACGTCTCGTTTTTTTAAGGTTCCGCTAGCTTTAGTCTTAAGCTAGCGGAACCTTCGATTTTTTAAAAAATAAAGAGCCTAAAATTCGGGAATAGGGCACTTAAATAGCCTTTAATTAGCCTTTAATTCTCCAATAGTTTCCATGTCGATTTGGCAAAACGGTCCCGCCAGCTTTAGGGACGTGCCTCAGCATATTAAGTAGGTTTTCCGCTTTTGATGTGTAACTATCACTACACAAATGTGAACGTGATTTCATGTTTCTTTACAGATGATAATAGGTTAATGGTGGAATTCTGAGCAGATATGTTACAGAATAGTTTATCTTGTAGAAACCATAATTCTGATTTACTTACATAAGCTACTCTTATCTACAGTAATAGGTTATCACGTTATTTTGGGCATCATTTTTAAAATTTATTTGTACTAATTTGGATTTTTTTTATACTTAATAATAATAATAAACAAATTGCAAATGATCACAAATGAATGATGCACTGATGATACTGTTTATATGTATAAATTGAAAATTGTTGGCCTTGAATTACAACTTTTTATGTTTATTGTTCTGCAAAGTCATTTCCGAAACCAATATTGGTTCATTGAATTCATTTAGCACCTAATGCAAAAAATATGTAAATTTACTGTTAACCAATAGAAATAATGCTAATTATTTTCAATGTTTTGCAAGTGAATTACCGTTTAAGTAACAGAAAAATAATAATGTAAAAAATATGCTTAATTTTTATTCAATATTTGTTTTCGTGTTTCTGTGATATTATTCGAAAATATCTCTTATTTAATTAGTTGATAATTTGTTTGAATCAATAAGTTGGTTTCAATTTTTGAGACAAGCAATGTTTGTTTATGATAAGAAATAGCTGTTTCAAAATTATATTTCAATGAAAATTTTGCAAAAAAATAATAAAATTTTTAAAAAAATTGAGAGTTTATTGAATAAATAATTAATCTATTTGGATTTTCGATATTTCGATTTTATTTTTATATTTTATTTCACACATCAACCTGATTTACACACTAGCATATAATTTACATCATAATTTAACATATGAAAATAGTTTTTTTTTTTTTTTTTAATAAATGCAGTATACAATAGCAATAATATTGAAATATAAATACAAAAATTATATAATAACTACATCGTAAGGGTCAGCTGTATAAACGTTGTTAACTTAATTAATAAGTTAACTATATAATTAGATTGTCAATTGATCAGGCATTTCAAAGACAGTTTATAATCTATACCGTATAAAAATTCGACAATTTTACATAAAAACTTGCGGCAATTGGTTTGCACCAGTTTGATATAGACGTCACAGGAAATTTTTTATATAATATGAATATAAAATACGTATATAACATATAACCATTGACTATCTTTCTAATTTTTTATCTTCCCGTTAAAACATTTTACAATATAATATCGTTCAAAATCATGCATTATATTTTTCAACAGGTTTATTTCATTATTTGCAGACACCAACTGATCGCTTTTGTCGTTTAATTCTGTCTTTGTGAGCAAATAATCCGTATTCACCTTTTCAAATGTTTCTGTAACTGCTTTATATTGCGGCTTTAATATATTTAATGTAGACTAATTATGATTTTAATAGTGAAATAAAACATACGATGATTTAATAGTTTAATAGTTCAATCCTTCAGGTTGTTCCATAAACACTGGAGTGTCTAACTTTCCATAAAGAAATGCGGAACTTATATCTAATTGTTGAACATGCAAGTCAAAATCAAGATATAGTGCTAATAACAGACGTATTGTCACCATTCTTGCCACTGGTGCATACAAATTTTTCACCTAAAACACTTTGTTCAAAACCTCGCGCCACAAGCCTTGAATTTTTCACTTTTACACCATTCACTAACTTTTCACTAACTTTCAATAAACTAATTTTTAATAAATATTAACAGTTTTCAGCAATATCAGACAGCCATGGACAAATCGCGAATGTATTTTGTTCACAAATGTCAGTGTATTGTCATTTAAATACAAAACTAGGAAACCCGTGACCCTTAAAGGGTCATGTTTAAAGTCGAAAATAGTGAGAAACAACACAAAGACTCAGTATATAAATATAAAAAAATAAAGGGCGCGCGCATGCGCGCGCCCCGTAGAAAGTATTACGTAAGTATAAAATAATAGATTAAAAATTTTTGATTTAAGCTCTTCTTTTTTATCCGACGAAAAATTCGAATATTCCGTCTTCATTCTCTTGGCCTTTTTATTGCCGTTTATATTAGATTTTGCTCGTTTGGGCATGATACAAAATTTTTATAATACAACAATATCAATGAAATGTACCTTTTACTATTATTTTAATGAAAAAAATGTAAGTAAATGCACTGATATATGTAAAAAAAATGTACTTGCAATATATTGTGACAGCTGTTTATTTATTTATTTCATTCATTTTTTTCATAGCTATCTAAGTTTATTTTTGACATTTGCATTATAAACATAGTTTTTCAAATTTTTGAGAACCAAAATGAAATCGTAGAAAGATGAAACTTGCTTATTCTCAAATAGGGAATGAACCAATTTAAATGACACCACTCCCATCAAAATCGGTTCAGGGGCTTAGGAGGAGATGCGGCAGAAACATATATACATACAAACATACATACAAACATTTGTCAATTAGAGATATGAATACATTCGCGTTTCGTCCATGGCTGTCTGATATTGCCGAAAACTGTTAATATTTATTTAATTAATAATTAACTAGGAAACCCGTAACCCTTAAAGGGTCACGTTTAAAGTCTAAAATAGTAACAAACGCAACACAAAGACACAGTATATAAATATAAAAAAAAGGGCGCGCGCACGCGCGCGCCCCAAAGAAAGTATTACGTAAATATAATAATAATATATTACAAATTTTTTGATTTAAGCTCTTCTTTTTTATCCGACGAAAGATTCGTATATTCCATCTTCATTCTCTTGGTCTTTTTATTGCCGTTTATATTAGATTTTGCTCGTTTGGGCATGATACAAAATTTTTATAATACAACAATATCAATGAAATGTACTTTTTACTCTTATTTTAATGAAGAAAATTTAAGTAAATGCACTGATATATGTAAAAAAATGTACTTGCAATATATTGTGACAGCTGTTTATTTATTTTTTCATTCATTTTTTTCATAGCTATCTAAGTTTATTTTTGACGTTTGCATTATTAACATAGTTTTTCAAATTTTTGAGAACCAAGATAAAATCGTAGAAAGATGAAACTTGCCTATTCTCAAATAGGGGATGAACCAATTAAAATGACACTACTCTCATCAAAATCGGTTCAGGGGTTTAGGAGGAGATAGGGCAGAAACATATATACAAACATACATACAAACATTTGTCAATTAGAGAGATGAATTACTGAGACGCAATATCGCAATTATTTTAAGCGTAAATAATGTAGTTTTTAATTGTAAACAATTTTTGTTTCTTATATTTTTCCTCTATAACTAACGGGGAAGCAGGAATTGCGATGTTAAAAAAATAACATTGTTTTTCCTATATTGCATAAACCAAGTATACACCCGGTATATATATATATATATATATATATATATATATATATATATATATATATATATATATAATGTATATAAAAATAACTTGCCTCATAAATTAGCTGTTTCTGTTTTGTTACATAATTATCAATTAAATTGCAAATTAAATTTTTATTAAGTTTTCTATTTTCTATCAAAAATTACAAATTACAAAAACCAAAAATTTAACATAAATAATGCAAATAACAGAATTAAAATCGAACAATTTATGTAGATACAAATGTTATCGGGCGTTTTCAATTCATTTTCGGATCCCAAATTGGTCAGTCCAGCATTCTCTTCTGATTTGGTGGCATACTCTGGTTCTGAAATTGTTTTAGTATTGGCCTTAAAAAATCGACTAACTTTACGAATTTTTTTCTGCGAAACTATAAAACATATCAAGCCGCGGTTTATACAAATATTTGTGAAAAATATAGTTTTGTATTGGCAATATTACAAAGGTAATATTACCGGTAAATTACCCATTACACTTACCATGGTGATTTATTGGGTCAACATCTCTAGTCGCAGAAATCGGAGAAGCTAAAATCGGTTTCTGTGACCGGGTACTGGAATGACTGGGTTTCGATAGAGGCTTTTTCCTTGCCAACTTTTCTTGTTTTCTCATATCATTCTCCAATTTCCAGCGTTTTAATTTACTTTTGCGATCTTTTTTGATTGGAGTATTTTCCATATTCTGCCTTTATTTTAATTTGATATCATTTGAATTTTGCGTCAAACAAAAAAAATAGTATAAACACATAGATTTACTAAAAAAAACAACATACGTACATACACAATCATGCCATGTACCCAAAAGGGTGTGGCACAAACTCTTTTCACTATGCCGATATTAGTTTCCGTCAAAGATTCGAACTCTGTCAATGTAATCTAAGCTTATTGAAATTATACTGTTTTAGTCTAATTATTGCCAACTCTTTCTTTCTTTTTACAATTAGAATGCTAGTTGTATTGGTTTTAGATACAGTCTCAAGACACCTATTTTTTCATAATTTTTAAAACTGGTAACGGTATAATACCGGTATTAACATTCCTACTTCTAGCCCTAATAATGAAGAGGAATGTTTTATTTTTAAAATATTTATGTTGTTGTTTTTTTAAACAATGTTCAGCAAATAAACAATAAGGCAAGATCTTAGAATGGCTTGTAGTACCGACATGTTGACACTGAATCTGCAGCTACATTAATAGTGGTTTCATCAATCGGAAGAACTGAGCATAAATAAGCGGAAATACCAACATAATCTTTAACAGAACAAATATCCCTGATCCCACACTTTATTATTGTCATAATTTCCTGGTTACTTGTCAAACGTTAACCTTTGTGTGTTATTATAAATGAAATATAAAGAGAAAAAAATCGATTCGAGTTTTTTTTTCTGAATTTTTTAATAATATTTTATAATTTCCTTTTCAGTGATCATTTTGCAGATGTTATTAAAAACATCAGTTTTATGTTCTCGTCACGAAATAAAATTAATTACCGGCTGATTCGGCCTTGGCAATGAACGTTATTTGTTATTTTTTGTGAGTTTTTTTTTTTATTTGAGAAATATTTGATGTATATGTTCACGGTGAAAATAATGTTTATTACTAAGATTTTTTCTTGCTTTTCTAAGAAAGATATTACTTGTTATGGATGACGTAATCCTTTAATTGGTCGCTTATAATGAATAAATGTAATGCTCGTGTATAATTAGCTTTGTTCATTTGTAAACTATATTATTTTTAACTTAATTAAATGTAATTTTATTTTCCACGAATATAGAATAGAAATGTTTAGAGGAAATTAATTTTGAGTTAATGGAAAGAGTTAGGGTGATCCTTAATGAAATCGAAATTTTAGTTTTCTTCCGACGCCCCCTAGAAAGTTTCCAAATTCTACAAAAATAATCGGAAAAATACTTTTAGCTGCTAATTTCAACAGTAAACCATGCCTATAGCGCCCTATCACCCACCCCATAACATATTTGGAGTCGATGTTTACTAAAGTACCTTTAATTCAATTTTTGCGGTTAAAAAATGTTTGCTTCAGATTTAAACTCAGTTTTAAATTATTAACATATTATTCCATTTAAAGTGGCTTTTAAAACCAAATAATGCAATAAACTGATAAATTCACAAACTAATTATTCGAAACGATAAATAAATAAAAAACACAATAACATAAAATTTATAAAGCAAAAAATGTTTCTAAATAAGTTTCTGTCCAGTTCAAACTATATCCATTTTAAATCTATATACATAAATACAAGATGAAATAAATCTTTATGTTATGACAACAAAATATATGACTTTCCTTGAAACCATTTTTCTAAAGACTTTTGAATTGAACGGAAGTTATAAATTCTTCCAAAATTATACATATTTATTTTAAATTAAAATATAATTGTTTATACAAATATTATTGTTAAGATTTATTCATAGATCTTCCGGTCAATAATTTTCGAAAAACAAATTAAAAGAAAACTACATAAATACGTCATGTACCTATACAGGTGTGGCACAAATTCTTTCCAGTTAAGGTAGATTCAGAGATTGCAGCATTGCAGCGCATGGCAGGGCAGGGCAGGGCAGGGCAGTGCATAGCAGGGCAAAAGGTAGAGAGAGAAAAAACACATTCAGAGATTTTGACTGTATATCAAGACGATTCTAACCGAGTATACACGAAGTTCAGGAAAATAATTATTATAATATGTTTTTAGTTATTACATATAATGTTTAAGTGTGGCAAATTATTTAATTTAATATTTTCTAATTTAATAATAAATCACAAATAATTAAAATGAATAAAATTTGAATGTTAGAATTTACCGCGAAAAGAAATGAATACTTCGGTTTTGCTATGCCCTGCCATGCCATCGCCCAGTTTGTCATGCGGGTTTTTTCAATCTCTGAATGCAATATTTTTTTTGCATAGGGATTACGTGTATTTGGCCGTGAGACCTATGCATTGCGCTGCCCTGCCCTGCCCTGCCCTGCGCTGCAATACTGCAATCTCTGAATCCACCTTTAAGCAGAAATTAGTTTCCGCTAAATATTCCTATCCGCATTTATAATACTTCTTTCTCATACCACATTTACTCAAGCAAAATTTTATCAAGCCGGGAAACTTGTCACAAAATATTAAAAAAAGAGAAATTCGACTAATTTTGTGATATTAAGAACTAGTTTCATTGTCCAAATTTTAAAAAAAACATACAAACTACCTATCGAATATAAAACTTCAAAAATTTTAATTTTAATTTAATATCAATGTAAATCGAGATTTTAAAAAATCAGACTAATGTATTTTATGTTTTGATTATAGTATCTTTTTTTTACTAAAAGAAACATTTATAATCTATTTAGCAAGTATGAATTTTTACAAATATTGCTATTCTTTTGACATTAAAATTTACTGTTATTTATAAAAATATAATCAATATACAGTATGTCTGTAAAAGTTGGCAACAAATGGGAAATTTTTTTATTATTGATTTTACGACAAAAAGTTATTCTTTATAAAAAGTTCTGCTTATTTAATAAATAAGTTTACCATCAGAAAAGCTAAGATTAAATGTACAGAATGTCCCTAAATTAAGATAACATGAAAAGAGAAGTAACATTTATTGCATTTTTTTTAGTTTAAATACAAAATTTCAATCAATTAAGAAAACCAACAAAAATTATTCTAGAAGACCATTGTTCTAGGATGCATCGTTTAGAAGAAAAAAAATTGAAAACTGTTTTTTTTTTTTAAGTAATGTCAAGGGACATATGTGAAAACAGCAACACTTTTTCTAGCAACACTTCCCACAATGCGAATTTCCAAACTCCCACATAACAAAATTTTAAATGGTTAATTTTAGTTTATATACATAAACATATTGGTTTTAATTATATTTTTTAGATAATTGTTTAAGAAAACAATATGTATATTTAAATGTAAAAAATCGTTTAATTTACTATTTTTTAAGAAATAATCTGATTGACATAATTTCGCATATCATAGTTATTTTTGCATATCCTACGGGATAGCGGTATACTACATATTTTTTATAACATTCCTAACAACAATAGCAACAATTTCTAATAAAAATTGTTACTAAACATCTTCAAGTTTTAGCGTCGTTTATAAAAGGACGTTTTTCTATATATCCTACGGGATAGCGGTATACTACATATTTTTTTTAACATTCCTAACAACAATAGCAACAATTTCTAATAAAAATTGTTACTAAACATCTTCAAGTTTTAGACTTAAATTTTTTAAAGTATTGCATATAGAGCGTCGTTTATAAAAAGACGTTTTTCTATATATCTTACGGGATAGCGGTATACTACATATTTTTTTTAACATTCCTAACAACAATAGTAACAATTTCTAATAAAAAAATTTACTAAAAATTTTCAAGTTTTAGACTTAGAATTTTTTAAAGTATTGCATATAGAGCGTCGTTTATAAAAAGACGTTTTTCTATATATTCTATGGGATAGCGGTATACTACATATTTTTTTAACATTCCTAACAACAATAGTAACAATTTCTAATAAAAAATTTTACTAAAAATTTTCAAGTTTTAGACTTAGAATTTTTTAAAGTATTGCATATAGAGCGTCGTTTATAAAAAGACGTTTTTCTATATATCCTATGGGATAGCGGTATACTACATATTTTTTTTAACATTCCTAACAACATAGTAACAATTTCTAATAGAAATTGTTACTAAACATCTTCAAGTTTTAGACTTAGAATTTTTTAATGTGTTGAATATAAGGCGTCGTTGACATAAAAACGTTTTTCTATATATCCTAGGGATATCGGTATACTACATATTTTTTTAACATTCCTAACAACAATAGGAACAATTTCTAATAAAAATTGTTACTAAACATCTTCAAGTTTTAGACTTAGAATGTTTTAATGTATTGAATATAGGACGTCGTTGACATAAAGACGTTTTTCTATATATCCTATATATATCCTATATATATATACGCTATTATAGGTATATTTATTATAATAAATTCAAAACACAAATTTTTGTATAATTTGATAAAAATTCTAAGGGCCGGTTTTTCATTAGCTGGTTAAGTTACGGTTTACTTAACCATGATTAGATGTAACCAGCACAAGTTAATCGTGGTTAAGGCTAGGAGTGTTTTTTAGGGCCGGTTTTTCAATCTTTGGTTAGTGCATCGGTTAGAGATAACCATTATTAAACTGTGTGGATGCGTTTTTCAATTCCTGGTTACTGCTAACCCTGATTAAATATTACTGTTAACCGGTGATATCTTAACCGGCCAAATTTGGCGGGTTAGTTTACTTAACCGTGATTAAAGCGCAATGAATATTTTAAATGAGATAAGTTCTGACGAGGAGTTTGAATTAATTAATCAAATAGTTAAGAATAGAAAACCATATACAGTGAGACAAAGACCAGATCATTTTAATGAATGGGATAATGTGGAATTTTACCGACGATTTCGTTTATCAAAACGTTCAGTAATATATATATATATATATATATATATATATATATATATATATATATATATATATATATATATATATTGGAGCTGATTGAAGAGGTTATAACTCATCCAATAGAAAGGTATAAAATATAATAATATAATATAAAACATTTAAAAATGCTCTAATATTAGGAGATTTGGGTTATCCAATAAAACTCTATTTAATTACACCACTACTGCAACCAAATACAGTAGCAGAAAACAGATTTTATAAATCGCAAATACGGACTAGAAACGTTATTGAAAGAACATTTGGAGTGTGGAAGAGGAGATCCCCGGTTCTGGCATATGGTCTTCGCGTAAAAGTGAAATTAGTACAGGATATTATTGTAGCCACAGCCGTACTTCATAATATAGCACGATTATTGCATAAACCAGAACCGCCATTCGACCCAGATTATCCAACTAATAATGAAATAGATACAACACATTATACAAGTTCACATCAATTACAAGATGATGCTATTAGAACAGCGTTAAAAAATAATTATTTTGCTACATTGTGACAAAATATTAGTAGGATAGTCGTAATAAATTGTTATACATTAATTTGTTTATAAATAAAAATTTATATTCCCTGCAGTTGTGAACGTTTTATTTCAAATTAAAATCTTATACAATAATTAAACTCAAAACTAGAAAAGTAAATTGCATTCTAGTTAATATTTTACAAAATACAAAAACTCTGAATACAAAAAATAATGTACGAAACTTTTATTCTTAAACTCTACAAAACAAATAATGATAATTATAAACTAACTAAAGTAAAAAAATCAATAAAACAAATCACATTGAGATAATATAAAAAAAAATATAGATTTTCTTCTTATAATTATTTAACAAACATAAATTTTTTTATTGAATAGGGATTTATTTGTTATTAGTTTCCGTTTGCTTCTTTAATTCAAGTAACATTCTATAATATTTTCATGTTCTTTAATCAAATTGACCAAGATATTACATTCGTCATCTGAAAAATTAGCACTTCTGCTGCGTTTTTCTCCCATTATTAAAAACTTATATTACAACAATTTTAGAATCTTTCAAGTGAATCAAGTGAATTCGTTGAAAAGAATGGATCAATTAACATATGGTAAATTTTATGATCAAAGGTACCAAAAGATTTTTGTTTTTTATTTATAAATTTTTGACTTTTACAATTAATGGTTAATAGTATCAAATTACATTAAAATAAATTAATAAAATAAATAGTTAAAATATATAATTATGTTGTTTTTGAGTGTGGGAAAAAAATATTTAGTGGCTATTTTACAAGTACTACCAAAATATGCAGCTGTCAAATTAAACAGAGTTAATCTACAAAACAAATTTAAAAAATATCTTTTACTAAAACCACAACTTTTTCGTTACGCTAATTTCGTTGCTGCAAGAAATTTCGGCAAAGAATCTGATGAAGAATTAGACAGAGTTAATCTACAAAACAAATTTAAAAAATATCTTTTACTAAAACCACAACTTTTTCGTTACGCTAATCTCGTTGCTGCAAGAAATTTCGGCAAAGAATCTGATGAAGAATTAGACAGAGTTAATCTACAAAACAAATTTAAAAAATATCTTTTACTAAAACCACAACTTTTTCGTTACGCTAATCTCGTTGCTGCAAGATATTTCGGCAAAGAATCTGATGAAGAATCATCTGAATCATATAATAAACATAATTACGATAAAGAAATCGAGAAATTGATTAATGAACAAATTAATGTCGAATTTAAAGCTGGATATAATTACTTGAATATCGCTTCGTACTATGGTCAATCGAATGTTGCTTTTCCCGGTTTTTATGGATTTTTTATGTCAATGTATTACGAAGAACAGGAGCATGCATTACAATTTATCAAATATCAACATTTACGAGGTGGTATTGTAAAATTATGTCCGATAACAACGACCGCGCCCAACACAGAATGGCCAAATATTGTAGATGCGATCTTTTGTGCCCTGCGTATGGAAAAACATGTTAAAAAGGTATTAGATTATTTTTAAAAGAAAATAAGTATGTGAGCGATATTGAAAGTTGTATGTTTTGCGTGAGCGAATGTTTTCAAAGTGGATGAAGCAAAAGTAAAAGGATAATTTTACATTCGATTTATTCGTTTAATACTACATATTTATGGTAACTAATTATTAGAAAAAATAGCTAATTTATGTACAATTCAGATTGACAGATTAAACAACTTGAAGATAACAGTATAGTGTAATTTTGTTGCCAACCTAAGCTAAAATCTTACTAACAAGGGTTAACTTAACCAGAAAAGCCTACACGATTAAAAAACACTCCTAGCCTTAACCACAATTAACTTGTGCTGGTTACATCTAATCATGGTTAAGTTAACCGTAACTTAACCATGCGCGCAAGAACTAAAATGCGTTTTCTTGCGTAAAAATGCGCGAATACTATGTTGTCGCATATTAAATTGTAGCTAAACTTACCGTCTACACGATGCACGATGATATTCTATTGGGGAATTGCTGTAGATTAAGGTATTTTTATCATTTTTTGGTATTTTAATTTGACATTTTTCAATTTGGTAGTGAGATTCTTTTTTTTTCATAGCTATCAATTAAGATAAAAATTGACGTGTTCGAGGATTAAGATATTTTTTAAATTTGTTTTGTAGATTAACTGTGTCTAATTATTCATCAGATTCTTTGCCGATATTTCTTGCAGCAACGAGATTAGCGTAACGAAAAAGTTGTGGTTTTAGTAAAAGATATTTTTTAAATTTGTTTTGTAGATTAACTCTGTCTAATTCTTCATCAGATTCTTTGCCGAAATTTCTTGCAGCAACGAAATTAGCGTAACGAAAAAGTTGTGGTTTTAGTAAAAGATATTTTTTAAATTTGTTTTGTAGATTAACTCTGTTTAATTTGACAGCTGCATATTTTGGTAGTACTTGTAAAATAGCCACTAAATATTTTTTTCCCACACTCAAAAACAACATAATTATATTTTTTAACTATTTATTTTATTAATTTATTTTAATGTAATTTGATACTATTAACCATTAATTGTAAAAGTCAAAAATTTATAAATAAAAAACAAAAATCTTTTGGTACCTTTGATCATAAAATTTACCATATGTTAATTGATCCATTCTTTTCAACGAATTCACTTGATTCACTTGAAAGATTCTAAAATTGTTGTAATATAAGTTTTTAATAATGGGAGAAAAACGCAGCAGAAGTGCTAATTTTTCAGATGACGAATGTAATATCTTGGTCAATTTGATTAAAGAACATGAAAATATTATAGAATGTTACTTGAATTAAAGAAGCAAACGGAAACTAATAACAAATAAATCCCTATTCAATAAAAAAATTTATGTTTGTTAAATAATTATAAGAAGAAAATCTATATTTTTTTTTATATTATCTCAATGTGATTTGTTTTATTGATTTTTTTACTTTAGTTAGTTTATAATTATCATTATTTGTTTTGTAGAGTTTAAGAATAAAAGTTTCGTACATCATTTTTTGTATTCAGAGTTTTTGTATTTTGTAAAATATTAACTAGAATGCAATTTACTTTTCCAGTTTTGAGTTTAATTATTGTATAAAAAAATTTGAAAATTTGATCAAAATCGGATAAATAATGTAGCCACAATAAATTTTTAAAAACTTTAGTAATTTTTTTCTCGGAAAGTTGGCATCACAGGAAAAAAACAAAACCACATGACCATCTTGGGCACTAGACAAATTTATAATGAAAATTTCATTAAAATCGATTGAACCGTCTAAGAGGAGTTGCGATCACAAAATTTTGTCTGAGGACCGAGCGAGCTGACGACGCACATCCATACATCCACATAAACTAAGTTTAGATTCGTCATCTAGAGGCTATATGAAGGATTTCTATACATAATTTTTTTTTTTTGAAAATGTTACAGACACCGTACCAAACACTATACTACTTTTTCCTTACAGTCAAAGTAGTAAAAATATATTATATGTGAAAGTACCAGATACCGATGCTATTCTATGCGGCAAAAGCAATGAAATATGTGCAATTGAAGAGTATGAAAAACAAACAGGAAACTCAGTAACTCGTTGTGGATTATTTGTTTGCACTGCTCCAAATTTGGGATTTTTAGCAGCAAGTCCTGATGGTTTAGTAGGTAAAGAAAAAATCAGTGAAGTAAAATGTCCATATTCAATCCGAGATATGCATCCGTGCTATGGTTCAAGCATAGTAAAGTCGTTTTTCGCCAAATTGAATTCCGATAATAAGCTTGTTCTAAATAGACAATACAATTATTATTATCAAATTCAGGAGCAATTATATATAACGCAAAGGAAGCAATGCAATTTTATTATTTGGACAACCAAAAATATATCTATAGAAACAATAAATTTAGATGAGATATTTGTGGAAAACAACATGATACCGAAATTACGTAAGTTTTTTGTAAATTAATTAGCTGTAGAAATTGTCGATTCACATAAAAATAGAAATTTATCTGTCAGAAATTCATAAGTTTATTTTTGTTATTTAATCTATTTTTGTAAGTATTGCACGTTACTTGTTAACATTTGATGTTCGTTTTTGTTTTAATATGTTATTTATGTTTCTTTTAATATGTTCTGTGTATGAATGATAATGGTTTATTCAATTTATAAATACATAAAAATATACAGTGGAAATAGGCCTATGGGGGAAACCATCCACTTAAAAGATTTGGTTAACGCGCCATACTGTATTACCTCATTAGGTGGTGTGGAAATGTACAGGCTAATTGTTATTATTATTATTATTTCAGAAAATTTTTATATTTTGCACAATTTTTATTTTAATATATTAAGTAAATATCTACTATACTAGTGCATCCGTCATCGTTGGAAATTGGACGAATTTACCATGAAGTTTTGGAAAAACAAAAACAATTAGCAGGAATCGTAAGCGGTCCTTTGTGGTACTTAGTCAAAATCTACATTTAATTTCAAATTTAAAATGTATTAAAAATCTTTTGTTTATGATATATATTTATAAAATTAATTATATCTAATATTTTTGTTTATCTCATATTTTATGTAATTTACATAACATTGTTTGGTTGTTAATTTGTTATTGTAAATAAAAATAATCGAAAACTATTGTTATTTTAAATATTTTATTAAAATATTGCAGTGTTGGAAATTATTTTTCTATTCGAATAATAATATAACAAGATTAGAAGTATATGTGTAAACCCATATATAGACCACTTTGACATTATCACATAAATGATAAGAAATAAAAATAAAAAAATTTTTCACCGAAAGTTGGAAACATTGTACTTTGCTAATATATAATATTATAGGCGCTAAGGGTATCTTCTGTAAAAATTTAATTAAAATCGGATAAATAATGCGGGCATAACAAATTTTTAGAAAATTATTATTTTTTTTTTCGGAAAGTTGGCAACATCGTATTTCTGAAAAATTGATCAAAATCGGATAAATAATGTAGCCACAATGAATTTTTTTAAATTTTAGTGATTTTTTTCTCGATAAGTTGGCAACACTGTACTATGTTAAAATTGCATAATTTATGCGGGCACCAGGAGAATCTTTAGTGAAAATTTGATTAAAATTGGTTAAATAACCTGGTCATAATAAATTTTTAAAAATTTTAGAAATTTTTTTCTCAGAAAGTTGACAACACTGTACTTTGTTAAAATTATCTAATTTATATGGATACTAGAAGAATCTTTTGTGAAAATTTGAACAAAATCGGTTAAACAACATGGCCGTAATAAATTTTTAAAAATTTTAGTAATTTTTTTCTTGGAAAGTTGGCAACACTGTATTTTATTAAAATTACGAAATTTATGTGGGCACTAGAAAAATTTATCCTGAAAATTTCATTAAAATCGGTTGAACCGTCTAGGAGGAGTTGCGGCCAAAAAATTTTGACTTACGACCGAGCGAGCTTACGACGCACATCCATACACCTACATAAACTAAGTTTAGATTCGTCATCTAAAGGCTATATGAAGGATTTCTATTCAATTTTTTTTTTAAATGTTACAGACACCGTACCAAACACTATACCACTTTTTCCTTGCAGTCAAAGTGGTAATAAAAGTAGTAGTATTTCACTGTGCTAATGTACGCACATTTTGTATAACGAAATTTGCTAAAATAATTGTTTATACAGTAATATTTAGTTTTATTTTTATAACAAGTTGCACTATAGGAAATATAATTATGTACTTTATTCTATACTTACTGTATATTTGTTATTGTTATACTTTTCCATGCGGGTTTTATAAATTAGCATTTAGGTTATAAACACATAAGTTTTATTTATATTTCACAAAAATATAATTTGAAAGTTGTATATGTATTTTATATATAATTTAATAAACTTCAATTATTAAACATATTTTTTGCTTATAGCTAAATTTGTATTACATATGCATTACAAAAATACATATTATTAAAAATAATAGTTTAAATTACGTGCCAGATAAAATTCATCCCAAAAATAATAGCTGTATTCTTTTTACCAAAAGATTAACTCAGCTCAGTTGGCAAGTGAAGTGAGGTGAAACGAAGTGAAGTGAGTTGAGTTGCTTTAAAAAGAACAAGATATTCAAACTCTAGCAAGCATAAGTGACAATTTAAAGAATATTCAATTTGAAATAATTGATTACATTACCTGTTTCATAAGTAATTTCGTATGACATTTTTCGCGGGTAACCTTAAAAACAGCAATAAATATATAAATTTAACCCCTACTACTTAACTGAGTATCTCACTTCATTTTGAGATTATTTTGCGGGTGCAGCAGAATCGGTAAAGGGGGAAGGTATCCAGCTCAGTTTGTCGTAGCTCAGTTAAGATAAAAAGAATAAGTATTATCTGAGATGATCTGAGTTTATCTGAAGTGAGCTGAGATCTCAGTAAATTTTAGGTAAAAAGAATACAGCTATCGTGTGAATCGAACTCCGCCTTGTATAGATATCTGTGTATGGGTTCGTAACTTCGATACTGCATTCAGAGACATCTAACAGATTTGCTTCACACAAATCCACCCCAATAATAATTTACCTATTGAAATTCACGTATATCTATTGTGATAATAAAAAAATATACTTAATCATAATTTTTGAACAGTTTTGTTGTAGTGTGTAAGTGGACACATAATTGATCGTAACTGTGTTTTGATTTTTGACGTTATATATGACAATAACTAAGGAGCAGACTTTTAAAATGCGTTTTGTCAAAAATGTAAAATTTTTAATTAGTGATGGTATCACATTCTATGCTATGCGCAAAGACGCGTCTTTTAAGGCAAATTCGACATTTAAAACGCATATTGTCCCGTCTGAAATAAATATTGAAAGTTAGTTGAATAAATTTTGCCTCTTTGTGAAAATTATGGAATTTGGACAAAACGCATTTTCAAAGTCTGCTCTTCAACTAAAAAAATTGATTAGCTTTTGGTATGGTACTAATCCTTTAATATTTAAGGCTAGAGGATTCAAAAATATTATGTCTATCGATGCTGAATATATATATACCTATTTTTTAAATTTTAAAAAAATTAAATGAGAGTGTATGCACTGGCTTTTTTTCGCTGTCATATCAGTGCTGTTATTAAACAAATCGTGCAGTATTTTCTAAAAATTCTACTTATATATTTTCTCTATATTATTATTCTCTACTTTTGACAGGATAAACATGTTAACTTTACACAGTAGTTTCATAAATGTAGGTAACCAAAATGAAATTAGAAAAATTCCAAGCCTGAGTACTGGGTTAAAAATAAATTTATAAATAATTTTATAGTTTGTTATTGTCAAATATAAGCCGTCAAATGTACAATATCGCATATTTCACATATACTGCGTGTCCCATTTTAATGTTCCCAGGGCAATTTCTCGAAATGAGTATATGTGACAAAAAAAGTTTCCAAATAAAAGTTTAATTGTTTCGAGGGGGACATCCGATGCTATAACAATTTTCAACCCCCGAGCCCCCAGGGGGTGGATAATGGGGGTAACTTTGAAATCTTAAATGGAACCCCCTATTTTTTATTGCAGATTCGGATAGACCATTAAAAAGTATGTAAATTTTATTTTAAAACAGCAAACAGCATTTTTTTTTTCAGTTTATCAGTCTTCAATTTGAAAAAAAAGGCTAACTAAGTACCATATTCAAGTTCTTTTCAGTTATTTGGGAGAAGGGAGGGGGGCACTGTCACTGAATCAGATATTTGCTCGAAACCATTAACTTAAAGTTATCCCCCTCGAAACCATTAACTTAAAGTTAATGGTTTCGAGAGAGATATCTGATGCAGTGACCCTTGCCCCCCTCCCTCCTCCCAAAGAACTGAAAAGAACTTGAATATCATACTTAGTTACACTTTTTTTTTCAAATTGAAGACTGATAAACTGAGAAAAAAAATGCTGTTTGCAGCGCCATCTATCAAAGATAAAAAAAAGTTTTAAAATAAAATTTACATACTTTTTAATGGTCTATCCGAATCTGCAATAAAAAATAGGGGGTTCCATTTAAGATTTCAAAGTTACCCCCATTATCCACCCCCTGGAGGCTCGGGGGTTGAAAATTGTTATAGCATCGGACGTCCCCCTCGAAACAATTAAACTTTCATTTGGAAACTTTTTTTGTCACATGTACTCATTTCGAGAAATTGCCCTGGAAACATTAAAATGGGACACCCAGTATATTAATTTTTTTTTATTTTTGTAAAAAAAATCAAGAGTGAACCGTATAGTGAATTTTTGCCTAGTACCAACTTTTGTGAAAAATAAACGACACATATTTTAAAGCACGTTTTATTACAAAAAATTAAACAATTAGTTATCACTAGATATATAAGATCAAACCGACGACAGTCCAAAGCCAATAATATTAAATAAGATAAAACTAATGCCCATATTCTCACCTCACTTTTTCGTGAAAAAGTGCTTTTATCATTAATTTCAAAATAACTTTTTGCTTCTGTTTTTCATTAAATATAAATAAATTTTCTATTTTTGATCAATTTTATTATATTTGGTATTATAAAATTTAAATAAACTATTATAAAGTGCTTAATAAATAATTTTAAATAAACGTCAAACGTAGTTTTAGCAAAAATCACTTTTATAAATGAGGTGAGAATACGGGCTTAAAAATCTCAAAATTAAATCAACAATGAGCATATAGTATCCATAAATTTCAACACCGTTAACTTGAAAAATTGTAATAAAAACAAAATATAACAATAAATAAATACGCAAACAATAAGTATATGCTAGTATACACATACAGATACCATTGTAACAAAATAATGATAATGACATTTGAATGGTAAATAATATCGAATTGAAATTTTATTTTTTATTTTCAAAAAACTATAAATATAATAGCTGATATTACAAGCTCAGTTTTTTTATTTAGTTCCTCATATGATTTGCATGTTAAAACCGTTTATTTATTAATAAAGTAATCAAAAAACACTTTTAATTATATAAATAAATGTTAACCTAAAAAAGTACATAGATTTACCGACGCAACGCTTGTTATATACTAATAAATTTATAAACTAGTTATTATTTACAATTATATACATGTATCTGAAATATTCAAGTTAAATCGATCAGCTGTTTATGGTCAAAAAACGAACAAATAAATAATATCAGGAAGACCAAACTACAATAGTTAGAAATTGCTCATTTAATAGTATAGAAAGGACATTATGACCCATGTCAGTTATATTTATTGTTTTCTCACATCATTTGATTGATTTAGTTTCTAATTTAAACTTCTTTAAATACTAATGTTATTGTTATTCCGAATAAAAAAAAAATTAAAACACCTACATTAAAAACGTTTGCTTGACAAGTTCTACAAATGACAGTTTTAAAAATTTATATATTTAATCATATTGCCATGAAAATAAATGATAGTAATGTGTCAAAATATCTATTGTACCAAACAAAGTTTTATTTTGTAATAGAATTTTTCCGGCCAGCTAAACCACTATCTTGCACTCGAAAACATTAGTGAACCTACGTTTCATATGCATAATATCTGAGATTTTCTTACTTCTAACATTACAATCTATTGTAAAAATATGTTATAAAAAATATATCAACAATTTAATTATTTCTAATTTATTGTAAATTGTACATTTGTATTTATTTTTTAAATTTCATATAATTCAAATCTTTAATTTCGTTCGGTATGCTATTATATTTTTTGATTATATAGTTTTTAAGATAAAATTTACACACTAATAAACTAATATACATTAATAATATTAACAGACGTCCGTGTATAAGCAAATTCATAAAAAAAAAGTATTAAGTTATACGAACGCTACAAATTTGTGGCCACATAATGTTGCCAAAAAGTCGCTCGTGTGTAGGTAGTCTAACGAGCGAAGCTCGGTATTCCTAATATTTATATTGAATCATACTTATATCTATATAATAATATAACTATTCCCATTGTTATTTCAATTAACATACAAAACTATTGTTTCCGTTATTACAGATTGCAAAAAGTTTTATGATTAGATTAATTTTTCTGTGTTGCATCTGTCAGGTAAGAAAACTATAAAATAAAATAAATTTATTTTGTGGCGAACAAAGAAGAAAAACATTTATTAAAGCAACAGAAATAGTTATTATTTTATAAATAAGTATGTTTTAGTGTAATTCAAGCAAATACTCTACATATCAGACTTTTTCAAATATGATAATCCAAATGAAATTTGTTCGTATTCTGACTAAACAGCTAATCTAACTGTAATGATTATAATAAATAATACAGTAAAAAAATCTTTCAGAACTCATTAGATTTCAATAAAACGGCTTCAAGTTATAGTACTGTATTAATATCAAGGTTGCATAAAAATCATGACTGTTTCTTTAAAAATCAAATTAAAACCATGACTATTTTTACACAAAATAATAAATATCAATAATATATAAATAATCTATCAAAGCGGAAAAAAGAATTTTAGTTCAACATTTAACAGCAAGTGCTTCATGAGGAAACATAGAAAGAATTTTTTCGACATTTAGTTGGTGCATTCACAAATTCGGAATCGTTTGGGCACCGAAAAAGCCGCCAAATGTGTAGATCTTATGCTGAAACATTTTTGTTCATTTCCAAAGATTTATTTAATATCAAATATCGTTGTACTGTATTTGTTACTTAATTATAATATAAAGATTATAAATGGTTCAATAAATATTTTCATTATGACTTGATTTTTAATACCTGATAACCTTTGATTTAAACCAACGATTTTTTCAGCAAAATCTGTTTGATTTAAATCGTGATTTAAATCATTGATTTAAATCGTGATTTAAATCATTGATTTAAAACAATTTATTTAAATCAATGCAACCCTGATTAATATTTATTAATAATCAACGTTTCAACGAACTCAACGTACGTCTTCATCAGGAAAAATGATACAAGGATGAAGACATACGTTGTATTCGTCGAAACGTCGATCATTAATAAATATTAATACAGAACTCAAATCGTTTTATTATAATAAATAATAGTTACTAATATTGTGATGAATTATGTCGTTGCATGTTGTTTCTTCTTGTGATTATCTAGATGATGCGATTTAATAAATCCCTTATCACACAGATGACATTTATAAGGTCGTTGACCTGTATGTAAGCGCATATGCACCGATAAAGTGCCGGACTGCGAGAATGCCTTCTCACACACATGACACTGATACGGTTTCTCACCGGTATGAATTCGCATATGATGCTTCAGCAGACTGTTCGTCGCAAACTGTTTCTCGCATACCGTACAAGCAACAAACGTCTCTTTCGTATGCAGCCGCATATGACGTTTTAATTCCCAACTAACATAGAAACACTTATCGCACATATGGCATTTGATATTCTTTTCGCTCGTATGCGTTTTCCTATGCAGATAGTAACCGCCGTAATTCTGAAATGTTTTCTCGCACATATCACAACGAAACGTTCGATTCATATGTTTATCGGTGTGAATCTTTAATGCGCTCCGCGTTTTAAACATCTTCGAACAGATGCTGCATTCGAACGTTTTCGCATCACTATGAATTAGCATGTGCGTTTTTAAGCCGCTTATTTGCACGAATTTCTTTCCGCATATTTCGCACATATGCGGCCGATCGCTAGCGTGAAATTTCATATGCGTACTTAAACGATTTTTCGCTTTGAACTTCTTATGACAGATCTTGCACGCGTAGGGTGCATCCTCGGCATGAACAAGCATATGCGATTTTAACGATGAATAGGTGAATGTTTTCTTATCGCAATAGTCGCATGCGAACGGTTTAATGCCCGTGTGTCGAACAATATGCTTGCTCAATGAATGCTTATTCGCGAAATGTTTATTACAGATCTTGCATAAGAATCGTTGATTTCTTTGATCCATAATATAAGTTGATTTATCTATTGTTTCAAGCAATTGACTTATTTTCGATGATGTATTCGTTTTTCTTCGTTTCTGTTCGATTTTTTCTTCTTCCGAAGCAACCGAAGAGCAATCGCCTTCACTGTCACTTACTTCGTGTGTAGCAAATGAATTTTGAAAATCATTTCTATCGGTATCCACTTCTTCTTGTATTTGTTCCTCCTTATTTGAGGATGTGGTATATGCAGTTGAATGAAACTGATTAGATGAATTAATATTTACGTTAGTGTCTTCAAATAAATTTGCATTTAAAAATGTTGAAGAATCTTTTTCAATTTTAAAAAGTACTGTTTCCTCCTCTTTAATAACTTCTGTTTTCAAATGTTGTTGTTTCCAATAATTATATGAAAAAATACAAACTTTTTGAAAATCATAAGCTTGCTGTAATTTCTCACAACATTTTGAACAAATTATTGATGGTATAATTTCTTCAGTTTGAACCTATAATTATAACTCAATATAAAAACATATAATCACTTTATTGATGATAAAATTTATTCTTACCATATCGTTAAATAAAGATTTCAATTTATCAACATATTTTACTTCATCGACATCGGTATCATTAATATTAACAACAACATTTGTTACTTTAATACAAATTCGACATAAATCTTCTATTAATTCCATTATTACTTTTACTATCTAAATGAAAATAACAAATACAAATGTCAAATTTAAATATTCACATGAACATCGTAGGAAACATAAAACATGAAACTCAATAGAATAAAATTGTGTTTATAAAAATTTCTTAATACCTACTTTTCAGCAGCAAAATTTTACAAATAATTTCATGTAAGTACTTACAATATACTTTTTTAATTATTCTTACTCTAGAGTTTAATAAACTGTTATATCATATATTTAATATAAATAAATAAAAATAATAATTAAAATACTTATTTTTAATCATTATCAGTTTGAAACATACGCTTACCTGTAGTATATAACATAAAAAGTAGTAAAACTAAATATTTTAAAAATAAAATAAATATATTAAGTATTTAATTAAATTTTTGGCTGGAGTAAGATATACAATCCCGAGAAGTTGCTGTATTCACGAATATTAAAAAAAACCAGATTTGCGCATACGTGAACATCGGAACGCCCATATTTGGTGTATAAAAACCAGTGAACCTCAAAATGTTTTATTAGTAATTTTCCTTTTGTTATGTTAAGAAGTCCGGTAGGTTAGGGTAGGTTTGGTAGGTAGGTTTCAGGTAGGAGTTTGTTTTTTAAAGACCGTAAAGAAGTCCGGTAGGTTAGGGTAGGTTTGGTAGGTAGGTTTCAGGTAGGAGTTTGTTTTTTAAAGACCGTTAAGAAGTCCGGTAGGTTAGGGTAGGTTTGGTAGGTAGGTTTCAGGTAGGAGTTTGTTTTTTAAAGACCGTTAAGACACATTTAAAATCACATTTTGTCATAATACACATTTTGAGAGTCACTGGTTTTTCAACTAACGTGAACACAGCAACATCTCGGGATTGTCTTACTTACTTATACCAAATTTTTAAATATTTGAAACCCGTATGACTCAATGCATAATTCTCAAAATATCGCATAAGTGTGAAGTAATTAAATTTTTTGGCAAAAATTGAACTATTGTGCAATTTTTCGCATTGTTTTTCTGGTTTAGAGAATAATGCATAATGTCACATAAATTTTAGATTTTTTTCGGAAATTTTTAGCACGACAAAATAAGTTTTTTGCTAAACAAATTATGCATGGCTGAAAAAAGAAAAACTACGACAAAAAAAATATTTTTTGCAAAGCAAATGTTGCACGACAAAATTAAATTAACGACAATAATAGATCATAACCAAAGCAAAACAAAAAGTATTTTAACCGGACTCATTGCAAGATAGAATAGATAAAAAGTTTTATTTTTATTTATAAATATAAAAAATTTGAAAATTTAATTGTTGTACAAACAACAATGTTTGTTGTTATTTTACTTAATTTTGCCGGGCTGATAAATTTTTTCCCATTTATTTTTAGTTCACAAGCATAATTATATTTATTGGTAAAAAATCTAAGTAAAAGTCAAGTTGGTAGTATGCATATAACTTCATAGGAATAAGTTGTCAGATTTTAATCAGTTCAACAAAATAGTAAACAAAAATATAATAATACATAATGAATGACAATTTAAAAACTTGCGAAATTTGTACGACAACCAATAAAGCAATTATAAATATTTATGAAATGGATAATGATAATGTTAAATACGTTGATAAATTAAAATCATTATTTAACGATATTGTAAGCATTTTCTAATAAACTAAATATATTTATTCATTTCATATATTTTAAGTTTCAGGATGAGAATTGTATACCTGAAATAATTTGTCTGGATTGTTGTAAGAATTTAGAAAGAGCTTATCATTTTAAGAAACAGTGCGTAACTGCATGTACAATATTAAAAAGTCGAAATACTGAACCAGAGAATATAAAAATAGAAAATGCAGATGAAAAATTTGATGAAGAAAATTTAAGAAGCAATGATAGTGATTCTGAAGCTGTTTTCATGAAAAGTAACAGCAATATTTTGCCAAAGATAAAAAGAGGATCAAAATCGAAAACCTTGCCACCTGTAATTGATAAATCAACATTTATTTTAAATAAGGAAAAAAATATCTTTTTTTGCAAAACTTGTAATAAGGATTTCGCAAATCGCGATTCACTCCGAAATCATATGTTACGACACACAGGTATCCGACCTTTTTCATGCAATCAATGCATGAAAAAAACATTCACATTTACATCATTAAAATCGCATATGTTAATTCATGCAAAGGAATCACCATTTTCCTGTACCGTATGCCATAAATGGTTTAAGGACAAAAATCGTCTATCATCGCATATGAAGTTTCACAATAGCGACCGGCCACATATGTGCGAGATTTGCGGCAAGAAATTTGTACAAGTCTGTGGCTTAAAAACCCATATGCTAATCCATAGTGAGGCGAAAACATTTGCGTGTGAGATCTGTGAGAAAAAGTTTAAGACGAGAGGTTCGTTAAAAATCCACACGGATAAGCATAGAAATCGAACGTTCCGTTGCGAAGCATGTGAGAAAACGTTTCAAAACTATAGCGGTTATTATTTGCATAAGAAAACGCACAGTAGCGAAAAGAACGTAAAATGTAGTCTGTGCAATAAAGCGTTCTATTTGCGTAGTCAGCTGAAACAGCATTTGAAAACGCATACGAAAGAACGAACGGTTTCGTGTCCTATATGCGGGAAACATTTTACAACCAATAGTGTCTTAAAGAATCATATGCGAATTCATACCGGTGAGAAACCGTATCAGTGTCATGTGTGTGAGAAGGCATTCTCGCATTCGGGCACTTTATCGGTTCATATGCGATTGCATACCGGTGAACGACCTTATCAATGTCAGCTGTGTAATAAAGGTTTTATTAAATCACATCATTTTCACAATCATATGAAGCGGCAACATTCTACTTAAATTTTATAAATCTATTCGAAAACGTAAGTCTTTCTCCCTCGCTAACAACAGTATAACGCTTTAATAGCCATATGTTTAAAACTGGATAATTTTAATATTTAGCCTCCATCACATCATAGAACTTTGTTATACGAAATTAATAGAAATTCCACTATTTCGGTAAAACTTTGTTGTATGTAACGCGTATATTAGGTACTTTTTACAATAATGATTAAACAATTTATTGCTCATTTTACAGTAATATGGTCGTAATAAAAACTAAAATAAAATAATATTTGTTTTTACATCGAACGAAGTTTCATGGAACAAAATTGTAAAATATCCTTGTCACATCGTAAAACATTGTTGTTCGAAATGAATTGTTTCATAAAAATAGAATCGACACTACTTTGGTAAAACTTTGTTGTATGAAACACCTGTGTTACTTATTTTACAATGATATATTTAAACAATTTATTACTCATTTTATAGCAAAGTTACAAACCGAACACACTTTTCCTGAACCGTTTCATCTATCTTGAACTAGTTTCCTGAACCGAAACCGGCCGTATAAAATTTCTGAATGCGTTTGAGTTTTTCCACATTGCCTTTAGATTTAAAGTGCAATACTAAATAAAATAATAAATATAATTATTATATTTGAAAACAGAAAAATCCAGGTAAATACTATGTAATTAATTTAAAACTTTTTTAAAAAAATATAGTTAGAATATTCGCATTAAATTGAATTTTAAATTGAAATGAACAGTGTAATAAATAAAACATTTTTTATAACAAAAAATATTAGTACAATAGGTAATTTAAACATTTAATTAAAACTATACAATATAATTATGACGTTTTTTATTGCATGTTTTTTTTTAATTGCAATTATTTTTAAATTAATAAGATTTTCAAATTTTAGTGGGACAAAAAACTTTTAATTTAAAAAAATTTGAACTAAACCGTTTTCAAACTGTTCCAGTTTTAATTTAAGTTAAACGGGAAAAATGAATCGATAAAATATTAAAAACCGCCAACCGAATCGGTTCAAAATTTTCTAGCGGTTGACAATCTTGTTTTATAGTAATAAATTCGTAATAGCAAAATTTTAAAGAAACTGTTTTACGACTACATCAAACAAAGTTTTATTATGAACAAAGTTGTATAGTGTGACATCGGTATTGAGGAGGCCAGTTCTAATTGCTATAATCAAACACATAACTCAAATACGCAAAAGCTGAATTTTAAATGGAATACTTTAACTAATTATTGCAAAACTTAGATAATTTATATATGCAATTAATTATTTAATAAAAATTCGTATGTAATTACAGAATTTACATATAATAAAAATTAATTAATTATCTAATTGTTAATATTTTCTTTGAATGATATTATTTCGATTTAAAAAAATTTATTATTTATTTTTATAAAGATTATTCATAACTTTTTCAAATAAAATGTAGTAGTACTTTTTATACATTATGTTCAGTTTTCTTGAAGATGGTTTAGATACATTAAGAAATTATTAAAATATAAATACATTTTTTATGTTAATTTTATTTTATTAAAATACTAATACAATTTTTTTTATTTAAATTCTTTCACCAATGGGACGAATTGTTAATTCTTCAATCTGAAAGAAAAGAAAAAGCAAATGAATTACTACTTAATTCTAATACTATTACTTGATATTTTTTAATGATCATGATATCGAAATTTTGTTAAATGAAATGCAATTTTTCTTTATCTTGTAATTTAGCCAGATTTTATAAATATGAAGCAAAAATTATTATTATTTTTATAACGTCTGTTTTGTTTATATGCAATATTAATTTTAAATAAAAGACAAATGTGACAGAACAGAATTAAGCTCGATTTATCATTAGACCAAAACAGCCATATTTTCTGTTTTTAATTGGAAATAGTTTTTGGCATTTATTTCATTATGTTTTGTTTCTTTTATTACACTAAGGTATAAAGATTAAGGTGAAAAGAATAATAAGCAAATTTGAAATATACATATAATAAGTAATTTATGCAACAAATGCATAAACTAGCAGTAGCCGAGGACAAGTTCGCCAATTTTATGAGTGCAAAAATGGCACTTACTTCATGTGTTCTATACAATATTTTTTTTATTGAATTTAACATACATATAATCACTAATTTGTTTTATCGATAAACTGTTATTTTATAATATCATATATTATGAATATTTCACATACCATAACATTTGGTGGTGTTCCAAGAACGTACAAAACAGCATCTGCAATATTATCAGCTTCTAGACTAGGAATATTTTTAAATTTCTCTTCCATTTCTTTGTCCATAACAAAGCCATTTGCTGTCGCAAGTTCTGTTTTTACATGACCAGGACTTACACTCTGTGAAAAGATGTTTTGTTTACTAACAATAAGTAGTATAAAGTAGTCAATATATAAACAATAAATTACACCAAACTATTTTAGATATAAAAATACCAGGGCTTCAAACCGAAACTGAACCGAAAACCGAAAAAAACCGTTATTTTTGCTGGAACAAAAACCGGAACTGAACCGAAAAAAATATCGATTTATTTCGGTTCTATATATGTTGAAAACATTTTTTTATTTTTTTGTTTTTTGTGGATGAATACTAGGGTGGTCGTTATTTTGGCAATGTCAAAATTTCCTTCATCTGACCCTCTAAAAAGTTTCAAAATGTTGAAAAAATAAGGTGTTCAAAGTTACAGCAATTTATTTTAACATGAACCCGTGCCGCAAGACGAAGTTCTTTGTCTAATTTCCTTAAAAACACAGTTTAGAGACTAGGGCTGACAAAACGGTTTTAGGTTTGATTTTTCGGGTTAAAAATTGATAACCTAATGCATTTTGGTTTGTTGTACAGGGTGGGCAAATTTGGACGTTTTAATAGGGGAACTCGGAAACTATAAGAGATATGGAAAAATAGACCGCGCATCCTCGATCCCCTTTTTTGAGAGAAACTCAATTATGAAAACAAAAATTAGCTATCGTCTTTTGTTTTCGAGTTATGGCGAAAAGTTCGCTTTTTCCGTATTTTGATAAATGGCGATATCTCGATGGTTTTTTAAATTAGACGAAAATAATTTTCACATTCTTAAGGCACTTTTTCTAGTAGAATGAAATGGTCTTAACGGATATTATAAATCTCCGTTAATTCTCGGGTTATAACATAAAGTTGTGTTTTTTTAAATACAAGTCATAGTCGGCTCTAACTTAGTTAAATAGAGAATTTTTTTCTCTTTTCAATGATATACAGTGTGTTGACCGCGACCCCGGAACATAGGACTTTAACATGTAATTTCGAGAAATTGCGATATACTACTTTCTCGAGTAAAATTCGAAGAAATACTTAGAATACTTTTCGATAGGGCATAATAAGTTTTATAATTTGGTTTTAGTTTTAATTTGCTAGCATGTGCCGTGTGGGCTCTAGAATTTTTTTTTTTATTTTTTGGGTTTTATTTTTTTTCTCAAAAACTATGAGGTGTAGGAAAATAAGCATTACATGGAAAAATGAGGAATAATAAGTACTATAATTTGGTAAACAAACAAATTTGGTGAACAAACCAGGGTACCCCCTTGAGAGATTTTCAAAAATTCAGTTTATAATTTTTTTCTACTAAACGATGCAACCTCGAATAATGGTTTGTTTACCAAATTATACTACTCATTATTCCTCATTTTTTCATGTCATACTTATTTTCTTATACCTCATAGTTTTTGAGAGAAAAAAATAAAACCCAAAAAATCAAAAAAAAATTCTAGAGCCCACACGGCACATGCTAGCAAATTAAAACTAAAACTAAATTATAGAACTTATTATGCCCTATCTAAAAGTATTCTAAGTATTTCTTCGAATTTTACTCGAGAAAGTAGTATATCGCAATTTCTCGAAATTACATGTCCTATGTTCCGGGGTCGCGGTTAACACACTGTATATCATTGAAAAGAGAAAAAAATTCTCTATTTAACTAAGTTAGAGCCGACTATGACTTGTATTTAAAAAAACACAACTTTATGTTATAACCCAAGAATTAACGGAGATTTATAATATGCGTTAAGACCATTTCATTCTACTAGAAAAAGTGCCTTAAGAATGTGAAAATTATTTTCGTCTAATTTAAAAAACTATCGAGATATCGCCATTTATCAAAATACGGAAAAAGCGAACTTTTCGCCATAACTCGAAAACAAAAGACGATAGCTAATTTTTGTTTTCATAATTGAGTTTCTCTCAAAAAAAGTGATCGAGGATGCGCGGTCCATTTTTCCATATCTCTTATAGTTTCCGAGTTCCCCTATAAAAACGTCCAAATTTGCCCACCCTGTACAAAAAATGCGATATTTATAAATAGTTTTAACACTTGACAGCTGTCTTTAAAACTGTCAAATTATTTAAAAAAACAGGTTATTTCGACATTTAAAAATAATTTTTTTTATGCTTGAAGTTACTAACTTTTATATTGTCATTAAAGCTGTCAAATTAGTTAAAAACGGTATTTTGTCGTCTTAAAAACTAGTTTTGTTTTATGTTTGAAGTTGTTAACCCATATATTTATTGGAAGTTTATAAAAAGGACTAGAGACTCTTTAGTGACTTAAAAGATCAAAAAAATATTTTTTTAAATTACAAAATAGCGTTTTTAATTAATTTGACAGCTTTAATAACAACTGTCAATTGTTAAAATTGTTTTTCAATTAAAATTGTATTAAATATGAGGACCAGTAACTTCAAGCATAAAAATTTTTTTAAAACGTCGAAATAGCTTTTTTTTTAAATAGTTTGACAGTTTTAAAGACCGGTCAAGTGTCAAAAAAAATTGAAATTGCCAAAATAACGACCACCCTAATGAATACTCAGTTTTAATGAAATTAAGGATCACTTTGAGGAATGTGTATTTTTTGATACCTTTGCTTTTGAAAAATCTTTAAATAGTTTAAATGAAAATACATTGGTAAATATTTTAATAATTAAAGTAATTTTTATTTTTCTAATTATAATTTAATAAAAATCCTGTATACAAGAATTTGTTACGTTAACATATGTTATCTTATTATTATATAATTAAAGCATACATATACGCATTATATAAGTTTCGAGTAATAAATTATATTATTATCGTATATTATATACTTTTAATTATTAAACCTTTAATTAGTTATAATTATTATTTATATTATATTAATGTATCAATTTATGTAGTATGCTTATTATAAAAATAGGAATAAAATGTTATAAATTATGGTAGAAAATAAGTTTTTAATACAAATAAAAATATTTAAAAAAATTAAAAATTAATTACTCGGAACTGAACCGAAAATCGAAAAAAACCCTAATTTTTGCCGGAACAAAAACTGGAACCGAATCGATATACTTATATTTTTTTAATTGAACCGAAACGAAAAAGTAACGGTTCAAAGCCTTGATAAAAAGAATATAGTTATTTATATGAAAGAATTATGAATTTCATATTTCTTATGTAATGAGTAAAAATTTTCTTTTCTCAAATATTATAGAAGACACAAGGGATGGTATTACAAGCTCGGTTTTTGGGTGTTGTAGTTTTGTTTACTCCTGCTCTTATGGCATTTGTATAGTGTTAAAATTTATATTAGTTAAAACTAATATTAAAACCAAGCTTGTAATAGGAACCATTATGTATGAAAAATAATTATATTTCGGCACACTCTGTAATTTACAGCGTGTACCAAAATATACAGTTATATAAAACAAATTTAAAGAATTACAACAGATAATAAATGTACGAAATGAAAGAAAAATACTCTTACCGTAATTTTAATCTTACTACTCAATTCATTGAGTTCATGTCGCAATGTTTGCGCTAGTGCAGTAACTGCAAATTTACTGGCTGGATAGACATTCGCACGCGGAATTACCGATGGCACATAATGTCCAGCGATGCTGTTTATGTGAATGATATGACCAGCAATTTCTTCACTTTTCGATCGCATTGATTTGATTGCTTCTCGTGTACAAATACTTAAGCCCAAAACGTTTGTATCAATTACACGACGCCATTCGGCAGCATCTCCATCTGAATGAAAATTTTAAAGAAAATATATTAACAAATATAGCTATTAATATTTATCAAAATAAATCTGTGTCGTGGACTACGAAGCAACTTAATACAAATACAAAACACAATTTAAACTTTTAGTTTATTTAGTAAAAATGCTTTTACCAAATAATGTAGTTGGCCGAACAACACCGGCATTATTAATAAGTACATGTACAGTGCCAAGATTTTCTTCTACCCATTTAAATCCTTTTAAGATATCGTCTTCACTTGTTAAATCACATTTGACTGCGTACAATTTCCCTTTTTTTCCTACTAATTTATTTGCTAATTTTTCTACTCTTTCTGCACGTCTTGCAAAACCAGCTACCTAAAACAAAAAAATGGTACACTACATTTGTTTTATTTACATATAACAAAAACATTTGGAATGTTTTGATTGTGTAGTGTAGCTGATACCAATAAACATTTTACTCTTTATTTTATAAGAGAATATTACAATATTGATGTATAATATGGAATATTGCTTTTGGCTGCGATTGTGTATATCTGTATGTAAAATGATCTAAATATTTTTTAATAAAATATATAAGTATAGCATTAAATTCAAAAACTTTATTAAAAAATAAATAATCATTGTTGGTATTGCACGAAAGCAACCCTAGCAAAAAAATGTTTTAAATGAAACAAAAAAGATTTAAAATATTTACTTTCATTCCAGCTTCAACGAGACGGATAACAGTAGCTTCACCTATTCCAGCACTTGCACCAGTTACTATAGCCACTTTATTTTCCCAACGTTCCATTTTTCAATTATTATTATTATATATTAAAAAAAAATTGTATGGAAAATTTTTATCTTACGTTTAAGCCCTGCTTTTTTAATTAATAAAAATAAAGATCTTCACTTTTATAGTATTCTCTACAGAAATTTTAGTACAATCTCACATGTAAGATGAAATGATTACTCATTAATAATTATATTATTTATCCAGTGGCGTAGCCAGAAACTTGTCATGGGGGGGGGGGGTTACTAAAAAAATGATATAATGTTAATCAATAAAGATAATACTATAATTTGTATAAAAAATAAAGAGCAATAAAAATTATTTTTATAAAAATGAAAGTAAAATAACATATTTCATATTTCACATACGTATGTTTTTGGTAATTCAGGTTCTTGGGGGGGGGGTTCCAACCCCCCTGACATCCCCCTGGGTACGCCACTGGATTTATCAATTATCATTATGAACAAATATGAGTTGTTTACTTAAGTAAAAGATAAGACAATTTGCTATTTATTTCTACATGTTATCTAACATGTTTTTGATTTTTTAATTATGTGATAAATTTTCTAAGCATCTCTTACCAATTACCTAATAATAAAATACGATGTTTATTTTTAATAAATTAGCTTACCAAGTGTTGCTCATTTATCTAAAATAACAAATTTTTTTATTTATCTTTTCAAGGTTTTATGCCGATTTTATCATATTAGGTGTTAAATTATTTATATTAATATTAATGTTTTAATAAATTGAAATTAATAATTGTGTAAAAATAAAGCAATTATTTAAAAATCAAATTACTATTATAATTAATTCTTTTTATAGTAACATAAGACTAATTCAATATAATACAGTGGCGTAGCCAGGGGGGGTTAGGGGGGGTTGAAACCCCCGCCAAGGACCTGAACGACCAAAAACATAGGTATGTGAAATATGAAATATGTTATTTTACTTTCATTTTTATAAAAATAATTTTTATTGCTTTTTATTTTTTATACAAATTATAGTATTATCTTTATTGATTAATATTAGTAACCCCCCCTTTGACAAGTTTCTGGCTACGCCACTGATATAATATATACACGTATTGTTCCATTTATACAGGGTGTAACAGAATAACTATTCCTAATTTTAACTGGAGTATCCTGGGCTCAGAATATGAAGATTTAATGCAAATCACTGAGATAAAATGTGGCTCCTTACTGAGCTACAGGGTGTTTTATATAAAAATTTAAAAACGATTTTTGCCCAGTACTTTAAAACTATTTGACGTATCCTTATCATTCTGGGCAGGAACTGTAGGTACCGTACACCATACTAAATTTTGTTAAACAAAAGTTTCTGGCTACTGCCAGTGGCGTACAACAGGGGCAAGTGAGAGGTTGATCCTTCCTAAATTCTACGCCACTGGCGGAATTGTCATTTTAGCACGATTTTTCGATTCTCCAATACTTGCTGTGTAAAAAACATACTCTTTCTTTGTAACGATAAAGTCACTGTTTTTCGAGATATTTAAAGTTAAACATAAGCTGCACCCTAGAGATTTTTTCAAAATTTGCTAAAAAAAATCTGAAAAAATTCAGTAAAATAGAGAAAAAAATTAGCTACATAATATCTAAGTAACTTTTTCTCTAACTCATTTTGGTTTGGCTGGAAAAATTATTGAAAATTAATATTTTTTGCATTTTATTTTTTTTATTTTCAATAATTTTTACAGCCAAATCAGAATGAGTTAGAGAAAAAGTTACTTAATTATTATGTAGCTAATTTTTTTCTCTATTTTACTGAATTTTTTCAGATTTTTTTGAGCAAATTTTGAAAAAATCCCAAAGGTGCAGCTTATGTTTAACTTTAAATATCTCGAAAAACAGTGACTTTATCGTTACAAAGGAAGAGTATGTTTTTACACAGCAAGTATTGGGGAATCGAAAAATTGTGCTAAAATGACAATTCCGCCAGTGGCGTAGAATTTAGGAAGGATCAACCTCTCACTTGCCCCTGTTGTACGTCACTGGCAGTAGCCAGAAACTTTTATTTAACATAATTTAGTATGGTGTACGGTACCTACATTTCCTGCCAAAAATGATAAGGATACGTCAAATAGTTTTAAAGTACTGGGCAAAAATCATTTTTAAATTTTTATATAAAACACCCTGTAGCTCAGTAAGGAGCCACATTTTATCTCAGTGATTTGCATTAAATCTTCATATTCTGAGCCCAGGATACTCCAGTTAAAATTAGGAATAGTTATTCTGTTACACTCTGTATATATATATATATATATAAGTTCGTTCGCTTGGTTGATATAGGGCAATAACATGGGATTTCGATAATATGCAGAATACTACTTTCTGAAGTAAAATTCGAAGAAATACTTAGAATACTTTTCGATAAAAAATAAAAAGTTATATAATTTGGTTTTAGTTTTAATTTGCTAGCATGTACCGTTTGGGCGCTAGAATTTTTTTTAAATGTTTTTTAGAATTTTCAATAATTTTTCCTGCTAAATTAATATGAGTTAGAGAAAAAGTTACTTAGCTATTATGTAGCTAATTTTCAGATTTCAGATTTTTTTGAGCAAATTTTGAAAAAAGTCTTTTTCGAAATAAGACTTTCTTCAAAATTTGCTCAAAAAAATCTGAAAAAATTCAGTAAAATTGAGAGAACCCTAAGCACAAAAGATTTTGGGGGCCTCTCCCCCCCCCCCTCGCTTTTTGAACAAAATTTATTATAGAATAAAGTGTTTTGTAGAGTAATCAAATTCTCTGATTCGTAGAAAAGGTTATTGCCAGGAAAAATAAGTAAATGAATATTGACACCATTAGTACGTCTTCTTATGGTGATGTCGAAAGTCTGCTGTAACAAAGTTAGTGTTTTTGTTAATAAAAAATGAACTAATAATAATTTTACTATAAACCGACCTTTCCGACATTCTATGAATGTTGGAGAATATGTGTGACTGACAAATGATAACATAATTTTTTACTACTTTTAGAAATGACCAGTCGTTAGACATACGCAAACTTTTATGTTCCAATAGTTTCTTTACTTCGTTATTTTTCTTTTTTCAGAAAAATTGACACTATTAGTTTTTTTAATTTTTAATTTTTTACAATTTCCGCGGGGCCCCCAAAATTTCGGGGCTCTAAGCTATAGCTTAGTCAGCTTATGCTATAATCCAGCACTGTATATATATATATATATATATATATATATATATATATATATATATAGATATATATATATATATATATATATATATATATATATATATATATAGATATATAGGGTGATTTATGACGTCGGGGAAAAACTACACCGGATGCTTCCTATGAGTAATCTAAATGAAAAACTTCAAACAAAAATGTTTAGTAACGGAACATACTAAAAAAAAACCTAAACCAACCTACTAACCTAACCTACCCTAAATAGCCAATTGCGTAAAAATACTGTATGTATAAATAGCCAATTGCGTATACATACCGTATGTATAAATAGCCACTCTATAATTTTAAAAATATGTACAATGTACGACAAATATATATTAAATAACACCGAAAATATGTATTCTGACAAAAATATAAGTGAACAAAATATATATTAAAATAAAACAGTTTTAGGTTGTAGTTTTGTATTAATATTTATTAATAATCGACGTTTCGACGAATTAAAAGTACGTCTTCATCAGGAAAAAAGATACAAATGACATTTACAGTAAAATAAAACAACATAGATACAAGTTACTAGGTAACATAAGTAACTAGATCATAATTTTTTTTATAAATTTTTAAGTAGGGGAAGTCAAATTTTATTTAAATCAATGCCATTTCACACTGATTGATGTTATCTTTTTCTTGATAAATTTCTATTGCTTCTCTTATCAATTTGCTATTAATATTGATGGATCTTGCAATTATTACAGGATTTTCGAACTTTACATCATAAAATTTTTGTAACGCACATTGTGTAATTACAACATATATGTTCTTACGGCAAAAAAAATTAACGACAAAAAATGTAAGTGAATGACCAAATACATGCCGGCCTTGAAATTTTCACGACAAATTAACGAATTGGTTTAGAGAAGATCAAAAATCTTTAGATGTATTGACTGTTTTAAAAAAAATTAAAATATTTTTTTTTACCTGTTCTGTACTGCAATAAGTTCAAGTTGTAATCTTAAGATAAATTGACTATTTTGTCCTGTTATATACTAATTTTATTGAACGGGTTGTACCATTATATATTTTTTGTACACAATAAAAATTTATTGCAAGGCATAAGTAATCTCAATTTTTGAGTGCAATAAATCCAATACAACTAATAAAATTAAAATCGTGCATTTACTCTAAAATTAGTAAGTAGTTTGAATCAGAACCACTATCACTAATTTGATGAATATTGAGTAGGGTAGTCAGTAATAAATATTTTTATTTTTATATTTCCGTAGTCGACATTTTATGTTACCAATGCCATTACCCTGTACAAATAACACAAATAATAATAAATTTTAAATAAATGCGCTTAAATGTTTTGAGCGCCATCTGTTAACAAGCATGGAAAGTAATAGACATATGCGTTATCTTCCTTCCTTATCTATGTGCGTTATATTTATTCACTTAATTTGATACTCGTATTCCTGGTATTAAATGAAAAATATTTTGCAAATTTTCATATTTTTTAACTTAATAAATGAAGCCATAATATTTATTCAATATTGTTATCTAAAGTGGGATTTGTGTGGGCGTACAGTAAAACTGTTCTAGATGGCAGTGCACGTATTTTATATATATAAATTAGTTTTGCTCTTGTCAGTGACAGAAAGAGTGGAGTGCGTGTTTGACGTTTACGTGATCTAAACAAAATTTGATAGATCCGGCATTTAAAATGATCTCAAATAGAAAAATAGTAAACGCGTTTCAAGTGATATGTGTTATTTATTTTATGTCGTTCAATTTTTCTTTCTTAATAGCAAGTGAAATTAAAAAGTATCCGCTTTTAATGCCAAATGTCAAACCAAATAGGGTATGTTATATACGTATTGTCACATATGTTATACATATTGCCTACGAATCAGTGCAATTTATTACTAATTTTGTTTTTAATGCACATAATGTAATAACGTATTTTTAAATAATTGCTATTATATGAACATTATTATTATTATTAACTTATTTCTATAAAATTAAATTAGCTAGTTTAGAACATTCAATGTTTTTTTAACTTACAATCACTGTGATTTTTAGTTAATGGGTTTTACCAGAAAAATAATATAAAGTACATTAAAATTATATTAGACAATTAAATACTTTTATACAAAACTATTATTTTTTATTTTTTAGCCAGAATTATATTTATGTACACCGATAAAAGTGGTACCAAATAAAAGTTATTATATTGGTAAGTATCTATTATCTCTTATTTAATCATTAATATAAAAATAAAGCAATACAGAATTTTATTTGGTTGAAGAATTATTATTAAATTATATTCTTACAATTAACAAGTTACTAATTTTGTATAAAAAAAATCTTTAAATGATATGCTATATAAATAAAATTGAAAATTTACATATTTTTTATTTTTAAAATGAGTTCATTGTCAAAAAATGTTTTTTTTTTATGATTAAATATATGAAATGGAAGTTATAAAAATGATTTGTAATTTATAATCGTATTTTTAGTCGGTTTTGAACCAAATGCAACAATGGCAACAGCTCATCATATGTTATTGTATGGTTGCACAAATCCAGGAAGTGATGAATTAGTATGGTTAGTAGATCAAATCATGTATAAAAAGTACATTTAAAAATTATTTGAATTTTAAAGGAATTGCGGCGAAATGGTATCTGGCGACGGTAACGATAGACAGCAACATAGTCCTTGTGCTGAAGGCTCTCAGGTAATAATTATTTCTAATATTTTATAATTTTAAAGCTACATATTTAATTTACATAAATAATCCAACTTTATTTTATATTGAATTATCTAAAAATAGAGAAAAATATTATTACGTTTATCTAAGTGAAATGAAATAATAGATTTGTTATCTAATATCAATTTGGTATATTTGATCGATAACGATAACGATTCGAGAGTTTGTAATAATGAAAATTTTATTTGCGTGGGCGGCAGAATTTGCGCATCATATTTTACGTAGGTGGTTCAACTACAAACTCATTTATTTTTTTATCACAATATAATTTATAATTGTTATAATGTGGGTGAATTTTAGACAAATTAGCTTTTGAAATTCTTAATCTTAAACTAAATAAACTGTTGCAAACAGTAGCTCAATATTATATATATTAATTAATTAAATAAATAATAATTAGGATATTTAAATTTATTCGTTAAAGATTACAAGAACAATATGAACTTTTAGACATTGGTAATAAATTCGAAATATTAAAATTTTTCAAAATTGAATGTTATTATTTTTAATTTATTAATATCAGGGTTGCATAAAAAATCAAGAAATATTTTTTTTTGATTTAAATTAAATAAAAATTATTACTAATTTTACACAAAATATCGAATGGTGGAAGAGCATGCAGGATGTAAAAAAATTCTTTCTGAAACGGAAAAAAGAATTGTAGTTCAACATTTAACAGCAAGTGCTTCATCAGCAAGCATGGAAAGAATTTTTTCGACATTTGAATTGGTGCACTCAAAAATTCGGAATCGTTTGGGCACCGAAAAAGCCGCCAAATTAGTTTTTGTTATATAAACAGTTGAACTCTTAAGTTTGATATTCTGATAAAAAATGTAGGTATAGATCTATGCTGAAACATTTGCTCATTTCCAAAGATTTATTTAATATCAAAAATCGTTGTATTGTGTTTGTTGTTTGATTATAATATAAAGATTATAAATGGTTCAATAAATGACTTAATTTTTAATACCTGATAACTGTCGTAAAATGATCTTTGATTTAAATCAATGATTTTTAGCAAAATATGTTTGATTTAAATCGTGTTTTAAATCTATTTAAATCAATACAACCCAGATTAATATTAATAATTTTGAAAACAATTTTTCAAACATTATTTTATTGTATTAGAGAAAGTAAGGTTTGAAGTTGTTGTAGGTAATATATGCGTGGGCGCGCGATGCTCCTATGTTAACATTACCGCAAGATGTTGGCTTTCAAGTTGGTAAAGATTCTGCTATAAAATATATTGTACTGCAAGTACATTACGCAACAATTGACAAATTCAAAGATGGTAGTACAGATGATTCGGGAATTTTCTTGTATTATACAGAAACAGCGTAAGTAATTACTCTAGTTCAGGGGTGTTCAAACTTTTCTGCCGCAAATTGGGGCCAAATTGGGATTTAAATCCATGAATATGTGAATTAAAAAAATCTCATTATGACTATGGCAGCATTGAATTTTATTTTTGTACAGTTCATTACAAACATGACTAAATTATACATAATTAGAAAATTATTTCATGCAACTTTTAATGGGAATGATGTAACTGTGTTTTTTTGCTGAAGAATTATAAGCAATGATTATCCGATAAATTTGTCCTGTACTTTGATTTCAGATATTTCATCCTGGAAAAAGTTTGTTCGCACAAATAGTAAACATAGAAATAAATTTACAATCAAATTGCTTTAAATTTGGAAACTCTTTTGCATCCAAAAATTTGTAAAAATCGACCAGGTTTTTTTTCTTATATTTATCCTTGATTTGATCGTTAGCTTGAAATTCAATCATTTCCATTTGAAACTATCAAATATGATTTTTGTATTTTTTCAATTTTCGATATAGATTTTTGAAAATGAAAAAGTTTCGCGTGCAAAAACAATATTTTTCAAAAACCTTTGCGGGCCGCATAAAATCACTTGCCGGGGCCGTAGTTTGGACACGTCTGTTCTAGTCGAAAACTTAGCATTATGAAATATAAAAATTTCAACTTTGTTATTTTTTTTAGGAAGAAAAAATTAGCGGGAGTATTATTGCTTGGTACAGGTGGCTTAATTCCACCCAATTCTATAACAAAAATGGAAGCAGATTGTGAATTAAAAGAGAAAAAAATTATTTATCCTATTGCGTATCGTACTCATACGCATTCCTTAGGTAATTTTCATCATTTCATATTCATTCTTGTTTCTTTAGCGCATGAAACGTTATTTCTCTCATACTTGTAGGCAAGATAGTATCGGGTTATCGTGTTCGGGCAAATGATAATGGTCAAGATGAATGGACTTTATTAGGGAAAAGAGATCCATTGACTCCACAAATGTTTTACCCTGTACTTAATTTTGAGCCAATTATGTATGGCGATAGACTGGTAATTACATCAAATAGTTTTTCCATCTAATAACCTAGCAAACTTACCATTTCAATATTTTAGGCTGCTCGTTGTACAATGGAAAGTCATAGGCCAACTACAACTCATATTGGGTATGTATTCGTATTCATAATTTGCAGGTTATTATATATATATATATATATATATATATATATATATATATATATATATATAAAATGATTATTTGTAACGACTAGGAAATTTATATAATTAAGATTGATAGTGGGTGTTGTAGTCTACAACACCCACTATCAATCTTAATTATATATATATATATATATATATATATATATATATAAATATATATATATATATATATATATATATATAAATATATATATATATATATATATATATATATAAATATATATATATATATATATATATAAATATATATATATATATATATATATATATATATATATATATATATAAATATATATATTCTGATTTCCAAATAGCGTTTCTAATTTTCATTGAAATGGGGACTTTTCGCAGTTTTTTTCTAATATAATATTAGAAAAATATTTTAGTTTTGGTAATTTGAAACACCGGGCGAATATATTATAACCTAACCTAACCTTCGAATGAACATATGACTTTGACATGCAAAATCATACTTTTGTAATTTTCAGCTTTCCTAATTATTTTAAGCAATAAAGTTCCAAATAAATGTTTTAGAGCATAAAATTTTGCATCTAAATCAATAAACTAAATTAATTTTGCATGCTTTATAACGGTAGAAATTAATTATGAAAATATCAAAGTTAACTCAAAAATAACCATACCCGTGGAATTAATACAGAAAAATGAACAAATTTTTGTCGTTTTATCTATAATATTAATTTAATTAATTACTACAAATATTTTTATAAAATAAAGATATTTTGTTCTCATTCATTCAATTTATTTAATATTTTTTCTTTTTTTTTTTTTTGTAACAATTCCATGGCCATTCCATGGTTTTATATGTTAATTTACGTAAAAAAAATAAATGGTACTGTTTCTTTTTTTTTTTTTTCGAAATATGTAAATTTATAAAAACTATTTTAGTTTGAACTACCGGGCAGAAATACGTATACAGAGATATTGACTATTCAAGCTAATAACGTTAGCGAATAAACATGTGTATTTAACATATGCATAGTACAATATAAGTGACGCAATACGTTCACTGTATATGCTTAAAATTACTAATATAGAAGATAAAAAATATTTTAGTATTATAATTACTTTTGCATGTTTACATTTGAACTGTCAAATGATGTAATGATTATGACAATTTGTTATGCAGCAATCATGTCGTTTACTTACTTAAAAAAAATAGAGATTATACTAAAATGGCGATACATGTATCATTTATCATTTGTCAAAAATATAGTTGCAATGCCCCACGAAGGGTACGTTAGTTCAAATATATGAAGCCATGATAACGTCACGTAAAATTAAAAATTGTAATTAATAAAAGATGAATTTAAAAAATATTATTATTTATGCAAATAATTTTTTATATCAATAAATTGGATAAACAAGAAATAATTTTCTTTTACATGTTAGGTCTCCATTTTCGATATTTTCATATCAAATTTATATCATTAGAAAGCATGCATCTTATTTATTGATTTGGATGCAAAATTTTATGCTTAAAAATTTTTATTGGAGTTTTTTGTTTGTCTAAAATAATTAGGAACTTAGAAAATTACAAAAGTATGTTTTTTTTCCATGTTAAAGTTCTTTGTTTGATAGTTAAGATTATCATTTTGTATAATAGTTTTAGCAAAGTAATATGTGCACAAAATATATGCTTCTAATTGGTAAATACTAGAAATAGATTTATAGATATCTAGTAGCGCAAATAATAGTGAAGTTTCTTGATATGAGAGAAAAACTTAACACATCGTATTACAAATATTTACTATGAAATACTTATTAGACTATTAGGACATTATTATAGTCCACAGACGTTACAATTTATCGTACAACGAGTTGTGCTTTAAGTTGCTCAAACAATTGAAAAGCATATTGAAACAATTTTTACCCGAAGACATGTACTACAGATTGAAAAAAAGCTCCATACATGTTGCAATTATTGTTTAAACAATTACTAAGATAGTACATCTTGTACGATAAATTGAAACTTCTGTGAGACGTTTAATATTTTAAACTTTTATTTAAAAAAAATTAAATTTTTTTAATATCAATAAATAAAATAAGAATAAAATCATTTTTTAATGAATAAAGTTAATTAGTTGAATAATAAATTCGAATTGAATAATAAATTCGATTGAATAATAATAATGATAATGCTAGGTAAGCATAATAAATGGTTTGAAGTAGTCGATGGTTGATATTTTAACACGTTACAAATTTTGTAATCGCTTTTAAACTAACTATCCGATGAGCTAGAGACTTGAAACTTTAAATATAGCTCAGAACTGGATGACAATGCAATATTAACTAATTAATTTCGTTAACTGATTAATCAATATTACATATATTAAATTAAAGTTAATTAATTAACTTTATTAATTATAATTATTAAATTAATTAATTAGGTTCAAGTTAAACAAGATTAAAAAGCAGAAAATAATTATTTAAATAAAAAAACATATTAATATACGACTTTTTTTAACACGGACTAAAAATTATAAAATGATTTTTCCTAGCTTCATACAGATTTCTAATCCTTTACAGAAAATATTGAAGTAATTATTTCTTGTAAATTTGCAGCGCAACAAATAAAGACGAGATGTGCAATCTTTACCTGATGTATTACGTGGAACGAGGTACACCGTTGGATATGAAGTACTGTTTCACACAAGGTCCGCCCTACTATTCCTGGAAATCGTCCGAGAATCATTTCAATAACATTCCAGATAAAGAAGCTTCAACTCTCTAAATCGATTACAAATACCCCTGATGTATTCATCACATCACATTACATATCTATCTCATCTCGTCAGTATTACTTCACGAATTATTTACTTTTTAAATAAAAACTGTTTTAAGATAAAAATCTGTTTAATTATTTTATAAAAACGACGTTTCGACGAAACTGAACGCTGACATTAAAAGTAAATAACAGTACATAGTATATTATATTTAATGTCATTGATAAATTTTGATCTGATGAAGACGAGCGTTCAGTTTCGTCGAAACGTCGTTTTTATAAAATAATTAAATAGAATCTTATCCTAAAACAGTTTTTATTTAATACAATGAGTTCTGGAAAATATTTTACTATGTTTACGTACTTCTTCCTTCTCGAATTCTGTTTTTACAAATTGAACAACTAGTTACAAATATTTATGTGGATTTCTTGTCGTTTTACTTTTCTTTACCGAATCAACATTTTTCTTTACAAGAAGAAGATTTAATTATTTTGTTTGTAAATCATACATTGCATAGTAATACCCGAGTAGTTGTTTTTACATAATATAAAGGATAATAATTAGATATATAATTTCATTCAATTTTCCTGATTAAATCGTGTTACATGAAATTAAGAAAAATCAAACAAGAAAAGAAAAACAAAAAACTGAAAATCACTTTAAAAATTAAAAAAACCTTTCCGTAACTGGAATAAAATTGTGAAGTCATTTTTCACAATTAAATGACAATGTTGGTAAAATTTATTCTAATTATTTTTTTAAATAAGTTTACTTTTACATTAATAAATTATATTGTTGCATTCTTTCACTTGAAACAGTGTCAGCCAATCATATTCAGTTTGATAATTAGGTTCAGGTATATCGGTTGTTGTTTCGTTTGTAGAAATGTTAGTGAATTCTAATTCGCATTTATATTTACTTAATTCTTTAGAATTTATTTCACCTGAATATATTTCGAAAGAAAATATTGGTGTGTTTTCTTTATTCAGTTTTAAATAGTAAATGCTAAAGAATTCAGTATAAGAATCACTACTGTCTCTAAAAGCGCAAAATTGACTTTTTGTAGCTGGTGTTATACGAAATGTTTTTGCCATTTCACATAGCATTCCAGACTGTGATTTTTGATAATGAGAGATCAATATTAAAAAGAAGAACAGAAATAATTATATATATATATATATATATATATATATATATATATATATATATATATATATAATACATTAATCTGGTTAGTTGACTATGAAAAATTATGAATAGAATGTGTACTGAAAATGATTAGGTTTCATTCGCTTGATCTGTAATGTCCTCGATAGCTCAGTGGTAGAGCATTCGCCCGGCAAGCGGAAGGATCCTGGTTCGATCCCAGGTCGAGGCGATATGAATTTTTCATTTTCAGATTATTCCTTTATGATTATATTTGAGTATATATATATATATATATATATATATATATATATATATATATATATATATATATATATATATATATATATATATATATATATACTGGGTGTTCCATTTTAATCCGCCACTTGCAATAACTTTAAAATCGTGCATCGGACAAAAAAATGTTCCGGATAAAAAGTAAATGGTTTCGAGGTGGACATCTGATGCAGGGACACTTGCTTTCCCCGGACCCCCTGGGGAGCGGGAACGGGGGGCAACTTTGAAATCTTAAATGGAACTCCCTATTTTTTATTGCAGATTCGGATAGACCATTAAAAAGTATGTAAATTTTATTTTGAGACTTTTTTTTTATCTTTGATAGATGGCGCTGCAAACAGCATTTTTTTCTCAGTTTATCAGTCTTTAATTTGAAAAAAGAGGTGTACCAAAGTACTATATTCAAGTTATTTTTAGTTCTTTGGGAGGAGGGGGGGGGGGGCAAGGGTCACTGCATCAGATATCCCTCTCGAATCTATTAACTTTAAGTTAATGGTTTCGAGGGGATATCTGATTTAGTTACCATTACCCCTCTCCTCCTCCCAAAGAACTAAAAATAACTTGAATATCGTACTTAGGTACACCTTTTTTTTTCAAATTAAAGACTGATAAACTGAGAAAAAAATGCTGTTTGCAGCGCCATCTATCAAAGATAAAAAAAAGTCTCAAAATAAAATTTACATACTTTTTAATTGTCTATCCGAATCTGTAATAAAAAATAGGGGGTTCCATTTAAGATTTCAAAGTTGCCCCCTGTTCCCGCTCCCCAGGGGGTCCGGGGAAGCAAAGATTTTTGCATCAGATGTCCCCCTTGAAACCATTTACTTTTTATCCGAAACATTTTTTTGTCCGATGCACGATTTTAAAGTTATTGCAAGTGGCGGATTAAAATGGGACACCCAGTTATTACAAATAAATTTCTGTATGACATAATAAAAATACATATGAAATTCCAATTTCGACCAGAATCAGTTAACAGAATTTACTTTAATATCAGTTATATATGAATAAAATATCGACAGAAGTCGTGTTTTTTTCAACAATGTTCTTATCTGAACTACACTTAAACTGATCTGATCTGTAAATGAACTGCGCTGTTTTCAAAAAAAAACATCATTTCTCGTTTTAGCATAGCGATGAGCTGTCACGGCCTGTAAATATGTAACATCTCTGTTGCTTGCACTTGAATTTTTAGTTAATAATTTCGAATTATTAATTTATTGTTGTTATATTCTTGTTATTATTATTATTTTTGTTATATAAAAATTATCAGTTTCGAAAATGATTGTAAGTAAATACTTGTAGAACCTACAAGTTAATTTTCACATCTGTTCCACTGTTTCGCCATCCCGCAGCTGCAAATTCATATATAATGTTTACAATTGAACAACATGGTTGCAACAGCCAACTTTAAAGGTTATGTTCAACTGCACTTTATGTGATCCGAAATTTTCTTGGCGCCCGAGAGGCATGGGGAAGGTAGCACAGATCAGTTGTGCTGTAGTTACAATTTATTTCAAAAAAACAGTTCTTACGATGCCGGATCTGATCCGAGGAGCTTAGAGCTTGTCGGTCAGTTGAAAAAAACATGACTACTATATGATTATAAATACATCAAAATACCTAATATAAAAAAAAAATTAAATTGAATTCGAGAAAGAAGTATGGTACTGTCGTTTTTGTTAAAATTGTATTTAATTTGATTATTTGAATAGTTAGATTTTTTTTTTTGACTTTCAATTTAATGAATATTTTTTATGAATTTTTTTCAAAATTTGTCGCTATCAGTCAGTCATATATTTTGAAGTTAATTTTTCGAAATAAATTTGTATGGATATAGTAATTTTGAGTGATTCACAGTATAAATTTAAATGCAATTTTAAAATTAAAATCTGAAATCAGGGGTACAATATAATAATATTTATATAAGACGGGACCTATTGTATATGTTTTAAGTACTTATGTTTTCAAAAAACCTATTCAAATTTATTCGAACTATTAAGAGACTATAAGATTTAAAATATATATAGAAATTATAAAATGCAGGTAAATAATATTGTTTACGGATATCTAAAAAAATATATATAAATATATATAGAAAATTATATTAAATATTTTTTTATTGCACAAAGTTATGAATGTAAATTTTCTAAGTTATGAATTTTGGGGACAAAATATTTTATCACTAACGAATAATAAATATTATTTCCAAAATATTAATTTTTTTTTTACTAACAGTAAATTTTATATTTCTTAAATTTGTCGCGTATTTTACTAGTCTGCTAATATTAGTAAATAATGCACTTAAAAGTTCATATTGCACAATTCAATTTAGAATTGTGTAATAAAATAATCAATACTAACAATGAAATAAAATCGCACAAAATAAATTTGCTTTTAAATATCATGTTATTATTAGAACAATAAATTTGTGCTTCCACAATCTATCTTTTAGAAAATAAGAAATTTTTCAAAATTATATTCTAGATAGGAGCTTTATTGAAAAAAATCACTAATAACAACTCTGCATTTAAAGCTAACAAAATTCGGAATTAATTACAACATTACAAATTATAAACTGTTATAAAATTTTGTTATTATATGTGCTCCAATTTTTTAGATAAACATATTATTCATGTAAAAGTAAACTTAAGTTAAAAGTATTTTTGTGCCAAAATTATTAAAATTTATCTTTAAAAGTTAATATTTTGGAAAGAATAACATTAGCCCCAAAAATTGTATTACTTGGTGTGTGATAAAGAAAACATTTGCTTATAAGAAGTCTCATTGTTTTTGACAGATTGTTTATTTGCAAAAAAAAAACAGGACATGTAAATATAATTTGAAGTCGGAAGAATGAATATTTAAAACAAAAGTATGCATTTTTTGAATTTTTATTAGCCATTGTTCACATTCGAAATTGATTTTATGTGAGGAAAATATGAGAATTTTTTCCGCAATCTACATGCAAAAATTCGAAATTTTCGATATTCGTTTATTGTTTTCATAAATTAAAAGTTAAACTTAATTTATTTAAAATAACAGTGAGATTAGAAAAGTTGTGATATAATGAGGCATTTGTTAATGTTTTTGTTAAATATATTAATTTGAAAAATGATAAAAATCTATTAGTATAGTTAATCGTGGCATGTTTGTCGTATCTAGTCGTAGAAGAAAATAAATCTATATTTTCCTGAAATTTTACCAATAGCGAGGCGAGCTACATACTTTTGTACTTATATTTATGAACCATCTATGGAACTTAGAAACTCGCACTATACAATTTACTACATATTTTATTTATATACGTTATTCCAAATTTGTTAATTATTTATAAAGAAAAATTGTTTTAACAGGGAATATGATATATTGTTATAAATATGCTCAGTATTAAAAAAAATAATCTCTTTTTTTTTTTTTTTTTTTTCATAAATTATATTGTAATTTTTTTGTCATATTGTTAATAATTAACAATATGCCATCCTTGTTTTTATAGTGTGAGTTTACAATTTTAATTTGTTATATTAATTTATTATGAAGTGCACAATGACTTGACAATTGAAAATACATATATATTTCTATTGCAATGCAATAATTTTGTTTAAATTATTGCGAATTTATTTACGTAAGAAAGAAAAGATTTCATATCATTTGTAACTGTACAATGTAAAATGATACCTAAACACATATTTATGTTTGTTGTTGTCTAGTATAGTCAATTTCTGAATAAAATATAGAAAGACGTCGAACTATGTAATTATTTATTTGAATTTTTTTTTTTAAAATTCAACATATTTCTGAAAATATGGTATGATTTATGCAGTGGTAAAGGCAAGATACTTGAAATAAGGAAAGCACTATTATTTACCTATTATATCACTATTATTTTGTTGAATATGTTACTAACTAAGACAAAACTTAAAAGATTTTTAACAAAAATGCAATAAAAGCACAAAAACAGTGGTTTCCTTGCTTCCACGATCGCTTTATCACTGAATTTGCTATAAGTTAACTAAATTCATTTGTATTGTACACATTTTGTTCGAATATTTTTCTGTAAATTATTCTAGTTTTTTCTATTATTAATATTAAATTATTTTACATTCCATTAAGTATTAATACTGTTTATTTTTAACCTTTATCCATAGATATATATATATATCTCCTTAAGCTTTTCACTAATGGATAACAATTATTTTTTAAAACACTATTTTAAGTATTTAATTTATAATATACTATTTTTCTTGTCCATTTGATTAAAGGAATAACTTGGAGCATTATTTTATATAAATATTTTTTATTAATTAAATATTTTTCAAAATTTTTCTACTACACAGTTAATGTTGAGTGCTTTAAATTGGTTAGATATTAAAAATTATGTTGAGTTACAAGCCTTAGTTTTTATTCACCAGATACAAACTGATAACTATCCGAAATACTTAAAATTAAATATTTCAGTAAATAAGGCTTCACGGAATAATATATTCCATAAAGGCATTAGTTTATACAATAGTATTCCGCAGGAAATAAAAAATATTAAAAAAATTAATAAATTTAAGAATGAAATAAAAAAATATATTGTATTATACATAGGTATTAGATAAGATAAAATAGATATAACCTGTTGTTTTTTTTTTTTTTAGATTTTGTAGTAATCATTATATTTTTATAGATATTATGAATGTAATTGACAATATTTTTACATGTATATTTTTTTTAGCCACGTGCTACAAATAAAGTTATTATAATTTGAATAAAATGACAAATTATTTAGTTTTAAAATCAAAACTGTTTGTGTTATAATGTTGGAAAATGTGTTTGGATTGTAAACGCATGACAAGTAAGCTTTTAGGGTAGAAATAGGAGAGAATCTAAAATATCAAATATAAACGTTCGTTCTATCGATCCGCAGGACTAGTTTCCTTTCTCTGTTGTACATACATCCATTGCAGTTTTTCATACACATCGCGACGAAGTACACGTATTAAGTCTGTTTTACAAAATCAATTCACATAATTCTAAACGTGAAACATATCTCAATACTTTCGAACAATTATATAAAAGAATAGATTAAAGCATATATATTTTTTATAGAAAATACATTTTTTAAGAATCTTTTTTCCAACATGGGAAAACATCTGCAAACCGTCGCCGCATTAGCATGCATGAAATCTTTACTTATGGTTTTTAATTTTATATTCTGGGTAAGTCATGTTATTTAGTATAGTTAAGTTTTTTCAATACAAACTAATTTGATATTGTTGCATACGTATACACACAAATAGAGAGATTTTATATATATATATATATATATATATATATATATATATATATATATATAAACTAGAGCTAATATTAAGTTTTTTAATTTATTTTGAAACAAAATCTTGCTGCAGAACCGGCCTATCGCGTTACTGTGGTTTAAATTTTTCTTTTTGTTATTGTTTATATGGAAAATATTTTCACCGATATAAGTCGAAATTAAATAGTCATAGAAGCTGGAGCTAGTTTTATAATAAAAATGTATGTCGTTATGATAATTTTTCCATAAATATCTCAATATAACAAATACATGAAGATATGCTAGTTCTGCTAGTTTGTCTTAAAGTCTACTGATTTTAATTTAATATTGTTAATATCTGTGCAAAATACCATATAAATACATATTTTTTGAGATACTAAATCGAATAATATGACATATAGTGTGCATTTGAAAATGTTGGCAACATATGGAAGAAAAATTAATGGAATTAGGAAAAAAATTTTGTAACATTTATTTTGAAGTAAACAAAAGTGCTCGTCTAATAGCATTTTTAGCTTTCAAAATTGTACATATATAAATATAAATATATTTCCACTAACATGCTAAATTTGAAATATGGTAACATCATATCTTAGTTTAGTTAACAAACAAATGCAGATCTAAGGTGGGTCATATACGTTCAGTTATAACTGTGTAGTAAAATTGTAGCGAAATTGTGCAGTTTACACGGTTTACTATGCAATAAACTGAGTTTTCTTAATTTTAGGTTTAAAGATTGCTCTAACTGCGCACTATAGTTGTAAACTGAAAACGCTATGACATTAAAGAAAATTGTATGAGAGAAACTAAAATAAAATATTTTCAAAAAAATAGAAACTATTATTTAAAAATACATGCAATTTAAAAGTACATGCAAAAAATAGAATTTATAAGCAGGTCACTAGTGAACTGAAAAAGAATTGTATTTGTGCACACCAAATTTTAAATAAATTTTCCAACAATTTTTTAAAAATTTTTTTCGAAACTTTCGCCTGTTTTCTGAATCGAGAAATTTTCGATAGGAACAGAAACTTAAAATAAGTTAAGAAACATAACATAAATTTCAATTATATATATACAAATTCTACTTTATTTTTTTAAATTCGAAATGTGCTAAAAATTAGTCAAAATACAATAATTTTAAATGATGTTAAAAACAACTTAAAATGCAGAAGATTTGTCTACTCTATGTGGAAAAAGTTATTTAAAAAATTTGATGTATAAGTTTAAATTGAAATTATTTTTAAATTTTGTCCATTACCTAGGTACCTACATAAAATTTGAAATATGTTTGTATATTTTTAGATAAGCGGAATATTAATTTTAGCAATTGGAATATGGATGCAAGTGGAATTATATAAATATTTCGAATTAAGTACTGAATTTCCTGGCACGGCACCCTACGTTTTAATTGGAACTGGTGCTCTCATTATCTTAATTGGTTCATTAGCATGTTGTTGCACAATTAAGGGACAACCTGCTCTATTATATATGGTACCTACCTACTGACTCAATTAAATTGACGAACTGATATCTCGTATATTTGAATGAATATCTAAACGTATATTTGTTTCAGTACGGCGCATTTTTGGCTTTGATTTTTGTGTTAGAACTTGGCGCAGGAATATCGATCTTTGCATATCGTTCGAAATTAGCGGATGGTTTTAATCAAGGCTTAAATCAAAGTATGATCAGTTATAGATCGGGCTCGAAAGAGAAAGAAATGGCTTTTGATTTAATGCAATCCACGGTACGTTTATTACATTTGATTTGATTATTCAAAATAAAATAAAATCTAATGAGCAGCAGCGATTAATGGATATGTTTTTTTTTTCAGTTACATTGCTGTGGTGTACGAGGTCCAAATGATTGGAACAATATCTATCCACCTATTCCAGTTCCTCTCTCTTGTTGTATTGAAGAAAATTGCGATGTTGCTATTGATGATGCCATCTATCAACAGGTAATTCAATTTAAAATTAATCAAAACTCAAATAGACACACATACATGATACGACGAAAACAAGGTAGTGCCGTTAGAGTTCGAAAATACGTTTGCCACGCGTATGACATCACGTGGCAGACAAGTATATAAACATATAGGCATGTAAGCGAGCCTTACTCGATTATTTGGAATGACATTCTGATTGAAGGTGTAGGGTCAAGATTGATGGACTGATGAATAGATTGACAGATTTCTTATTATTTTGAAATCCGAGCTTCAATCACGGGAAGTGGAGGGGAGACTGGCAGTCTGAATGCTTCTCTCAGTCGTAAGGAATCTTAAAGTAACCGCTAATCTCTTACTAACTGTTATTAAATATTTCATAACTGTATTTATTCTGGATAAATATGGTGTCAACATGGTGATCAACGTGTTAAAAAGATTTTCGTCCATATTCCAGTAATTTTTATAGTCATCTAAAGCTAAAATTACTGCAATCAGACTGTCAGTTTGACTGATAAGTGTAGGGGCTTTATGATTAGTCAGGAATGACAGTCTGATTTTCAGTTAGACTATCATTCTTGATTGACCGTATAAGGCCCGCTTTAGTTATCGCAAACATGAACATAAGATTTTTTTTAAATATATTTTTCTTTTAGTAACAGAATATAATATATATATATATATATATATATATTATATAAACAACAATAAAATATAGACATACATTTAAAACATACAATTATAAAGTAAAATTATATTATTGCATATACATTATGAAATAATTTGTTTATTTTGAAAACATAATTATTATTGATACATATATTTTTTTTTGTATATATAATAATTTTCTGTTAATTTTTCTAATTCTAATAAATGTTCTTACATGAATAAAAAAGTTATATTCTGAATAGGTATTTTATATGAATTTTCGAGTAGTTGCTTTAATTTTGTTTGACAATTTTATTATTATAAGGCCTTCTGTCCAATGGCATTACAGCCCGAATCGGGCCTTGACCTCAAGTATCGCAATACTTGTTTCTTGATCATTCATTTAAACACTTTTTCGAAACTGCAAGTCATGCGTTCGCATAGAGCAGCGGCTAGTTCCGAACAGTAATCTAAACTACTGATATTTATTTAAGACAAACAGTTGATCAACTTGTTGTATTCGATTCTGTTAAATGCTTGATTTTGTGGTATTTTTTAAATTTTACGATGAACAGGAACGCCGACCAGCGGATTCAAATCATAGTTTACAGTATTATATTCAGTAGTACCTGACGCTTAAACACGCTCGGCTACCGCGCTGACATTATAAGGTTATTATAAGGCCATCGGTATTAAAATTATTAGCATGAAATATTTTCATGTATTCAGCCGCTTCAAAAACATAAAAAAACAAACATTATATGATATAAAATATACTAACATTACTAGATTTATCTTGTTCTGAAAAACATATTAATTAATTATATTTATAATACTGTAAAACTGAATATAATAAATTTTCACTAATATAATTATATTTATCGCTGATTATTAGATTTTAAAATTTTAGAGAATATTTTTTAAATTTTTACGATTTTGTCTTCGAGATAATTTTTTCAATAATTTTCAATTTTTTCTTTGAAAAATAATATAAATATTTAGTGAAAAATACAAATGTTAGGGTGGTCCAAAAAACAAAACTTCATTAAAATAGAAATTTTTTGAGCCAAGTTTCGTCAAAAAATATTGATATTAACCCGTGCCCCACTCAAGTTGAAATTTAAATGGAGTTTAACATAGGTTTTGGACAGTGTCATATATGGCGCGTTTTTACCTGCCTTGATCAAAAAAAATATTTTTTTACTAGCCCCCTAAAAAAAACTTCATTAAAAAAGCAATTTTTTGAGCCAAGTTTTGTCAAAAAATATTGATACGAACCCGTGCCCCCTCAAATGTAGTTTAACATAGGTTTTGGATAGTTTCATATAACTGCCTGGATTTTCGAAAGTTTTGCTTGAGTGAGGCACGGGTTAATATCAATATTTTTTGACGAAACTTGGCTCAAAAAATTTCTTTTTTAATAAAGTTTTTTTAGGAGGTGAGTAAAAAATAATTTTTTTGATCAAGACAGTTATAACGGGCCATATATGAAACTGTCCGTATCCTATGTTAAACTCCATTTAAATTTCAACTTGAGTGGGGCACGGGTTAACATCAAGATTTTTTGACGAAACCTGGCTCAAAAAATTAGTTTTTTAATGAAGTTTTGTTTTAGAGGTTGCGTAAAAAATTATTTTTTTTTTACCATCCTAATATACACATAAATAAATATTTAGTAAACAATTTACAATAATTAAAAATCGAAGACATATTTTGTCGGTACCCAGTAAGTCATAACTAGCCATGTACCCACTTAGGTTAGGTTAGGTTAGGTTAGGTTAGGTTAGGTTGACAGGGTGTAACAGAATAACTATTCCTAATTTTCAGAAATGATAGAGGGCACATAAAGAAACATTTTTTATTAATAAACTAGTGTCCGGGAATTTTTTTTTTCGGCTGTCAATTGTAAAAAACAAAACTTTATGTTATAACCCGAGAATTAACGGAGATTTATAATATCCGTTAAGATCATTTCATTCTACTCAAAACAGTGCCTTAAGAATGTGAAAATTATTTTCATCTAATTTAAAAAACCATCGAGATATCGCCATTTATCAAAATACGGAAAAAGCGAACTTTTCGCCATAACTCGAAAACAAAAGACGATAGCTAATTTTTGTTTTCATAATTGAGTTTCTCTCAAAAAAAGCGATCGAGAATGCGCGGTCCATTTTTCCATATCTCTTATAGTTTCCGAGTTCCCCTATGAAAACGTCCAAATTTGCTCACCTGTACATTGTTACAACTTGTGTATCGAAAATGGTGGTAGTAACTTCGAACAATTTTTATAAAGTTTAATGCACTATTATTTCTAATAAAATGTTCCTTAACTTAACTACTCTTTGACGTTGTAATAATTAAAATTGTTTTTAACGATATCTAGTGTATCTTGACACCGAGAAATTTTCGGACACTAGTTTATTAATAAAAAATGTTTCTCTAAGTTCACTCTATCATTTCTGAAAATTAGGAATAGTTATTCTGTTACACCCTGTTGTACAACTATTGTATAATAAATAATTATTTAAATAAAAAAAATTAATATATCACGTTTTCAACACGGACTAAAAAGTATAATTTATTTTTATATATTTATATATATATATATATATATATATATATATATATATATATAATCAATTTATTGTCTTTTTTAGAATTAAGTGTTAATATTAGAGAATGAATAAAATACACATTTGAATGTGGTTTTTATTTGTTTAATTTAGACATATGTATGTTATTGTACCTGTGTATGTTTTTCTATAGAAATTGTTGAATGTATTTTTGTTTTTAGGGTTGTTATGATAAAGTGATCGAATTTCTGGATTCAATAATTGGAATTGTTGCTGGTTCAGCTGTCGGTATAACGTTTTTCCCATTAGTTGGACTTATACTATCTTGTTGTTTAGCAAACAGTATCAACAAAGCAAAATACGAACAAATGGCTTAATATTGTCGTATTAGCAGATAAAAATATACTTTACTCACATAAAACGAATGAATCTATCTAACTATTCACTATATAATATTCACGCATTCAAACATTGAATCTTGATGTACCTACTATTTTTGTCTGACCAGCTTGTTCAGATATGTATAATTATCTATAAAATTTCATAATTATATTGTGATTCTATATATTTAAAGACTTCATGTTTTATGACTAAATACATACATATATTTACTTATGTTGTGATTGTATAATATTTGTTAAAATATTGTATAATATATACTTACCTGTTCTTACATACACATATATAATCCAAATATATGGTAAGTCCATTTTGAAATATGTTTATCTATAAATGATGTTATATTTTCAATATAAATTATGAATGTAGACGAGTCTGTTTTATTTCGTCCTATATTTAATGCTTTTTCTTATGTTATATGTATTAGACATATTATAATGAAATTCGACTAATTAATTTACTTAAATTACAAAATTTAATTAGAAACTATTAACCTAAATTTGTAAAGCGGGAAAAAAAATATAATAGATATGTTCTAATCAGGTTTGGGCTGTTGGTGCTTTTTTACGATTTTCGAAAGTAAGAGTTTATTAATTATTTTTATGTACTTAATGAACAATGTATCCTCTAATTTTTTCGCTGACTGCGCGGTACAAAAGTATATGGGAGCAAAAATGTTTAAAACGTATGTAAAAATGTGCAAGTGGGAGGGGGAGGTCCTGTGCTTGTGTTTGAAGTCAAAATTTTTTTTTAATAAATACTCGTGAAAATTACATTTTAAAGCATTTTAATAACACACAAACAAGAAACATTATCGTTCATATCTTTGTTAATATTCTTTCTTTATTAGGGGCAAGATCTACTATGTTTGTACGACATTTTACGATAAACATTAAAATTAAATTTTATTTTTTTTTATGAAATTTGGATTTTTGCCATTTTTAGATGCAATTCTATTATAAAATAAAATTAAAAAAAATGGCGAACAACCCCATTTTGTGCAGAATGCAAAAACGGCTACGCAACTTTCGAAAAATTAGTGCACCCGCCCAGCTTAGAGGGAACTTTGCTTATGAACATAAATTTAACATATAATTTTATACGTGTAATATTTAACATAAACTTGATACTCTAGGTTCTGCAACTCTATGTTTTTCAGATTTTAATATTTTACAGTTGCGGTATGCACAAAAAGAAATACTACAAGTGAAACAAATTTATCGGTTTATAGAACAATTTTTGTGTGCAATAATATTTTTAGCTTCGTTAGTACATATTTTTATTTAAATATTTTAACGAAAACGATTAAATTTGTAATGTTTTCTTTTACATTATTTTTTTTATAAACCTTCCTATTATTAGTTACAGTAATACTGTGTACACTGAATATTTAAACTATATTTTTATTTCTATTTTGAAATATCACTAATCGTAAATTAATGTAAAATAACAATATAATATTTTTTATGTTTATATTTTATTAAATAATATTCAAAATAAAAACTAAAAACATATATCAAAATTTTTATTTGTAATACTTTTTGCAAAATAATCATTATAGATTGCATTATCATTAAATATTATTTAATATATTTTAAATATTAAAATTTTAGGATAAAGCTATTTATACATACGGTATGTATACACAATTGGCTATTTATACATACTAAAAAAAAAAAAACTTAAACCAACCTACTAACCTAACCTACCCTAAATAGCCAATTACGTAAAAATACTATATGTATAAATAGCCAATTGCGTATACATACCGTATGTATAAATAGCCACTTTCAAAATTTTAATAATATTATATTTTTTTTATATTTTAATATTTATTTTGTGCTAGATGTATATTTTAATTAATCAATTGTTAAAACAAAATTTAATTAAATGAACTAATTAATTAAAATTGATTTAGAAGATTGATTAATATTAAAAAATCAAATGATTTAAATTGTGATTTAAATTATGATTTAAAATCAGGCCAAATCTGGTTTTAATGTTGAGATTTTTCCCAAAAATTTCGCAAGTTAATCACTGAATCGGCTTGTTAAGCTATTCATCAATGACCGGCCACAGCTAACCAAAGACATATGTTTTGCTCTTTAGGCGTCAGTACGATGATTTGATCAATGTCCGAAGACTGATGTAGGTGTAACCATCTGGCTGGCCTTTATGCCAAGTAAATTAAAAAGATGTAGCTGAGAAGCAATAAATATCATCAACCATCACCATAATGCACTAAACATTTATAATAATAATAATAATAACAATGAACAAGAAAAGTTCATAAGTATATCTGTGAAATTACATACATACATACACAATCACGCCATGTACCCAAAAGGGTGCGGCCCAAACTCTTTTCATCATCCCGAAATTAGTTTCCTCTGAACATCTCTATCCAAACAAGCAACTTTAGCTTCATCAACATTCATAATTTTTCTCATACATGCTCTTCTATTCCTACTCCTTCCGCTCACGCAAAACACTCTCAATCATACCAATCCAACTACTCATCGGACGTCCACGCAAACGTATACCTTCAAAATCATTTATATAAATATTTTTAACCAAACGTTCATTAGACATTCGTTCAAGATGTCCGAACCATCTTAGCTGACTAACACCAATAATATTCTAATGTGATTTTTCCCAAAAATTTCAATACATTTTTTTTATTCAATGTTATTAATAATAGATATATTATTGTGGATGAACGTGAAAACAAAATTTCTAAAACTATTAAAAATTAACTAATTATTATATTTAAATATATTATTTGGTGCGTTGTTTTATTAAATGTTTAAACAATAGTAAATATAATGTCAGTGATTTGGTAACTTTTATTTTATGACGTGAATCTTCTGATATAAAGGATGATTCATAGCTTACAAATCAGATATGTTTTTTCAAAAATCAAGTTAATATAGAAGACTATATGACAGGTGTATGTAGAAATGATTGTAGGTACTCTACAAAACTTAAAAAAGATTAGAAGATTAAACAAGATTAGAAGTATATGGGTAAACCCATATATAGACTACTTTGACATTTCTCGGAAAGTTGGCAACACTGCATTTTAATAATATTATAATTTATGTGGGCACTAGGACATACTTTTCTGAAAATTTGATCAAAATCGAATAAATAATGTAGCCACAATGAATTTTTTTAAAATTTTGTGATTTTTATTCGATAAATTGGCAACACTGTATTTTGTTAAAATTGCATAATTTATTTAGGCACTAGGAAAAACTTTTATGAAAATTTGATTAAAATCGGTTAAATAAAATGGTCATAATAAATTTTTTAAAATTTTACTAATTTTTTTCTCGGAAAGTTGGCAACACTGTATTTTGTTAAAACTACATAAATTATATGAATACTAGGAGAATCTTTTGTGAAAATTTGAGTAAAATCGGTTGAATAACATGGCCATAATAAAATTTTTAAAACTTTAGTAATTTTTTTCTCGGAAAGTTGACATCACTGGAAAAAACAAAATCACATGACCATCTCGAGTACTAGACAAATTTATCCTGAAAATTTCATTAAAATTGGTTGAACCGTCTAGGAGGAGTTGCGATCAGAAAATTTTGTCTGACGACCAAGCGAGCGAGCTGACGACGGACATCCATAGACCCACATAAACTAAGTTCAGATTCGTCATCTAGAGGCTATATGAAGAATTTCTATACAATTTTTTTTTTTTGAAAATGTTACAGACACCGTACCAAACGCTATACCACTTTTTCCTTGCAGTCAAAGTAGTAATTATGCTACAAGCAGTGATCAGTAAATTAAAATTCTAAACACATATAACATAACATTGTCATTGATGTTTACTATATTTACTAAAGTGTCTATAATATTTACACAACTTATGAATCATAAATGAATAAGCAAATATATAAATTTATGATTCATACAAATAAGTACAAAATTCTAGTATTAAACAAATTTTACATTTTTCGGATGTACATTTTTCATTATCTAAACATCCCGTTGAAATTCCAAGAGTTTACGATAATATGTGATGATATGTTTGTGTCTGTGTCGTGTCATTATTATTGAATTTTTGTACAGAAAAGTTGAGAATGTTTTATAAAAGTGTTTTTGTTTGTGTTTGTCTAAATTGTATAATTTCTATCGTAACTTTCAATTTGGAGCCGAAACATGCACAGATATTTACAAATAATCAGCCATCTTCATATTTCGGTTATTCTTTACTACTTCAATCGGCATTGCGTGAATATCCGGCACGGTAAGTGATGCTATTTGAATTTCTGTAATTTGCCTGAATCTGAAGAGGAACTGACGAGACTAAATAATGATTAAAAAAAACTATTTAACAAATTTTAAGTGATTGGTTTCGTATTGATGTTGGTGTGAAACAGGGCTTTTTAATGTCTTCTTGGCTATTTAATTTATATATGAATGTTCTTCTCCGGAAAGCCTTGTGTGGTGATGATGGTATAAAAATAGGTGATTGTGTTGTACTTGCTTTAGCGTATGCTGATGACGTGGTTGTTTCAGCTGAATCTGAAGAGCAACTGAGAAAGTTGATTGTTAGAATTCATGTTGTTGACAACTGAATCTATTGTATCTGTTGATGGTGCATGTTTAGAGCAGATAAAATTAATTTCTGTATTTGGGTAGTTTATTATCTAAGCTTGGTCGCTTTGATCGTGAAATCGATAGAAAAATTAATGCTAGTTGTAAGGTTTTTGGTGGGTTGGGTACTTTTTCTAGGATTGTAAAAAATAAAACTGCTTTAGGTTAAAGTTTTACCTAAGGCAGTTTTTATTTAATATGATTAGTTCTAAAAGATTTTTTACTCTTAGGAATGTAAATGTTTCGAAAGAAGTCCGTTTGAGTATATACATATACAATGCTGTTTTGGTGCCTACATTGATGTATGGTAGTGAATATTGGGTTTGGTTGCAAAAGTATATAAGAAAAATGACTGCTGAGGAAATAAGATTTTTACGTGGGGTATGTGGTATAATTGGAAGGAATCGGGTACGAAATAGATGTTTGATGAGTTTGAAATTGAAAAAAATGTTGTTGCAAAAGCTGTTAAGATTGTTCGGTCATATTGAGCAACTGTTTAATGTGCGTTTGATTAAAAGAATTTATATGAATGATTTTGCGTGGACGACTGATGAATATTTGGAGTCAGGCCCGTAGTCAGGATATTTTTAGAGGGGGGTGGACTTCGAAATTTTAGGAAATGAAATGGAGGGGTTTTATTATAATTTTCCTTTATCAGGCTTGGAACCAGGACTTTTTTGGAGGAGAGGCTCTTCAAAAATGAAACACACATTATTTCGAAAGTTTAGAACAAACCAAATTTATAATTTAGTATTAGCTTTGTTCATAGAACAGTTTGAAACCGTTGGAAACTGTCAGAAGCATGCGCAGTTTGCTTTTAGCCTGCGATTTTGAGCTTTCGTGAACACTGAAATCAAATTGCGCATGCTTCTGACAGTTTCCAACGGTTTCAAACTATTCTATGAACAAAGCTATTATATATACCAATAATTCAAGTTTGAGAACGCATCAACTACAAGTTTTGTACGTTTTGTTAGCCTTTTTGGATTTTTTTCAATGCAATACAATACATGATTCAATGAAATGTCTGATTTTTAATAAACTTTCAGACATTAAGATACATTTGTGTAAATTTATACTAAATTTATTAAAATTTCGGGGAGGGGAAGCTTCAGCCCCTCGAGCCCATCACCTGGCTACTTGCCCGGTTGGAGTAGTATGATTGAGAATGTGTTGCGTTAGCGAAAGTATTATGAATGAGGATGCAGCTAAAGTTGCTTGTCTGGATAGGGATGTTTGGAGGAAACTGATTTCGGGATAGTGAAAAGAGTTTGTGCTACACATGGTGTGATTTTGTATTTATGTATTTAATTTACTTACCTACTTTTTCATTCTTTTTAAATCTGTAATTTTTTTTTACGGCCATTTGTCACTATTTTTTTCTAAAATGTGAGTCGTAAAGTGTAATTGGTTTCACAATTTAACATGCAATTTATACATAAATACATATTTACACTTTATATACCCAATGAGTATAGCACAAACTCATTTAAACAGTAATTATTTTTCAGCAACTCAAAGCATTTTTTTTTATACATCGCTTTTGTTTCGTTTACATTTATCATACTTCTCATACATGTCATATCAATACATTTATTTATCGGACGTCTACGCAAAAAATACATCTTTAATTTTACAATTCAATTTATTCTTTAAAATTTAATTATTATTACAAAAGACTGCTTTTGTTTGGTTCAAACTCACGATACTCCTCCCTCTCCAATCCCCCCTTATATAAATATTTTAATTTTAACCACTTGGAAATATTTGCTTGTGCAAATATTATAATTCATTTACTCATCGAAAGTACACCAATTAATTTCACTTATGAAACATCTTGTCAAGATGACCAAACTCTCTTAACTGACTAACATAGAATTATAATATGTAAATTTCGAAGGTCAGTTTTAATCATAATAAAAATGGTGCGTCATGGGAAAGAGTATTTTAAAAATAATACTTTTTATTTACTACCTAATTTTTTCATAAATATAATTATTTAGAATAATTACGTTCTTAAATTTTACCGACCGTCATATTACACATAAGGCAAGTATTATAATCATACCAAATTTGACATATCGAGATTTTTACAGATAAGCACGAATTGGGCTTGTAGTAACACGAATCAACAGTTTTTAGTGTGATGTCCGTCTGTCAGTCTGTCTGTGTGTCGGTCTGTAGACACGTGTAGAACAAATTCGGCTGATCAGATTGTTATAAAATTTCATGTTTATGATAAAATGGCTTTAGGTATAAATTCTTTCTGTATTAATAATTATTAATAATCGACGTTTCGATGAACTCAACGTCTTTGTCAGGAAAACTGTTACAAGTGACATTTTACTATGTTCATATTTAAGGTTCAGAGATTTTGGTAAAGATCTGCCAACCGGAGGTGGTAATTTACTATTTATGTGTTTCTACTTTTATATGTTTCACGAATAATTCGCAACAGAAATATATTTCGAAAACATTTATTTAATAAAAGTTGCTAAACAAGTTATAATTAACAACTTTAATTTTTTTTCATATTTTTTTATATGTTTATGATATATGTATTTCTGTAAATAGGTGGTATATTTATGTCAAGACAGTTTTGTTTTTAGTTACCATGATTACAATAATTGTTATAGAAAATTTTCTATTTCATAAATTTATTTAAATGAAATTAAATAGCCAGCCAGCACTAACATCTGTACCAGTTGTCTTCAGAAACTGCTCAAAGCACCATACTGACAAGATCCTAAAGACACGTGTTTATGGTTAACTGGCCTTTCAGTGATGCTTGAGCCAGCTTAGCTACTAGATTCAATAACTGAGTAACTTGTAAAATTTTGAGAAAAAAATTTCAACTTTAGTTTAATTACTTTTTTAGTTATATAGAAAATTAAAATTAATTATAATTATTTATAAATTATATGTTGGCATCTATTTTTTCTCTTCCCACTTTAAATGCATCTATCTCTCAAACTTGCTGTCTTAGTATTCATAGTTCCATGGTTATTTGGTACCTGGTTAGGTAGACTAGTTCTGATTTCGAATATTTAATTTTTTTTTAACCTTAATGTTGTCTTTCAATTTTATAATATATTTTGTATATTATTTTAATAGAAATTTGCCACTTTTTGTTTATTCGTCATCCGAATGATTTCAATTTGATTCGAGATATTCGAATAATTTTCATATTTTTCATTCAAATTAGCCCATCACTAATCTGTATACATCATCATGCTACTTTCACATGTTATGTGGATGAAGCGAAAGTTGCTTGTTTGGATAGAAATGTTTGTAGGAGACTGATTACGGGATAATAAAAAGAGTTTGTGCCACACTCTGTTGGGTATATGGTGTGATTGTGTATGTATGTATGTATGTATGAACATTTATAATTGTCATAAAAAAGTTTGTTTTTTTAGAAATTGTATGTATGTAATGCAGCTAATACAATAAAAATGGTTTTAGTTTAATTGTTGGTGCACCAAGAGCTAATTCATCTTTTACTACTTTACATAGTAGTATTATCGAACCAGGAGCGTTGTATTCCTGTTCTGTTCATAGTCAAAATTGTCAACAATTTCTTTTTGATTCAAATGGTAAGTATTTTGAAAACAAAGCAAAGATAATAGGATAGTGAATTTGGTTTTTGTTAATTTAGTGCTTGTTAAAAATTAAATTGAAAATTGTACCTATATGTTATTTTAATTGAAATTTTATTAATTTAAAAAAAAAATCTTAAAAATACAAGAACATAAAATTAATGAAAACATAAATTTAATTTAAATTTTTAATAAATATCTAAAAAAGTAACATTTTGTTTATAAAATCCAGTTGTACATATACTAAAATAGATTGAGTCGAAATTGCAACATAAATATAAACTCCTATTATTATTTTATATTCTTAATTGCACATGGCATATTATATTAGGTTAGTATTTTGTTTTTGCTGAAATCGCCATTAATTTATTTTGATCAACTAATTAAATCATTAGTCAATTTTTCTTTATTTAAAAATTGATTAATGATTTAATTAGTTGATCAAAATAAATTAATGGCGATTTAAGCAAAAACAAAATACTATATCATATTATTATCTTATTACAAAATTAATATAAAATTTTTGAGTTAGATTAAATTTTTCTAAAGTTATTGTACTCTAATGTAAACAACTCATTTGTTACTTTAATCCGGTTTTATCTCCAAGTTACGGGACGAAAGTAATACACCATAGCAACGTGAAGTAACACATCAACGTTAAGAGAAAATAAATAAAAAATAATCGCAATAATAGTATATTATGTTACCAGGAGTAGAAAACGATAATTATTATGTTGAACACAGATATTTGTGGCTGAGACAAAGCCAAGTAATCTGATCAAAATAGAAACTGAACTGAAAATAAATAAAAATCCAAGTAACCTTAACCTTACTAACAGTTGTTGAATAGTATATATATTAGAGTGTGAGTTAAACATTTTTCCAGTAAGGCTAAAATCGATAATTTTACATTGAAACAACATCAGAAATACTATTTTTTGCTTGTTTTTACGAAAGTAACAGGTTCCTCTACACTTCTGAAATTTTCGAAAAACGCGTGTAAATACATGTAGCGTTTATATCGCGTATGTATTAACACGCGTTTTTCGAAAATTTCAATTGCATAAAAGAACCTGTTACTTTCGTAAAAACAAACAAAAAATATTATTTCTGATGTTTTTTCGATGTAAATTTATCAATTTTAGCCTTACTGGAAAAATTATTTTTTAACGGACACTCTAATATATATCTGTTACATTTATAAATGTAACAGATTTATTATTTAAAATATACCGCATATCCGTTATCCTTTAATTCATATATATATATATATATATATATATATATATAAAATTTATATTTGTTACGTGATTTGTGAGAATTAATCTTTCTTTGGTCAAATATAAAATTTTTGACTAGCCTGGTCGGTACGAGTATACATTTCATTTCTTGAACTTTTTCACACATTTTCAATAATCAAATTCAAACTCTAAAACTTTAGCTGTAACTTTTCAGTGAACAATAAATATTTGATTCCAATTATCAGCAAAATCAGTCTAATACAAAATACAAAGTGATACGTTAATTTTTAGGAAAATTGATGTTAAACTTATGCACAGCATAAACACAATCGAATATAATGTAGCTTTGAAAATGATTAGAAATGAATAAAGTTTGATGCAAATGATCAACTTGAATATTTCAATGTGTGAACTTTGTAATATTTATTAAGATAGTAATATTTTTCATATGTTAATTTACAGCCAACACAAATTCTAGACGACCAAATGGCATGACTTTCCATCATCGGAAAGATTATGGTTGGTTAGGATCAGTTGTAGATGGTCAAGATTTTACTACGGGACTTATTGTGGTAATATTGCCCGGTTTTATTTATTAACTTCCACGAAAAAGACATACATGGTCATTTTATAAATATTTCTTTATCTATATACAAAGTGATTCATCGGCCTATATTTTTTAACTCTTTTATTTTAAGTTAAATAAAATTTATTTGATATAAGTATCATTGTCTATCTACGTACCATATACTCGTACATTTGTATACATTGTATATACATGATTACCTTCAAAAAAGTGTTATATAAGAAAGTGTCTAAAATCATAAATTAAGAAGTTATTTACGTTCATGAAAATAATAGTTTATAGTAAATAATTATTTAAATTAAAAAAATAATACATACATACATACATACATACACAATCACGCCATGTACCCAAAAGGGTGTGGCACAAACTCTTTTCATCATACCGAAATCAGTCGCCTCCAAACATTCCTATCCAAACAAGCAATTTTCGCTTTATCCTCACTCATAATTCCTCTCATACATGCTCTTTTATTCCTACTACTTGGAAACTTTCGATTACGCAAAACACTATCAATCATACCACTCCAACTACTCATCGAACGTCCACGCAAACGTATACCATAAAAATCATTAAAATAAATCTTTTTAACCAAACGTTCATTAAACATTCGCTCAACATGTCCGAGCCATCTTAACTGACTTACATCAACTTTTGCTACAACATTTCTTTCAATTTCACACTCATCATACACTAATCTATTTACACCACACACCCCACGTAAAAATCTCATTTCCACAGCAGTCATTTTCCGTTTATGCTTTTGCTATTTCTAATATTATTATATAATTAGTTAATTAATTACTTAGTTAATATTGCATTGTCACCCAGTTCTGAGCTTTGCTTAAAGTTTCAAGTCTTTACATCGGGAAGTTAGTTTCAAATTGATTGCAAAATTTGTACCGAACAGACAAACAAACAGGCAGACAAGAAACCGAGTTAATAAAAACGTGTTAAAAATTAAAATTTAACTCAGAAGTTTAATACGGTACATACATATTTTATTAATACGTGTGTCAAACATTAAACTAATTTTAAAGAGAAGATCAATTACCTACTATTAAAATAGGAACTACAGACTAAAACAAAATAAAATTATCATAAATTCGCGAAAACTTGTCCTTCAACTTCATTACATATTTATATTCTTCTTATAAAATTGGGTTGTACAAAATGGATGAAAATGCTCGTTGCTTTTTGTTTTTCATATTTTCACACGTAGTTGAAATTTCTGTATAACTATGGTTTTTGATATAATTCCAGAGAAAAAAATCCAGTGTTTAAATTTAAAACAATTGTTAAATCAGCGCTGTCCAACTTCTCTTAGCCAGCGGGCCATTTTTTCTTTAGCAAATATTTCGCGGGCCGAAAAGGATAGGTAAATGAAAAGTTAGTTCATGTCAACTCAAAAGTTATTTTATTTATACTAAAAAAATAAAGTCTAAAATAATAACATTTTTTCGACAATAAAGTTTATATTTTTGCATAATAAATATTGCGTTATATTTATTGTTAAAATGAAATATCAAATAGTAACGGACAAAACAATGTTATTCTTAAAATTAATACATAACAAAAAATAATAAAACAAGATTAGAAGTATATGGGTAAACCCATATATAGACTACTTTGACATTTTTCGGAAAGTTGGCAACACTGTATTTTAATAATATTATAATTTATGTGGGCACTAGGAGAAAATTTTCTGAAAATTTGATCAAAATCGAATAAATAATGTAGCCACAATGAATTTTTTAAAAATTTTGTGATTTTTTTCTAGATAAGTAGGCAACACTGTATTTTGTTAAAATTGCATAATTTATTTAAGCACTAAGAAAAGCTTTTATGAAAATTTGATTAAAATCGGTTAAATAAAATGGTCATAATAAATTTTTAAAAATTTTGCTATTTTTTTTCTCGGAAAGTTGGCAACACTGTATTTTGTTAAAATTACATAAATTATATGAATACTAGGAATATCTTTTGTGAAAATTTGAGTGAAATCGGTTGAATAACATGGCGATAATACAATTTTTAAAACTTTAGTAATTTTTTTCTCGGAAAGTTGGTAACACTGAATATTAATAAAATTATGTAATTAATGGGAGCATTAGGGAAATCTTTTCTGAAAATTTGATCAAAATCGGATAAATCATGTAGCCAATATGAATTTTTAAAAACTTTAGTAATTTTTTTCTCGGAAAGTTGGCATCATTGGAAAAAACCGAAACCACATGACCATCTTGGGTACTAGGCAAATTTATCCTGAAAATTTCATTAAAATCGGTTGAACCGTCTAGGAGGAGTTGCGGCCACAAAATTTTGACTTACGACCGAGCGAGCGAGCAAGCGAGTGAGCGAGCGAGCTGACGACGCACATCCATACACCCACATAAACTAAGTTCAGATTCGTCATCTACAGGCTATATGAAGGATTTCTATACAATTTTTTTTTTTTTTTGAAAATGTTACAGACACCGTACCAAACGCTATACTACTTTTTCCTTGCAGTCAAAGTAGTAAAAACAATAAAATTAGAATATTATTAAGCCTAAGCTAATGGGAGCATTGTGGCCGTAGTTGTTGAGCAACAATTTCTTTTATGGCCATATCAATATTTGTTGTGGCAACTCTAATTATATTTCAAGAGTGGAGTCTTTCAAGCTGTTTCTAAATTTTGATTTTATATATTTCATGTCAGAGAATGCACGCTCGTAGATATATGTACTTCCGAACAAAGAAATGATTTGAAGTCCAAAATCTCTCATTTTTGGATATTTTTCTTTATCCAAATGTTTGAACACTTGTATTCAAGTTGCTCCACTAGATGCAATGAATGGGTCAGCCTAAAGGTCGCATAATTCCATTTGATATTTAGGTTCAACGGACGTAATATCGATATTGAATGATTACTGAATAAATTAATACTCATCTTTAAATCATCAAATTGAAAAAATCTTCTATTAAAATCTTCAAAAAATTTGATGTAAAGTTTACTATTATTTTTACTCGCGGGCCGTAAAAAAAGCTTCGCGGGCCGGATGCGGCCCGCGGGCCGCCAGTTGGACAGCGCTGGTTAAATTATTCATATATCATTCCAAAAATATCATTCAACGAATAAAGGTAAATAACTTTTAAAATCTAAAATTTTAAACATTTACATATACTTAATACTTTTTTGAAGGTAATTAAGAAATATAAAGTTGCATATTCTTGCGCTCAAATGTATGTGTTATATAAATAGACAATGATATATCAAATTAATTTTATTTGACGAGTTTTACTTTGTAACTTAAAATAAAAGAGTTTTTAAAAAAATACAGACCGATAAATCACCCTGTATTATACTTATGCAATGTGCATGCGTAACGAAATAAAATTTTATTTTTTATATTCTTAATTACACATGGCGTATTATATTAGGTTATAGTATTTTTGTTTTTGCTTCAATCGCCATTAATTTATTTTGATAAACTAATTAAATCATTAGTCAATTTTTAAATAAAGAAAAATGCATTAACCTTGCCGTATTTTGAACTATGGACCTTCTGCTTTTGCAGCTAACGTGCTACTGGTGCTAACTAACAAAATCCAACTACAAAGTAATGCATTTTTTATATTTTGGCTGGTCATGATAAACTCATGAATTTAATCCAGTCTAGTACATCACATCATGTGTCTATAAAACTAGCAATGTTAGTATATTTTATATTCTTAATTACACATGGCGTATTATATTAGGTTATAGTTTTATTCTATTTTGCTCACATTAAAAAAAAAACTTAATATTCTTTAACAGTTTCTTTAAAAAGGTATTATTTTTTTGAATTTTTAGGCATGTGCACCGAGATGGATAAATCAAATATATAAAGAAGTATATTACTTGCAAAATGGTTTATGTTATTTACTTCGAGATACGACAAATATAGAACGAAAAGCCGAGGAATTAATACCTCTCTTAGATCAAGGTATATCTTTTGAATATTTATTTTGTAGAATTTTTTTTATTTAATAAGTTGTAACAATAATTTTGTTTTCAGCACGTCAGGGATTTAAAGCCAATAATGACAATGTATATTACTATGCATTAGCTGAAGCTGGCATGTCTCTGCATTTAACAAAAGTAAGTAACGTAATTAACTTCTTATGTAAAATACAATTTAACTCTCTTGGTCTTGGTCATTGTAATTTAATGTTAAAGTGTACAAATACAAACTACAACTAGGAAAGCCGTGACCCTTAAAAGGTCACGTTTGAAGTAGAAAATAGTAATTAAACATATAAACATAATAAAAATAAATAAGTAAACAATAATAATAATAATAAAATATCAACTGCACTATTATATAGTACTCAAAAGCAACACTTGTATCAGTAGTGTACATTATTTCACACATTACTTTAAACATAATTTGATTCAAATATTTGAGAACCAAGATGAAATTGTAGAAAGATGAAACTTGCCTATTCTCAAATAGGGAAGGAACCAATTAAAATAAGTCCAATCCCATCAAAATAGGTTCAGGAGTTTAGGAGGAGATGCTGGAGAAACATATATACATACATACATACAAATATTTGACAATTAGAGAGATTAAATTATCATGCGGTTCAAAATAAGAATTACTTTCCGTAAATTTGTTTCATTCTATAAAAACTAGCAACAGAATCAGTTGCAGTTGCGACATAAAAGAAAATAAAAGTAGTGTATCTATTTTATTGTTGTGGACTAATTTATTAAGTTCGATTTTTTTATTATTTTTTAGAAAAATTAATTTACTGCACTTATTATGTAATTCAAATGCAATGGGCTCGATGCACTCAGTAAAATTTACTATTTTAAGGGAAAATATTGAATGATTAGATAAAAACAAAATCATAATATATTTTATTTATTTAAAATATGTCATGTTTACTTGCTGTGAGTGACTTCATGGTGTACTATCATCTGTCAATGTATCTATCGAGCGGCTTTGCCCTATGTTATTTTTACATTTTAAAATTTAAATCGATTTTTTTCTTTTTGCATAATTTTAAAGCTACATTCATGAAGAATAAGTGACTGAAAGGTCGATTTGATTAAGAAAGTATTTCAGCCGCTACAGCCAATTGTACACAGATATCTCCCGAGCGCTTGAATACTTGTAAATGAATCTGACGCAGTTTTCTGTTTGCGACTACTACTTTAAATAATAGAATTTTTCTGATGTAGCAGTAGTTGTCTCACTCTGTGATATCTGTATAATATATCCAAAGAATATAATATATATATATATATATATATATATATATATATATATATATCTAATATTAATTTATCTATCGAAGAGAATAATTGCAATGTGTCGGCGAAATTTTGTTACAACCATAAAAGGTTGTTAACGGACAAAAAACCGATTATTACTTTAAATGCGTTTTTATTAAATCCACTTTTTTTTCACTCTAACATTGATTCCGGCCAAACTTTTCAATCGATTGACTTCGAACCAAGTGTACAAGAAACTAGACAAAATTCGCTGGATTCTGAACCTAAGTTCTGCTAAAAAAAGTTACAATTACTATTTTTAATTACGGGTGAAAAAAAGTCACTTTTATTCAAACGGTCGAAATTTTGTTAAATTTAACCAATTTTGTTGAAGTTGATCAGGACCCAGGTTTACAGAACTAGTAGCGGCCCGAGGACTGGCACAGTGGATCATTGTTCCGGTTGGACTCACTCAATATGGCCGCCGTTGCGGCCATGTTTGTGTAAATTTTTTGTTCGAAAAAAATTGTCAATCGTTAAAAAAGAATAGAGGAATTTAATTGTCAAAACCGCATGTTTCTATCACTTATAGTTTTCTCACAAAAAATCCCAAAATTAACCCAGTTTTCAGGCTTCCAACCAAGAATGCCCCCTTAAGATACCTATACATTATGGTTGTGAAATATTGTTTTACACTAATTATTAGTAGTATTATATATTATAATTACATGTTGTGAAGACGAATATAAATTTTCAAATGAAACACGTGGTTTTGATTTTGGTATAACAGGAATTACTGTTTTGTTTTTACCGAAAGAAGAATTTTTTTAAATTTATTATAAATAATTTTGCTTTTAAACATTTATTTACGTAGTTATTTTAATGTATATTTTTGTTTAAAAATATTAAAAAAAAAGTGCAACGACCCCAGCTATTGTAAAATAAACTTTTATACTCCTATTAAATTACCATGACGAATCAGATAAGTCATTTGAGGCCAAGTAGTATATTAAATAAAAATGGCGTATACGTTTTTATTTTTATTTTGATATTTACAGAATTATTCCGAGATCCTTATTGGTGCACCAGGTGTTCTTCAATGGAAAGGTATTTATTTACTTTTACATTTTTACGCTCTATACAAAAACACAAAAATGAAAAAAATTGTTAGTTGTTAAACATCAACAATTATTTATGAGAAGAAATTTTAAAATTAATTCAATTTTGGGTTAACGATTTTCTTTTAAACCACAAATATTAAATTTAAAAAAGCTAAATATCTATTTTGGAAGCTTCCATCATCTGTAGCAAAAAAATAAAGCTAAAGTTTTAATTAGTGATCTATAAGGTTACACAAATATTCAATATATCCAGTGGTCAAAGACCACTCAAATTTTGAGTTCTTAGAAACTGTTAAATACATAAATAAAATTTGTTATAACTGTATTGTATATTTTTAATCAGCTAAACGTATTATTTTCAGGTTTGATTGTAAAATATTATGATTACAGATATGAAAATGTAGAAAATCTAGATCAGAAATCTCTAAATTTTGATGATATGTACGCACCGAATCCCTATTACATAAATAAATTGGAAGATTTTTCTTATTTTGGTAATACTATAATATAATACTACTATAATATAAAATAACTAGCAATCTATATTTGTAATAGGTTATTCTGTGTCTTCGGGAAAATTTATTGCATATTCAAATCAATTATGGTATGTTGGTGGAGCTCCAAGAGGTAGAAATCTCTTTGGGCAGGTAATTCAATAGTTTTTAAAATAAAACGGCTTTAGGGTGTAGTTCTGTATTAATATTTATTAATAATGGACATTTCAATGTACTCAACGTACATGTTCATCAGGAAAAAAAATACAAATAAATATTAATGCAAAACTACAACCTAAAGACGTTTTATTTTAATATAATAAGTTCTGAAAGATATTTTATTATGTTATATAAAATAAACTGTTTTATGTTCAAGTTCTGTATTAAAATTCATCTATAATCGATGTTTCGATGAAACGACATTACAGTATTTAACAGATCATAGAAACAAGTTACTAGGTTATGATTTAGTCACTTATTTGTTGGTTATAGTTTCGCCGAAACGTCGATTATAAATTATTTTTAATATAGAACTTGAACTTAAAGTAATTTATTTAATTTTTACTATATCAATAGTTTTTATTGTAACTATTACATATTTATAGAAGAAGTATTTTAATATACCTAGAAAAAAAATTCAGAACTTATTATATTAAAATAAAAAGGTTTTAAGATTAAATTCTGTATAAATTTTAATTAAAATGTATACAGATCATAATTCTTAAAGCCTTTTATTTTAAGAAGTATTGCATTTCTATAAGATATACATATTTTATTGAATTTTTGTAGGTTCTAGTGTATGAGTACGTTAAAGACAGAAATGAATTGAAAGTGCATTTTGAAATGAGTGGAATGCAGCAGGGAGAATATTTTGGTGCGGCAATTGCTGTGGGCGATATTAATCAGGATGGTGTTGATGATATTCTAGTTGGATCACCAATGTATGAAATTAATAAAAAATATGACGCAGGCTGCATTTACTTGTTTATGAATGATGGAAAAGTTAGTCAATATTTAGTTCAATTATAACGATGGTTAAATTTATCAACTAATTCTGGTCATAATTAATCTCTTACAAAATATTTTTTTTAATCTAAGAACTAGAATTTGTAAGGTTGTAATAAATGCATGTTTTAACGTAGTAAAAATCTTTTTTATATTAAAATAAAACTGCTTTAGGTTAAAGTTCTGTATTAATATTTATTATAATCAACGTTTCGACGTCTGTCTTTATCAATGAATATAAAACATAAAAATAAGTCACTAGGTAACAAATAAGTGACTATTTAGATCATAAAATTCTATAGAATTTTAATTAATGGAAGCCAAATATTATTTAACTCAATGTCTTCACAGTGATTGATGTCATCTTTTTCTTTATAAATTTCTATTGCTTCTCTTATCAATCTGCTCTTAATATTGATTGGTCTTGCAATTTTTACAGTATTTTCGAATTTTACATTATGAAGATATTATAAAGCATGTTGAGCAATAGCAGATTTATCTGGATAGTTTAGACGTATTGATTTCTCATGTTCTGTCAATCTAGTAGAAACAGTTCTACGTTCTACCTGTCTGCCAACATATCTTTTACACTTTGCAACATGCGTTGCAATTTCATGTGTGAAATATAGGAAACTTTAATATTCTTTCTGGATAAAATTCTGTCTATTTTATCAGTAATATTTTTCACAAAATGCAAAAAAGCGTAGATTATGTTTTCATTATCAAGCAAATCTTCAACAACTTTAGATCTTCTCGGTTGTATTGCTTTTTTTATAAAATTTGTATCATAACCATTCATTAGAAATATTTCTTCAAGCGTTTTATGTTTATCTTGAAGTTTGTCTTTATGACAAATTGATGCAGCTTTATTATAAATAATAAATATTTAATAGTTTTTAATTTTTGTAGTAGGCTTCCTATATTAACCTTTAAGAACAAACCAATAATAAGAACTTTATCAGGAGTGATGTTGGTTTGAGATGACTGTGGGAAGTGATGCAATGTACTGATTTTATTCGAGTGATACTACACAAATTTTGTTTGAATTTTAATCAGAATTAGTTGATTAATTTGATTTTAATATTTGTTAACTTATTCAAGTTTAAATAAAATATTAAAAGTTGATACTTCTTAATTGTTACAAAAAAATTAATATTTAATAAGCAAATTGTAAGAATAATAATATTTCAAGGGAAGTTTTTCGCGAAAATTGATTCATGGTCCTGAAATACAACTAATTCGATATGGTAGTGCAGTATCAGTAATTGGCGATATAGATTTAGATGGATTTCTAGGTAACTGTTTATTATCTATTTAGTAATTAATTTTGTAATATAATATTTTTACTAAAAGTTGTTATTTTTGAATAGATGTTGCTGTTGGAGCGCCAAATTACAATGGTGGTAAAGGTGCAATTTTTATATACTCAGGTGATAAGAATGGAATAAATTCCGATTATAGTCAGCTTATTTTAGCATCTGATATTAGTCCGGTTTTACAAGGATTTGGTATGTCATTTTCAAAAGGAATTGATATAGATAATAATCATTACAAAGGTAATATAATCTTCATTGTATAGTGTTCGAAGTGGAAAAATAAGTTTGATTTTCTTTTAGATATTGCAGTTGGCGCTTATAAAAGCGGTCAGGCTGTAATAATAAAATCAAAGCCTGTAGTTAGAATTTCTGCTACATTGCAAACAGATGATAAACAAATATCTATTAATACAACAGCATTCTCAATTAATGCATGTATTGAATATAGCGGTGTCCATGTACCAAAAACGTTAAATATTAAATTAATTCTAAACGCTGATCCTTTTCATAGAAGAATCTTTTTTACGAGAAATAGCGGAACTCTTTTGGAAATTGTCAAGCCGATATTTTCTTCTACATCGAATTGTGCAAAACTAGACATTACAATTGCAGTAAGTGAATTACATTTTCAATCAAATAAGTATTCTATAAATATATCTTGAAATATCGTACAACTAATTTTAAGTGGATTAAAAAAAATGTTACAAATTCTTGGTTCGAACAAAAATTTAAATTGTAATTGTATGAACTGATATTGTCCAATTTCTTATTTTTTTCATAATTATAAAATAGGGTGTAATATTTTACTCAAATGGTTGTTAATTAATGTATCATTGTTAATGTTGTTAATTTGTACCATTAATTGTAAGATCTGTGATGAAATGTAGTTATGCAGTTAGAAATTGGTCTGTCCACTATAGTTGAATTTCATCAATTATTTTATTACATTCTATTACCTAAAATAGAAATATATTTCAAATATTGCAATCTAAAAATGAATATTTATTGTGATAAATCAATTTGAATTAAGGCTACAAATATCATACTTTTTTTAAATATTTAAACACTGCCCCACTCGAAGCATAGATTACGTCATAGAGCTTACAATTAGTACATTCATTGCAAAATCAACACGGGACAGCGACCATACTTTTTACTTTTTCAAATAAAAATATTATTTCATTTTCAAAAAAAAACCTGAAAATTATTTACCAATCTAATGATACTAAAACTGCAATGTGAATAAGACTTAACAGTAATAACAACAACATACCCATATATTGATGGTGCACGTTTAGAGCAGGTAAATGAATTTGTGTATTTGGGAAGATTGCTGTCTAGAGATGGCCGTTTTGATCGTGAAATTGAAAGGAGAGTAAATGCTGGTTGTAAGGTTTTGGGTGCTTTGGGAACTTTTGCTAAGAATGTAAATGTTTCCAAAGTTTTGGTGCCTACATTAATGTATGGTAGTGAATGTTGGGTTTGGTTGCAAAAGCATAAACGGAAAATGACTGCTGCGGAAATGAGATTTTTACATGGGGTATGTGGTGTAACTAGAAGAGATCGGGTACGAAATAAAAAATGTTGTAGCAAAAGTTGGTGTTAGTCAGTTAAGATGGTTCGGCCATGTTGAGCGAATGTCTAATGAACGTTTGGTTAAAAAGATATATTTGAATGATTTTGATGGTATTCGTTTGCGTGGACGTCCGATGAGTAGCTGGTATGATTGAGAGTGTTTTGCGTGAGCGAAAGTTTCCAAGTAGTAGGAATAGAAAAGCATGTATGAGAGGAATTATGAATGTGGATGAAGCGAAAGTTGCTTGTTTGTATAGGAATGTTTGGAGGCGACTGATTTCGGAATGATGAAAAGAGTTTGTGCCACACCCTTTTGGGTACATGGCGTGATTGTGTATGTATGTATGTATGTATACCCACTTTTTTAAAAAAAATTAATAATATTTTTGAAGCATATTGTAAAAAAATATTGTAAAAATATAAACGCAAAAAGTTTGTATACAATAGATTCTAAATTGCAAATTAAAAGAAGAAATAGTGGACAGGCCCATTGATAAAAAAATATCATTTAAGCATTTACTGTAGTTATGGTACATGCATTTAAATATTATATTCTAACATAATAAAAAAATTTTCAGAACTCATTAAATTAAAATAAAACTGCTTTAGGTTAAAGTTCTGTATTAATATTTATTTAAAATCGACGTTTTGACGTAACTCAACGTCCGTCTTCATCAAGATAAATGGTATAAATGACGTTTACAGTAAGTAACAGAACATAGAAACAAGTTACTAGGTAAAAAATAAGTAACTAGATCAATTAATTATAGTTAACAAACCAACGTTTCTAAACGATTTGGTCATCACAATGAACTAATTTAAATTAGTTACAAATTGAAAAAATATATTGATTTCGCCGGGGTTCAAACTCGGGTCCTTCGTCTTTCGCGGACGACACTCTAACCAACTGAGCTACGAAATCACTGTGCGATTTCAATACAAATTTTCAAATTTAACCGGCTGGCGGGTTAGCACACGAATCTGTTGTTGTAGTTTTTATACTAAATATGTTAAGATTTAAACACAGTGTTTAAATCTTAACTAGATCATATAATTTATAGATGTTTAGTTAATGGAAACTAAATTTTATTTAACTCAGTGCCTTCACATTGAACTAAATACAATTTGTTCTGTTTATTTACTATAAATGTCATTTATATCATTTATTTTGATAAAGAGTTGAGTTTCGTCGAAACGTCGATTTTAAATAAATATTAATACAGAACTTTAACCTAAAACAGTTTTATGTATTATAATATAATACATAAAACTGTTTTAATTTAATAAAAAAATGGCTTAAAAGAAATTTTTTATTAAATTTTTACATATCATTTTTTAATATTATTATTTTTTATGCAATTTTTGTCATTTGCAGAATTCAAAATCTGATTTTTCTCAACCGATTTCAATACAAATGGTACACGATATTATTGTAGACAGAAATAATGGTGAGCAAAATTCCATATATATATATATATATATATATATATATATATATATATATATATATATATATAAATATATATATATTTATTTAGTGAATAATTTTACAAAATATTTTTTTAGAATCATTTTGCGCTGACTGTCCTGTTACTGCTCCACATTCATCAAATATGACGTCTTTAAATATACCTTATGATACGGGATGTTTAAGCACAATTTGCCAACCTGATTTAAAATTAGGTGCCAAATTTTTATATAACAGGTATTATAGTTATACTTTTAAATATATTTTTTTATATTTTTCATATAGATATGCAGATAACATTTTCTGTACATTTTACATTGTTACTTAAAATTATTATTTTTTGTTTACAAAACATTATGTACTTAACAACATTGAACAAAAGTTTATAAGTGTATCTTTGAAAATAATATTATAATATTCTAAAGTGGGCCTTACACTATTATTCGGAATGACATTCAGACCGAAGATGTAAGGCCAAGACTGTTGGACTGATAAATAGATTAAAATCCGAGCTTTAATCACGAGAAACGGAGAGGAGACTGACAGTCTACAATTCTACATGCTTCTCCCAGTCGCAAGGAATCTTAAAGTAACCGCTAATCTCTTAGAAATTGATATTAAATATTTCATAACTGTATTTATTCTGGATAAATATGGTGTCAACATGATGATCAACGTGTAAAAAAAATTTTAGTCCATACGGTAGTCATTTTTATAATCATCTAAAGCTAAAATTACTTCAATCAGACTGTCAGTTTGACTGATAAATTTAAGAACTTGATAATTAAAGTCAGGAATGACAGTCTAATTTTTCAGTTAGACTGTCATTCTTGATTGACTGTTTAAGGCCCGCTTTATGTTGGGATTCTTTCTTCAAAAATTTCACAAGATACGAAATCATTGAATCGGCTTATTAAGTTATGCATTGATAACTGACCAGTTAACTATAGACGCGTGTATAAATTAAAACATATTTTATTGCTGAAACAAAACAAAAATGAAATTAATATATATTAAATCAATTAATTAAAAATTACTTACAATTTTTACAAATATTATTCTATTTTTTTAATAAAAGTAGCCCGGAATCTCGGACACATGCCCTTTATATAAATGGCGGATTTCAATTGATAGGTCCCCGAACACAAATTTATAATATACCAAATATAGGTACTGAAAATTAAATATAAATATTATTATAGAAAAATATTATAATAAAATATATATTTACTGGGAATTTCGCCTTCACGAAATTTTCAATTATGTAAAATCTTTCGCTATGGCACATTTCGAACTGATTAACATATAAATATTTTTGTATAAAAAAATTAAATAGGAAACTATAATAGATATATTCAGATGTGGGTGTTTCAATTTTCCGGTATATCTTTGATAAATCTATAGTTCGTATGAAATTTGCATGTTTTAAACATTTTTTTTTTCGCAATGAGATGAATATATTTTATAGAAAAAAATACTAGTAAAAGCATATTTAAAATTTAAAAAAGGCCTTAACCATGTATTGTAATAAATTAACATTATTACCAATGAATTCTCCATGTCCAAAAACGTATACAAACATATAACATATATCGGATTTTGTTAAAAACACTTGCATATATGACATTCCTTATGGAGTTTCTTAAGATGTTCCTTAAGATTTTGCCGTGGACCAAGATACTGGATTTCATAAGAGAAACAGGACTTCTTACATGAGATAGACCAAAGGGACAGTACAATAGGCCACTAGGCCGCAGTGCTCTGGGACTTAATGACACCAACCTTTCGAATAGATAGATAGATAAGATTTTCTTAAAACGTTCTTATTAATAACCAAGATCTAGCCAAGACGTTGACAACATCTGATGTTCTTATCTTTTCTTAAGATTTTCTTGAGACGTTTTAGAAGACGATGTTTATTATTATGATTTAAATTCAGCAATTTTGACAAGTAAGGTATTAATTTCTACTAAATTCAACCCGTAGTTTATGAATCCAATATTAATTTTCGAATCGGGGTTGTTTACGCCTTTTTTCGTAGGGGGTGGTTTCTTAAGGGTTACTAATTTTGACAAGTAAGGTATTAATTTCTACTAAACTTAGCTCGCAGATTACGAATCTGATATTAGTTTTCTGATCGAGGGTTGTTTACACCCTCTTACATAGAGGTGGTTTCTCAAGGGTTAGAGGGGTTAGAGTCTAAGGGTAGATCATGCTGGGTTAGGGGAGGTCGTGTTGGGTTAGGTTATGCTAGGCTATGTTGAGTTGGATTAGCGGAGAATAAGTTGGGTTAGGTTATGCTAGGCTATGTTGAGTTGGGTTAGCGGAGTTTCTTCTCTCTTATCTATGACGTTTCTTTTGTCCGATCTTTACTACTCGCTCTTTAGGAACTTATCAGTATAGTGATTTGATCAATGTCCGAAGACAGTGATGCAGGTGTAACCATTTGGCTGGTTTTTATGCTAAGTAAATTAAAAAAGTTTATCGGAAAAGCAATAAATACCACCATACTAATACTAAAGAGCGAAACACGTGTCTATTGTATATGGTCAGTCATTGATACATAGCTTAATAAGCCGATTTAATGATTGAGTAACTTGTGAAATTTTTAGGAAAAATCAACATTAGAATATTATTATGTACATAACATGGCAAAAAAATTTTCAGAACTTATTCCATAAAATAACACTGCTTTAGGCTCAAGTTCTGTATTGAAATTTACTTAAATCAACGTTTCGACCAAACGTAAACAACAGTATATAAAAACAAGTAACAAGTTACTAAATAACAAATAAGTGATTAGATCATAAAATGTTTACGGTATTGTCATTTGTATCAGTTTTTTCTTGATGAAGACGAGCGTTGAATTTTGTCGAAACGTTGATTATAAATAAATTTCAATACTGAACTTAAACCTAAAGCAGTTTTATTTTATTATGTATATGTTTCAGAAATTCAATATATATCTATTTTCTAATTTAATTTTTTAAATATATATTTTAGACCTTATGTGATAATTGGTTCAATAGATAGTATAGATGTTGAAATTACTGTAAAAAATCTTGGTGAACCAGCATTTATTAGCAAGTTATATGTTGAATTACCACAGTCTTCTTCTTTTGTCAAAATACCAGATATTTGTCAACAAGCAAATCAAATATTAATCTGTTCAATGGGAAATCCAATATTCGCAAATGGAATGGTAGTTTTTTTTTTACATTTCGTCAGTCGATTTCTCGTTTGTTCCATACACCATTGTTGGTCAAATTGAATTATTTCTAATTTTTGGCAATATTTATTTGTTTTCTATCTGTTTTAACAATCATGGATGTTATAATTTTAATAGTTTCGTAAATATTAATTCTAATTTGTTTCATATCCTTACTATAAATAATTCAGTTCAGAAACTTTAAACATCATTTTCTCGAAAGTAAGGTTTTGTTATATAGAACAAACAAGAAATCGACCGACGATTTGTTATATGTTTTACATACATACATATTATACAATTAGTATATTTTTTTTAATATTTTAAATTACAAATGGCGTATTTTGTTTTCGCTTAATTTGCCATTAACTCATTTTAATGAATTAATAAAATTATTAGTCAATTTTTGAATAAAGACAAATGAAAAAAAATGCACTGACTTTTCCGGGGTTTGAATTCGGGATCTTTAGTTTTTGTGGCTGATTAATGATTTAATTAGTTCATCAAAATAAATTAATGGCAATTTAAGCAAAAGCAAAATACTGTAATTAAAAACATACACTTGTTTAAAGAATGTAACACAAATCTTTTGTTTTTTTACTAAAAATTATTCTACGTTAAGCTTTTTTTATGATTTCTTTCGCCTCTTTCATATTTATGACACCGCTTATATTTTTGTCACGCCGAAATATTTACTTATTCAAAATTCTGCTACTATACTCATCGGATGTTCACGCACACTTTCACTTCAAATGACATTAATAGCTGTTAAATATTCTTTGTTGATTGATTTTTTATGAAATATTGTAATTTTATCGGAGATAAACATGTATGTAAAGTTGATAGGAAATTGGTTTGGCAAAAATGGGTGAAAATTCTGAATGAAACGTAAGCATAGATTACATTAGTATAGGCATACTAAAAAATCTTCCAATCGCTTCTGCTACTAAAATATATACTAAAAAGAAAAATATTTTTACATTACTCACCTGTTTTCATTTAATTTAAATTATTGATAATATTTTTTTTTTATAGAAATATTTGAGAATACAAATAGATATTTCTTCACTAAAACTTATGGATAATTTTATATTAAAAATGAATGTTACTAGTGCAGGAACAGAAATTAACCAATCTGACAATTTACTATTGCTAAATTTACCGTTAAAAACTCAAGTGGACATATCTCTTTTAGGGTAACATAGTAAAGAATCTTTCAGAACTCATTATATTAAAATAAAACGGCTTTAGATTATAGTTCTATACAGAACCGGCTCAAAGGTCGAGACTTTGGGAATTCTTCCCGAGGCCCTGCGCTTTCATATTTCTAACAATTATTGGTACATTTTATAAGCGCAGTGTGGTTAAAAAAATAATCTCGTAAATAACACCCGGATACACTTAATAATAATATGTGATTTATAAATTTTTTTAAAGTAAGGAAAGGAGTACTATTATTATGGATTTTATTATACTACTATTATTTATTGAGGAAAGAAATATTTCATTAAATAATTAATAAAATTATGTTTATGTATCATGTCTTCCTTTTTTGAGAAGGGGCCCCGCATACAATATTTTTTCGAGGCCCCGCAAAACTCGCAGCCGGCCCTGGTTTTATATTGATATATATATAATAATCAACGTTTCGACGAAATCAACGTACGTTTTCATCAGTAAAATGATACAAATGCTAATAAACAAAACAAAAAAAAGTTACTAGGTAATAAAGTAAGCAACTAGATCATAAAATTTATAAATTTTTAATTAACGGAAGCCAAATTTTATTTATGTAAAATTCGAAGATATTGTAATAATTGCAAGAAAAAGAAGCAATAGAAATTTTTTAAAGAAAATGTAATATCAATCACCGTAAAGGCACTGATTTAAACCAAATTTGGCTTTTATTAATAAAAAATTTATAAATTTTATGATCTAGTTACTTATTTTGTTACCTAGTAACTTCTTTCTATATTCTCTAATTTACTGCAAATATTATTTGTATCAGTTTTCTTAATGTAGACGTACGTTGAGTTGACCGAAACGTCGATTACTAATATATATTAATACAGAACTATATAAACTAAAGCCGTTTTATTTTGTTTCAGAGTATTTGTAAAAACTATTTTTTTTATTGTACATTATATAATAACAAATTTATTCTAGAATATCAGAACCAGAACAATTTGTTTTTGTCGATGAAAATAAATTATTAAAACAAAATAATTATATGTTTACTCATCAGTATACCATTTATAATTTAGGACCTAGTATATTGGATGATCTGGAATTAGTATTTTTGATTCCATATAAACTGGGAAAGTCCGGACGTGAATTTATAAATATTTTTGAACCAGATGTAAGTAAATTTTAGAAAGTAATATATATCGGGTGTCCCATTTTACATTATTTCCTTGAATATCTCGGAAACAATGCATCGTGACAAAAAGTGTGTCGAATCAAAACCTTTATAGTTTTGAGAGAGACATCGAATTTTGACAAAATGGATCCCCCGGACCCCCAGGGAGGGGCGGGAAAGGGGGTTAACTTTAAAATCTTAAATAGGAATTCCTAATTTGTATTGCAGATTCGGATTTTACGGCTAAAAATACGTATTATTTGTCTGTAACATTTTTTTCTATTCATACTTACACAAACCAGCTACCTACCCACAGACAGCGGTCGCGTGAATTAGTAGCGGCTCCGTGTATGTATGCGCGCTTATTTGTGTATGTGTCCGTCGAATCCAGACTTATCTATCATGAATAGAAAAAAATGTTTTAGACAAATAATACGTATTTTTAGTTGTAGAATCCGAATCTGCACTAAAAAATAGGGGTTTCTATTTAAGATTTTAAAGTTGACTCTTTTACCTGCTCCCCCTCTTTGGATCTGGGGGGCCCATTTTGTCAAAATCCGATGTTTCCTTCAAAACTATAAAAGTTTTGATTCGGCACACTTTTTGTTACGATGCATTGTTTCCAAGATATTCAAGGAAATAATGTAAAATGGGACACTCAGTATGCATATCTTTGAAAACCGTTTGTACACCCGGAAAAATGTCATAAATTTTAAATTTATTTAATTCTACATACATAAAAATTGTTTGAGTGAATACATTAAAATTTAATCAAAATTAATTAAAAGAAAATAAAATTAAGACCTTTAAACTTTGTTTACTAGCAAAGAGAATTAGTAAATAGTATCTTAATTTTAGTATAAAATATTATTTCCGCTCTGTAGTTACGTAATAAAATTTAAAAAAATAATTTTAATATAATAAAAAAATATTTCAGAACTCATATTACAGTAAAACGGCTTTTGGTTGCAGTTCTGCATTAATATTTATTAATAATCGGCGTTTCGAGGAACTCAACATATACGTCTACATTAGGAAACAAGAAAAAATGCCATTTACAGTAAATAAACAGAACATAGAAACAAGTTACTAACAGCAGATTAATAGGAGTAGCAATAGAAATTTATAAAGAAAAAGATAACATTAATCAGTGGCACTGATTTAAAAAAAATTTAACTTTTTTAAATTAAAAATTTATAAATTTTATGATTTGTTGTGACCTAGAAACTTGTTTTATGTTCTGTAAATGACATTTGTATCTATTTTCCTGATGAAGACGTACGTTGAGTTCGTCGAAACATCGATTATTAATAAATATAAATACCTATAACCTAAAGCCGTTTTATTTTAAAATAGCTCTGTTTTAACTTTTGTTTTAAGTTTGATTGAGACCATTTCAGTAACTAATTTTATAGTAAAAATAAAACTGTTTTAGATTAAACTTCTGTATTAATATTTATTTAAAATCGACGTTTCAACGAAACTGAACGTCCGTCTTCATTAAGATAAATAACACAAATGACATTTACAGTAAATAACAGAATATAGAAATAAGTTACTAGGTAACAAATAAGTAACTCGATCATAAAATTTATAGTTTTTTAATTAATGGAAGCCAAATTTTATTTAACTCAGCACCTTCACAATGATTTATATTATCCTTTAATCACTGTGAAGACACTGAGTTAAATAAAATTTGGTTTCCATTAATTAAAAATCTATAAATTTTATGATCTAGTTACTTATGTGTTACCTAGTAACTTATTTCTATGTTCTCTTATTTAATGTAAATGTAATTTGTATCGTTTATTCTGATGAAGACAGACGTTGAGTTTTGTCGAAACATCAATTTTAAATAAATATTAATACAGAACTTTAATATTAATGTCAAAGATAAACTTTTGTTCTTTGGTCCTGAACCTGCGTTATGATTAATTATAATGTTATTAAATTCCCTATCAGGTTCGTTATTGTTTTTAGCAATGACGCGTTTTGACTTTTCAGTCATCTCCAGATTTTCTGAGTTTGGTCGGTGTTGTCACTCGAGCCACAACACCAAACTCAGAAAATCTGAAGTTGACTGAAAAGTCGAAACGCGTCATTGTTAAAAACAATAACAAACCTGATAGGGAATTTAATAACATTATAATTAAACAGAACTTAACCTAAAGCAGTTTAATTTTAATATAATGAGTTCTGAAAGATTTTTTATTGAGTTATTTTAATAAAGTGTTTAAATAAATTACTTTTAGATTGAGTACGTATTGAAAAAATATATATTTGATTTTTTTTTATTTTTGTCAGATATCATCGGAAGATAATTCAGTGGAATGCACAACTTTTTTTAATAATTTTTATATAGAAAATGTTGATGACGAAGAAACAGATTCTGAAAATGTAAACTCTCAATTACGAACAAAACGTTCAAATTATATTGATGGTATTGCTGTCGCTGAAGCTGAAGAGATAAAACTTTCAAAAACTTCGGCTGTTTATTCAAAAATACAAAAAATTATGTCTAGCACAAATGAAATACCAGATGATTTTCCAATCAATAGAACGTTTAGTTTAAGTTGCACTACGCCCAAAATTGATATAGAATGCATGGAAATTCGATGTAAAAGTGGATTGCTTTATACTAAAATAAAAAATCAAATTAATTTCAATTTTAGATTAATTGCAAATTTAAAGATATTAGGTATGTACAAGAAATAGATTTATTTTATTTTACTAACAATTCGAACTTACGAAAACAAACTTTAGTGACAAATACAAATAGCTTCATTGGAAAAGCAAAATAAGAATTAAGCTTTATTTGGACTGCCAACACAGTTTTATGATTTTGTTTTAGTTTTATGATTTAACACAGGGCAAAAACTTAATCATTCATATTGCCTGTATGTCTTGATGAATTTTCAGTTACATTTGCGCAGTTATAATAATTTAAATGCCGTTAAAATCATTTCTGACAATTTCGTTTACATTGTATATATGCCAAAGAGTTTTTGATTATCTTCAGTAGAGTATTATGCAGTTTAAGTTGTTTTGTTGTGTTAAATACGTTTGAAGAAGAATTTATTGTTATACAAAATAAACCTGTACAATCATTTTAAAAATACGAATACGAAACAAAACATTTCTACATAAATATAGGACATAAATATAATTTTACAGGTTTATAGAATGAATTCACCATTCTTCGTTTTCACTAAATTTTCTTCTGATGTTTCTAACTAAATGTTATTTTATTATATTAAATACGATTTTTTAAAATAATACTAATTATAAATATGATGTTTCTTTGATAAAAACTGATATACATCGCTATCTCAAGATACTGAAATCTGACTGGCCGTTCTTAAAACATGCGCATGCGTAATGTATCTCCATTTGTTTACATGAAGTTTAGTTCAGAACCACTAGGTCTGCGCTAAAATAAAACATTGATTTTGCTAGTAAAAGTGCAGTTTGAATGAGGCTTTAATTTTATTAATTTTTGATCTATAGGTGTCTGATAAATCAATAACTATTTTTACCACTTTGACTGAAAGGAAAAAGGGGCATATTTCTCGGTACAGTGTCTGTGACATTTTCCATAATTAAAAGAAATCATAGAAATTCTTTATATAGCCTCTAGATAACGAATCTGAACTTAGTTTATAAGGGTATATAGATGTGCGTCGTTCGCTAGCTTATCCAAATTTTGTGATCGCAATTCCTTCTAGACCGTTCATCCGATTTGCACCAAATTTTCAGTGTAGGTTCAGTTAATGCCCAAGATGAGCATATGGGTTTACTTTTTCTAGTGCTACTAACTATCTGAAAAAAAATTACTAAAGTTCTAAAAAATTATTATAGCTACAATATTTATCCATGACTAACCAAAGTTGTTCTGGCGCTCACATTAATTATATAATTTTACTAAAGTTTAATATTGTCAAGTTTTCGAAAAAATTACTAAAATTTTTAAAAATTTATTATGACTATATTGTTTATTCGTGATTAACCAAATTATCACAAAAGATTCTCTTACTTAAATTTTTGCAAAATAGTCTTTTAGTATTCTCAAAAATTATATAATTTTATTGTTGTACAGAGTTGCCAACTTATTGATGATATCAAAGTGGTTTATATATGGATCCTTCTAGTCTTGTTAAGTTGGTACTACATAATAAACGAATCAATTATAACGGTAACTATCACAATATAAATGAAAACTTAAGACTGCCGTTTTAGTTTTACGTAAAAATACAAGAATTTAAGCAATCCAAGCACTTGACACACTTTTAGTTTTAAATTGTTTGGAATGGTCAAACTCTTACGCTTGTGCGTAAAACTAAAATGGCAGTTTAAATTGTTGCAAGTAACTAAAATTGTTTTCATTCTTATGATAGTTCATTACATAACTCCAATTTAAAAATTAGCTTGTGATTTATCAAACATTTTGTATGTAAAGTTAAAAAAAAATAGTAAAAATAAAAAAATAAGTAAAACTAAATCTATATTGCTGAATGATTAATTTGCATTTTAGATGAAATACGAGATGAAAAAGATATAGTCGTAATAACGTCGTCAGTTCAACCAGTTTCAAAACATTTTAAAACAAAGTAAGTATATAAACAAATAAAATAAATTGTAATATAAAATTATTAGTTTACTATTTACCTTTTTATATATATATATATAGTCAATTTCCCTTTTTACCGTGAGGTGTAGGGATATTTACCTTTTTTTAAAGAAAAATGTTAACTTATAATACAGAACATCTAGTAAATTATAAAAATAATTTGTTATTTGTAGTATTTTAATGTAAATTTCTATTTAAGAGGAAAACTTAATATAAAATTATTTCATTAAATAGAAAATTAAATTCGTCAGTCGATTTTTTGTTTATTCTTTACATTATTTTTAGCCAAATTAAGTTATTACTAATTTTGGCAATATTTGTTTGTTTTTTCATCTATTTTAACGATTGTGGATATAATTTTAATAGTTTCGGAAATATAAATTCTAATAATTGGTTTCATATTTTTTCTATAAACAATCCAGTTCAGAAATTTTGAACATCATTTTCTCGAAAATACGGTTTTATGAGTAGGAACAAAACAAGAAATTGACCGACTCTTACTTTATGAACAGTACTAAATCGTGGCAACAATAATTTAATATTTTTAATTTTGGTTGTTTTTTTGTTCAGTATGACCTACACTCATTCAATATTGCAAGGTTCATTAAAACAAGAGAGTGCTCTTAAGTGGATTGTAACTGGTTGTATATTGGGCATTATTATTTTATGTTTAATTATTTTCGCACTTTATAAGGTACGTGACATTAATTTAAATTGCTTATTATACACACGTCAAAAAAAATAAACGTGCCATTCTTAAAATCGGTAAAATTCAACCGATTTGAACAAATTTAAATGAATTTTTACGTCCGAAAAAATTTAAAGTTTCATCTATAAGGTCATGTGTGGTTGGCGCGGTTATGAGTTTTTGAAATTTCAAAAAAAAATCATAACTTTGCGCCAAAGCATCATAAGTCCTTGATATTGTTTAAATTTTTACGCACATTTGATAAATTGAGTCGAAAAAATCTTTTTGTATACCGTACATGTTGTCAAAGTTTGTTAATTTTTAAGTCAAAAATATTTTTTTCTACGGGGTGTGATGGGGAGCCGAATAGTTCAAATGGTCCCTCATCTTGCATGACCTTAAAGATGAGATTTCAAATACTTTCGGACACAAATGATTCAATTGCGTTCAAAATCGGCCGAATTATACCGATTTGAAGAATCGGTAATTTTTTTTGATTTTTTGAGTGACCCTTTTTTTCGACGAGTGTATAAATAACATTAAAAAATAAGTGTGAAATAGTTATTTTCTAAGAAAAAAAATATGTTAAATGTTTACTCACGTCATATTATTTTAATAAAATTTTTCATAATTTATTTTGTGTTAAGCATTTACGTAAATTCATTTACTTTGTATTATTTTCAGCTTGGATTTTTCAAACGTAAAGATCATGAACGATTAATGAATGAGAAGGTATTAATTAGCATATGCCAGAATAATTGTAGGAAAAAAATATATATTTTAAATTTTGTGATTGTGTTTTAGGAAAAAATAGATGAATTAATAGAAGATACAGATTCAGTATTGCATTTGTAAACAAAACTTTATAATTGAAGTTAAAGACTGAAAGAAGAATCTTAAATACAAACAAAAAGTTACTGTTTTAAGTGTGATAAATTTTGACTACTTTTTTGTTACATAATTATTATCTATCTATATATAATAAATAATTGTACAAAATGTATTGTAAATTGTATTTAACATTAAAATATATTTTGATGCATCTATTAAAAGATGAGATATACAAACAAAAATAAAATGTAAATAAAGGATTTAAAAATAAATGGTCATGTAAGCAAAACCTCACAAATGCTTTGTTTCAGAGATATATGGCATTTAAAGGTAATAAAAGCGCAACAGCTGTCGTGCAATTTTTTTTTATAATAATGAAACGTAAATAAATTTTGAAATTTTATTGTATAAAATTAAATATTTCAATATTTTCTTATAAAATTTTGTTTAAAATGATACCTATCCTTAAAACTGCACGTAAGCATGAGACTCTATGAAAATAATTTTTTTCTTTAAGAGTATTAAAATGTTGATGTTACGTTACTATATTTTCTATATCGTCTATATAGAAGGAAGTTATTATGTTATTAGCACAATAATATGTCAAGTGTACTTCATTTAAATTCAAGCAAAAATAAACAAGGCAATTGCCAATTAATTTAACTTAACATGATGTAATAATTTTTAATATAGCCGCCGAAGATGTCGTATTAAAAATATACACTTGACGTTGAAGTTATGTTTGATGTTTCGGAATTAGAGAACAAAAACAAATATTTCTTATCAAAAATGACTTTATTGTTTTTCAAAATATTCTCCATGAAGATCAATACACATTTGCATGAGTTTGAACTAATTTTCGAAACACTTTTTCCACTCCGATTAAAGTACCTCTAAAACATGCATTTTAAACGCATTAACCGCTTCTTTAGGTATCGAAAAACGTTGATCTCGCAATTTATTTTTGATGTGCGGAGAAAAAAAAAGAATTAAAAAAAGTCAACTCTACGAAGTATCGGTTACTTTTTTGGTACATATTAACATATTATTTATATATATATATATATATACCGAGTGTTTGTTCATTAAGTTCGTATGGGCGTTTAACATGCAATTTCGATAATTTGCGATATACTACTTTCTCGAGTTAAATTAGGAAAAATACTTAGAATACTTTTTAATAGACAATATAAAGTTTTATAATTTGGTTTTAGTTTTAATGTGCTAGCATGTGTCCTTTGGACGCTAGAATTTTTTTTTTGATTTTTTGGTTTTTATTTTTTTTACTCAAAAACTATGAGGTGTAGGAAAATAAGCATGATATGGAAAAATGTGGAATAATGAGTACTATAATTTAGTGAATAAACCATTATTCTAGGATCCATCGTTTAGTAGAAAAAAAATTAAAAACTAAACTTTTGAAAATCTCTTGCGATCCCTTGCGATTTTTTCAAAATAAGACTTTTTTCAAAATTTGTTGGAAAAAATCTGAAAAAATTCAGTAAACTAGAGAAAAAAATTAGCTACATAATAGCTAAGTAACTTTTTTTTCAAACTCAATCTGATTTGGCAGAAAAAATTATTAAAAATTGTAAAAACAATTTTTGAATTTTCAATAATTTTTCCTGCCAAACCAGAATGAGGTAGAAAAAAAAGTTACTTAGCTATTATGTAGCTCATTTTTTTCTCTATTTTACTAAATTTTTTCAAATTTTTTTGAGCAAGTTTTGAAAAAAGTTTTATTTTGAAAACGTCCCAAATTGTTGTCAAATTTTCAAAAATTTAGTTTTTAATTTTTTTCTACTAAACGATGCATCGTAGAATTATGGTTTTTTTTTTCATTTAATTAATTAATTAAAAATTTAATTAATTAATCCATTTATTTATTATATGCAATGCTCATCATTTTTTAAATATATTTTATTTAAAAAAAAATAAGTGCTATTTATAATTTTAAAAGTTTTAAAACAAATAGTGATTTTTAATTATATAATATAAATATCTAAGGCCACACCTTTCAAATTAAAAAAAGTTACATAAACATATAATATTCAATTACATTACAATTTTACCGATTTGTTTTTTTTTTTTTAGATCTTTCAAAGACCTGATGTATTTAAATACAAATAGTTATGAAAACGACTGAATTTTCGAAAAATCTATCGTTTTTATCTTAGGTGGCAGTTTTAAATTGAAAAAAAAATACGAATCAACAATTTATTACTTGAACTACATAAACAATAATTTAGTTTTACAATTTATTGATAAATTAATCATCTTTGTTATCACTGCATTCTTTCTTGCATTTGAGGAGCTCTAAAGTTGAGTGCCATAAGATTACCTGCTGCTCGCGTTCCTCCTGAAAAAGAAAAGAAAAAGAAATTAATTAAATATCAGTGAACAACTTTTATATCTAACTTTTTCACTCATAGTTTTCTGCATATCCATTTCTAGTTCTTTCTTCAACAATTCCTGTTCAATAATTTGTTCATTCAAGATTTCTGTTTGCGATTTCTTTTTACCGTAAGTCAGAAGATCGTCGCTGAGTTTACCCAAAATATCCTCTTTTCGTTCAATTTCCTTTCTAATATTTTTCCATCTTTCCTCTTCTGTTGCAATTGTTTTTTCCATTTCTTGAATTTCACCTTCTAGTTTAGTTATTTCCGTATTAAAGTTTGATATAGATGAATCATAAACCTTAGATAAGAAAAAGGAAAAGAATATAGTAGGTAAATTATTTTGATACATATATTAAAAAATAATTTACCTCTTTGGCTTGTTGATGGCTTTTGCTAAGTTCTTCATTTTCTGTTTTGAGATTCTGAAGATCTTGACGCACTAATGTTGTGTCAGCTTTTTGATTATTAATTTTCATGGCCATTTCTTTACAAGCCTTTATTAATTCTGGCATATTATCCGGAATAGCAATGTCATTTTTGTGCTTTTCTTCATTTTGTCTATTTTGTAATGCTTCTGCCAACGAGAAATTTTGCCGTTGAAGTATATCTAAAGTGCGCGTGAGTACACCGACTTCTGCTTGAATTTCTTGAAGTTGAGCTCTGTGTTCTTTGTAGATGACACTACGTGCTCGTAATTTGCTGACAAAATTTTTAAGTTCTTCCCCTTGAGGCATTGTTCCTCCTATGATAATAAAATTTGAAATAACTGAAATTAAAAAATATTTTATTATATTCACCAATAGTTTTTTCCAATTCACTTTCTTTTTCTTCGACTTGCCGTCGAACAAGATTTAATTCTTCTTTGAGTTCCATTAAAGCATCTGCTTCTAGTTGTTTATTATTTGCTATAACAGTAGCATGTTGACGAAATTGTGCCAATTTTTCATCTTTTGGATCGTGATTTAACAATGTTTTCTCTAACATGTTTTGTAGTTCGAATGAAGAATTATCCAGCTGTGAAAATTACAGTTAAGTATAAATTTATTTAACTTTTTTTTACTGGAGAAGTTTTGTCATACTATAAATTTTTACACAATAATAAATAAATGACTTTTTAATATTTACCAAATTCTGAAGATCATCTATTTCATCCTGACTAGGTTCTGGTTCAGTTGCAACCATTTCAAGAAGTTCTGCTTGTTTTTTAACTAATTCTAATTCTTGTGGTAATCGTTCTGTTGCAATAATTTTGTTAGTTTGAAGTTCTTCTTGTAATCGGCCTAATAAACCTCCTGGTGCTAACCGTAATGCTTGTTGCGCTTTCAGGTTATCACTGGATTTTTTAATTTGAGATTCTAGTTGAAGATTTAACTCATTTTGTTCATCTAGCTGTAATAATATATATATATATATATATATATATATATATATATATATATATATATATATATATATATATATATATATATATATATTTAATATTTTATTGGTGAATTATTTTAAAAATAATACCTGTTTTTGTAACATTTTATCTTGCAAGACTTCATTTCTATAAGCTTTAATAGAAACCAACAGAGATTCTTTATTTTGAATATTTTCAACTTTGGCTTTCTGTTTATCAATTTGCTCAACTACTTTTATAATATCATGGTTGATTTTTTCAATATCTTTACGAAGATCTAAGGTAGCTTTACCCATTTTTGAATATTTAGAATTTTCCTTTTTAAAATTAAATATTTAAAATTGGTTTATTGATAGATATATACATTTTTCAAATATTACTTACAGCATGAACTGACTTAAATTCTTGTATTATGTTATCATACTGACTCATTAATGGTTGAATATCTGGGTCTGAAGATATTGTCAAAGGTAAAGCAACTTTTTTCAGATATTTTGAAAAATATGCTCTTTTTCTTACTTCCGGTTGATTGGATAAAATCCAATGTAAAGTAGGATGTATTACACTTCTTTTACCCTATTTATTATATTTAAAGAGAGTAAATGTTGGTTGTAAGGTTTTGGGTGCTTTGAGAACTTTTGCTAGGAATGTAAATGTTTCCAAAGAAGCCCGTTTGAGTATATACAATGCAGTTTTGGTGCCTACGTTAATGTATGGTAGTAAATGTTGGGTTTGGTTGCAAAAGCATAAACGGAAAATGACTGCTGTGGAAATGAGATTTTTACGTGGGGTATGTGGTGTAAATAGCAGAGATCGGGTACGAAATAGATTAGTGTATGATGAGTGTGAAATTAAAAAAAAATATTGTAGCAAAAGTTGGTGTTAGTCAGTTAAGATGGTTCGGACATGTTGAGCGATTGTCTAATAAACGTTTAGTTAAACAAATTTTGTTTGAATGATTTTGATGGTATACCTTTGCGTGGACGTCTTATGAGTAGTTGGAGTGATATGATTGAGAGTGTTTTGCGTGAGCGAAAGTTTCCAAATAGTAGGAATAAAAGAGCATGTATGAAAGAAATTATGAATCTGGATGAAGCGAAAGTTGCTTGTTTGGATAGGAATGTTTGGAGGCGACTAATTTCGGAATGATGAAAAGAGTTTGTGCCACACCCTTTTGGGTACATGGCGTGATTGTGTATGTATGTATGTATGTATATTCATTAATTGTTAAAGTTAAATTATAATTTAATATCAATTTTACCTGTATTACTCCTTCTGTAAAATCGTTCATATTAACTCCATCAGGAAATGGAGCTTTAATATTTGATAAAATTTCTAACATTCTAGTGATACACTCATCGGGATATTTTTCAACATCAACCTATGTAAACGTATTAAACATTATTACACGAAATAAATAGAAAAAATTAATAAAACATTACCTTTGGTAGAGCATCAAGTTTATTCAAACAATCGGCACAAACCTGCAGTAATGCATTTCGAGATAATGAATCGAAAGATATCATATTATAGTCGGTTTTTAACATTTTATTTACTTCATTTACAACAAATCTTAACATTTTTTCACCCATTTTGTATGTTTTTCCTTAAATATAGGATACGTGTATATGCTGACTACGTGTATATGCTGACTGTAATGTTTGTTTGTATTCATGAATGCCATAGCAACCGCGGAAATTTAATTCAATAAGAGACAGACAGATAGCTCTATATGCACTGTTTTTGATTGTTTTTGATGTTTTTGGTGAAGTAAACATATTTGTACATATTATCAAAAAGAATATAATACAAGAAAATATATTATATTCTATTTGCTTGTGTATAAAATGTCTAAAAATATCGCAATAATAAATATAAGTAGTAAATAGCTTTAAAAAAATTAATATTTTTTTACCGCTGAAATATTGAATTTCGTTTTCTAAAAAATGTCAAAATAATATGAAAATGATGAAAATACCTCTCGTACAGCATTTCCGCAATAAAACCTATTTATCCAGAGGATAGGAGGGTACGCTTAGCTACAGCTTATTTTGCGCCAACATAATATTTACCACTTTCTATCGAACGAATTGCCCAATTCCATTTTAAATTTTAAAGGGTTCTCTTTCGACAGTGTTTAAAAATAAAAATAAAAATAAATATATGTGTTTTATTTATTCAAATAAATAGAAATTTTACATATATATTCAAACTTTATTGATATCTTTTGAGTATTAGAGTATTAGTGTTATAAATTTGAAACATTTAAAATAAATCAGCTTCAGCTTATAGATCTGTATTAATATTTATTAATAATCGACGTTTCAACGAACTAAACGTACGTTTTCATCAAAGAATAAAGATACAAATGATATTTAGAGTAAATAGTAAGAACATAAAAACAAGTAACTAGATAACAAAATAAGTAAATAGGTCATACAAATTCATAAATTTTTAATTTAAAGGAAGCGAAATTTTATTTAAAATAATTACTGTGAAAACACTGTTTTAAATAAAATTTGGTTTTCTTTAATTAAAAATTTATAAATTAAAAACAAAATTTTTATGCCTAAAATGCTATTCTGAATTTTTTTTTCAAATAACTTTTTTCAAAATTTCTACAAAAAAGAAAGTAAACTTGCATTTGTCGTTTATAATTATCTTGAAGTTCAGGATCCTGTATTTATTATTTAAAATATATATTATGGCGTGCAGAAGGATCAATAAAACAATATATTTTAATTATGATTATATTAAACATAATTTATTGGACGTTTCGATTCAGAATCTTCAGCAATCTAAAATTCAATACAATAATATTACAATTTTTATCTATTCAATTTCTAAAATTTTACAATAATATGATGCTAATATACTTATTTTTACATACCATTTACATATTATATTTGTTACAATAACATACTTTTACTTATACTTATACTTATACTTATTTTACAAGAATTATAAAAATGTGAATATAAAATAACATAATATGTTGATTTTGACGTTAAATACTATTGCTATTTTGAACCTTATGTACCATTCGACAATTTTTCAATGCTTAGGACCTGTCTTTCCTCTATATGTCCGGTTAGTATTCTTTGAAAATGATATCAATACGTGATTGTGATAACATTATCCGTGATTTTAATAAGGAGTACAGTGTACAGGTAATTATTAAAGTACAGTAATATAATTAATATAGTAAAATATAATGTAATGCAAAATAATATAGTAATCAATCTATTTATCTAAGAGGTCTATAAAAGATGGTCGTTTGTTTTGAATTTCTGCTATAATTTTTCCAATGTCCAAGCCATCGTGTGATGCTCCTAATATGTGATTGCAACGAATTATAGAGAAGCATAATATATCTTTAGTAAGCGATTCAACATTATTATCTAAAGATAAAAGTAGTTTACGTAATAATATACTTAAATTGTAAGCATCAATTTTTGGATAAAGTGTTTCGGTTGCTCCAGCTATTAATGTATATCTATATAATTCCGATAGAAGCGTACTTGAAACTTGAACTAATTTATCAGTAGTTACGTATGTATAAATTGTTAAATTAAATTCGTCAACAATTTCTTTCGTATGTTTAATCAGAATTGGATAATGGCTGACCAATGAATATGGGTATGTCTTGCTGTAATCATAATTACATGAACATGGTAAATTGAATAATGTTCCACATAAAAAACAACCGATATATTCATCCGGTTCAATTTGAAAGCTACTGAAAAATTTTGTTAAAAATTCGTCTATTTTTTTGGTATATATTCTTGGAGTAATGGTACCTCTTTATTATATTATATAAAATCGGTAAAAATGTGCCTGGTAATTCTACTACAGTATCAGATGTTATAAATAGTATGGTTATAGTAAAGTTTAATTCACTTCTATCAATAACAAATTCTACAAAACTGAGAACTTCTGGAATAATTATATTTGCATAAATAATATAATAAAGTACCTGCAACAAGATAAAAACAAAAATTTATGAATATTTATATTTTGGTAAATTTTTGTATTTTAAGTCAAAATTTATTATTCAATTTTGAACAAAGTTCAATTGTGTATTTGTGAAGTTCACAAGTTACTCAAATATTAAATCGGCTTAACCGTAAACACGTGTTTCGATCTTTAGAATCTCGTCAGTATGGTGCTTTGATCAGTGTCCGAAAACAATTGATGCAGATGTTAGGTTCTGGCAGGCTTTTAAAGCCAAATAAATAAGCAATTGACGTGAGAAGTAAAAAATTACTACTATGCCATCTACACGACACTGCAGTAAACAGTATGTAATATACAATTTTAAACAAAGTTTAATTGTGTATTTGTGGAATTGATAATAATCAAATGTTGAATTATTTTCCCTACGATTTTACAAGTTACTGAAACATTGTATCGGCTTACAAAGCTATGCATCAATGATTGGCCAGTTTTTATTTATTTACTTGGCTTTCAAAACCAGCCAGAACCTAACATCTGCATCAGTCGCTTTCGGGCACTAATTAAAGCACCATACTGATGAGATCCTAAAGATTGAAACACGTGTTTATGGTTAAACGGCTAATCATTGATGCATAGCTTTGTAAGCCGAGTCAACGTTTTGAGTAATTTGTGAAATCGTAGGAAAAATAATTTAACATTTGAAAATTTATTGTCATAGTCTACACTAATTTTCTTTTGATATGTTTTTTTTTCTTTGTTAATATTAAGTTTTTTACTATCTATTATCAGTTCCTGTAATTCCTTGGTGGAACATAATCGGGCTACATGCTCAAAAAGCTGAATATATTGCTTCTTAATAATTTTCACTTGTAGTAAGTGATGGCCAAGAAATAAAACACTAGACATAAGATATTAGTTGATTTATTGTTGTAGTGAAATTTAACATGTCGCGCCATTAAACGCACACCTCGCCAGCTTGCTTCACTCTGACACACACACTGTATTACCGACCAGGAACCACCATCATGCCACCTAGCACGCAACTATAACATCGCGGTAAATTCAAATTTAAATGTTTAGCACTATAGTTCGGCCTTCCTGACACAATGATTGCCCCTAATCATCTGTAGGTTAACAACAAAATTCGTATATCATTGGAACACTTAACATAAATGGTTCACACATAACTAATACACGAATTCGGTTGTTAAGACATAAGTACATAAATGATTCATAAAATCTTAAAATACATAAGGTTGGTCATAATTTTTTTTCTTAACCATAAGTTATACATAAGATAATAAGTAACATAACTAAAGTAAAATATATTCATAACAATTTGAATTCGATTAAATATGTTCCTTCCAAAGTTTCATGTTTTCCGGAGAACATATTCCTTCGAATGGTTTTTGAGTCAACTGATGTTCTTCAGGATCCGTAATTACATAACGATCATTGTCTAGAACTTTTCTAATTACATAAGGACCACGGTATTTCGGCAATAATTTTTTATTCACTCCTGGAGTAACATCGACATTTTTGATCATAACATAATCTCCAATTTTATATTCATACGGCTGTTTGTGATGTTGATCATAATAATTTTTATTACGATTAGCAGTATATTGTATTTGTTTAGAAGCATCATCCCGCATTTGAATTAAATCACGATCAACGTCTTGTTGGTCTAATAAAGCTTGGCTTAAATCATCTTTAATTTTACCGATCTGGTTTATTCCGAATAAGAGTTGTGCGGGGGTTGTTCCAATCGAACGGTTTATAGTGTTATTTAACGCGTACTCTATATCGCTTAAAGTGGTATTCCATGTGGATAAACTGTTAGATAATTTACTTAACATTGGCGTCAGACTTCGATTTATTCTTTCGATTTGACCATTAGCATGTGGGGTTGCACTAGCAATAGCAATATGCTGAATATTTTCATTGTTTAAGAATTCTTTAAATTTGTCGGACATAAACGAACTACCTCTATCCGAAATAATTTTCCTCGGTTTACTATAATGGTTAAAATAACTTTTTAAATGCGTAATTACTTCATCGACTTTAGTACTAGTTGTGGCATAAAGTTTAACAAATTTAGTAAAAGAATCTATAACCTCAAAAATGTATTTATAACGATGATTCGTTTTTTCTAAGGGACCATAATGATCTACATGAAGACAATAAAATGGTTGTTTTCCTTTATCATGACAATGTAATCTACCTTCACCTTTATTAGCTATTGTAGAATAAGTAATGCATTTCAAACATTGAGAAATATAATTTTGCACTTTTCTCTTAATATCAGGGAACCAATAAACACGCATGAGATATTCTACGGTTTTATTTGTTCCTTGATGAGCGATCTCGTCATGGGCAACATTAATAACATTATTTATCATTGATTTCGGTACATAAAATAATAATTTGTTTTTTGTTTTCCGATAAACTAATCCGTTTTGCAATTCAAAATTTTTATCTTCTCGATGTTCTAAATCGTTCTTAATTTTGACAATATCAAGATCTAAATTTTGTAAGATAGCCAAATTTCGCTCAAAGCTATTTTCCGTAATAACAAGTACTGCAAATTGTCTACTTAACGCATCCGCATGTTGCATACGTTCCGCCGATCTATGTTCCAAAGTATAATTGTAATTCCTCAAAATTAACGACCAACGTAAAATTCGCGGATTGATTTCCTTGCGTTCTAACGTTAGTTTAAGGCTATTACAATCAGTTACGATTTTAAATGGAATTCCTTGTAGATAAATTCTAAAACGTTCTAAAGAATAAATTATTGCTAAAGTTTCTAGCTCAAAACTATGATAGTTTGCTTCAGCTTTTGAAGTACGTTTACTGAAATAACAAACAGGATGAAATTTACCATCGGTTTGTTTTTGCATCAGAACAGATCCATAACCGTGCTTACTCGCGTCACAATGTAACTCGGTATCGGTCGTATGAGAATAAACAGCTAAAACTGGCTCATTAATCAAAATGCGTTTTAGATATTCAAAGCAATTTGAACATTCATTATTCCACTGAAAGTCGGTTTTAGAGTTTAATAAATCATATAACGGTTTGGCTAAAGTTGCGAAATTTTTTATAAATTTACGGAAATACGATATTAATCCTAAAAAACTATGCAATTCGCGAAAACTTCTAGGAATTGAATACTGTGTCACGGCTTCAATGTTTTCTGGATTTGGACGAATTCCACTGGCATCAATACGATACCCCAAATAATCAACTTGCGTTAACAGAAATGCACATTTAACCCATTTTAGTTCTAAATGATTTCGCGTCAAAGTTAATAATACTTCTTTTAAAATGTTTAAATTATCATCTATAGTTTCAGTCGCTATTAAAATGTCATCTAAATAAATTAATATTTTTTCTTCGTCTAACAATTTACGAAATGCAGCATAAATATAGCGAGTGAAGAATGAAGGACCGTTAGACAATCCGAAAGGTAATCTTACGTATTCATATTGTCCTAAATGCGTGGAGAAAGAAGTAAAAGGTATTGAATTCTCTTTTATTCGAACGTGATAAAACGCGTCTTTTAAATCTAAACGAGTGTAGTATATTTTATCTTTTAATCTATCTATATGATCATCGATTCTTGGCAACGGAAATATGTCGCGTTGTGTCATTTTATTTAGTTCTCGGTAATCGACTGCCATTCTATATTCACCTGATTTCTTAGAAACCAACACAATCGGACTAGCAAACTGTGATTTACTCGGTCGAATTATTTTCCTAGCTAAAAGATCATTTATAATTTCTTTAAGAGCTTCCTTTTCTTGATATGACAAGCGTCTAGGATTGAAATAAAAAGGTTTGAAGTTATTTTTTAAAATTAATTCCATTTCTAAACTCGTTTGTGGTTCGTTTGGTCTTTCAACATCAAAATAATATTTTTTAACTATCTCACAAACCTTACCACCTGATTGAACATCAATTTTCTCATTAATGTTTAAATTTACTGTGTTATTATTTTCTGTCGCAATATGTAGAATCTCATTATCCCACGAATTATCAATAATGTTAACAACAGGTTTTTTGATTATTTCAACAGTATTACTAAAATTTATTTGAATGTCGTTTCGGATAATAAAATCTCTACCTAATAGACAGGAACAACTCATAGTACAATCTGGTACAACATAGAAATTTACTAATAATTCTATATCATTAATCATTACAGTTAACTTTAATTGACCTAATATAATAATTTTGCTACTGTTGACACCTTCAAAATTATGAGATTTTACATTTGTATTCAAATTCACATTTTTGGGCACCTTACTTTCTAATAAAAGGGATATGGGGCTACCTGTATCTAGCGTTGCACATATCTCACTTTGTTCCAGTTGAAGTAACACCGTATAACTCGGAACTGGTAACACAACAGTTGGAGCAGATTCTATAAGATGGAAGGCATTACTTGTTTCACCGGTTTGACGACCATCATTGTCAGCAGGTGCGGAGCCACGTGCTTCTCTGCCATTTTGTTTACAGTCCCTTTTCAAATGTGCGGTGGATCCACAACCATAACAGGATCCTCTGGGCCTTCGTGGTCGGGGACAAGAAGCTGCAACATGACCTAAATTATTACAGTTAAAACATCTTACATGGTTAGTGTCGGTCTTCGATTTTTCTTCGGCAGGCATCTGCTTCTTACTTGTTTCATTTCGATCAATTCCTTGCGATCGACTAATGCTTGGAACGGACGAAGTTCGTTTCCATGAAGAATGGAATGATGCGCGAATCTTTGTATAGATTTCTAACTTGTCCTTAAATTCTCTGAAGTTACGTGCACCATACAAAATACTTTTTCGATTCGGGTCGTCGGTTATACCGTCAATAACATATTGTATAACAGCATCCGTTTCAATACTTCCCCTTGAAGCTAATTCTCGCATATGTAAGAAATATTCTTGCACCGACTCATCGCGTTTCATTTTTCTATCTTGTAACATTTTATGTAATTGTGCGCTAGTTGTTTTTGACGAGAATTCTTCAATAAGTTTTTGTTGTAAGAGTTTCCACGATCGGATGTCCCGTTCACTCTGAATAAATAGTTTAGCTAATCCACTTAGGCGTTTCTTTGCAAAAATAAATTTCTGTAGCTCATTCCAGCCCATCAAAATTGCATTATCCTCAAATTCGGTCACCCATAATTTAACAGGATAGTTATTACCATCGAACAATCGAATTGTGTCTTCAATATCTCTAAAACTTATAGTGGCATTAGTATTGACAAGTTGTTGACTTACGGAACTTCGTATTTCATCTTGATCCTCGTCGATTTCGTCATCGGGGTCTTCAGTGTCGACGTCTTCGTCACTGGGGCGACCTTGTAATAAATCTAAATTGGTCAGATGTTCACACAATCTTTGCGCGATTTCCTTAGGAGTACCCGTATAGTCTATTCGTAAAAGATTACAACTGGCTGTTAAATCACCGACAGAGCAATTTTGAACTGTCCACTCAACCTTCTGTGTGAATTCTTCAGAATCCGAAGCGAATTCAAATCCCGAAAACTTACGTAACCGGCTTCGATTTAAACGATCGCCAGTCACTCCGAATATAAACTTATGTAATGCTTTAATTACCGATGCTGGAGAAGTTTTAATATTATTCGCGATCTCGGGTATATCGATCAATGTTACTGTATTCTGTTCATCCCCCATAATAAATAATCAGAAATAAAACTTATAAAATCGTTGGCAAAACAGCGCGTCACTATCGTGCTCTCTCGCACTCACTAGTATTTATATCTCACTATCCTTTTCTACCACGTGTTTAATCCACAGCTCTAAGGTTCGAGTTAATTTCACTATTTCTCCTAATACACACAAATAAACGTGGTGATTGAATTCTTATTATCCCACTTCTGAAGCTGTAGTAAGTGATGGCCAAGAAATAAAACACTAGACATAAGATATTAGTTGATTTATTGTTGTAGTGAAATTTAACATGTCGCGCCATTAAACGCACACCTCGCCAGCTTGCTTCACTCTGACACACACACTGTATTACCGACCAGGAACCACCATCATGCCACCTAGCACGCAACTATAACATCGCGGTAAATTCAAATTTAAATGTTTAGCACTATACACTAACATTGTCAATGGTTGTAGATTGCTAACCCACAGCCAAACATGGAACCTACAGCTTATAATGGGTTCCGAACCACTCAGACCCAGCCTATATCAGTTCAGTATGGCAAGGTTTTAATGCCAGAAATAATATTTTAATTTAATTTCTGGTGTGAGCACTACGCGAACCAGGGACCTTTGAGGTCCAAGTCCAACATGCTACCACTGGCCTATGGCTGCCTGTTACTATATATACCAGTATAATAAAGAGACAAAAATTGTGAATTTGTTCGTTTGAAATGGTTAATTCTAGGCCAATATAATATAACTGAAATATCAAATGTTATGAAATGATAAATTCGAGTGTTCGCATAAAAAATTTTTGTTAGATAATATTAACAGTGAAAAAACCTGTTATATTTAAATAGATTTAGATTTAACATCATATCAACTGAATGTTGTGTAAAAAAAAAAACTATTTTTTACAAGCTTTGAAATAATGTAGTAATAAATAATATTTGTATCTCCGAACAAAATACGGAACACAGCTAATAACTAATAAAGATAATTAAGAATGAATTGGTTAGAAATTTAAATAATTAAATAAAATAAATTAAAAATTAAATATGTTTTTTTTTAATTTTGAAAGCTATAAACAATAAAATAAACTTTATGAAAATTAAATAGAGTTTTTTTTTTGATATATAATATAACATTCGCAAAAATAGTAATTTTATACACTCACAAAATATTAATTAAAGATGGCGTTGGTGGTATTTATTGCTTTTTAGCTATATCTCTTTAATTAACATGACATAAAAGCAAGCCTGTTTTTTACACTTCACCATACAGATGAGCTCCCAAAGAAAGAAAGGAACAGTGTCTATGGTTAATTGGACAGTCATTGACGCATAGCTTAACAGCTGATTCAATGATAAAGTAACTTGTAAAATTTGGGGGAAAATCCCAACATTAAAATATTAATCACAAAAAATATGTAAATAGAAACAATCATTAATTTGAATTTACGTATTTTATTTAGGTTCAGTATTATTTCTAAGTCAGTTTGTTTTTTATTTCGAAAATCAGTTTTACCTAAAATTGAGTGCTTTATTTTATTTGTTTAGAGATAGTACTTTCGTAATATAATAATGTCGTACTTCCATATTTATTTTTATACTCGAATTAAATATGGTAAATATAAAATTCGTTTGGTGTGCCGGCATGTAAATTAATATTTTAATGTTAGATTTGACAGCATAATAATGAAGATTGATTTTAAATGTATTCAACAACAATAACAAGAACTGAATCAGATATCCCCTCGAAACCATTAACTTAAAGTTATCCCCCTCGAAATCATTAATCATTAAGTTAATGGTTTCGAGGAAAATATCTGATGCAGTAATCCTTGCCCCCCCTCCATTCAAAAAACTGAAAAGAACTTGAATATCGTACTTAGTTACACTTTTTTTTTTAAATTGAAGACTGATAAACTGAGCAAAAAATGCTGTTTGCAACGCCATCTATCAAAAATAAAAAAAAAGTTACAAAATTAAATTTACATACTTTTTAATGGTCTATCCGAATCTGCAATAAAAAATAGGGGATTCCATTTAAAATTTCAAAATTACCCCCGTTCCCGCCCCCCAGGGGGTCCGGGGTGGGCAAGAGTCCCTGCATCAGATGTCCCCTTCAAAATCATTTACTTTTCATTCGTAACATTTTTTTGTCCGATGCACGATTTTAAAGTTATTGCAAGTGGCGGATTAAAATGGGACACCCAGTATAATTATATTTATATAACAGGTACTATAAATTAGCAAAATCAGTTATTCATTTGTTTTAATTGATTCCAACCAGTTGGTAATATACTTGTATATCGTCTTAAATTCTATTTCTTTTTATTTCTTTGTTCAAACTTGAAAAGAATTATCTTGTGAATGTTAATATTTGTCAGTATAGTTTTAGCATTTGTGAAGAATTGTTGTTGTTATTGTTGTTGTGGAAAAGCACTGGACTATTTTTACTAGTAAGATTTTAATTTCTTAATCATTGTTTATTACAAATATGTAGATAATACTGTTTTTAATTGATTTATTTACGATATAAATAAAATAAGTGTTCATATGTAATTTACATGCATATATATACAAATAACATGCACTATTACTACTTTTGCTGTTTAAAGAGATATGATGCTTATTAAATTACACAAAATGCAATTATGTTAAAATATAAATGTTATAATAAAATTTTTTTTTCATTTAGTGTTTCTCAAAATATTGTATACAACTATCTTGTTATAAATAGCATGATGTAATTCTTGGCGGCTACGCCTTCCGGAAATGCAAGTAGCATTCACTCAACTTCTCACACTACATTTTTCAATTCATAAACATTGGTAACTTTTCACATTACAATTTTATCGATTTGTTTTTTTTTAGATCTTTCAAAGGCCTGATGTATTTAAATACAAATAGTTATAAAAACGACTAAATTTTCGAAAAATCTATCGTTTTTATCTTAGGTGGCAGTTTTAAATTGAAAAAAAAATACGAATCAACAATTTATTACTTGAATTACATAAACAATAATTTAGTTTTACAATTTATTGATAAATTAATCATCTTTGTTATCACTGCATTCTTTCTTGCATTTAAGGAGCTCTAAAGTTGAGTGCCATAAGATTACCTGCTGCTCGCGTTCCTCCTGAAAAAGAAAATAAAACGAAATTAATTAAATATCAGTGAACAACTTTTATATCTAACTTTTTCACTCATGGTTTTCTGCATCTCAATTTCTAGTTGTTTCTTCAACGATTCTTGTTCAATAATTTGTTCATTCAAGATTTCTGTTTGCGATTTCTTTTTACCGTAAGTCAGAAGATCGTCGCTGAGTTTACTTAAAATATCCTCTTTTCGTTCAATTTCCTTTCTAATATTTTTCCATCTTTCCTCTTCTGTTGCAATTGTTTTTTCCATTTCTTGAATTTCACCTTCTAGTTTAGTTATTTCCGTATTAAAGTTTGATATAGATGAATCATAAACCTTAGATAAGAAAAAGGAAAAAAATATGGTAGGTAAATTATTTTGATACATATATTAAAAAATAATTTACCTCTTTGGCTTGTTGATGGCTTTTGCTAAGTTCTTCATTTTCTGTTTTGAGATTCTGAAGATCTTGACGCACTAATGTTGTGTCAGCTTTTTGATTATTAATTTTCATGACCATTTCTTTACAAGCCTTTATTAATTCTGGCATATTATCCGGAATAGCAATGTCATCTTTGTGCTTTTCTTCATTTTGTCTATTTTGTAATGCTTCTGCCAACGAGAAATTTTGCCGTTGAAGTATATCTAAAGTGCGCGTGAGTACACCGACTTCTGCTTGAATTTCTAGAAGTTGAGCTCTGTGTTCTTTGTAGATGACACTACGTGCTCGTAATTTGCTGACGAATTTTTTAAGTTCTTCCCCTTGAGGCATTGTTCCTCCTATAATAATAAAATTTGAAATAACTGAAATTAAAAAATATTTTATTATATTCACCAATAGTTTTTTCCAATTCACTTTCTTTTTCTTCGACTTGCCGTCGAACAAGATTTAATTCTTCTTTGAGTTCCATTAAAGCATCTGCTTCTAGTTGTTTATTATTTGCTATAACAGTAGCATGTTGACGAAATTGTGCCAATTTTTCATCTTTTGGATCGTGATTTAACAATGTTTTCTCCAACATGTTTTGTAGTTCGAATGAAGAATTATCCAGCTGTGAAAATTACAGTTAAGTATAAATTTATTTAACTTTTTTTTACTGGAGAAGTTTTGTCATACTATAAATTTTTACACAATAATAAATAAATGACTTTTTAATATTTACCAAATTCTGAAGATCATCTATTTCATCCTGACTAGGTTCTGGTTCAGTTGCAACCATTTCAAGAAGTTCTGCTTGTTTTTTAACTAATTCTAATTCTTGTGGTAATCGTTCTGTTGCAATAATTTTGTTAGTTTGAAGTTCTTCTTGTAATCGGCCTAATAAACCTCCTGGTGCTAACCGTAATGCTTGTTGCGCTTTTAGGTTATCACTGGATTTTTTAATTTGAGATTCTAGTTGAAGATTTAACTCATTTTGTTCATCTAGCTGTAATAATATATATATTTAATATTTTATTGGTGAATTATTTTAAAAATAATACCTGTTTTTGTAACATTTTATCTTGTAAGACTTCATTTCTATAAGCTTTAATAGAAACCAACAGAGATTCTTTATTTTGAATATTTTCAACTTTGGCTTTCTGTTTATCAATTTGCTCAACTACTTTTATAATATCATGGTTGATTTTTTCAATATCTTTACGAAGATCTAAGGTAGCTTTACCCATTTTTGAATATTTAGAATTTTCCTTTTTAAAATTAAATATTTAAAATTGGTTTATTGATAGATATATACATTTTTCAAATATTACTTACAGCATGAACTGACTTAAATTCTTGTATTATGTTATCATACTGACTCATTAATGGTTGAATATCTGGGTCTGAAGATATTGTCAAAGGTAAAGCAACTTTTTTCAGATATTTTGAAAAATATGCTCTTTTTCTTACTTCCGGTTGATTGGATAAAATCCAATGTAAAGTAGGATGTATTACACTTCTTTTACCCTATTTATTATATTTAAAGAGAGTAAATGTTGGTTGTAAGGTTTTGGGTGCTTTGAGAACTTTTGCTAGGAATGTAAATGTTTCCAAAGAAGCCCGTTTGAGTATATACAATGCAGTTTTGGTGCCTACGTTAATGTATGGTAGTAAATGTTGGGTTTGGTTGCAAAAGCATAAACGGAAAATGACTGCTGTGGAAATGAGATTTTTACGTGGGGTATGTGGTGTAAATAGCAGAGATCGGGTACGAAATAGATTAGTGTATGATGAGTGTGAAATTAAAAAAAAATATTGTAGCAAAAGTTGGTGTTAGTCAGTTAAGATGGTTCGGACATGTTGAGCGATTGTCTAATAAACGTTTAGTTAAACAAATTTTGTTTGAATGATTTTGATGGTATACCTTTGCGTGGACGTCTTATGAGTAGTTGGAGTGATATGATTGAGAGTGTTTTGCGTGAGCGAAAGTTTCCAAATAGTAGGAATAAAAGAGCATGTATGAAAGAAATTATGAATCTGGATGAAGCGAAAGTTGCTTGTTTGGATAGGAATGTTTGGAGGCGACTAATTTCGGAATGATGAAAAGAGTTTGTGCCACACCCTTTTGGGTACATGGCGTGATTGTGTATGTATGTATGTATGTATATTCATTAATTGTTAAAGTTAAATTATAATTTAATATCAATTTTACCTGTATTACTCCTTCTGTAAAATCGTTCATATTAACTCCATCAGGAAATGGAGCTTTAATATTTGATAAAATTTCTAACATTCTAGTGATACACTCATCGGGATATTTTTCAACATCAACCTATGTAAACGTATTAAACATTATTACACGAAATAAATAGAAAAAATTAATAAAACATTACCTTTGGTAGAGCATCAAGTTTATTCAAACAATCGGCACAAACCTGCAGTAATGCATTTCGAGATAATGAATCGAAAGATATCATATTATAGTCGGTTTTTAACATTTTATTTACTTCATTTACAACAAATCTTAACATTTTTTCACCCATTTTGTATGTTTTTCCTTAAATATAGGATACGTGTATATGCTGACTACGTGTATATGCTGACTGTAATGTTTGTTTGTATTCATGAATGCCATAGCAACCGCGGAAATTTAATTCAATAAGAGACAGACAGATAGCTCTATATGCACTGTTTTTGATTGTTTTTGATGTTTTTGGTGAAGTAAACATATTTGTACATATTATCAAAAAGAATATAATACAAGAAATTATATTATATTCTTTTTTTTTGTATATAAAATGTCTAAAAATATCGCATTAATAAATATAAGAAGAAGATAGCTTTAAAAAAATTAATTTTTTTTATTGCTGAAATATTAAATTTCGTTTTCTAAAAAATGTCAAAATAATATGAAAATGATGAAAATACCTCTCGTACAGCATTTCCGCAATAAAACCTATTTATCCAGAGGATAGGAGGGTACGCTTAGCTACAGCTTATTTTGCGTCAACATAATATTTACCACTTTCTATCGAACGAATTGCCCAATTCCATTTAAAATTTTAAAGGGTTCCTTTTCGACGGTGTTTAAAAATAAAAATAAAAATAAATATATGTGTTTTATTTATTCAAATAAATAGAAATTTTACATATATATTTAAACTTTATTGATATCTTTTGAGTATTAGAGTATTAGTGTTATAAATTTGAAACATTTAAAATAAATCAGCTTTAGCTTATAGATCTGTATTAATATTTATTAATAATCGACGTTTCAACGAACTAAACGTACGTTTTCATCAAAGAATAAAGATACAAATGATATTTAGAGTAAATAGTAAGAACATAAAAACAAGTAACTAGATAACAAAATAAGTAAATAGATCATACAAATTCATAAATTTTTAATTTAAAAGAAGCTAAATTTTATTTAAAATAATTACTGTGAAAACACTGTTTTAAATAAAATTTGGTTTTCTTTAATTAAAAATTTATAAATTAAAAACAAAATTTTTATGCCTAAAATGCTATTCTGAATTTTTTTTCAAATAACTTTTCTCAAAATTTTTACAAAAAAGAAAATAAACTTGTATTTGTCGTTTATAATTATCTTGAAGTTCAGGATCCTGTATTTATTATTTAAAATATATATTATGGCGAGCAGAAGGATTAATAAAACAATATATTTTAATTATGATTATATTAAACATAATTTATTGGACGTTTCGATTCAGAATCCAACCCATCTTCAGCAATCTAAAATTCAATACAATAATATTACAATTTTTATCTATTCAATTTCTAAAATTTTACAATAATATGATGCTAATATACTTATTTTTACATACTATGTTTGTTACAATAACATTTTTGTTATTTTACAAGAATTATAAAAATGTGAATATAATTCTTGTAAAATAACAAATATGTTGATTTTGACTTTAAATACTATTGCTATTTTGAACCTTATGTACCATTCGACAATTTTTCAATGCTTAGAACCTGTCTTATCAATACGTGATTGTGATAACATTATCCGTGATTTTAATAAGCGGAGTGCAGTGTACATTTAATTATTGAAGTACAATAATATAATTAATATAGTAAAATATAATGTAATGCAAAATAATATAGTAATCAATCTATTTATCTAAGAGGTCTATAAAAGATGGTCGTTTATTTTGAATTTCTGCTATAATTTTTCCAATGTCCAAGCCATCGTGTGATGCTCCTAATATGTGATTGCAACGAATTATAGAGAAGCATAATATATCTTTAGTAAGCGATTCAACATTATCATCTAATTCTAATTCCAGCTATTAATGTATATCTATATAATTCCGATAGAAGCGTACTTGAAACTTGAACTAATTTATCAGTAGTTACGTATGTATAAATTGTTAAATTAAATTCGTCAATAATTTCTTTCGTATGTTTAATCAGAATTGGATAATGGCTGACCAATGAATATGGGTATGCTGTAATCATAATTACATGAACATGCTAAATTGTATAATGTTCCACATAAAAAACAACCGATATATTCATCCGGTTCAATTTGAAAGCTACTGAAAAATTTTGTTAAAAATTCGTCTATTTTTTTGGTATATATTCTTGGAGTAATGGTACCTCTTTATTATATTATATAAAATCGGTAAAAATGTGCCTGGTAATTCTACTACATTGTCAGATGTTATAAATGGTATGGTTGTAGTAAAGTTTAATTCACTTCTATCATTAACAAATTCTACAAAACTGAGAACTTTTGGAATAATTATATTTGCATAAATAATATAATAAAGTACCTGCAACAAGATAAAAACAAAAATTTATGAATATTTATATTTTGGTAAACTTTTGTATTTATGTCAAAATTTATTGTTCAATTTTGAACAAAGTTCAATTATGTATTTGTGAAATTGATAATAATCAAATGTTGAATTATTTTCCCTACGATTTCACAAGTTACTCAAATATTGAATCGACTTAACCGTAAACACGTGTTTTGATTTTTAGAATCTCGTCAGTATGGTGCTTTGATCAGTGTCCGAAAACAATTGATGCAGATATTAGGTCCTGGCTGGCTTTTAAAGCCAAATAAATAAGCAATTGACATGAGAAGTAAAAAATTACTACTATGCCATCTACACGACACTGCAGTAAACAGTATGTAATATACAATTTTAAACAAAGTTCAATTGTGTATTTGTGAAATTGATAATAATCAAATGTTGAATTATTTTCCATACGATTTCACAAGTTACTGAAACATTGTATCGGCTTACAAAGCTATGCATCTATGATTGGCCAGTTTTTATTTATTTGCTTGGCAGAACCTTGGCAGAACCTTGGCAGAACCTTGGCAGAACTCGCTTTCGGGCACTAATCAAAGCACTATACTAACGAGATCCTAAAGATCGAAACTCGTGTTTATGGTTAAACGGACAATCATTAATGCATAGCTTTGTAAACCGATTTAATGTTCTGAGTTACTTTTAAAATTGTAGGAAAAATAATTTAACATTTGAAAATATATTGTCATAGTCTACACTAATTTTGATATGTTTTTTTTTTCTTTGTTAATATTAAGTTTGTTACTATCTATCATCAGTTCCTGTAATTCCTCGGTGGAATATAATCGGGCTACATGCTCAAAAAGCTGAACATATTGTTTCTTAACAATTTTTACTAACATTGTCAATGGTTGTGGATTGCTAACCCACAGCCAAACATGGAACCTACAGCTTATAGTGGGTTCCAAACCACTCAGACCCAGCCGATATCAGTTCAGTATAACAAGGTTTTAATGCCAGAAATAATATTTTAATTTAATTTCTGGTGTGAGCACTACGCGAACCAGGGACCTTCGAGGTCTAAGTCCAACATGCTACCACTGACCTATGACTGCCTGTTACTATCCATACCAGTATAATAAAGAGACAAATGTTATGAAATAATAAATTCAAGTGTTTGCATAAAAATATTGCAATTTTTTTTTTAAAGATAATATTAACAGTGAAAAAACTTGTTATATTTAAATAGAATTAGATTCAACATCATATCAACTAAATGTTGTGTAAAAAAAAACTATTTTTTGCAAGCTTTGAAATAATGTAGTAATAAATAATATTTGTATCTCCGAACGAAGTACGGGACACAGCTAATAACTAATAAAAATAATTAAGAATGAATTGGTTAGAAATTTAAATATGTAATTAAATGAAATAAATTAAAAATTAAATATATTTTTTTTAATTTCGAAAGCTATAAACAATAAAATAAACTTTATAAAAATTAAATAAATTTACGAAGATTTATATAAATTTATAAATATAATATTCGCAAAAATAGTAATTTTATACACTCACAAAATATTAATTATAGATGGCGTTGGTGGTATTTATTGCTTTTTAGCTATATCTCTTTAATTAAAATGACATAAAAGCAAACCAATTTTTTACACCTGTATTAGTGTCTTCGGACATTGATTAAATCACCATACTGATAAGCTGACAAAGAGAAAAACACGTGTCTATAGTTAACTGGACAGTCATTGACGCATAGCTTAATAGCTGATTCAATGATAAAGATAAAAAAATATGTAAATAGAAACAATCATTAATTTGAATTTACGTATTTTATTTAGGTTCAGTATTTCCAAGTCAGTTTTTTTATTATTTCGAAAATCAGTTTTACCTAAAATTGAGTGCTTTATTTTATTTGTTTAGAGATAGTACTTTCGTAATATAATAACGTCGTACTTCTATATTTATTTTTATACCCGAGTTAAATATGGTAACTATAAAATTCGTTTGGTGTGCCGGCATGTAAATTAATATTTCAATGTCAGATTTGACAGCATAATAATGGAGATTGATTTTAAATGTATTCAACAACAATAACAAGAAAATTATTAATTACACTAGACAAAAAAAAAACGCCACTTCAAAAATCAGAAAAATTACCGATTTTCAAATAAGTGTAACTCGGACAATTTTACACTAAATTGAATTTTTGTACGAAAAAAATTGAGGTCTCGTCTTTAAAGTCATGTAAGAATGTCTCATTTGAACCATTCCGCTCCCCACCACACCACGCAGAAAAAAACCTGTTTTGACTTTAAAAATTGTCGAACTTTGACAACATGTATAGTACACAAAAAAAAATTTGACTCAAACTACCAAGCGGGCGTAAAGACTTTTCTACGTAAATTCCGCTTAATTTCAAGGACTTGCAATGCTCTGGCGCAAAGTTATAGTTTTTTTTTTTTAAATTTACCCTCTATTTTGCGACTTTAAAATTCAGACAAATGTTGAACATTTAGACCATTTTAACAGCCAAATAAATGTGTTCAATGGTAAACCATTCTTCGGATAAGAGAAAAGGAAACATCCCGCCAAAGCATTGTAAGTCCTTGGAATTAAAGAGAATTTACGTCGAAATGTTTGAATTTTTATGCACGCTTAATAAATTGAGTCGAAAACATTTTTTATATACTATACATGTTAAATTTCGACAATTTTTAAAGTCAAAACATGTTTTTCTTTTGCGGGGTGTGATGAAGAGCGGAATAGTTCAAATGGTATATATTTTGCATTACCTTGAAGATGAGATTTCAAATTTGCTTTACCACAAAATTTCATTTAATTTCGTTCAAAATTGGCCGAGTTATACCTATTAAATATCGGAAATTTTTCTGATTTTTCAAGTGGCGCGTTTTTTTTTTTACCTAGTGTATTTATTATGTATGTATAGGTATACTTATACAATAAGAGCCAGACGAGTTAATTCAAATAACTAAAAAGTTACTAAAATTTTAATCTTGGAAGGAATATTTTATTTATTCCAATTATGGATTCCAAAAATATACTTAAACAAGATTAGAAGTATATGGGTAAGCCCATATATAGACTACTTTGACATTTCTCGGAAAGTTGGCAACACTGTATTTTAATAATATTATAATTTATGTGGGCACTAGGAGATACTTTTCTAAAAATTTGATCAAAATCGAATAAATAATGTAGCCAAAATAAAAAAATTTTAAATTTTGTGATTTTTTTCTCGATAAGTTGGCAACACTGTATTTTGTTAAAATTGCATAATTTATTTAGGCACTAGGAAAAACTTTTATGAAACTTTGATTAAAATCGGTTAAATAAAATGGTCATAATAAATTTTAAAAAATTTTTTTCTCCGAAAGTTGGCAACACTGTATTTTGTTAAAATTACATAAATTATATGAATACTAGGAGAATCTTTTGTGAAAATTTGAGTAAAATCGGTTGAATAACATGTCCATAATAAAAATTTTAAAACTTTAGTAATTTTTTTCTCGGAAAGTTGGCAACACTGAATATTAATAAAATTATGTAATCAATGGGATCATCAAGAAAATCTTTTCTGAAAATTTGATCAAAATCGGATAAATAACGTAGCCAATATAAATTTTTAAAAACTTTAGTAATTTTTTTCTCGGAAAGTTGGCATTACTGGAAAAAAACAAAACCACATGACCATCTTGGGTACTAGACAAATTTATCCTGAAAATTTCATTAAAATCGGTTAAACCGTCTAGGAGGAGTTGCGATCACAAAATTTTGTCTGACGACCGAGCGAGGAAGCTGACGACGCATAAACTAAGTTCAGATTCGTCATCTACAGGCTATATGAAAGATTTCTATACAATTTTTTTTTTTTTTGAAAATGTTACAGACACCGTACCAAACGCTATACTACTTTTCCTTGCAGTCAAAGTAGTAATAAATTTATTGTAAGTATAATTATTTTAACGTCTAATTTAGTATTGGAACCACCGAATCTTAATAAATAAATATATCTAGTTACAATAATAAATTTATCTACTTACAAATATAATCTTCATGATATTTCTGTGAATAATAATGACAAATAATAAAGAGTATTATTAATAGTTTGAAATAAACTAATTTTAAGCAGGAACAGTTGAATAAAATTGCATTAGTGAACACCAAGGTCAACAAGTCTGATATTTCTCATTTTATATTTCACCTGAAACCAAGTAAACAAATGAGCAATTTTATTCAATAATATAAATTATAAATGTTATGGTTAAGTATGATCTATTATTAGTATATTATTAGAAATTTAACATTTTGCCTTCTTCGTGCAACTAATAATATGATAAACAATATGTAATTCTACATTAAATATGTGATACAATTTGCAGAAACTAAACAACTTTACATATTTATTAGATCGTTTTTACTAACTTTATGTGATTGTTATAAATTGTGTAAAAAATACAGAATTTTGATGTAGAAATACAGAAAATTTATAGTAAAATAAAATTATAGATTTTTTATAGTAAATTTTACTATTTTACTATTCTGTAATTTCGCTAATTTTTTTACAGTGTACTATAAATTTATAAAATAAATAAAACCTATTCAACGACTAAAATATGAATTCGAAAACCAAACAGAATTCTCGATCGTAATTTACCTAAAATATTTTTTCTACTTGTTCTAATCGTAACTAAATTTACTTGCATCTTTCTTAATTATCTGGTCGTAACTAACTGAAATCTCGATTGTAACCTTTTTTTTTTAAGTTGCAGTTTGGCCTTCAAACTGGTCTCTCCGAGATGAAATCGTATACAAGGTGATTTACAAATAATTGAAAATATTTTAACTGGAGTATCCTGGGCTCAGAATATGAAGATTTAACCCAAATCACTTAGATAAAATGTGGCTCCTTACTGAGCTACAGGGTATTTTATTTAAAAATTTAAAAACGATTTTTGCCCAGTACTTTAAAACTATTTGACGTATCCTTATCATACTTGCAGGAATCGAAAAGATCAATGTTTTGGCCATTTGAAAAAAATAAGTTTTTTTGTTTTTCATATTTTTTGACTATAGCATTGCGCAAACGTTGAAAATAATTTAAAACAGTTTTGCGTAATCGAAAGCTTATAAACAGATGTATATATAGGTATATATATATATATATATATATATGTTTAAATTAAATTATAAATATGTATTTTTATATAATTTAATTAAAATTGCACACAAAAAGAACATATTTTGGTATGTGTGATATACTTAAATAACATGGCCATAATAAATTTTTAAAAATTTAATATTTTTTTTCTCGGAAAGTTGGCAACTTGACGTTTAAAATAAACTAAAGTTGAGATTTTTTTTTCAAAATTTTACACGTTACTCAGTCATTGAATCGGCTAGCTAAGCTAGCTAAAGCATCAATGAAAGGCCAGTTAACCATAGACAGATATATGAGCATTTATGAAAATTTTTCTTTTAATGTTATTATTATTACTGCTTAGTGCATTATTATGTAGATGGCGTTGGTGGTATTTATTGCATCTCTTGTTTATCGTTTAATTTACTTGTCTTAAAAGCCAGCTAGATAATAACATCTGCATCAGTTGTCTTCGAACACTGATCAAAGCACCATACTGACGAGATCATAACGATCGAAACAGGTATCTATTGGTAACTGGCCTATTATTGATGTTTTAGCTAGCAGATTTAATGACTGAGTAACTTGTGAAATTTTGAGAAAAAAATTCAACTTTAGTTTATTTTAGTGTATTTCACAGATGTACACTTATGAACATTTTTGTTTAATGTTAAAATCGAATAAATAATTTGACCATAATAAATTTATAAAAACTTCAGTAATTTTTCTCTCGGAAAATTGGCAACACAATTTGTGAAATTATATAATTAATGAAAGCAATAAAGAATTTTTTTCTGAAAATTTGATTAAACTTTAGCAATTTTTTTCTCGGAAAATTTTATTCCATCTAGGAGGAGTTGTGATTATAAAATTTTGACTGACGACCGAGCGAGCTGACGACACATACACATACACCTACATAAACTAAGTTCGGATTCGTCATTTAAAGGCTATATGAAGAATTTCTAAACAATTTTTTTTATGTTACAGATATACCGTTTCTACGATTTAAAACGAATTTTCAGGATAGATTCTTTGTCATGCAACTTTTAATAAAAAACTATAAAAATTTTATTTTTTAGCATTTATATGCTAATGTCAACGTGGTCTATATATGGTTTACCCATATACTTCTAATTTTGTTTATTTAATTTTTAACAAGAAAAAATTAAATTTCTTAAAATTCAGTTCATCACAAAAGGAATTAAATTCGAAAAAGATAGTAAATAATACATGTAACAAAGTAAAGTAAAATATTTTTGAAAGTAACATTTAGATCCGGTTTGATAAACGATAAATAAACGATTTACTTGACAGATAAATTTTATTCTCTTATCAGCGTCAGTTCCTGTAACTCCTGGGCGGAACATGGAACTGCATTCTCGAGAAAAGTGGTTACATACATATTTTATATTAATTTGTATTGTTTCTGGTTTTATACAATTGTTAATTTTATAATAACAATTTCAGTGCTTCCCTGAAAAAGCCACAAATTTGTGGCGAATTATTGGACTTGCAATAAATTGATAGATATTTAAATGCTTGCATTTTAATAACCTACTCAATCAATTACCGTATCCCGTTATAAAAAAATTTCTTTTCAATATATATATATCATCATCATTGTTAAGCACTTCGTAAAAAAATTACGTTTCAAGTTATATTGTTATGTTATTTTAAAAGCCACACAGATCAATTTTTTAATTTACTAAGTAATAGTATATTTTGTAGTTAAAATATAAAAATAATGATTGAACTAAAAGACTGAAAGTCAAAATCGAAGTGGGAGTCAGATTCAAATAAAAAAAAATTGGAGTTGGAATTGATTTTGAATTTGACCATTTTCTAACATATTTTTATTAACTAGCTTTTTTCCTGTCTGTTTAATTGTCTGTCCAGTACAAATTTTGCAATCGACTTTAAACTAACTTCCCGATGAGCTAGAGACTTGAAACTTTTAACATAGCTCAGAACTGAAGGACCGTGCATTATTAACTAATTAATTAATTAATTCATATTAGAAATATTAAATTAAAATTAATTAATTGTAATTAATAAAATTATAATTATTAAATTAATTAATTAAGTTAAAGTTAAACAAGACTAAAAAACAGAAAATAATTATTTAAATTTTAAAAAAATGTCATATACACACGTTTTTAACACGGACTAAAAAGTATAAAGTAATTTCTCCTACCCCATACAGATTTATAACCCCATGCCCATTATCTATTGCATGCGCCCCACGTTTTTCTGTATGGGGCTGCTAGAAATTACTTTATATTTTTAGTCCATTATTAAAAACGTGGTATATTAAAATATTTTTTATTATTATTATTATTGAAATAATTATAACTTTGACAAATGTAATTGTTTAAGTTGGAAAATAAAATAAAATATAAAATCCTCTAACTAATAAATGCATCGTTTTATTTTTTACTAACATTACATTATATATTTGTACAATTTATAATTTATTTGATATAAATTGAACATCAATATACACGTATTATGACAGAAATACTCTATCCAGTGGAACGAGATCTAGATAGGCTTGGAAAATATATTGCACCACTCTTGACCAACCAATACTGGCACCACGGAATAAATCTTGGTAAACAGTCCAGTTATCGTTAAGGAACTGATTCATGTCAGCCGCTAAAACGTAAAACAATAAATTACAGAAGTTTTTTTTTTCGTTCAGTACGATCGAGTAGTTACTCAATTTAAGAATGCTTACTTGCGGTTGCGTTTCCATTAAAAAGATTGGTAAATACATAAAATACTCGATCAGCCACAAAGCTAGTCACCGGATTAAAAAAATAAGAAAAGTTATCGGAATCCGTTTGGAACATTACCGTTGTATTCAGAACTAAATTTACTAAAATTAACAAAGTAAAAAATCTTTTAAAACTCATTATATTAAAATAAAATGGTTTTATATTGTAGTTCTGTATTAATATTTATTTATAATCGACGTTTCGATAAACTAAACGTACGTCTTTATCAGGAAATAACTTTTATATTAAACAAACAGAACATAGAAACAAGTTACTAGGTAACTAGATCATAAAATTTATAAATTTTTAATTAAAGAATGCCAAATTTTATTTAAATTAGTTCCTTTACAGAGTATATTCTCAAACTTATTTTATCTATTGCCCAATTATGAATAAAATAAATCTCTAATGCCCCCTCCCCTCTCTTGCTATAAAGAGATAATATTTGCGCTATTTTTATTTTTCCCCCGGAATCTTCATAGCCCCACTATTACCCATCAGTTCATCATTACCTACCTCAGATATTAAATTGCCCACTTGACAATCACGGCTTTACAATGATTGATGTTATTTTTTTTTTATAAATTTCTATTGCTTCTCTTATCAATCTGCTGTTAATATTGACGGGTCTTGCAATAAAATACATATATAAATAATAAATCTGTTATTGCTCAATATGCGTTAGAAAACTTTCTTTACTGTAAAAAATGTAAAATAAATTTATATAGTTTTACATAACTGTTAACAGTAAAATAGCAGCATTTTGTAAATTTCGCTGTAATCATTGATGTAATATTACATTTTTTCTGTAAAAATACATTCATAGAATATGTAAATTTACATAAATTTTTTACAGTGATGATCTAAAATTTAAAGATACTATAATAATTGCAAGACAGTGTAGGCACTAATTTAAATAAAATTTGACTTCCTTTAATTAAAAATTTATAAATTTTATAATCTGCTTACTTAATTTGTTACCTATAGTAACTTGTTTCTATGTTTTGTTTATTTACTATAAATATCTTTTGTATTATTTTTCCTGATAAAGACGTAAGTTTATTTCGACGAAACGTCGATTATTACATACATACATACACAATCACACCATGTACCCAAAAGGATGTGGCACAAACTCTTTTTATCATCCCGAAATCAGTCGCCACCAAACATTCCTATCCAAACAAGCAACTTTCGCTTCATCCACATTTATCATTCCTCTCATACATGCTCTTTTATTCCTACTACTTGGAAACTTTCGCTCACGCAAAACACTTTCAATCATACCATTCCAACTACTCATCGGACGTCCACGCAAACGTATACCATCAAAATCATTCAAATAAATCTTTTTAACCAAACGTTTATTAGACATTCGCTCAACATGTCCGAACCATCTTAACTGACTAACACCAACTTTTGCTACAATATTTTTTTCGATTATTAATAAATATTAATACAGAACTATAACCTACAACCGTTTCATTTTACTAAAATTAATTAAAAGTTTGGTAAAATCATATACGCTGTCTGCCAAAAAAGTCCGTATCATATAGAATTTTTTTTTATTGCTTGTTTTTTGAAAATAATCACTTGTCTAAAGACTAAAAATGCTTTAGTTGGAAGTATCGATATCACTTCTGGTATAGGTCAAATTAAACAGTAAAGAAACAAAATTCTGGTAAACTTACTTTATTTATAAAAATTTAAAAAAAAGTTATTTAAAAAAAGTTTTAGCATGATATTTAAGGCCTCTATTGAAACTTTGAGTTAAAAATACAACACAATTTGTTTCAAAAATGATTTAATCGTAATTTCTCATTTTTTTTTTCCAAAAAATGCGTGATTTTAATAATATAATAATTATAATATTCTAATGTTGATTTTTCCCAAAAATTTTGCAAGTTACTCCTTGAGAAATTTTTGGGAAAAAATCTCAACTTTAGAATATTATTATATTAATTTTACAGATTTATGATTATGTTATTATTATAATTTAATAATTATTTGACAATAATATCACTCTCCTAAATGTATTATTACTTAAAATTTATCTCATAATTAAATGTTATATAAATTTTATTATTTTTTTATAAATAGGTAATACCATTTTAATGTAAAATATTATATTATTGTAGATAAGAAGAAAATACTAATTTAAATACGAATAATGTATATTTATCTAAATTTTATTGATATTTTTTTGAGTATACATACATACACAATCACGCCATGTACCCAAAAAGATGTAACACAAACTCTTTCCACAATTCCGAAATCATTTTCCCCCAAACATTCCTATCCAAATAAGCAACTTTAACTTTATCCACATTTATTATATCTCTCATACATGCTGTTCTATTTCTACTACTTGAAAACTTTCGCTCACGCAAAACACTTTCAATCATACCACTTCAACTACTCATCGGACGTCCACTAGCATAAGTAATAAGTATACCTTCAAAATCATTCACGTAAATTCTTTTAACCAAACGTTCATTAGACATTCGCTCAAGATGATCGAACCATTTAACTGACTAACACCAAATTTTGCAACAACATTGTTTTCAATTTCACACTCATCTTTCACTAATTTATTTCGTACCTGATTTTTTCTAGTATAATTGCTATAAATTTGAAAACATGATATGTTATTTTAAAACTGTTTTAAATAACTTCTTCGAAATTTTTAGCAATAAACTAAGTTAACCTAAAATATTTTTCATTATTTTAGCATATACCGAAAAGTAATGTTGGTACTTACGACTAGTGCATTTTCAGTTGTTAGACAAGCAACAAAAAGTACAATAATAAGGGCCCGTATTCTCACCTCACTTTTAAAAGTGATTTTTATCAAAATTACTTTTGACATTTAATTAAAATTACTTATTATGCGATTTTAATTAGTTTATTTGAATTTTATAATATTAGATATAAAAAGTATAGCAGAAATAGAAATACTATTCATATTTGATAAGAGGTAAAATTAAAAATTTATTTTAAAGCAAAAAAAAAAAGCATTTTTTCATAAACAAAAGAGATGGGAATAGGGACCAATATATTTCAAAAAAAATATATTTTTTTTCATGTGATACAAACTTTTTGACGAACAATATGTATGTAATTTGATATCAACTAATTCAAAAATTAAAAGTTAGACTAAAATCTACAATTAGATATACATATAAATATGTTTATGAATTTTTTCATTTTACGTCAACAATAAATCTATTTGTTACATTTGTTCAATATAAATGATTTCGAAAGAATCTTACCAAATGTTTGATTTGAGGTACCAACACCGACAATATTTCGATTTAAAACTGTACCATTTATTTGGTAATTAGTCATAACAACTAAACTTGGAATTGTAAGACATATATCCAAACGTCCATTCGTTAAATCATAACTAAAACAAAATTTAATCAAATTAGTTTTTATTAAAATCGATTCGATTTGCACGCTTGCGTCCACTATTTACTGCTGCGTCAATGTTTGTTGTTTTATTCACTTTGCAGTTAGATATGTTATATAAGCAACAAACCGCTGCATTCTTTACGACAGCGTTTTGCAGTAAAACGCAAGCGAATCAATCGAATAAACTTAATATAATTTATAACAAAACAAAAATATTTGAAATATTGTTTCTTAAATATACATATGTTAATCATTTGTTTTTATATTTTAAAAAACAAAATATTAATAATACTGATTGATATCTTGTTTGCAATGTGGCAGTCCTTTAAAAAGGAACTTTATGTGTTTTGTCATTAAGTATTTATTTAATCATTCCTAAGTCATTTAAATTTATTATTTTTTAAATTTTTTAATGAACTATATGAAAGCATACATTCATTTACAACAAGAAAAATGATGTTAATAAAAATTATATAAAAGCTATAGGTACTTATATTATATTTTTTTTCATTCTACACTGTCCGAAAATGCATTTTCCGTGTTTCTACAGGGGCACGAAAACAGCATTTTTCTGTCTAGACCGTCTAAACACGAAAAAAATCACCAAAAATTACCAACAGATGACATTGCAGTTGTTTTGGCTGAATCTGAAGAGCAACTGCGAAGGATGATTGATAGAATTAATGTTGTTGGTAAAGTTATGAATCTTGTATTGAATGTTGATAAGTGCAAAGTTTTAGTTTTTGAGAAGGGTGACTTGAGGATTGAATGTAATGTATATATTGATGGTGCACGTATAGAACTGGTAGATAAATTTGTGTATTTGGGTAGTTTGTTTTCTAGAGATGGCCGTTTTGATTGTGAAATTGAAAAGAGAGTAAATGCTGGTTGTAAGGTTTTGATTGCTTTGGAAACTTTTGCTAGAAATGTAAATGTTTCCAAAAAAGCCCGTTTGAGTATATACAATGCAGTTTTGGTGCCTACGTTGATGTATGGTAGTGAATGTTCGGTTTGGTAGCAAAAGCATAACCGGAAAATGACTGCTGTGGAAATGAGATTTTTATGTGGGGTATGTGGTGTAAATAGGACAGATCGGGTACGAAACAGATTAGTGTATGATGAGTGTGAAATTGAAAAAAATGTTGTAACAAAAGTTGGTGTTAGTCAGTTAAGATGGATGGAGCGATTGTCTAATGAATGTTTTGTTAAATAGGTTTATTTGAATGATTTTGATGGTATACGTTTGCGTTGACGTCCGATGAGTTGGAGTGGTATGATTGAGAGTGTTTTGCGTGAGCGAAAGTTTCCAAGTAGTAGAAATAAAAGAGCATGTATGAGAAGAATTATGAATGTGGATAAAGCGAAAATTGCTTGTTTGCATAGAAATGTTTAGAGGTGACTGATTTCGGTATGATAAAAAGAGTTTGTGCCGCACCCTTTTGGATACATGGCGTGATTATGTATGTATGTACGTATCTCTATATATATTTCAGAATTTCTGAAACTGAAAAACTAAAGAATTCTGCTTCGCGGTGGCCATAATGCTCAAGTTTGATTGGTAGTAGATTTTATATATAATTTATGATTCAGAAATCGGTTGAAATCGGCTTCACTTTTTGATACGTAATAGCCTATCCAGTAGTATAAAGAATTTAGCATTATACAAGAAACTGGTACTAAAAACAATTCTTTAAAACTGAAAACCTTAAAAATATCATCTATTTCTACATTTTTCCAAATAATCTAAATTGTCAAACCTATTCTAACAACGTGTTTCTTTTTCAAATTGTACTATTAATAACACTATTAATATTTCAAACAATTAATTTGTTTTAGAAATTATAATCCTTTTAAATAAATTTCATTATGTTTTTGATATTGTAGTAGTATTTATTTTTACAATTATAAATGCCATTAAACTTGACAAACGTCAGAAAAGTTATGTGAACATTATTAAAAAAAAATTAACAAAACTTCAAATCAACATATTTTTTTCTGTTTATTACGTATACGACGGGTTGGACTAGATAGACTAGATAGGCCCACCCTACATACGAAAATTTTTATATTTTTTATTCTAATTTACATGGAAAAACATTACAGAAAAATAAAGATGAATTGTAAAAATGACAAAATGATAAAACTAAATTTAATTCTTATTTAAACCTAAGTTTAAAAGACCATTTAATAAATGACTTTTCTTACAAATTAATGTTTTTAGAATAATCAATTCTTAAATTTTTGCAAAATACAGAGATTAGTTTTAATTTTTTAACTATCGCCGGCCACGGCCCACAATGATGACTGCCCACCGGAAAAAGGTTGGTGCCCCGGTGGGCAAGTCCAACTTTGCTTATATGCATTTTATTTTTGTGTAAAATAAAAAAAATTATGTAAACTACGATGTGCTAGTGATTTTTTGAGTTTCTGGATATAATCAAATAAAATGTAAATAAAAATAATATTATAAAATTAATATTATAAAAATCCCAAAACCACACTTAAATTAAAATAAAGCTAAATACGTATTTCGGAAGCTAAGCTTCCATCTTCAGTAGCAAATAAATTTTATTTGCTACTGAAGATGGAAGCTTAGCTTCCGAAATACGTATTTAGCTTTATTTTAATTTAAGTGTGGTTTTGGGATTTTTATAATATTAATTTTATAATATTATTTTTATTTAAATTTCGCCACAGTAGATCATTTTCTAATCTTTTAAATAAAATGTAGTCAAAAATAATGTTGACATTTAGTAATAGATACTATTTCAATAAAAAAATGTCATAATATTAACGACTGATTCTGAATAAAGTTTTTCTATTCTAATTGTTAATTAGGATAAAAAATATTGTGTAAACCACAGCGTAAAAGTGTTTTTTCAGGCCTCGAAAAATAACCAGCCTCGGCCGTTTATATTTCCTCTCGTTTACGCCTTGCACGTTTACGCCTAGGTATATAAATTACTATTTCATAAAAATGGAAATACTTACTTAACGCCACAAATTCTAATTTCTTCTATTCCATATAATCTCGAATTTCGTACAATGAATCGCAAGTCGTCATCGTTTCGGTAAATTGTTTGTGGTGTTACCATTAGGGGTGTCATACTCGGTACATTGTAGAAGTTATCTCCTATATTTGCAATAAATAAAAATAAAATAATGATCTTACTCTGGCGAAAAGTTAATGAAATAAAATAATTTTTTTAAACCACAAAATAATTTGAAAAATACGTATTTTTTTATTTTATTTTATTTTTATTATTTTGTGGTTTAAAGGAAATTCTTTTATTTTATTTTCCTATATTTATTACAATCAAATATGCTATATAATATAATATTTCAAAATAATCTTGTATTTATGTATGTTGTTGAAAATGTTGGTGTTAGATTAGTTCAGATGATTCGACCATCTTGAGCAAGTGTTTAATGAATGTTTGGCTAAAAGAATGTATGTAAGTTATATTGAAGGTATACGTATACATTGACGTCCGATGAGTAGATGGATAGGTGTGATTGAGATTGTTTTGCAAATATTGCAAAGAGATAAGAATAAAAGAGAATGTATGAAAGGCATTATGAATGTGGATAAAGCGAAAGTTGCTTGGCTGTATAAGAATATTCGATGGAAATTAATTTCAGCATAAATGGAAAGAGTTTGTGTCACTTATCTATATAAGTATGTAAATATTTTATATATGTATACTGTTTTGTTTTACAAACCTCGTACGACATGAAGCAGTGCCCTGTTTCCATTATTTAAAACGCAAGTATTAAAATCTGGAGCAGATCTACTACATCTATCGAAATAGGTAGCTAAAAATTATATATATATACATTTAAATATAATTAAATTTGTAACATCTATAAAAAATTGACAATGAAATTCAGTTATATATATATATATATATATATATATATATATATTCAGTCAATTTCTTATTTGTTCCGTATCACAAAACTTTATTTCCGAGAAAATGGTGTTTAAAATTTTTGAATTGAATTGTTTATTAAGTAATAAGTTATAGACTGAATTCAGTCAATTAAATATTTTACACACTTACAGTAGAATATAATCAAAGCCCTGACGAAAGCAATAGTGATTGCCGAAACGTTGGCATAGAAGAGACTGAATTCCGTCTATTACTTTATTATTTATTAAATTTTACCGGGCGACAATTTTCCTATTCAATTATTTATATTAAGGATATGGAACAAATCAGAATTTATATTTTCGAAAATTATAACATCTACGATTGTTAAAACAAATTAAAAACAAACAAATATTGCTAACAAATATATGGCGTATAAACAGCAAGAAATCGACCGACGATATATATATATATATATATATATATATATATATATATATATATATATATATATATATATTTCTGATTTTTATTTAAATAATAAAAACAGAAATTATAAGACTTGAATACAATAAGAAAAGATTAAATTAAGAAATGAATAATACGAGTAATATTAATTAGTATGTTATTATAAAAATGACAAGTTAGTTTTAAATATCTTATGTTAGATAATGTTTTATTATTAATTTAGAATAATTAAAAATTAAATTTACTAAATCCTTTTTTTATAAAATGCTTATATTAGTATTTTTTTCGATATTTACAATTTTTCATTACTCTTGTTCTGTGTTGTCTTACATTATGAAATAATATCTTTAAAGAATACTATTGCAATTTAATAGAAATAAGCACTCGTACTTCATTTGTCAATAACAATCAAAATATTGTCATATTCGTAAATAAATGTGTAATTAGTATATTAGTTAAAACCAAATTTACTTACGAAGAAAATCTGAATATGCAAAATGAATTAATGCAAATATTACAATAAATACCAAGTACTTCATGTTTAATAATTCAGCGTAAAATTGAAACTAAAACAAAATTATGAAATGAAATACACATGTACTTATAGTCATCTGGCGTATTTTACTGTTATCTATTTTTCTTAAGTAACAAAACATAAATAATGTTTTATTAGAAAACTTTATCTATATGCACTAGTTTTATTAAAATTTTGTAAATTTTACGCAACGTATAGGTATAACTAAAAATAAAGTAATAAATTTCATTTTGAAAGTAGTTTTATTTGTTGTCTTCTATAATTACATAACTGCGAACTCTCATATTAGGTGTCATCTATTTCGAACCAAAGATAATTAATTCAGTTCAAGATAAACGAGCTATTTTACTATCATACACGCACTTTACATGTTTTAGAAATTCTACCGATATGTAAGAAAATTTGAAAAGTTAAGTTTTTTTTTTAAAATTATCATTCTTAGTTCTCACACACACACACACACACACACATACACATATAAACAAACAAAATACAAATGATAAAGATCACATCAATGATGATATCAATAGTTTTCTCTTGAAAAATTTAGAAGAAGAAACCTATTTTAACATGTTTTTATTAACTCGCTTTCTTGTCTGTCTGTTTGTTTGTTTGTGCGTCTGTTCGGTACCAATTTTGCAATCAATTTTAAACTAACTTCCCGATGAGCTAGAGACTTGAAACTTTAAACAAAGCTCATAACTGGATGACAATGCAATATTAACTAATTAATTAATAATATTAAAAAATATTAAATTAAAATTAATTACTTTTTGAAATAGGTAAACTTTTATTTGTCGTTTTTCTTACATTTGTCGATTTATTGAAATGGGCTCAAAACAGGGTTGAACTGGCCCACCGAAGCACCGGGCTTTTAATTTAATTTAAACCGATGTCTGAATTTTACAAAAATGTAAGCACCGATTATCCCAAAAACATAGATATGTATTGAATGACGGTATGTATAATGATATTTATTGATTAAATCTTAATAACTTTCTCAAAATCAGTAGTGGTAATATTTTCGATATTACAATGACAAATTAAATATAAATATTAAAAAAAATTATTTAAAATTTAAGTTATTGGATTTTTCAATAAAATGGGACACACTTATTAACATCTCTAATGATAAAAATGAATATTTTTATTTATAATGAATCCGATAACGAACAAATTGAAATCGAAGAAGAAGATGAAATCAATGTAACAAACTGTAGTAATACTTGTAAAAATTGCGTTGTCTGTTGTTTGACATTGACATACGCTAATTTATTCATTGCTTATAAATTAGTGCTAACATTATGTTTCATTCAAGTATCAGATTGCGAAATTGTTTAAGTTAGGATAATTTCCAGGGACCATCATGCCCATGTTATGCGAGAAGGATATTTTGAAAAAATTAGATAATGAAGATATTATTAAAAAAATTTCCGAAGAGAGTAATTTATTAAATTGTCTTTTAACTTAGATTTAAATAAAGAATTAATTATATTCAGGTTTATATGTGTCATTTTTATAATTCATCTTTATTTTTCTGTAATGTCATTTTCATGTTTATTAGAATAAAAATATATAAAAACACAACGTATTTGAAATTTTGGGATGTAAAGTGGGCCTATCCTGCAACTTTTCTCGGTTCTAATTTTTCATCCAGTCTATAACCCTGGTTCAAAATCAATTGAAGTAAATTATAACAATTTGCAGATTGATAATATTTAATATATCAATTTACATTTATATCTATAACTTGAAATGACTTCATATATCTCGTTCTTTAGCATTATGATTTGTTATCTTGCCTCATCCGAGTTTAGTACTGTAGCTGCCAGCCTTAGCTTCCATCATCCGGAGAAGAGCTATGATATTTCCATCATACTCAATACTTAGGTTATCCCGCCTATACTCAATCGTCAGAGCTTCGTTAGCATTACCCAGAATGCACCATTTAGAAATAAAGTTGTTATTTGATGTAGTTGAGTGTTGAGTGTCCACCTTTGCAAACCCACAAAGTTATATTAAAACTATTTAAATAATTTTGAATTAAGATAATTTGTTTTGTATTTTATTTTGTAAAATTAAAAATATAGACACAAATACCATATTAAAATATTTTAATTTTCAATTTTGAAAATAATATATTCCGGAATTAATAAAAATATTTTAATTTTATTTTTGCAGTAGTTAAGTTTTGTGTTTTTGAAATTTTGCTGTTGTTATCAATGATTCGTCTCAACATTTAAATAATTGCATAAGTATGTATTTATAGAAAATAGTAGCTCACCGTTAAGGTGGCCAAATTTCTCAGTTCAAAATTCGGAACAGGCAACTAAGATCAGGTGTAATTTTTTTTGTATAAATTTTTATAGATCAAAAATATTTAAACAAATATAATTTACATATAGTAAAGACAGATATTTGTTTTAGTTCCAAAATTTAAATTTTATTAAATAAAATTAACTTGTAAATTCTAACCTACTGTATTATTTTCGTTAAATATACCGCAAGAATAAGCAGAAACTTCAGTGCAAAAATAAATCAGAACACATTGGAAGTATTCATGCTGACGTATCAAATAATAAATGTGTAACTCATTTGCTTACATACTAGCGTGCATGTGACTAGCATGGGTATAATTTTTAGTTACAAGATGTACTGGCAAAGTGGCAAGGTATATACCCGAGTTAGAGATTCACGGTGCGCTGTGTGCTCGATAGGAGAATAGACTACACTTAAATTTACTTATTTGAAGGTAATTTCTATAATTCGATACAAATTGGGACAGAACAGCTACATTCGAGACAAACACAGACGTCCTGAACTATATCTCAAAAAATTCGGAACGAAGGGTTAAAGTTCTTGACTGTCGAGCAGTATGGTCAATCTTACTACCCTTAGAAGATTTTATTTTTTCTATTTTTTATAATAATATGATTTGTTTATTATAACAGTAGTAAAATTGAAAGTTTTCTTGAGAGCACATGCTGGAGTAGTCTATTTAGATATTTGTTAAATAAGTTAATTTTCTCGTTTTCGGACAAAATTAAAAGTTAGTTCTGGTAAACACAAATTCTTTCAGAGTATCAATGTGCGACACTGATTCAATTGTCAGTCGAACTTTAAACTGTAATAATCCGATATGTTTTTTCATTCGCACTTTGTTAATCATTTTTATCAAGAAAAATATGTCTGCTTCATTTACATTATTTGTTAGCCATTCCCTTTCTCACACTATGCATTAAATGATTTTCCGATACATAATATTTTGTTTGAATCTTTTGTTATTATTCAAAAGTTTTCCGTGTAATTGACTATCTTTTATAAATACTTTAATTTGATGAAGATTTTTTTATCTAGAAAATGCCACGAGTAACTGACTTTGTGAAAATATTGGCTCACTGCTTACATTTCTGGTGTATTATTATAGAAAAGAATTATTTATTCTTTGGAAAGATAAAAATTTTAAAATCAATAAAAATATAATGCATTTACTAAACTGTAAAACGATTTTTTTATTATCTGAAATGACCAAGGAATAGCCTATTAAATAATTTATTTCATACAGTTACAATTGGGATTTAAAATGTATGTAATACCTATTTATTCTTATTTATTTAGCAATATCTTATTTTACTTAAAATTATTGCAATTTATATTCATATTATATTCATTTGACATAAATATATAGACAGCTCTATTGACTAAATTTGTTGCTTTTAAAATATAAATTTTACCATTGTTACACTGTCAGTATATCCAATAATAAAAAGGTTGCACAATGAATGACTGACATCTTAGCTCATCATATTATTAATAGATGATATAGCATTTCTCATTTGAAAACATTGGGGCGTCTATTCGTCTATGTTTATTTCTGATCTATTTTTAAACGGCATTATCTCAAAACTCATAAAATGGTGTATTTTTCACTTTTCTGCTGAGCGCCTAATATTCCTCATATACCGTGTGTTAACTTGGACCCTCGTACATAGGGATTTAGCATGTAAAATCAGACATGTGCAATTCCTGCTTTCTAAATTATTTTACAAAAAAAAAACTTTGGGATAAATGTTTTAGGAAACACCTTTTTACATGTAAATCAATCAACAAAATTTTTTTTGGAACCATCCCAACGTCAGGAATTAACCCTAAAGTTGTCAAGAAATTGACTAAAAATGGCATTAGTCGGCCGTGCATTAGCATTTGTTTGATTTTTTGTTCCAATTTCACGGCTATGCCCTAAAACATTTATAATAATAATAACATAAAAATAATTTGGGAAGAAGGAAATCGCACATGTTTGATTTTACATGCTAGATCACTATGTACGACGGTCCAAGTCAACACACTGTATATATATATAAAATCAAATTCCCTTCTACCGTTAAGTGTAGTGGTTGTTAATTTTTAATTGTGCAAAAAATTCACCCACTGTCTTATATTCTTCGCTGATTTTTCTGTTGCCTCCTGTACCGATATTCCTCTTTTCTCTATTTTGTCTGTTCCAATCTTCTCCTGGTCTGCTTTTGTCTGTTTTTATCTGGATTCTAGCCTTCCATATCCTCTTTACAGGTCTATCCTTTTCCGGTCTTACCAAATGACCCCCACAAATTTAGTTGTCTTTTTTCTATACATTGTAGTATTGATTTGATTTTTAATTCTTCTCATATGTCGTCATTCCTTACTCGATCTTTTCTTGTAACTTCTTTGATTCTTTTTAGATATTTCAAACGCCTAAATTTTGCTTTGCGTTCTTCTTGTCAGTACCCATGATTTGCATTCATATATTAGTATGGATCTGTATATTGTGTTATACGAAGGTAATTCCAGAAGTATCCGACCTAACAAAGAAAATACAAAAAAATTGGGAAAACATATCTTTATTTCTCTACATAGTCTCCTTTTAGCTCGATACATTTTTCCCAGCGATGTTCAATAGCTTTGATACTCTGTTTATAGTGAAAATACAGACCCCACCTCTTCATTGTTGGCAAATCTATTACCACCGAGTCAATTCAAGTTTGGAAACAAAAAATAGTTCGAACATTAACTCATTAATCTTGGTCATCGCGATAACGGATGTGTAAACTGGTGCCTTGTTTTGATGAAACACAACTTTCTTCTTCGTCAAATGCGGCCGTTTTTTTCTGATTTCACCACTCAAACGCTGCAACAAATTCGCATTGTTTTTCCTTTCTGAATATAATTAATGAAAATTATCCCACTTGCATTCCAAAAACTGACGCAATGACCTTTTTTGCAGATGGAACTGTCTTCGCCTATTTTGGAGCCAATTCTCCTCTATCAGTCCATTGTTTTGACTGTTCCTTTGTTTCAGGTGTGAAGTGATGGACACATGTATCATTCATGGTTATGATTTGACGCAAAAACTCGACTTTATTGCTGTAAAACTTCGCCAAACAATCGATTGAAACATTCTCACGACGCTGCTGGTACGCTCTACCATAGTCATTCTTTTCAAACAATTTCCATTTATATATCAGGTCTGGTACTTCTGAGACTACCGTCATAAACTATTATATTCGATTTCCTGCTAATTTCTTTTTTTGCTTATGAAATTGTTTTTAACATATAAAATACTTTGACTATCATTTATATTTGATTCTTGAGTCTTGTTTAATGTTACTTCTTATAAATTTAGCATCAATATTGTTTCAATATCTAATTCTTAATATGTAATTAAGTATAACGGAGATTTTATAGCTGCTATTAAGCATGAACTTAACGGTAATTTGTTAAATAAATATTGGCATTTACGATTTGAATTAATGAATATGAATTATGATTTTAAAATTTTAATGGCTACTTTAATTTATAATAAAATATGTGTTTAATCTGAATGCAATTCTTTGAAATTCAGTAGCATAGTTGAATAGTTTGTTTGTGAATATGCAATTATTTGAACATCTGATTTTAATTTTTATTCTGTTTGCACTGTAAGTTATTTGTTTTATTTCTGTTTATAACGTCTATTGTTACATAATTTTTATTTTTCGTATAATTTCTAAATTTTAAACACATTATTTAAACTTTATGTGAATATTATTATTATCATTTATTTTTAGGTTAATGATAACTAAATAATAATCCATTATTGATTTTCAATTTGTTTTGGAGATTTCTTTATAGAAATTATATTGAATTATAAAAAATAAATATCAATTAAGTTTTTTATATATATATATATATATATATATATATATATATATATATATAGATAACTTATTGCATTGTGACGCTTTTGTTTACAATTGAAAGTATTGCATATGTATAATGCAATACTCTATGCAATTGCATAATAATATTAATTAATGTTAATTAATTAAATACTTCTCCGAATTTCAGCGGATTTTCCATATTTATGTATATATATATTTAAGTTCTGACTAAAATAATATAAAAATTTTATTCAATTTTTGCTATTATTATTTCGTTATAATATCAATATTCTTTTTTAATTATTTTTGCCTACAATATATGTACAATCAGTGGTTAACAACTATATGTAACTAGAACCCCTAATTAGTTGATCATTGTAATGTATTTAACAACATTTTATGTTAAGTTTATTTAATTATATAAAATATGCCAAGGTTTTTTTTTATTGTGTAGTATTAAATATTTTATTTATTTCAAATCTATATTTAGAAATAGTTTTATATTTTTACATGTGACACGTCTTTTGCTGCAACTCGCCAAAGATTTAATATTATTTATTTATAAATTAACATTACAAACTTTAAAATTATTTATCAATTCTAGAAATGACTTGAAAGTATAATATTGTAATTAAAGCATAAATAATTTAAAAAAATTTATATTAAAACAAAATATTATATCATATATTATAGCAAATTATTGTTATTTATTTATAATAACGACAATACTTATATAGTTTAAAATATGAGCTATATTAAAATTATTATTTTTGAATAAATATTTTAATAGCGTAAATGTAATTTATTTGTTTTTACCGTATTAAAATTGTAATATATTATGTAATTAACATTTATTATATTTTGCATCTAAATTACAAAGAACGTTATTAAAAATTAAATAAATTTCTTTAAAAAATTTCAAATTATTTATGTTTTTTATTACAGATATATGTTGTTAGATATTAGTACGTAGAAAAATATTTGACACAATTAGGTATAAAATTATTATAAGAGCAAACATTAAAAATACATTTGCTGATTTTACACAAAGAATAGTGTTTTCTCTAACACTAAAACTAACAAGTTTTTACGATGTAAAAGCCACTTTAGACGGAAATAATTTGTTAATAAATATTTAAGATTCATTTATTTTCATTGAATATTTGAAACAAATTGTGAGAATATGCCCATTCATGTCATCTACCACAGCTACCAAAAAATAAAATAAAATAAAATAAATCTTTATTTAGCTATATTGCTATTTTATTTTACAATATCATATAACCAACATAAATTATTCATATATGACATAATCATGTTACAATAATATCCCGTTGCATTAATGACTTTAATTTCTTTTTAAATAATGACATTTTCAGAATTTTTTATTTCTGAATTTAATTTGTTGAATAAAGTTGTGCCTTTATCAAAAATAACATTTTGACAAAAGTTGTACCTATATTCCCTTTTTTTTTTATATATTGTTACAATTTCTGGTATCATATGAGTGACTACTGAGACAAATTTTGTTGCATAAATACTCCAGCATTAAATTATTTAAAATTTTGTAAATAAATGTCATTGCATTTATATAAATAAAATCTTCAATGTCAAACCAATTTAAAGTTTGTAACATTGTACTTACTTTTGTGTATCTGTTACATCTTAAAATAATTCTCATTGCTCTATTCTGCAGTTTCTGCAATTTTTCGATATATTCTTTGCTCACTAAAAGTAATATATTACTACAAAAGTTAAAATGTGGTAAAACAATAATAAAAAATCTTATTTTGAGAAAATCGCAAGGCTTACCATCCCCTTGAGAGATTTTCAAAAATTCAGTTATTATTTTTTTTCTACTAAACCATGCATCTTAGAATAATGGCTTGTTTACTAAATTATAGTACTCATTATTCCGCATTTTTTCATATTATGCTTATTTTCCTACACCTCATATTTTTTGAAAGAGAAAATAAAAACCAAAAAATCGAAAAAAATTTTTAGCGTCCAAACGGCACATGCTATCAAATTAAAACTAAAACCAAATTATAGAACTTTTTATGCCTTATCGAAAAGTATTCTAAGTATTTCTTCGAATTTAAATCGAGAAAGTAGTATATCGCAATTTATCGAAATTACATATACAGTAGAACCTCGATTATCCGGGCCAGCCGGGACCGAGCCTTCGCCGGATAATTGAAAACACGGATAATCCAAAGACCTCATTTTTATTTTTTTTAATAATTTATTCAGACAAATACATGTGTCAAACGAATGTCTGTTTACGTTTAACTAACAAGTCGGTCGGCAGTTGGCGAAAATAATAAGTAAACACATAAACGGAGGATTTCTCGAGCCGAACTCGGGTATTCCCCGATGCGAACGCCTGCACGGTGCATTCAGCGTTCATGCGCCAACCTCTGGCCGTCAGCCACGGATAATCCGCGCACGGATGACATTTAAAAATGCCGCACGAAGAATCCGCCGCCCGGATAATGCACGCACGGATAATCGGGGTTCTACTGTAACACGCCCAGACGAAGTTGACGAACGAACACCCGGTATATATATATATATATATATATATATATATATATATATATATTAAATATTACTGATACAGTACCAAACACTATATATACCACTTTTTCCTTGCAGTCAACGTGGTAAAAATAACAGATATGGCTACTAAGAAAGTGCGTGCGATAGATACGTACGAATAGTGAACATAGTATCAATAAATATTTGTTTACAAATTATAACCGTTTAAAGGCCAGTTTATCAATACGCGATTAAGAGTAACTGGTAGTTAACAATGGCAAAATGCGTTATACCATTGTATAACTATCAGTTAATCGTATCTGTACGATAAACAGCGCATTGAAAAGCCAGCCATAAGACGGGCTTTGAAAGTTTACCTGTAGAGTTTATTGTTAGTTAAACATTATTCTATCTTTTGCTATAATAATTCAAATATAATAAGTTACGAAAGTTTTTAGACATGATTCCAATATGGGAAGATTAAACGTGTATGCAAATGTAGAAAATCCAACAGATAATACTGAAGAGTCTTTTGGGTCAACTGCAAAGATAAAACTTCTAAATAACACTAACCCTACGATATCTAAGTGAGTTTTTGAAAATACCGTTTATATTTAATTTTAACACTGATTGTGAGTTTCAACAAATTTAAAATTGTAAAACGAAATAGTAGGTATATTATGTTACGAGAAGTAGAAAGCTATTATTATTGTGTTGAGTTCAGATATTTGTAACCGAGGCAAAGCCGAGGCCAAGCAATCTGGGCGAAATACAAGAAGAGCTTTCTATTTCGAGTGATATATACGATTTTTTTTTTCAAGCGTTCTAAACGAAATTAAGCTAATGATAAAAATACATGCCAATTAAGATTAACCAGTTATTAAGATTAACCAGTTATTAATTTATAAAAATTAAAATATTTTTTTACTTTATAATTCTGAAGAAAAAGTTTACTCTAAAGAAAACAACTGTAATAATAAATTTTTTAATTAAATAATATATCTATCAAGTAAGTTTTATAATGGCGCTTAAAATGAATTATTAATTAAAATTTCTAAGGTGTTTTAAAAAAAGTCAAATATTTTGAATTTAAATTTGCGCTAAAAATTTGTATATGAAGGAGAAATATATAAGAAACAACTTTTTTTTAATAATTCAACAAATAATGCTAAAAATAAAACAATTTTCTAAAAAAGAATTGTTATATTTTTCATATACTGGAAATACCATCATATATTTTGAGTGTATCAAAATAAACCATTTAACAAGCACCAACTATTACCCTAAAAATATTTGTTATAACAGTTTCAAGAACAAAATTAATGAATATTTTTTTTGTACACCGTTCTTAAATACCTGTAAAAAAACAAATAATTTTCATGTGTTGAAAATTTATTATAATAATTAGCATTTTTGCTAAATAAATTATTATAAATGCGTCAAATTTTTATTTATATGATGTCGATTTTCTGCAACACAATGCGGTGTTTGGACACAACGCCAACCGCGGACACAACGTCGACTACTTACTTCAGACACTACGCCGACGATGGACACAACACCGACTGCTTACCTTGAACACTACGCCGACTGTGGACTCAACGCCGACCGTTTATTCGCATTTGCGCAAGCTAATCGTTGAATATAAACAACGTTTTGGCTTGTGCAAACATCAACCTTTTGTTTATATTTAACGATTAGCTTGCGCAAATGCGAATGAACGGTCGACGTTGTGTCTACGGTCAGCGTAGTGTTCCTAGTAGGCGGTCGACGTTGTGTCCACGGTCGGCGTAGTGTCTATTGTCCAAAGTAAGCAGTCGGCGTTGTGTCTACAGTGGGCGTAATGTACCCAGTCGGCGTTTTGTCTTATGCCCCACAATGCATTATGTAAATGATAACAAAATTATATCTTTGTCATTTTTCATAAAAATATTGATTTTTAATAAATTTATTAAGTAATAAGTAGTACAAAAATTAATTTTAATCAAACAAATTTTTCAAAACATTTTTTTTGTTTTTATCACTATAACCCTTTAAAGAGGATCATTAAAGTAGATGGCCAAAAAAGGTAGTCAAACTTTAGGCTTGGATTAACGAAAAACTACTGACAATGAGCCGATTTGAATGGAATTTTATTTATTTGTATTAAATGGTCCGTATTTTGGCTATATTTTTTCTAGTGCGCAAACAATTTAAATAATATTTAATAATAATTATCATTATTTTAAAAAATCATGTTTTCAAAGTCGGTATACACTATATCTCGCTGATTTGTAAACAGATTTACTTCAAATTTTGTCTGCATTTTCATTAATGTATTATCCTCTTTGTGACTATCTATTTTTTCCATTTTTCAAAATTTTAACATAACTTTTTTTATTGTTAAAGGTGAAAAAAAAAGGTCAAAATTTGACCATTTTGTTCAAAAAAGCTATATTGAAAATCGGGATCGACAAGTTTATTTATTTTAAAATAGAGTCATAAATTCGAAATTTTTTTCAGATTAAAACTGACGAAGAGCGGCTGATTAACGCAAAGCCGTTATGGAAAAACAACGTTTTTGAAAATAGTGATAATTACTATTAAAAATTATTTAAATTATTTACGCACTGGACGAAATGTAGTCAAAACCATTTTAATAAACAAAATTCAATTCAAATCAGCTCAGTAGTTTTTCTTCAATCCAGGCATTTTTGGCTCTCTTCTCAAATGATCCCCCCTTTATAAACTTGAAAGATACATTTGTATTAAAAAAGACAAGTTTTTTATATATATGTATATATATATATGTATATATATATATATATATATATATATATATATGTATATATATATATATGTATATATATATATATATATATATATATATATATATATATATATATATATATTTATATAAGTATGAGTTTTTGATGCTTGTCAGCAAGAGTATTAAATTGAAATAGTTGAATAAATACACATCGATACTAATTATATACTACTATATATATATATATATATATATATATATATATATATATATATATTTGTTTTCTTTGTATAGACCATCAGAACAAATATTTCCAACAAAATCATTGCCATCATTGCCTGCATTAGATTGTTGTCTCGAATCATCGAACTGTCCTATTCGGCCGTCTAATTGTCCACCACAAGCAATAAAATCGAGTCAACCAAGTCATCATGATCATCAGGGCAAACAAAATCCCATCTATTCAAGTTTGTCGAAATATTTTCTATTTCGACGCCGTCCGCACACTTCATCTCATCTCACAAATCCATCCAGATTTAATCCAAGTTTTAATTCCAATCCAAATCCAAATTTCAATTCGTACGTAAATCCTAATGTAAATCCAATTTTAAATACAAATCTTCATAATTCACAAACATATCAATTCTACAGATCTCAACCTACAATGGATCCTAAACCAATCATGGGTAAGATAATTTTTCCACTTCTGTTTAATAATATATTTATTATATGCGATGCGTTTCTTTCATTACTCACAAGGCAGTAAATTTTTGAATTATTACTTTATACCTTTTGATCAATCAAAATTTTTTATGTTTATTACTGAAGAGTTTATAACAACTCACAACATTACTTTATCATAGCTGACAAATTAGCTCTGTTGCTAGAATACGGTGTAAAATTAATCACTCTAATTGTCAAATGTTTGTATGTATGTTTGTATGTATGTATATATGTTTCTCCAGCATCTCCTCCTAAACCCCTGAACCAATTTTGATGGGAGTGGTGTCATTTTAATTGGTTCATTCCCTATTTGAGAATAGGCAAGTTTCATCTTTCTACGATTTTATCTTGGTTTTCAAAAATTTGAATCAAATTATATTTAATGCTAACCTGCAAATGTCAAATGACAGCTGTGTGAAGTGTTATGTACACTACTGATAGAAGTGTTGCTTTTGAGTAATATATAATATTACAATTGATATTTTATTATTATTATATTATTATTATTTGTTTATTTATTTATGTTTATTATGTTTATATGTTTAATTACTATTTTCGACTTCAAACGTGACCCTATAAGGGTCACGGCGTCACGGGTTTCCTAGTTAATCTTTTATTTGGCAAAAAAATAAATTTTGATAAAAAACATTACGTATTCAAAAGTTATTTTAATTTGCATTTGTAAATAATATATGTTTAAAGAAAATAAATGCTAAAAATTGACATTTCCAATTTTAGGTTATAAACACGCAAAATTAAATATATTTCGTATTAAATCTTTATATTAATAAATATAATTTATTCGACAAATATCATTATTATTGCTTTTCATAAAATTTTACAAAACTAGTGAGTTTAGAAACAATACGTAAAACTAGTTAAGAAGTAAAAAATCTTATTTGATCACGTAACAATTATTTTTTAATACAAAAATGTACTTACAGTTTTATTATATATATTAGGGTGATTTTAAAAAAAAAAATTTTTTGTCCCACCCCCTAAAACTGTCGTAAATGTTAAAAATCTGAAATTTGCAAAGTATCAGAATTTTCTGAAGTGTCTAAATTTTGTGCAAAAACCTTGCTTTTTTTTAATATCAGAAAAATATTTTTTTTTTGTTTTTTCTCCATTTAAATCAAGTTTGTGAAATCCGGTTTTCGAGGATTTCATGCTCATGTCATGCGAGAAGGATATTTATTAAATCGTCTTTTTACTTAGATTTAAATATAGAATTATATTTAATTTTATATGTGTTATTTTTACAATTTATCTTTTTTTTCTATAATATCATTTCCATGTTTATTAGAATAAAAAAATTTAAAAAACATAACATATTTGAACAATTTTGATATGAAAAGCGAGCCTAACCTGCAACTCTCCTTGGGCCAAATTTTTTATCCAATCCAATTCTAAGTGTATATTTGTATAAAATTGTATTATTTTTAATTAATAATTGAATTATTTTAGTTCCTCATTTTAAAGAGAAACGATTAACATATCCAAATGCAAATTTTCGTTCCGATAAGCAAACAAAATGGCAATCAGCTGATTTATTGCCATCGCATTGGTTAGTTGATTCAAAAAAACTATCTGGTTTCACATCCCAATCGCAATGGCAACCAATGCAATTTCACCCAATATCAATCAGCCAATCTTCGAAATGCCCGCCATTTATTAATAGAGCTCTATTTAATGAAATGCGTGACCAAGCACCAAATTTATACGCCGAAGCAGTACTCAATGATTTTCATGAAAAATTACTTATAAAAATTAAAACAAGAAATATCGATTTACGACCAGAGGATATCAATTCTTTAGAAAATGGTGATGTACAACGCAAAATTTTAGTAAGTATTAAGTAGTTTTTATTGTTCGTTACTAACAATTATTATTTAAAATAATAATGGGATAATACGAATGAAAAATAATCGATCGTTCGATTATGCAAATCATTCGAGATATTTCGAATTAAATTGAAATCATTCAAATTAAATTAAAATCATTCGGATAATGAACAAACAAAAAGTGGCAGATTTCTATAAAAATATATAAAATAGATTATAAAATTGAAAGACAACCTTAAGACAAATTTTTTATAATTATTGAAAATCAGAGTCAGTTAACTTAACCAAGTAGCAACTAATTATGGAACTGGTAAAAATTCGAATAAAAATAATCGATATCGATTATGAAAATCATTCGAAATGTCTCGAATTAAATTGTAAATCATTCGAATAATGAACAATCAAAACGTGGCAGATTTCCATAAAAATACACAATACATATATAAAATTGAAAGACAACCTTAAAGCTAAGTTTTTTTTTAAATTATTTGAAATCAGAGCCAGTCAACCTTAAGCAAGTAGCAAATAACCATAAAACTATGAATACTAAAGAAGCTACTTTGACTGATAGATGCACTTAAAGTGGGGAGAAAAAAAGGTGCCCACATATAACTTATAAATAATTATATTTAATTTTAATTTCTTATATAACTAAAAATTAATAATAAAATTGTATATTTAGTTAAATACTGTAATTTTAATAAGGTTATTTTGTTGTGCCAGTTACATACACTTTTTACTTTATTTAATAAATAATTAAAATATTAAATATAAAATATTTTTATTATTATAACATTCAGTTATTAAAAAATGCATTCAAATTTGTATGTAAAACGTTGCAATTCTGGTACCACTAGTGGTTTTAATACAGGGTGATTTATGACGTCGGGGAAAAACTACACCGGATGATTCCTATGAGTAATCTAAATAAAAAACTTTAAATAAATATACGTCCAAAAAAGCATTAATCAATTACTCAAAGTAATTGCGTTAGCCTTATTTATTATATTAAGAAAAAAAAAAACAAAAAAATCTATTGTCACAATCATTTTGTCTGACATCAACATTAAATTAATTATGAATGAGTTCACAGTATATGAGTATGCTGATATAATTTTTATTTATGGATTTTGTGATGGAAATGCACTACATCATGCACTACTATCATGCTAGTATTAGAGCCGCAGGAGGACACTTTGAACACTGAATTTGAGTTTAATCCCAAACGTTCTTGCTTTAAATTAGTACCTTAACACATTCAACATGTAAATAAACTTCTAACATGTAATAAAATTCTAACGGCTTCAGTTCCGTTAGAAAGCATTTTCGGACATATGTTTGTTTGAAGTTTTTTATTTAGATTACTCATAGGAATCATCCGGTGTAGTTTTCCCCGACATCATAAATCACCCTGTATAACTGACACTGATACAATCGTTTGTTCTAGTTCTACTATATTTATTTCTGTCGTCATTCGAATGATATCATTCGATTATGATATTTATTCAAATACCGATCATTATCATTATTAGAATCATTAAATTATTCCCATCACTAATTTACAGTAAAATATCTAGTAAAGTACTTAAAATATTTTATATTTATATTGATATTATTTATTTACATTTCCTGAAGGGCTTGTCAGAATAGATGCAATGATAAAGCAATCACTTTAAGGAACGCCCATTTAAAAGGGTGCTCTAAAAAATTATTTGTCAACTATATTACAAAAGAAAAATATATTACAGAACTTTGAAATCAATTTTGTTTATTAATTACGAATAAAATGTGTAAATTTCAATTCACTCAAATAATTATTATTAATATAAAAAGACTTATGTGGCACTATTATTACTACTTTGACTGCAAGGAAAAATAGAATAATAATCGGTACAGTATATAATTTATAATTCATTTCCAAGTTGCATTTCAAAACCAGACATACACACATATTTACATTGTGCTTTATATGTAAAGATAATTTCTACATATTTGTAAAACGTAAAACGATGCTATATTGATTTTTTAATTACAATATTAAAAGAATGATCTTTTTTGCAGAATAATTTAATAGTGTACGTGAAATATCCAGAATTAAATAATGATTCAACTTTAAAAGAACATCTGATTCATGAATTGGAACACGCTCAAGATTACCTTCGTGAAAAATTAGAGAAATTTTGGAAAGAACTAGAAACAATTGAAAGCAGTGAACAATTCTACCAGAAGTTGAGCCAATATAAAATGCATGAGCATACAGCGGGCGTGATGCCATTGTTTTACGATTGGTTTGATAAGAAGATTTGGAATAACAATAATCGTGAAGAGCAGGACAAGCAAATGGCGCATCGATTATTAAATATTATGAAAAGAGAACAACGATTTTGGCTAATGTCTACGGTATAGACATATGTATAGTTTAATAAATAAATTAAAACTATCTATATGAAAATGATTGTATTTATATTCTAGATTGGCTAAGATATTTATGTACCTATTTTTATAAAAATCGTCTCTTTCAGATAATATCAACAATTATTGTAAATAATAACAAAATAAAAATTTATCTAATAATTTATTTTTATTGCATTCTTAATTTATAACTATCAAATTAGAGATAACCGTTTTGATCGTGAAATTGAAAGAAGAGTAAATGCTAGTTGTAAGGTTTTGGGTGCTTTGGGAACTTTTGCTAGAAATGTAAATGTTTCCAAAGAAGCTTGTTTGAGTATTTAAAATGCAGTTTTGGTGCCTACGTTGATGTATAGTAGTGAATGTTGGGTTTGGTTGCAAAAGCATAAACGGAAAATGACTGCTGTGGAAATGAGATTTTTACGTGGGGTAAGTGGTGTAAATAGGAGAGATCGGGTACGAAATAGATTAGTGTATGATGAGTGTGAAATTAAAAAAAATGTTTTAGTAAAAGTTGGTGTTAGTCAGTTAAGATGGTTCGGACATGTTGAGCGAATTTCTAATGAACGTTTGATTAAAAAGATTTATTTGAATGATTTTGATGGTATACGTTTGCGTGGACGTCCGATGAGTAGTTGGAGTGGTATGATTGAGAGTGTTTTGCGTGAGCGAGAGTTTCCAAATACTACGAATAAAAGAGCATGTATGAGAGGAATTATAAATGTGGATGAAGCGAAAGTTGCTTGTTTGGATAGGAATGTTTAGAGGAGACTGATTACGGAATGATGAAAAGAGTTTGTGCCACACCCTGTTGGGTACATGGCGTGATTGTGTATGTTGGTATGTAAGTTTATTAATTAATTTCTTTTTCTATGCATAAAATTTAATTTGTTTAATTATAATGAACCGACAAAGCAAGAAGTTGTTCAAATTAATAAAATTTCAATGAGAAAATTTATTTATAAAAAATTATTTATTAATTATATGAAATACAAGTTAACAGTACTAAAACAGAAATAAAAATCATTTTTATTATGAATATTTTATATAGAGCAAGAAATACTCTACTAGTCTGTTGTTGCTGTATCAGCTTAGAAAAAGCGGAACTGTTGAATGTTAGATATACACGTACATAACTTGCACGTACTTATTTTACAAGTATTTTACTATAGTACAAGTGAGATTTTATTTTGTACAATGTAATTAGTAGGTAATACTGTACTTTGATAATGGTAACTAGCATTATATCAACTATAACATAGATGCATACTGTCTATTAGTGATAGAATAATTCGAATGAGAAATAATCGATCATTCGATTATGCAAATCATCCGAGATATTAAATTGAAATCATTCGAATAATAAACAAACAAAAAGTGGCAATTGTACCACTGCCACCCGCATGACATATGAGTATTGTAGTGGAACTGTATATACAAAGTGATCCATGAAATAAATATTTGACATATTTTGGCATTTTGTGCTCAGACCTAGAACATTGAAGTGTTTTAAACAGTGAAATAAAAGCCAATATGGAATGGAAACTCCTATCTCAATAGCATTGTAGGCGCTGGCACCAAGAACTGTCACTAAAAACTGAATGTGGGTAGGTTATCCTATTCTAAAAACTATTTTCTCTCTCTCAATGTGGGTAGGTTATCCTATTCTAAAGGCTATTTTCTCTCTCTAGTTGCGCATGCGCGAACATAACAATATAATTAGCAGTGATTCTCAAATAGTTATCTATGCGTATCTCATTATCATTTTGCAAATCGTCCCGAATACTTCCTATTAATTAAACTACATTTTAAAGTAAGCACGTTTATTTAAATTTAAATTAATTTATGATAGCAATATTTAAAATATCTAATATTTACAAATCCTCTAATTATAACAATAAAAATCAAAATCAGTAATAACGTCATAATTAAAATTAAGCTGAAATATACGCAAGTCATATTATTTCAATTTTTTAAACAGAAAATTTTATATGAGACTTATTAATTATTATTATTAGACAAAATTACCAAACATAACATTTTGAGAACTGATCGAAGAGAGAGAGAGACAGATATACTATGAAATGTGCGGGTTGCATAAAAATTTTTGCCGACAAGGTCACACGGCAAATTTCCGTTCCATATTGGGTAGAGTTCACTGGTTTTAAAACACCTTTATACATACAACTGGTATTAAATTTAAGTCAATAGGTTATTTATTATAAAAAATAAATAAGTAAATAAAATTCAGCAAATCTAATATTTTCAAAATAGTAAATATTCAAAATTAATTAAAAAAAAAAAGACAAACATAGACGGTGTACAAATGACGAAATATTAATATATACTTACAATTATTATTAAAACATTGTTTAATTTTAAAAAAATCAGTCAAACTGAAAAAAAAAACGATATCAATTTTTGATTTATAACACATAAAAACACATGAAAAAATATAAATACGTACAATTATAAAAAATAAACATTTACAACATATAAGAAAAGAAAAAAAAAAAATAGAAAAATTACAATTATACATTAGGCAAAAAAAAACGCGCACTTGAAAAATCAGAAAAATTACCGATTTTCAAATAGGTGTAACTCGGCCAATTTTAAACGAAATTAAATGAAATTTTCTGCACAAAAAATCTGGAGTCTCGTCTTTAAGGTAATATAAGACATGTCTCATTTGAACCATTCCGCTCCCCACCACACCCCGCAGAAAAAAACATGTTTTGACTTTAAAAATTGTCGAACTTTGACAATATGTATAGCATACAAAAAAAATTTTTAGACTTATAGGTCGATTCGGTTCACATCTGTAAGGCCTGTAGCGTTACAGAATTTTTTGTCTTTTTCTACTGAATGCAATTTTTCTATTGATAGAAAAAGACAAAATATTCTGTAGCGCTACAGGCCTTACAGATGTGAACCGAATCGACCAGTTAATTTACTAAGCGAGCGTAAAAATTCAAATATTTTTTCGTAAATTCTCCTTAATTTCAAAGACTTACAATGCTTTAGCACGAATTTATGATTTTTTTGAAATTTACTCTGCATTTTGCGAGTTCAAAGTTCTGACAAATTTTGAACATTTAGACTAATTTAACGACCAACCAAATGTGTTCAATGGTAAAACATTTTTTGGTATAAAGAAAATTTCGAAATTGTAAAGCATTTTGCAGAAACAACCTCCAAAAAAAAATTCTCAAATGCAGGGTAAATTTCAAAAAATTACAACTTTGCGCCAAAGCATCGTGAGTCCTTGAAATTAAGCGAATTTTACGTAGAAATGTTTGAATTTTTACTCCCTCTTGATAAATTAAGTCGAAAAATTTTTTTGTATACCACACATGTTGTCAAAGTTGGAAAACACATGTTGTCAAAATTTGACAATTTTTTAAGTCAAAAACATTATATTTCTGCGGGGCGTGGTGGGGAGCGGGATAGCTTAAACGTTACATTATTTTTCACGGCCTTAAAGAAAAGACTCCAAATTTTTCCAAGTTTTTACGCCCGCTTGGTACATTGACTCGAAAAAATTGTTTGTATGGAATACATGTAGTCAAAGTTCGACAATTTTTAAAGTCAAAACATGTTTTTTCTGTGGGGTCTGGTGGGGAGCGGAATGGTTCAAATGGGATATATCTTACATGACCTTAAAGATTGACCGAGTTACACCTATTTGAAAATCGGTAATTTTTCTGATTTTTCAAGTGGCGCGTTTTTTTTACCGAATGTACATAATCTAGAAAAATATTAATTTTGATTTTTTACATTTACATTTATTTATTTTTTCTTATTGCATACATTAACATAAAATTTAAACACACAACTGCAACGCAGAAACAATGCCACCAAACACAGATTATAATTAAGTAAACATAAATTAAATAAAATTTTAGTACAATACATTACAATTATATATGACAATATTACAATACATATATATAAATATATATTTTTAACACGTTGACTGCCACAGTAATTTTCAGAATTCTGGCCTCAAAAGCCAATTTAATTTAATCATATAATATTATCATATAATTATTTTCTGTTCATTTATTAATAAATTGCAGGGCTACAAACCGTTATATTTTTCGTTCCGGTTTAATTAAAAAAAAAATATATCGGTTGGGTTTCGGTTTTCGTTCCGGCAAAAATAAAAGCTTTTTTTCGGTTCATTTGCAAGTGATTAATTTTTAATTTTTTTAAATAATTATATAATTATGTATTAAAATCTTATTTTCTACCATAATTTAGAACATTTTATTCCTACTTTTATAATAAACATACTACAATTGATACAATAATATAATATAAATAATAATAATTATTAATTAATTAAAGATATAATAATTAGAAGTGCATACATAATATATGATAACAATATAATTAATTATTGGAAACTTATATAATTTGTATGTATGTTTTAATTATATAATAATGAGATAACATAAGTTAATGTAACAAATTCATGTATACAAGATTTTTATTTATTTATGATTAGAAAAAATGAAAATTGCTTCTAATTATCAATTTTCAATTATCAAACCGAAATAAAAATAACGGTTTTTTCGATTTTCGGTTCAATTCCGGTTCGAAGCGCTAATAAATTGTCTCTCTTCCGGATCTCTCCCCGCAACAGCGCGTAACTGGTTACTGAGACATTACTCCACACCAAGCACTAGCGCGTGATTGGCTTTGTAGCGTGAACGCCACATCACACGCTGGCGCGAAATCGGAAGCGAAAGTGTTAAATAAAATTGTCAAAAATATTTATGCAAAAATATATGCAATAGCACCGATGTAATAACATCAGTGTGTTGAATTTACATAATTTTCAACTAATACCATTGTATAAATAAGTAAATGTATTTCTTTAATCAATGCTAATCCGAAAAATAAACATAATTCACAAAAAATTCTAGGTATTGAAATACGTAAAAAAAAAAAATAATAAATTGCACGTCACTATATAAACTCTTAAATTAGATAATAAACTATCTTAAAATATTTCATGGTCGTATGAGTATATCTTAGATCATATAGCTTCAGACTAGATGTAAGGAATTGGGATTGAGAGAGACAGATGATCGAAAAGATTAATATGATTAGAATATACTGCGCAAACTCCAGAATTTTTGCGTCAGTAGCGGATCTGAAACTTTTTAAATTACAACATGCACTTAATGTCAATTCACACGGTTGTAATTGCTATATTCAGACAGGTAGCTCAAATACAAAACATGTTGAAGTTAATATTGAATTTATTCGTTTAATACAACTTATTTATTGTAACTGACTGTTCTGAAAATTACATAATGAATGTTGAATTAATAATTCAATAATAAATTTAATATTGTTAATATTGAATAAAAAATAGTATATTTTCTAACTGGCTCTATTTTCTACAAAAACGATAATTAATGTACCGAAAAAATACATGAGATATAATATCCTATGTAGAATAATATATATTTTTTTGAATTTTGGAAAATAGAAAAAAAAAATTTTTTCTAAAAAAAAACATATTTTTTGCTTTTTCTGGCTAAATTATAAATTCGAAAAAATTCAAAAAAATATATATTATTCTACGTAGGATATTATATCTCAGGTATTTTTTCGGTACATTAATTATCGTTTTTGTAGAAAATAGAGCCAGTTAGAAAATATACTATTTTTTATTCAATATTAACAATATTAAATTTATTATTGAATTATTAATTCAACAGTCATTATGTAATTTTCAGAACAGTCAGTTACAATAAATAAGTTGTATTAAACGAATAAATTCAATATTAATTTCAACATGTTTTGTATTTGAGCTACGTGTCTGAATATAGCAATTACAACCGTGTGAACTAACGTTAATAAATATACCTATAGTTGATAAATATCACTAAAAGAAAATATATTTTAGGAAAGCTTTAAATTGTTTAATATTATTTTTCATATCAAATGTTGCCTGTAAGGAAAATTATAAGTACAATGTACAAGGATTTTAACAAGTTTTTTGTTCTCGGAATGTAATTAAAAACAAAGGGTTGTTTTATCTGAGTTGTCAACATTATTTTTGCTATTTTACAGTTATTATTGCAGTTTCTTTGGGAATCTTTGTTTAAGTAATGTACATTATTTTTAAATACGCTTTTTTATTTAACATTATGAGTTCTGAAAAGTTATTATTTCATTAATATAAACGTATTTATGTCTAAATCCTAGTCAAGGCTATAATATTTTTTAAAAAATATGTTACATTTTTATATATCAGAAATACTATTATATATATATATAAATATATATATATATATTGTATATATTGTTTGTGTCAAAATGAATGTTTGTAAAAAATTAATTTGGGGATACTGGAAAAAGTTTGTGCCATACACTTTTGGGTAAATGGTATGATTGTGTATGTATTTATGTGTGTATACTTAAAAAAAATCTTGAAACATGTTTACACCCAGAGGTACAGTGGGGCCGGAATACGCCGGAATTGTTAAACTATTTATTTATTTAGTCAAAAATAAATATTATTAAATTCAGAATTAACATTGTCTGCAAAGTTATTAACATCGAAATTAATTATATTAATTAATTAAAAATACTATATTTACATATAATATTTTCATATCTCTCCATTTCCTCTTTAATATTTAAAGTAATTTTTTGTTTTATTTTATTTCTTCTCATTTCAAATCTGCCCCTTTCTGAAAACTTTGTGCCGCGCGACCATGCTCTCCCATCACGTTTGCGCAGTTCTTAGTCTTTTCAAAAATCATTCTTTCCTTTTCTTTTTCACATTATACTATATATTTGTCTTACTTAATCCTAAGCTTTCCCAAGACTAGCACTATACAACTATGCTTTCTTACATCTAGTCTGAAGGCTATATGACCTAAGGAGTATATATTAAAGTTTGACACATGTTTAGTTTAGTTTAGTTGTGTACAGTTGTGTTTAAAACAAAATAGTGGTATATTCATTTTCTAATTGTATTTTTTACTAAAAAGCTTACAAAAAAATGGCTCCAGTTATTATTTACGGAACCTATGGAAGTCCACCAGTTAGAGCCGTTTTGATAACAGCTGCAAATTTAAGCCTTAAATATGAATTTAAGGAAGTTGATTTGAAAAATGGTGATCATTTAAAACCAGAATTTCTTAAGGTCATTTATAATTTGATTTATTTATATTTTAAAATGATAGTTTTTTCTAAAGTATACATAAAAATATGTAAGAATTTTAAAATAAAACTTTTTTTAGTTAAAGTTCTGTATTAATATTTATTTATAATCAACGTTTCGATGAACTCAAAATGAAACAAATACTATTTACAGTAAATAACAAAACATAGAAACAAGTTACTAGGTAACAAAATAAGTAACTAGATCATAAAATTTACAGATTTTTAATTAATGGAAGCCCAATTTTATTGAACTCAGTGTCATTAATTAAAAATCTATAAATTTTATGATGTAGTTAGTTACTTATATTGTTACCTACTAACTTGTTTCTCTGCTCTGTTTGTAAATGATAATATTATATTTGTATTATATATTTGTAAATGATAATATTATACTTACAGAAATAAGTTTTTGAAAAATTACCTTTGACTAATCAAAAATCAGTGTGGAGGCACTGATTTAAATAAAATTTGGCTTTTTATAATTCAAAATTTATAAATTTTATATATCGAATTATTTGTTACTTAGTAACTTGTTCCTATGTTCTCTCATTTACTGTAAATGTTATTTGTATCGATTATAAAAAAATATTAATACAGAACTTCAACCTAAAGCAGTTTTATATTAATATAATGAGTTCTGAAAAATTTTTTACTTTGTAAGAATTTTATTTGGATGAATTTTCGAAAAAAAAAAAATTTTTTCGTACTTCATAAAAAGATCCTAAATTTGACAAAACTGAAGAAAACCAACTTCATTTTACAATTAATAGGAAATAAATGGTGTCGCAAGTGCGATAAAAGTCGAGTGATTAAATAGAAAACATATCTCTGTTTATAAGCTTTCAATTGCGCAAAATTATTTTAAATTATTTTGAGCGATTGCGCAATGCTATAGTCAAAAATATGAAAAACCGAAAAACTTATTTCTTTCAAATGGCCATAACATTGGTTAAACGCATCGTATCAACGTGAAGTTTTGTGCAAAACAAATCATAAAACATTAAATTTTTTTATCTTGCATTAAAAACATATTATTTTAAGTTCAAAATAGTGCAAACATAAAAAAACACAATTTTCCGATATTTATCGCTCTTGTGACACTACTTACCCTCTGTTAAATGTCTAATGAGGATGGTTTTCTTTAGTTTTATCGAATTTGCGATCGTTTTATCAAGTACGTAAAAAACTTATTTTTTTACTTTCCTAAAATTTCATTAAAAAGGAAATTTTTTGAGCCAAGTTTCATCAAAAAATATTGATATTAACCGGTACCTCACTCAAGTTTAAATGGAGTTTAACATGGGAGTTTAACATAGGTTTTCGACAGTTTCACATATGGCGCACTGTTCAACGATTTTAATATTCTATTAAGATCACGGAATTCGAGTGTTATACGAAAACAAAATTTCTGACAACTTACACTTATCAAAATCGTTGTCAAACTCGATTTTTTTTCTAAGATGTGGGTGTTTGCTATCGTGAATGAAATGAAAAATGTGGTTACAGGTATTAATATTTATTTACATAATTAAAAACTTTACTATGCAAGAAATACAATTGTAACAAGTTTGTCGCGTACAAATAATCGAATAACGAAACGCGCACACGGTGATGTAAGCACGCACTATTACCACTCACTGTACTCACTTCACTCCTCTACACTGTGATGAACTGTGCTGTGATGTTGTTGTATCGGATCTCGCAGTGCTAATGTATCGGAACTCTGACTGACTGTTTTTATCGTCCGCCGAACTACGACGCGTCCACTCAAAAACTCCCCCACCTTCTCGCGTTCACCCTAACGGTTTCTTCCTGTTGAAGGTCCGTTCTTCTTGGGAAAGTTCTTGGGACAATCGCTTGAGTAAAACCCGACACTCGAATTCCGTGATTCTAAGGCCGCGGTCCCACTGATCAATCGTGCACAAGCAAGCAAAAGTTGAATCAACAAAAAATTGTTTAGGTTGTCTCACTGCGTCGAGCCCAATCAAGCGCGAGTGAATATTTTTAACCTAAGTTTTGTGTACCTAACCTATATTTTTTATTTCAACATGTCGAGTGATACAGATAGTGATGATTCTGACATACTGTTATTTTATTTTCTGAAAAAACGTAAAAGGCAACGTCAGTTCTGGGTTAGAGATTTGTTTCTTTCACGGGAAACACTTGGTGAATTTTATCATGTAGTTTGCGCATGCGTGTACTCGTCAAGCGTCAAGTAAAATTTAGGACTGGTTCTAAAATAGAACAATTTACTCGACACTACGGCACTTCACACGATCAGTGTGACCGTCAATGCACAAATGTATTTGTTCTAAATTTGCTTGCTTGTGCACGCTCGTGCACGATTGATCAGTGGGACCGCGGCCTAATAGTATATTAAAATCGTTGAGCAAAACAGAACTTTCGAGAATCGAGGCAGTTATAACGCGCCATATATGAAACTGTCCAAAACCTATGTTAAACTCCGTTTAAATTTCAACTTGAGTGGGGCACAAGTTAATATCAATATTTTTTGACAAAACTTGGCTCAAAAAATTTCTTTTTTAATGAAGTTTTTTTAAGGGGGTGCGTAAAAAAGGTTTTTTGTGAATCACCCTAATATATATATATATATATATATATATATATATATATACCTATATATACCTATATATATATATATATATATATATATATATATATATATATATATATATAAACATTGAGAGGTATTTAAAATTTCAAAACATATTTATTGCTTGGTTTACTTAATATTTTAGATGAATCCACAACATACAGTTCCAACAATAGACGATAATGGATTTTATCTATCGGAGAGTTCAGTAATTTGTGGTTATCTTGTTGAAAAGTATGGAAAGAATGATTCGTTATATCCAAAAGAACTTGAAAAGAGAGTTCGTGTTGATCAGAAACTTCATTTTTGTACTGGAACTTTATTCCCAAAAGCTAGAAATATTGTTGTAAGTTTGACTTTTTGTTACTATCAAAGTTACTAGGTAATTTATAATCTATTATATTTGATCAAGATTGTTTTATAACAATAATTAAATAGTTCAATATTTGTGAAAGATAGATTAGATCTACACTGTAAAAAACGTAAAATATATTTATGTAATTTTACATAACTACTAGTCTAAAAAAGAATTACTTATGTAATTTTACCTACAAACCATGAAAAACTATGATGCCCAGTATTTTTAGGAATAATTACTAAACTGCTGTAATTTTACATAATTGTTTAAAAATACATAATATCAAAACTATTGCAAACATTATCTAATACGATATATTTACCAACATGATAATGGAAAGAGTTTATGCCACACCCTTTTGGGTAAATAGCGTATATGTATGTTGTATATGAATGTTGTATATGTATGTATGTATGTACCAACGAGAAAAGTACATATGCATGTAATATTAATTTTTTTCTAGTAAAGTCTCTTTTAGTAAATTTACAGAACTTCAGTAAATTTGCTGTCAGGATTTGTCAGCGCAATTGTTAAGTAAATAATAAATAAAAAGTGAATATTGAATGGTCGGTAAAATCAATTGGTTTTTTTTACTCAACGCGATTTACTTGAAATTTTGTGTTCTACGCATGTTTTGAGTTAAAGAAGTTGATGAGTCTAAAGCAGTGTTTCTCAACCAAGAACGCACCGCGGACTAGTAAAATATCTAATTTTCTTACGCGGACCACTAATAATAATTGTTAATTAATTTTTTCAAGAAAACAAATATATTTAATGTACTACTAAATACATTTATTTCAGTTGTAAAAAATCACAGAAAATAAACAATATATTTCCACAAAAAATGCACATAAAAAATAACAATAGAAACTGCAAAAAACACATAATAATATTTAAATAATGAAATGTAACACAAAATTATTTTGAAATTACACAAAACTTTTACATTTCCAATAAATCACGGAAAATTCACAATATATAAATAATTTTTGTTAGCAAAAGTATAATAATTATTAAAGAGTTTCGTTATATTGCCCACTAAAATTTTCCTGCGGACCACCTGTTGAGAAACACTGGTCTAGAGCACAGCGTCAAAAGTGCAACGGGCAATTGTTATTTAATTATTAATTGACCAAGTACTGCATTCGTCCACTCTTACTTTCAAAACAAAAAAGCATTGAGCGAATTTTTGTTGTCGAAAAACTTGTAGCAACAAAGTTTTTCATTAATGTATGAGGAAGATTTTGCAGAAGTTTGACATCTAAATAGCTACTACTGTAAAAGTTATAAAAAAATTTCTATACGCGCAGCACCATGTAACGGCCGGGGGGTGGGGGGGGGGCAAGTCTAGCGGAAGTGTTTTTTAGAATTCAGACGTTCACGCACGCTATGTACCTAAAAGGGTATGGCACAAACTTTTTCTGCTATCCAGAAATCAACCTCCTCCAAACATCCCTATTCAAACAATCAATTTTAGCTTCATCCAAATTCATAATACCTCTCATACATGCTCTTCTATTCTTACTACTTGGAAATTTTTGCTCACGCAAAACACTTTCAATCATACACCACTCCAGCAACTTATTGGACGTCGACGAGAACATATAGTTTTAAAATCATTTATATAAATTGTTTTAACCAAACGTTCATTAGGCATTCACTCAAGATGACCGAACCATCTTAACTGACTAACACCAACTTTTACTACAATTTTTTTCAATTTCATTCTCATCATACACTAATCTATTATGTATTTTAGTTTCCGATTTTGTTTCTGGGTAAAACCGAAATTCCAAAACAAAGCGAAGATGAAGTGATCGAAGTTTATGGATTATTGGAAAAATTCTTATCATCTAACAGTTATGATTGGATAGCATGCGATCAGTTAACAATTGCTGATATATTGACAATTGCTATTATCAGCACTATTCAGCTTATTATTTCAATTGATTCGACTAAATTTCCAAAGTTGACAGCTTGGATTAGCAAATGTCACGAGATTCCATTTTATGAAATTAACGAAGGTCCTGCTGAACAATTGAGCGCTCATATTAACAAGTGTATAGGAAGAACTTAAAATAAAAATTACTATTCATTTGATCGACCTGAAAACAGCAACACTGAGCTAACACTTTCTTATAATTACTTTTAAAACAGTAAAATTGCAATAACTCCTACAAATTTACTTGTAGGTTTCCATACATGTGTATGTGTATGTTTTGCATACATACACAGAAATATATATATTATAAACAATTTGCAATAATCAAAAATAAGTGACAAACTATGTGGAGGCGGCAATAAGCCATTAACTTACAAATTACTTGTAAAATTTGCTGATAGATTTACTAAAATTCCTGAATTTTGGTACATAAATAAACAAATATATTATAAACTTTAAACTTTACTATTGTTTAAACATACTTCATCAATCATCAAATTGTACAAGTAATTTATAAGTTTATGGCCCCAAGTTTGTACCCATTTTTTTGTTAATACAATTTGTTTATAATATATTTGTTTATGTGTGTACAAAAATTCAGGAAAGAACAACTTCGTTTACACATATTTTATTAATGATTTATTGCCGCCCCTACAAAGTCTGTTACTTATTTTTGATTATTGAAAATTGTTTATAATATATGTCTGTGTGTGTATGCAAAAAATTGGAAACCAATAAGTAAATTTGTAGAAGTTATTGCAATTTTACTGTTTTAACAGTAAAGAAAGTGTTTCTATCTCAGTGTTGCTGTTTTCACACTGGTATTAATTTGCATATTTTTTGTAATTACAATGTTTTGTATTATATGTCGAAATAAATATACTTTGGGTACAATATTATTTTTTAATATAGATATTAATATATAAAATTAGTACTTTTTAATTCTTTGCAATATTTTGCTCCATTTACAACTAGTTGTTTCCAAGGATTATAAATAAATCTGTATGTTTTACAGACAAACTTTTTTTTGTTTTTTGTTACTATAATGTTTGATTAAAACCTCGTACGTTTTATAATAACGTTTATTTGTATATTATAAATTTGTATTTTATATCTATTACAAAATTATGACATAAAGACAGTTTTAGTTTTCTTTTAAGTTATGTCACTATTACCTAAATTAGAGAAACAGTAATTTAGGTTAATTTTTTTTTTTTCACTTATAAGTAATTAACTATATAATTGTTACTTTTTTGTTTTTATTTTGTTTGTACACTAAATTATGGATTATTTTACGTTACATATGAATAAGCACATATAATTGAAATAAAAATACATACATTTATATCAGTAAAAAATGTAATTATGTTATGAGCAGAACATCAACATAATAATTAATAAATGTCAATATACGTTAATAATATCAGTGCTGGAAAGGGTATCTAATTATCAATTATCCAATTATAATAATGAGATTATTATATTATTTTTAAACACTAATAATTTTTAAAAATGTATCTTTAAATTTACTCTTAATAGGTTCATCTCGTTAATTTTTTATCTTGATTAAGTTCATCATTAAATTAAGAAATACAACTTTATTTTCAAAATTATACCTATATCAAATAATTTTACATTTTTAAATTCTTAGATATTTTTTAAAATACTGTATTTTTATCGTTAGGCAGTGACGTCTAAAAAGGCAGAAAAATTACCGATTGAATGAAAAAAATTTGAAGTCTCGTCTTTAAGATGATGTAAGATGATGGACCATTTGAGTCATTCCGTTCCTCACTACACTTCGCAGAAAAAAAACATGTTTTGACTTTAAAAATTATCAAACTTTAACAACATGTATAGTATACAAAAAGAAATTTTGACTCGAATTACCAAGCGGGCGTAAAAATTCAAACATTTCTACGTAAATTCTTCTCAATTTTAAGGACTTGCGATGCTTTGACGCGAAGTTATGATTTTTCAAAGTTTACTCTGCATTTTGCGAGTTTTTTTGGCAGGTTGATTCTGCAAAATGCTTTACAATTTCGAACTTGACCCTTAACCGAAGAATATTTTACCATTGAACACATTTGTTTGGTCATTAAAATGGTCTAAATGTTCAATATTTCTCAGAACTTTAAACTCGCAAAATTCAGGATATATGTTTAAAAAAAAACATAACTTTGCGCCAAAGCATCGCAAGTCCTTGAAATTAAGCGAAATTTACGTAGAAATATTTGAATTTTTACACCTGCTTGGTAATTAGAACCGAAAAAAATTTTTTGTATACCACATAATAGACTCTTTCTAAAAAAATAAAGTCTTTTTTGTTATTAAATATGTTGCCTGTGCAATATAAACATCAAATATGCAAAAACATAAATTTTAAACTGTTTGGTTCAAAATAATCGATTGAAAAAGTTCAAAGTTCGACAATTTTTAAAGTCAAACATGTTTTTTTTTCTGTGAGGTGTGGTGGGGAGCGGAATAGCTCAAATGGTATATATTTTCGTACAAAAATTTTATTCAATTTCGTTAAAGGCGGATCCACACATTCGGTATTCGCCGAGTCCCGAGTAACTACTCGCCGAATCCCGAATGGGTGGGAATAGTTACCGAATACTTGCCTAATGGCGAGTACACTTATACATATATATCACCAAATATTACAACAGCTACTCCCTACACTCCTTGCTGTTATCTATTGCATGCGCACCACATTTTTCGTTTGAAGTCTTACAAGTATTATCATAGCTATTAAAAATTCAAAATCACAAATTTTCAGGACAATCTGTATGAAGTCATGAATCTTCTGTGTGGGGTTATAAATCTGTGTGGGACTAGAAAAAATAATTTTATACTTTTTAGTCCGTTTTAAAAATGTGGTATATTAAAACAAAAATTATTTAAATAATTATTTTCTGCTTTTCAGTCTTACAATCGATTTTAAATTTTATAAGATATTTATTTCAATATTAAAACAAATTAATTCTTAGTTGCTGGCGGTCCAACTTTTCGCATTCTTTCCATCTCTTTCATTGCATCTTCATTGCACAGTGTCTTGCCAGTGAGTTTTGAAAATTATTATTAGGGGACTTTTTGGTGCTTGGTGCTCTAAAAACTAAAAATTCATTAACCGAAGAAAGTATTATTATTACTTTCAATATGTATAGGTCAAATTGATAAACGGAATGTTTAAAATTTGTAGCGTTAATACTCAAAAATTATCTATAAAATTTGGATAAATATAAATTGTTCTTAACAATAAAAAATCTTTTAGAATTTATTATATTAAAATAAAACGGCTTTAGAATATCTTTATGATGTAAAATTCGAAGATACTCTAATCAATATTAACAATATTATATTATCTTTTTTCCTGATGAAGACGTGTGTTGTGTTTATCGAAACGTCGATTATTAATAAATTTTAATAGAAAACTATAACCTAAAGCCGTTTTATTTTATGCATTATTTTTATTGAAATAAATGTTTTTTTATTAACTGACATAAATCGTGTATTGAATATGATAAATTTGAAAAAATATAACAACTTTGCATTAAAGTAATAATATTTATGAAAACATAAATAAAATTTTCAATAACAATAAACTGCTTAATAAATTTTAAGCAATAATATTGTACATATAGGTTAGTAAATGATCAAATTAATAAAAACAGGCATTTTTTTTAATAAATTAGAAATTACGATTAAAAACATTTGAAAAAAAAACATTGTTTGGTATTTTAACTCAAAATTTGTATAGGGGGCATTAAATGCAATTCTGAAACGTTCTCAAATAATTTTTTTAAAAATTTTAAAAATAAAGTGAGTTTATCTGAAATTTTTTTCGTTAGTTTTTAATTTTACTTATAACGGAAGTGATAGTAAATTTTTAGTTATTAGACAAACATCAAATAATATCATAATAATTTTCAAATAGAGATTTACAAAAAAAAAACAAAATAACATCAATCAGTGTGAAGACAGTGATAAAATAAAATTTGGCTTTCTTTAATTAATAATTTATAAATTTTATAATCCAGTAACTTGTATTTAGTTACCTATTAACTTGTTTCCATGTTTTGCTAGTTTACTATTTATGTCATTTGTATATGTCTCGTATTCTAAATTCTAATTAAAAAGTATGCCGAACCTAATTCTAAAGTGTTTTTTTTATTATTTTAATATAAAATCTGTAGTGGGAAAAAGTATTTGGCCGCCGAATATTCGGTATTCAGTTGTTTGACCATTTTACCAGTCGTGCCATCATCACTAGTAATAATATTGTCTGCATTTTTTCGTAATTTTAAAATTAAGAGATACCGAATCTTTCTCTATCTTTCGATACTTTCTCGAAAATTGCAAGCTGCTCAACAATATATTATATATGTATAATTACACACTTATTTAATTTTAAATTTAATAGAAATAGTGCTATATTATTTTTATTTTTTTTAGTTTATTGCATAATTTATTTATTGTTTATTTTGACATATTTCTAATCAATAAATATTTGTATTTTTACCGACCATCATATCACATATGATAAGGGAAATATTATTTTCATACCAAATTTGGTTACTATTTACTATTTTACTATTTGATTACTATAAGCGTGATGTCCGTCTGTCGCTCTGTGAACACGTTTAAAGCAAATTCGGCTGAAGAGATTTGTTGTATATTAAATTAAAACACCGTGATATTTTGTACAGATATTTATTGCTTAGCACATTTAATATATTCGTATCATGCAAGCTTTTATATAAACGTATTACTGTGTACTAAACTGTCTCTGCACATAGTTACTTAGTTATTATGTAGCTAATTTTTTTCTTTATTTTACTAAATTTTTTCAAATTTTTTTTGAACAAATTTTGAAAAAAGTCTTATTTTGAAAAAATCTCAAGGGAGAGAGATTTTCAAAAATTCAGTTTTTAATTTTTTCTACTAAACGATGCATTCTAAAATAATCGTTTTTTTACTTAATTATAGTAATCATTATACCGCATTTTTCCATATCATGCTTATTTTCCTAGACCTCATAGTTTTTCAGAAAAAAATAAAAACCAAAAAATCAAAAAAAAATTCTAGCACCCAAACGGCACATGATAGCAAATTAAAACTAAAACCAAATTATAGAAATTTTTATGCCCTATCGAAAAGTATTCCAAGTATTTCTCCGAATTTAACTCGAGAAAGAAGTATATCGCAAATTATCGAAATTGCATGTTAAACGCCGATACGAACTTAACGAACGAATATCCGGTATATATATAATATTATATAATATTTAATAACTTTTTCCTCTCTACTTATTTACTACAACATATATCATTATTACTATTTAACTATTTCAAGGTCGAAATTCCAATGACCTTGAGTCTAGGTCCACCACAGCCAACCTAGATATTAGGAAAAAACAAAACGAACTTTGTTTCCATAGGCGACTCGTTACTATTATAAAAGATAATTTATATATATATATATATATATATATATATATATATATATATATATATATAAGTAATTGGATAATGGGTTTTGCAGTCAATTTGGAAAACGATGATTAAGTAAAACTCATTTAAGTTTAATTAAGCAAGCTTTCGGATTTATTTTAATCCTTCATCAGGCTTAAAACTAACAGAGTAATTGTTACAATTTATTTTTATACACCATGTGATACAATGCATCAAATTTCGATACTGGATAAACATTCAGATTACGTATGTAACAAACAAATATACTATCTAACGTATAAATTAATTTAAGTTTTTTTATTTATAAATGTCGTTATTGAAATGTTGTGATTGATTATGTAAATATTCGTAAAAATATATGCTAAAAGTCAATTCAATTGACTTTTAGCATATATTTTTACGAATATTTACATAATCAATCACAACATTTCAACAACGACATTTATAAATAAAAAAACTTAAATAATTTATACGTTAGATAGTATATTTGTTTGTTACATACGTAATCTGAATGTTTATCCAGTATCGAAATTTGATGCATTGTATCACATGGTGTATAAAAATAAATTGTAACAATTACTCTGTTAGTTTTAAGCCTGATGAAGGATTAAAATAAATCCGAAAGCTTGCTTAATTAAACTTAAATGAGTTTTACTTAATCATCGTTTTCCAAATTGACTGCAAAACCCATTATCCAATTACTTAAAAATTATTACCAGTCATTACCTATACCTTCGTATATATATATATATATATATATATATATATATATATATATATATATATATATATATTAGGGTGGTCCTTAAAAAAAAAAATTCGAATTTCTTCTCTCCCAACCCATGAATCGAAAGTTTATTTTAAAAGAAAATTTTCGGCCAAGTTTCATCGAAAAATATTAATATTAACCCGTGCCCCAAGACGGTTGAAATTTAAATGGGATTTAACATGGGTTTGAGACACTTGTGGGTATTACAAGGTATAACACTGGTAGTTTTCAATATTTTGACATCGGGATGACTTACATAAAGGATTTGATATCGCTGAATCCGAATAAGGCGTTCAAATTTTTAAAAAAATGGTGAAAACATGTACATACCATTTTTCCATAATGACAGCATTTTTGACAGTTGTCATGTGTCGCAATAATTTTTTTAACGCCGTATTCGGATTCGGCGATGTCAAATTCTTTATATAAGTCATGCCGACGTCAAAATATTGAAAACTAACAGTGTTATACCTTGTAATACCCACAAGTGTCTCAAACTCATGTTAAATCCCATTTAAATTGCAACCGTCTTGGGGCACGGGTTAATATTAATATTTTTCGATGAAACTTAGCCGAAATTTTTTTTTTTAATATACTTTCGATTCATGAATTGGGAGGGAAGATATTGGAAAATTATTTTTTATATATATATATTATTATTATTCCGCTTTTTAAATCTCACCACCTCAGCAAATTTTGCTGGGTACAATTGACCGGCCCTGAGGCTCGGCGCAGACGAATGCCCAGATTAAAAATGTCAAAATTATCAAATTTTTATAAAAATTGTCATCATCACCGTATTAAATATTGTCAAAATAACAGATGTCCCAAAATTGTATGTACAGTGAAAAAAATAATAATAATAATAATAATATATAATAATAATAAAACGTACATACATATACAATCATGCCATGTACCTACATAAGAGTGTGGCACAAACCCTTATCAAAGTATTATTATACATATATATATATATATATATATATATATATATACATATATATATATATATATATACATATATATACATATATATATATATATATATATGTATATATATATAGCTACATCCGCATTTATAATACCTCTCTCATACATATATATTGAATGGAAAAATATATCGTTTTGACTTGACTTCATAATTGAAGGGGTTTTACCTTTCTCAGCGGGATGTCTTGTTACTTTTAGCAAAGGGACGCATTAAGTAGTTTTTAATGTTACGGAAAATCCCGAAATTGCAGAAAATAAAATACTGTTTATTTCTTATAAATAATTAATTCTCAAGATTATATATTGTAGAAAATTAGTTTAAATATTTAAATATAAAAAATATTGCGAACGAATTTATAATAAGTGTTAATTCCAACAAATCAAGTAGTGACTGTGAAAGTGATAAATGTGAAAATTAAAAAAAATGTATATGATTTATATATTGTTTTATTATATTTCAAATATAAATATGTATATTAATAATGAAATAGTTTTATGTTACACGCAATAAACAAATATTATAATACGGTTCTGTTTTTTTTCCACAATTTTACCTGTTTAACCCTTGGATAATCCTATACTAATAACATGTCGTTAACTATATTTCAACTTGAAAACGATATAATGTTGCGCCAGGTATGCATAGAAAATCTCTCCATATACACACAAACTCTTTTTTCATTATCTCAAAATCAATTATTTTCAAATATTCCTCTGTATATATATATATATATATATTTGTCCTAATTTATTTAGAGACTTTTTCCTTCTTAAGCTTAAAAACAGCTAATTAATTATTGAATTTAATTGAGCATATAATATCTGGATGCCAAACGCTAACGTCATCGGATTATCTAAAAAGACACAACAATGTGGCAAAAATTTTACATTCTAAACTATGTCAGAAGCTGTTCGGACATAACTATACACCGTATTATAAATACGAACCTGAACAGATAATCGAAACTGCAGAAGCAAAATTATACTGGGACCGAACGATCCACACAGATAAATCTGTTGAACACAACAGACCTGATATTGTGTATAAAGATAAAGCCAATAAACGCACATTCCTAATTGACATTGCCGTACCAGCGCCTGCAAATATAAAAACAAAGCAAATAGAAAAAGTAAAGAAATACTTACCACTCGCGCAAGATATGCAAAAAACAAGAAGACAAAACGCAGTATTAATCATTCCAATCGTCATAGGTGCTACAGGAGAAATTCCAAGAAAACTGCATGAATATATATCCAAATTAGATTTAGGTAAACATATATATCTCCAAATGCAAAAAGCAGTAATATTAGATACATGTAACATTGTGAGAAAGATCCTGAATATAAAAGGTTAATTAATTAATAACTTACCGAAACTCCGCATTACTCTTTACGTGTTAACTATATATATATATATATATATATATATATATATATATATATATATATATATATATATATATATATATATTAATATTTATTGTATTCTTACTAACACTGTAAACTACTACCATATATTATATGTTCCTGCCCTAAACAGGCCGACTTGTAATAAAATACCCCTATATTTACCTTTCCCTTCTTCTTTTTACTGTTGGGAAGGGTGGGTGGTAGAGTGGTTCCTACCCATATAGAATATTAATAATAATAATAATAGTTAATAATAATAATAATAATAATAATATCACTGTTGTACATACTTGCCTCCACGAAGGCCGTTGTACAATGTTGTGTAACTCTAGAAGTGAAGTAAAGAATAATAATAATAATAATAATAATAATAATAATAATAATAATAATAATAATAATAATAATAATGTGGAAAACAAAAGCTACCATTATACCAATAGTTATAGGCGCAACAGGCATTATTTCAAAACAACTTCCAAAAGAAATCAGTAAAATCCCTGCATATCATAACATACCGGAACTACAGAAAAGCGTTTTATTAGGCACATCTCATATTCTAAGAAAAGTCCTGCTATAATGTGTAATTGTATTTATTTATATTTATTGCCAAACTCTGAGATGCATGGTTTGCATCTGAGTGCGACATAGCAACAAATACCAGGTAAAACCTGTGAAACATAAAACACATAATAATAATAATATTAATAATAATAATAATAATAAATAATAATAAATAATAATTACACTTATCCTCCGATATACACGGCACTTGTTTTATACAATTTCGCTTTTACACGGTTTATAAATTAACGATTTTCAAAAAAAAAAATTGAATTAAATATGTACTTATATTACCTACATTTATATTGATTATTTTATGAACAAAGTATAATTTTAAGTTTTTCAAGATGTCTTACTTTTGTTTTACGTAAATAATTGCACTGAATAAAACACAATTTGGTGTTATTTTCGTTTTACACGCTTATACTTAGCAAAATCCAAGATTTCAATTTACACGGTTTTGTGTGGAACCTATCTTCAGTGTAAATCGAGGGATAGGTGTAATAATAATAATAATATATTTAAAAAAAAGCAACTACGCCACTGCTTCTTACTAAACCTGTAATTAAGGTCTTCAACTACATATATCCATTATACTAGTCCATCACTATACTAGGCATTCTACTAGTAGCAACAACTAAAATTCAAGCTCACTCAACTCAGTTAAAAACAGTATTTATTGAACTTAAACTTAACATGAACTTAAGTACAAACTGTTAATAAATTTAATAAATAAGAGGTTGGTGTTGTGTGTTAATTAATACTAATTAATTATTTAATGTGTTTAAAGACAAATTAATATATATATATTTTTAAAATATTTTTTAAATTATATATACAATATATGCAAACACATTGGTTAACTACAGATTTAGTATTAATACAATAGTGTTAATATATTTATTACATACAAAATAGTGTTAGTGTTAATAGTGTTAGTATTAATATATTTTTTAATAAAAATGAAGTTACAAATATCACTTACAACATTATTCCTAATATCACTTCAATTGCCAATTCCGGGAGTAAATTCCGCCCGGATTCTGGGATTATGGACAATGCCTGCGCCCAGTCATTTCTTTCTTGGCAATGTCCTTTTAAAGGAGCTAGCGAATAGAGGACATGAGGTTACAATGATTGGTTATTTCCCGCAAAAGACACCTTTGAAGAATTTTCGTGATATTGTGTTGGATAAAAATGCTACACAGACAAAATTGATGAGTGAGTATTTGTATAAGATATATATATATTAGTAAGAGATTTGGTGTATTTATTCAACTATTCAATTTTATTTATATATATAAATATATATTAGATTTGTTTTTGTGACTGGTAAAAATTTTATATTTATTTGTTTCTTGGGATTTATATATATATATATATATATATATATATATATATATATATATATATATATATATATATTTATATACTAAAATTAAATTAGAGTTCGTTAAATAAAATTAATAACAAATTAAAATTAATATTAATAAAAATATTGTTCAAAATTTAAACTTTTATAAAATTTATAAATTTGTCAGAACTTTGTAAAATATCAAAAATCAGAGATTTCAAAAAAAAATTTTGCTAAAAAAATTACAATTTTGCAACAACATTGCTAAAAGAAAATCAAAACTTTCTTAAAATTATCGAAATTTCTTGGAAAAATATAATTTTTTTTTAATATCAAAATTTTGTAGAAACTATCAAAATATTGCTAAAAATATTACAAAAGTTGTTAAAAAAATCTTGCTTAAAAAAAAAACAAAACTTTGTAAAAATTATCGAAATTTTTTGAAAAAATATTAATATTTATATTTTTATTTTAAAATATCATAATTTTGTAAAAACTGTCAAAATCTTTTTAAAAATACGACTACATTGTTAAAAAAATACCAACTGTGCTTAAAATCAAAATTTTTTAAAAAATATCAAAATTTGTTTAAACATGAAAATTTCGTAAAATCTATCAAAACCTTACTATAAAAAAGTAAAAATATTGCTAAAAAAATATCAAAATTCCTTGAAAAATATCAAAATTTGTTTAAACATATCAAAATTTCGTAAAAACTGTCAAAATCTTGCTAAAAATGTAACAACCTTACTAATAAAAAATATCAAAATTGGTTTAAAAATACCAAAATTTTGTAACGAGGTTCTTTAGCTACATTCACTATATCAAATTTCTTTTTAGGCAGTCTTCCAAACACCGATAAAAAACTCACCTTCGTCGATATAGGCGAATTGTCCAGTTTTATTCAGCCATTAGTAACAACCCATATAGGTACAATGGCGGTCGAATCAACCTTAGAGAATGACAATGTAAAAAAATTATTAAAGGATGAAAAGGAGACGTTTGATTTGATTATAATGGAAATGTTTCATACCGAGGCTTTGTACGGGTTTGCGCATAAGTATGATTGTCCTATAATTGTACTTAGTACTATGGGTAAGAAGGAGAGTTTGTTATTATTTATTATTATTTTTCACTTCACCTCTAGAGGTACACAACATTGTACAACGACCTCCGTGGAGGCAAGTATATACAACAGACATTCGTGATATAATGCAAATATTACAAAATTATTATAGAAATACAATAAAGAAAATCACATTCAAATTTATTTGTTTGTTTCAATGTGTTATGTTAAACTTAGCTATTATTTATTATTATTATGTTGTTTATGTTTTTTCACGCCGATTAATCGTTACGGTTTTTTTTTTTCTTCTAACCGAAGCTCTACCTGAGCTTTTGGGTTTATTCATTCGAGCACTTTGCGGATATTATTATTATTATTATTATTCTGTTTTATAAATATCACCACCTCAGCAAGTTTCGCTGGGTACAATTGACCGGCCCTGAGGCTCGGCGCGGGCGAATTATTATTATTATTATTATTATTATTATTATAGAAAAATAATTATAATTCTGCTAAAAAAAAGTCAAAAATCTTACTAAGAAAAAAAGTTAAAACCTCAAAAAAGAAAAAGGTAAAAATAATTTTAAAAGTTTGCGGAGAAAATTTTTTTGTTAAAAATCAAAATTTTGTTAAAAAAATCAAAATTTTGCTAAAAAAACCTTGCTAAAAAATCAAAAACTTGTTCAAGAAAGTCAAAATCTCGCTAAAAAAAAGGCAAAAATCTTGCTAAAAATTCAAAATTTTAAAACTTGTTAAAAACTGTCAAACTATTCTTATAATTATTCTAAACTATTATTATTATTATTGTTGTTGTATATTATCATTATTATCATAAATTTATTTTCCTAGGTTCTTCCGTATGGGTCAATCATCTGGTATCGAACCCAGCACCTTCTAGTTATAATCCAGATTTATTCTTAACTTATTCCAGTCATATGAACTTTTTTGAAAGGTATTTTATTATTATTATTATTATTATATATATATATATATATATATATATATATATATATATATATATACAGTGTGTCCCCGGATCGAACTCACTATGTAATCAGCAAAAAATTCCGCCCTGCTTTATCTGAAAACAATTTTAAGCATATTTTTATTTTATTTTTTTTAAAAAACTATTTTATATTCAGATAAAGTGACTTTTTGGTTAATAACACGGCATAATGTTCTTGAGAAAAGTTGTTCAGAATATGAAATTGTAGTTCTGTGCAAAACTTCAAAAAAAATCAGTTTTAGAAAAAAATGTGTCTGGGCACAACGCCGACTGAACACATCCCCGACCGAGGACACGACACCGACCGTTTATTCGCATTTGCGCAAGCTAATCGTTGTTACTGATAGATTTTTTGTATAAGATTGATGTATTGACAGATTTTACTCAACCCCAACATTTTGGCTTGTGCAAGCGTCAACCTTTTGTTTATTTAACTTGCGCAAATGCGAATGAATGGTCGGTGTAGTGTTCTCGGTCGGCGTTTTGTCCAATCGGCGTTTTGTCCAGTCGGCGTTATGTCCAAATACATTTTTTTTTAGTTGATTATTTTAAAATTTTGCACGGAGCAATAATTTCATATTCTGAACAACTTTTCCCAAGAATATTATGCGTATATTATTGACCAAAAAGGCACTTTACTTGAATATAAAATAGTTTTTTACATTTTTCATAGCCGCCTTAATTTTTAAAAAACTGAAAATATGCTTAAAATTGTTTTCAGACAAAGCAGGACAAAACCCCAAAACATAAAAATAAAATTCTTAAATTTTTTGTCGATTACACTTATAGTGAACTCAATCCGGAGACACATTGTAATATATATATATATATATATATATATATATATATATATATATATATATATATATATATATATATATATATACAAAGTGGCCCACTGAAAACAGTATACGCAAATTTTGGCTACTTAACATCATTTTTGCGAAAAACGCTCGAGCACGTCAATTTTAGTATAAAGAGGGATATCCGAATCGATTACTACTATTTTTCTAACTTCAACCCTAAGAGGCGGATGGATTGCACCCCAAAAATTTTAAATAGAAAGGAGTGTCAAACACAATGCAGTTCTAAAGGCTTTTCAATTTGCTTTTTACCAGTCTTTTTATTTTTTAAATCCGATCATTAATTCCAGAGAAAAATCGTTTAAAACAAAATTTATTAAGTGCGCAAAAGTACAGACAGAAACTCAAATATCAGTTTATTAAGTGTTCGAAATGACTACCCCTAACTTTCATACAATGATAAAGGTTTTGTGCAGTGTAAAATTAGCGTTCCAACCGTACTTTAAATTGATTCAATTTTGCTTAAAAAACAATCGTAACCTTGCAAAATAACCTTAAAATACTTATCATTGTAAAAATATTGTCTCCTTTCCAGACTCCACAACTTTGTGCACACCCTCTACCTGGAAATTTATAGAAAATACATTTATTTTCCGCGTTTAGACGCAACCCTACATAAATATTTCCCGGAGGCGCCACGTTTAGAGCAGCTAATGTACGAAAAAACCGCAATGGTCCTGCTCAATTCACATCCAAGCTTTTTCGATCCGAAACCACATGTACCAGCGATGGTTGAAATTGGTGGTTTTCATGTTGAGGCACCTAAACCATTACCAAAGGTAGAAAAAAATAGTTTTTAATGTTTAAATTTAAATTTAAAAATAAATAAATATATATGCTAAAAAAAGGTCATAATTTTGCTAAAAGTTGAAAATGTTCCTGAAAAAAGACAAAATCTAGCTAAAAAAAAGTCAAAAGTTTGCTAAAGAAAGACAAAATTTTGGTAAAACAAAGTCAAAATTTTGCTAAAAAGAGAAAAGGCCAAATCTTGCTAAAAAGTCAAAATCTTGCTAAAAAGTCAAAATAAAGTAGCTCTAAAAAATGTTAAAATTTTGTTAAAAATTCGAAAGCTTTCTAAAGAGAGACAAAATGTTGCTAAAAAATCAAAAGTTTGCTAAAGAAAGTCAAAAGCTTGTTAAAAAAGTTAAAACTTTTCTAACAAAATATTATAATCTTGCTAAAACAAAGTCAAAAATTTGCTAAAGTAATCAAAATCTTGCTTAAAAAGTAAAAGCTTGTTGAAGAAAATCAAAATCTTGCTGAAAAGTCGAAATAAAAGTTAAAGGTTTTTTGAAAAGAGAAAAAATCTTGCTAAGAAAATTCAAAATCTTTACTAAAAAATCAAAAGTTTGCTGAAAAAATTCAAAACCTTGGCAAAAAAAGGAAAAAATTTTGATGAAAAGTAAAAATTTTACTAAAAGGGTTAAAAATCTTGCTAAGAAAAGTCAAAATTTTTACTAAAAAATCAAAAGTTTGCTGAAAAAATTCAAAACCTTGCCAAAAAAAATTAAAAATTTTGATGAAAAGTAAAAATTTTACTAAAAGGGTTAAAAATCTTGCTAAAAGGTTAAAAGATTGCTGAAGAAACCCAAAATCTTGCTAAACTAAAATAAAAATCTTGCTAAAAAGTCAAAAGTTTGCAACAAAAATCAAAAGTTTATTGAAAAAGAGTTAAAATCTTACTAAAATAGTCATAATTTTGCTAAAACTTCAAAAAAAAGTAAAAAATTTTGCTAAAAAAAATGAAAAATAGTAAAGATTTTATTAAAAAGTATGAATATCTTACCAAAATGTCAAAATCTTACTAAAAAGTTCAAAATCTTATTGAAATGTTAAAAGTTTGCTGAGGAAAATTATTTATTATTATTATTATTATTATTATTGATATTATTATTTTTGAAATTTTAAGGACCTTAAGGCCTACATGGACAACTCCCAAGATGGCGTCATATTCTTTAGTATGGGTTCTAATTTGAAGAGTGCCGACCTCAGTGATGAAAAAAGAAACATAATTATGCGAGTATTTTCGCAATTAAAACAAAATGTCATCTGGAAATTTGAAGATGAAAATTTGGTGGGAAAACCTTCGAATGTGAAAATTATGAAATGGTGTCCACAAAATGATATTATGGGTAAAATATTTTTATATATGTATTTGGATGACTTAGACTCAGTATTGGCCTCTTATGTTCTCTCAATCTAGTAGAATTGTTTCTACTAGATGACTTTCTAAGTTTGTCAATTTGTCATTAGTTTGTCAGTTTATCATCAGTTTCTAAATTTGTTATCAGTGTGTCAATTTGTTATTACTTATTAAGTTTGTTAGTTTGTCATTAGTTTGTCTGTAGTTTATCATGAGTTTATCATCAGTTTGTCACTTTGTAATGGCTTTTTAAATTTGTCAGTTTATTATCAGTTTGTCAGTTTGTCATTAATTTATCAATTTAAGTTTGTCTGTTTGTCGTCCAGTTTGTCATTAGTTAGCCTTTAGTTTATCATCAGTTTGTTCGTTAGTGATGGCTTTCTAAGTTTGTCAGTTATTATCAGTTTGTCAAATTATCATCAGTTTGTCATTAATTTGTTCGTTAGTGATCGCTTTCTAAGTTTGTTAGTTATTATCAGTTTGTCAGATTATCATCAGTTTGTCATTAGTTTGTTAATTTGTCATCAGTTTGGTCAATTAATCATCTACTTACTAAGTTTGTTAGTTTATCGTCAGTTTGTCACTAGTTTATCATGAGTTCGTCATCAGTTTGTCAGTTTGTGATGGCTTTTTAAGTTCGTCAATTTGTCATCAGCTTATCAGTTTGACATAAGTTTATCAATTTTTTCATTAGTTTATCAGTTTATCATCAGTATGTATGTAAATTTGTCATTAGTTATCAGTTTATTATTATCAGTATATATTTTCTGTTATTTTTGCAGCCCATCCCAATTTAAAACTCTTCATCACACACGGCGGCCTACTGAGTACAACTGAAGCAATTTACCATGGTATACCGCTGGTAGGTATACCAATTTTCGGTGATCAGCGTCTAAATGTAGCCCGCACGCAACACAAAGGCTTTGGCATTGGTATCACTTACAGCGAACTTACCGAAGATACATTATCAAATGCTATTAATGAAGTTCTAAAGAATCCTATGTAAGTATATTATTTATTATTATTTTTATTTATCTTCTTTAATTTATTCCTGAATCCTGGATCATAATTTTGAAGGATTTGGAACTTGTTTAAATGATAAGGCAATATCACACCACATGGGTCTTTATTATGTGTTATTTATTATAAACAATTAGGACGTTTCGGCTTATAAATACATTTCATTTAAGTTTAATTTGTCGATAATATTTAAGTCCGAATTTCATGTAAAAAACATGTGTGAAATAAGGGAAAATCGCATTTTTCAAGGAAAATGATAAAAATTATTTTTTTATAAATAAACTACACATAAATTTTAAAATTAATACATAAGTAAAATAATAACAATTAACAACATATATAATTTTTAGAAATCAAAATAATAATAAACAATGAAAATATTGACAATTAAATATTTGATTAATTTTTTTATATGCTATTCTGTAAATATATAAAAATTGTTATCAAATTATTAATTGTGCATAAATTAGCTAATTTTTCTAATAATTAGTTACCATAAATATGTAGTATTAAATGAATAAATCGAATGTAAAATTATTCTTTTTTGTATTTTCACCACCTGTCTAAATATAGCCTTTTGTTTGCCTTGAAATGGCATTAAGCGTTAGATATCTTGTGACCGTTTTTAATTGCAAGGAAAAAAAAGTATAGTGTTCGGTACGGCTTTTAAAAAAATGTTTGTCAATAGTTGACAAATTGACAAACTGATACTCATGACAAACTGATGACAAGTTAATAACACTCTAATGACAAACCCATAATAAACTATTGACAACCTAATCAGAAACTAATAGTTCAAGATTAGTTTATAATTAGTTTGTATATGGGTTTGTCATTAGAGTGTTATTAACTTGTCAGCAGTTTGTCACTAGTTTAACAGTTTGTCGATTTGTCAACAGTTTGCTATCAATTTTTAAATTTGTAATTTTTTTCTAACAGTTTGTCAGTTTGTCATTAGTATAACAAAAATTGAACTTATTTGCTTAATTTTTCGCAGCTACAAAGCAAACGCAAAGAAGGCGTCCCGCATACTTCACGACCAACCACTCCAGCCACTCGACGCGGCAGTGTTTTGGGTTAATCACGTGCTTAAACACAAGGGTGCTGACCATCTTCGAACTGCTGCCATGGACTTAAGCTGGTATCAACTTTATTCGGTGGATATTCTAGTATTTTTTGCAGGAGTTAACTTAATTCTGGCCGCGATATTTTATGTAATGGTAAAAAAAATTTGCTGTAGGAAAATTGTGACCGATAAAAAGGATTTGAAAAAAAAGAAACATTAAAAAATAATATTATAGAGGCCAGTTGTATGAAACGTTGTTAACTGATACAATTGTTAAGAAAAATTATTTTTCTAGTAATAGAATAATTGTGAATTAATTAAATGTTGTTAATGAGATGAGGTTAGTTTTTTTTTTGGTAAAAGGCCAGTTTAGGTATTTGGGCTAGGTTGTGTAAAGCGTTGTTAACTCTTACAAAATAAAATTAATTAATCCAAATTTAAAAATGTATTAAAAAAATGTATTATGTAGCCCTTAATTTGTTATTGTTGTAATTTTTTTATTGTATTATTTTTGAAATAAATAATTAAGAAAATTAAAATATCTTTTTTTTTTAATCTTATTTACATAAAAAAATTTAAACAAATTATGTATATATATTTCGGAGAAACATTTTAATTTTTAAAAATTTATTTAATCCATGTTATTTAACCGATTTTACTCAAATTTTCACGAAAGATTCTCTTAACACCTGCATAACTTATGCAATTTTAACAAAATGCAATGTTGCCAACTTATCGAGAAAAAACTTATTAAAATTTTGAAAAATTCGTTATGACTAAAAAAATTATTCTTATTTCTTATCATTTATGTGATAATGTCAAAGTGGTCTGTCTATATATGGGTTTACCCATATACTTCTAATTTTATTCAATATACAATTCTGTAAATTGGTACCTAGCATATTTATGTCAAGACAGTTTTGTTTTTAGTTAACATGACTACAGTAGATATTATTATACAAATTTTTCTATTCTATAAATTTATTTAATACGGTCACGGTCGGTTCTGTGATAGCCACAGCAGATTTTTTTTTGTATATTAATTATTATTTTGAAAAACTCCTAATTCCGATGTAATCACATTAAGGTAAAAAATGCATTGTAATTATTTATATATTTCATAATTAACATCAAAAGAAAAACAAAGTTTGAAAAAGAATTACCATTAATTTAACGATTTCGAAAGATTAACCTTTTTTAATTCAATGAATATATAAGTTTGTCTGATCATGGCCACGAGAACCAAATGATTGTCACGTTCATAGTAATAAAAATTGTGGAGCAACCAAGTAATTTGTAATATTATTCATCATTAATTCATTTATTTTTTTTTATTTATAATAAGTTAAAAATTTACAAAACAAATCATATAATAACAGGGCATGTGACTATTGCAACCAGATATATATTTCTGTAACTAATTTGCTTATTTGAGTAAAGTTTGCATTTTTTCCATTCTGCATCAATCAGTTTATGTTCGCCCTCACTTAAGTTAAGTTAACTTTTGTTCAATAAAATAAAATCAAGCTTTATTTCACGCTTAGAGTGCCATTGATTTCCAGTTCGCTTTATTTTACTGAATTTGCTTATTTGTTTCGCTCAATTAAATTTTTACATCACTTTTTTGTATTTGTAATTTATGTTTCTTTTGTGTATGAGCATTTTTATATATTAGTGTAATTTGTATTTAAATTAATTAATTTAATTAATTAATTAATTAAATAATAAAAAATATATGACATTGTATAGTCACTTTCTTAAGGGAGCACTACTTTATTTTTTTTGAAAAAATAGTTTTTCTTATTCGATTCTTTAGAGGCTTATAGTCTGTAGATTATCCTTGTAAAACGATTTGGTCGAACTCGAATTCTTCCACAGTTAATTCGTGCGTCAGCGCAACGCGTCTCGCACCGCGTGTATACTTTTGTAAAACTTTAAACGCGTTTTATTCAAAATGACTTTGTTTAACTAGGCGGGCGCAGAACTCTATATACTGTTAAATCAATCTTAATGCGGTTTTTTTTTTAAATTGAAGAAGACACAATTTATTGAAACTTTGACCACTTTCAGCGATTTTTATGAAAAATATATATTTTTAAAGCACATGAAAATGTGAAAATTTTGGTCAAAAATTGACCTTTTTTTTTCAAATGGCCGCCATTTTGTTAATTTTCAATTTTTTGGCTTCAAAGTGGTAGAAGTTCCAGATAATCTCATTTATTTTCATAATTCGTAATTCAAATTTATATCAGATGACTGTGACGACCTGTGCGCACCCGCTCGTATGAAAGTGCAAGACATCCGCTCATTAATATATCAGTATCAGTAAAAAAAAATTAGAAATAAGATGCAAAAAACTCAGAGGTAAAATTTTTATTCTAATTCCAGAAAAAAAAACATAAAAAACACCCTATTTTCGGCTTTCAGAAAAGGAGTGCCCCCTTAAAACACCTTCTCTTACATTTAAAAATATTCACTTTTCGTTTTCTCGTGTTACAATATCAATAAAAAAAATTCAAAAATATTTCAATTTTATTTATTTCATTCTATAATATTTACAGATAAATTAATTTTTGAACAATATAGCAAAGAAGACAATACAGTTTATTTTATATTTTGTGTTCCAAATTAAACGTAATATAACATTTAAGCATTTAAAGGTAAGTTATTATTTTTAATAATATAGCAACATTTTTCTTTTCAGTAAAATAAATAGAAAATAATGTTTAACATATTATTCTCTGATAAATAGAAGCCAATATTTCTTTTCTTGTTTTAACGCATCGAGCAGACGTTCTTTGAGTTTTACTGGATCAATTCTATTTGATTCACACACTAACATATCGAACCAATCATATAATATAGACATCATTCCAGGTGGATGTTCATGCATGTGATAATAATTAAATTTGCGAAGAAAATCTTCACTTGTTTCCATTTCATCAAGTTCTACCCAAAATTTACGAAGTTTATCGATGAAATACTCAAATGCTCTATCTAATTCATGCAAAACATGATCTCTTAACCGTGGAACGTTGTGGAGTTCGATGTACCTTTCATACACAGTTAGATGATACTATAGAAAAAAAAATCTTTATTATTTTTGTTTTATACAGGGTGGTCCAGAATTATGTACCGTAATTGCTAGAGCTGATAGTACGTTCAAAAATAAAGGTACCTTTTTATATAGACTTTTTTCCAAAACTCAATAATAAGGGAGATACAACCCTGTAAATGAGTAAGATAAAAACCATTTTTCAACACTTAACACTTTAATCAAACTTAATGAAAACTTACACCTTTCAAAAGAATCATACAATACTAATATTAATTAGTCACCAAAATAATGTTTTACAGCAGATGTTCAAAATGTCCTCCATTTTGTTGTATACACAATCTAATTCTTTTATTTAGTGAACGCATTATTCCACTTAATGTTACTGCATTGTTTTGTGAGTTTGTAAATTCTTGCTCGATTTTGTCTCTCAACTCATTTAATGTATTAATTGGAATGTTATACACGTTTGATTTTAAATAACTCCGTACAGTAAAATCCGTTGGATTCAGATCACAAGTCCGAGGAAGCGATTTAATTGGTGCATCTGCACTTCGACCAATCCATTTATTAGGGAAGAGATCGTGCAACCACTTTCTACAAATTCTAGTATAATGTGGTGTAGCACCATCATTTACAGGATTGTTTCTCTATTATTATTGAGTTTTGGAAAAAAGTGTATATAAAAAGGTACCCTTATTTTTGAACGTACTATCAGCTCTAACAATTACGATACATAATTCTGGACCATTTATATTATATTATATTTATAACAATAAAACTTCAAGATGCTTTACATGCCAACAAAAAAAAAAGAAATCTGGAGAAATAATATTTTTGCTTATTTTTACGAAAGTAACAAGTTTTTCTAAACATGTGAAATTTTCGGAAAACACGTGCAAATACATTATTATATCGTTTATATCGTGTATGTATTAACACGCGTTTTCCGAAAGTTTCACATGTGTAGATAAACCTGTAACTTTCGTAAAAACAAGCAAAAAATATTATTTGTGAGGGTTTTTCGATGTAAAATTATAGATTTTAGCTTTACTGAAATTTTTTACGGGCACTCTAATTATATAAACATAATAAAATATAACTGAAAATGTTTTGTGTGAGCGAATATTCCCAAATAGTAAGAATAAAAGAAAAGAGTATACATTAGAAGGATTATAATTGTGGGTAAAAATGTTTGAAAGAAACTAATCTCTGTTGACCGAAATGAGACACATATATTTCTTCCAAACAATCTTATCCACAATTTGGAAACATTCGCTCACACAAAACAGTTTCAGTCATATTTACCCATCTACTTAACGAACATTTACGCACACGTACACCTTCAATATATTCTTTTAACCAAACTTTTATTACGCTATATTAATAATAATATATTACAATAATATATTATAATAATATATTCAAATATCCGTATAATTAAGTTTCCAAATATACGGTTTTCGAACAAATAAAACACCCTGTATTTTACGAATTAATAATTTGTCAATCAATTTTTTGTTTGTTTCATACGCTATTTTTGGTCAAATTGAGTTATCTCTTAAATAAAACGGCTTTAGTTTTAAGTTCTGTATTAATATTTGTTAATCGAAAACTGATACAAATGACATTTACAGTAAATAACAAAACATAGAAACAAGTTACTAGGTAACAAATAAGTAATTAGATCATAATTTTTTTTTAATTAATGGATGCCGAATTTTATGTAATTCAATGCCTTCACAGTGATTATTGCAATACCAATCAATATAAACAGCAGATTGATAAGAGATGCAATAGAAATTTATAAAGAAAAAAAATAAATGTACTGATTTAAATGAAATTTGGCTTCCATTAATTAAATATTTATTAAAATTTTATTTATTTATTTATTTATTTCAATACAATGCCCTACAGGCGTCAGCCTAACTGGAGGACAAGGAACAAACACAAAAATTTAAAAAAAGAAAAAAATACAAAAATCACAAATTAAAACTAAAATTAAATGTAAAAATTAGAAATAACAATGAAAATATAAATACAAAATACAATATAATTAACAAGTTAAGGTAAAAAAATTTGTCTCGACGAAGAAAAAATATCAGAATGCGAAAAATGCCTGTCATAAATACTACACATTCTATGAATTGGAGAAGTCAGAAAAGAATTAGTACAGGAATTGGGCAGGTGGAAAGTACGGGAATGTCGAGTTAGGAAAGAAGGAGTATAAAAGTTAAGAAGAGTTGTACAAGCTGGATCATCTATTGCACCGTGAATTAATTTGTGAAGGTAAGTCATTGACAACAAATCACGCCTGTCACGCAAACTACTAAAATTAAAAATATGACTAATGAAGCATATGTTACCTCACGAGTTGAGTAGTGGTTATTACTTTTGAAATACACGTATTTTAAAAAACGTTTTTGGACCTAATTAGCGAATAATATAGACTAAAAATCAGGGCCGGCTTAACAGTAGTGGAGGCCCTGGGGCGGAAAGCTATTGTGGAGACCCCTCTTTGAGAAAAAAAATTTCACAAACTTGATAAATAATCAAGATACAGATTAAAACCTAATTTTAATTGATGTTTAAATACTTTATTTATTAACAGTATGTATGAATATTTAGGTGAACATAATTGATGATTATGAACATAACCATCTGAATTGAACGTAAGCTTTATTTTATACAGATATGTTCGTTCAAATCTTTCTGTCGATGAAAATTTAATTAGAGAAAATTAAATATATTATAAAAAAATGTAAATATTTTTTTTATGCGGAGGCCCTAATATGTGGAAGCCCTGGGCAAACGCCCCTTCCGCCCACCCGTTAATCCGCCACTGCTAAAAATTGTTGAAATATCGCGGAAAGATCTTGTATTTCTAATAATTATAAAACCCAGCAATTTAATAGACGAACTACACACACGATTTACATGGTCAGCAAATGAAAGACTTGAGTTAAAGATTAAACCTAAATCTTTGTGATTCAAGACTCGACTTAATATATTATTATTAATTGAATAATTGAACTGAAGTGGGAATGCCTTTTTAGAAAAGGACATGACTTTACATTTATGATCTAGTTACTTATTTGTTACCTAGTAACTTGTTTCTATGTTCTGTTATTTAGTGTAAATGTCACTTGTATCAGTTTTCCTGATGAAGACGGATGTTGAGTTTGTCAAAACGTCGGTTAATAAATATTAATACAGAACTTAAACCTAAGGCCGTTTTATTTTATATAATGAGTTCTGAAAGATTTTTTACTATGTTAATTTTTTTATCTATCTTAACAATCATGGATGTTATAATTTTAATAGTTTCGGAAATATAAATTCTAATTTGTTCCATATTTTTACTATAAACAATTCAGTTCAGAAACTTTAAACATCATATTTTCGAAAGTAAGATTTTATAATATGGAACAAACAAGAAATCGACTGACAAATTGCAAGGCAGCTTTAATAAAATATTGTAAAAAAACTCTTACCAAAATCTTATCTTCAAGTCGAAGGCCCGTACTTTTTTCAAGTATATATGTCTCCTGGGATGTAACTGGAACATGTCTAATAACAATTTCGTCCCACAACTTTTTATGGAAATCTTCTAAAGCTGCTTCCGCAAATAAAACTGGTGCTTCGTTTCGAATCTTATCAAATAGTTGATAATTTCTATCGATTACTTCTTTATGATTAAATTGAGAAACTGGTGATGGCGGTTTTATTGGCGCAACAGATACAAGTTCTGGTATAATAGGAAGAGAGGGTCGCTGCTGTTTATACATCATATATGTTACCGGTAGAGATTCAGCTCTCTTTGCCCAAGGATGCAGAGATGCGTCACCATAAGAAGAGAGTTTTTTTGAATTATAAACACCTCCATGATTACCTATAAGATTTTTTTTGTAAAATATGCGAGAAATACTTTTCAAATAATTTAACATATACAGAGATAGTGATACCTATGTTATAGTATTTTGTTTTTTCTTATATTGCTATTAATTTATTTTGATAAAATAATTAAATCTTTAGTTAATTTTTGAATAAAGAAAAATGCGTTGACCTTGTCGTGGTTTGAACCCGAGATCTTTTGCTTTCACGGCACAAGACCCTTACAACAAGGTAATGCATTTTTTAATATTTTAACTGATCATGATAAACTCATGAATTTAATCCAGTCGAGTATATTTAAGCAAAAACAAAATTCTATAACCTAATATTTGTAATTAAGAGTATAATATATAGTGATAATTATGTTTTAAGAATTAAAAGATTTTTCTTACATTTATCTAATACCAATTGATATATTACTGCAAGGCAATTAAGATGGTTTTGCCATATTAAATAAATGTCAAATAAACGTTTGGTAAAAAGAATATATGTGGTAGATAATATAAATATATGTCTACGTGGCTGTTGGATGACTAGATGAGTTGACATGATTAAAAGTGTTTTGTAGAATTAAATGTATTCAAGTGCAGTGGTGAAACTACAATGTGCCTGACCGCGCACTGCAAAAGAGGGGTAGAGCCATAGGAAGCCAAAAAATTTTAGAAGAAACTGATTTTGTTGCAAATTTTATTAAAAAGTTTAAATAATAATAAAGTAACTAATATAAAGTCATTCGTATTTTATTTACCTTTTTTAAATCTATACATATAAAACACAATGTAAATATGTGCATATATTTTTCCGGTTTAAAAATGATATCTAAGAAAAAGGACTTTACTCATTTATATAATTTTCATTTGTGTAATTTATTTTGAAATTATCTAGATAAAAATTATACATTTGTGCGGGGACGGGGGGCAAAATTTTGAAATTTTGATACTGTTGGTGACAGAAATATAAGAGAATATATTTCTAGGTATCGTAAATGTAAATAAAATTAAAATAATGTGCTTGAATAGAAATGTATGGCTCAAATTAATTTTTGTAATATCTATGGATACATAAAAATGTAAAATAATCATATAAATTAATATAAAATCAGTACCAAAATTTTGATTTCTCGATTTTTCTGTTGCTTTGGATCTATTTTCTCTTAATAGCGAAAGTAGTTTGGCATATTTATTATAAATTTCTGGTGAAATAATACGGTTTTCTCTGGGTGGTTGTGTGCCAAACTTTGTGTACTTTGCTGTAGTCGAATATGGTGGGTACGAAGTTGTTCTTTTCAAGTTTGGAGTTGATACAGTAGAACGCTGTAATGATACTTTTGGTTTACTAGTTCTCTGTCCAGCATAATTCTGTTGCAGAGATTTTGTTGATATTTGTGCTTTTACTGGAGCTACTATACACGGTTGCATATTCTGAACTTGTCTAGAAATCATAAACAAATTATAACAATTTTAAAATATATATTTTTCTCACTAAACAGTTATTATTTTTAATTAAATATTTTTTAATTACACACAAATTTTTAGACACAAAGCATTGTTAAGGTAATCAATGAATTAATCATTTAATTTATTGGTCAGTTGGCAAGTTATCGAATTGGTTAACTTATAAAATGATTAAAACACTTAAAAAAAAATAGTAAAATTACAGAAAAATATTAGTAAAATTCTACTATAAAATATTTGTAATTTTATTTTATTATTAATATTCTGTATTTTAATAATATTATAATATTACAGAACTAAACAAATTTTACCTATTTATGGAAAATTCCTGACAGCAAATTTACTGAAGTCTGTAAATTTACTAAAAGAGACTTTACTAAAAAAACTGTAATTGTTATATAATTTGAAATAAACATACTTTAAATAAATTTTGGTAAAATTTGGCTCTAACTTATTATTATAAAAAATATTTTAGATATGTATATTTTGAAAAGTTATAAAGGAACAAAATATAAGACGGTAGGGAGACATTTTTTCCACTCTGTTTTTGCCATTCCGTTTTTTCCACTCCATTTCTTCCACTGTATTTTTCTTCCGCCAATACTTTTTTCACCAAATTTTTTGGTTTGGTTAGGTTAGGGTTAGGTTAAGTTTGGTAAGAAAATTTGTGAAAAAAAAAAATTGGTGGAAAAAATATATAGTTGAAAAAATGTATAGTGGAAAAATGAATTGGTGGAAGAAAAGTATTGGTGGAAATAATGAAGTGGAAAAAATGGGGTACAATCATATAAGACATTACATCCGAATTTCATAATCTTTATCTAAACTTACGTGAATGGTTGACGATGTACAGCAGCATTGTAATCTTCATTAACGACATGTATTTCCACATCACCACCCTGAAATATCTGACGCATGTTAGAAAATCGTCTTAGTAATGGCTGAGCGTTTCTATCATTTTTACGACTATTGTCACTGCAAATTCAATCTATATTCAGTATTTCTACAATTACAAATTTTTCACTATTTTTAATTAATTAGCTTTACCAATTACTCATAATTATATTGTTGTAGAGTCATATATTATAGTTGTGTAACTTTAATTACTTATGAAACTTATATATATATATATATATATATATATATATATATATATATATATATGACTGAATTTTAATGAGAAGGTAGTCAAAACGTTAGATGTTGAATCAAACTCTCATTCAAGATTCTGTGTCAAGTTTTTGGTTGCATTTTCTACCTTCTTCAGGACTTAAAATTTTTTATTGATTAAACAATAGTACAATAAGCAATGATTACAATTAATAATACTTAACGCTATTTATATGCTCTTTAGGAGAAATTAAAAAACAAAAATATAAAGACTGGTATAGCAATATATTTTGCAGACTATATAAATCATAAAGTCGATAATAAAATAATAAATAAATTAAAAATAACTGAGTGTTGTTTAAAATTAATATCACAAATTGAAATTGGAAATTTACAATAATTAACAAATCAATTCGAAAATTAGTTGTTTTTTCTTCATTCAGATAATCTTTCTGTATCGAATGTTTCAAAACAATTGCAATGTATAAATCATGTTACAACAAAATTAAAATTATTTTTTAATTGTTTTAATTAATATTGTTTTATGAAAGGGGTATGTAAAGCCATTTGTTGAAGCAATTTTAAAGTAATACTAAAAAATAAATTATTTATGTGGCTTTGTGTTTCAAGATGAAAAATGCCACCGAAAGCTAAACATAGAATCTTGAATGAGAGTTTGATTCGAACATCTAACTTTTTGATTATCTTCCATTAAAATTCAATTTTTTCTACTCGTACATTCTAGTCGTGATTTTATTTACATATATATATATATATATAAACTATATATATTTTATTATTTTTGTTCTTAGAACATTATATCTATTATTATATTTATTATTATATTTTTAATATTTTCTTTGTGAGATCACATCCTGTTTTTTAACTTTATTGTCACGCCACTCAATCAAAATTCGATTAGTTCTTGAAATATTGTTACTTTATTAATAATAAATACTGTACTTACATAGTTAGATCCTCATACAATAAATCCCGGTTACTAAACACCAGGGGCGAATCTAGAAACTTTTCAAGAAGGGGTGCCATTTTGCCTTTTTTTTAGGATAAAGATAAATAATTATTAAGAAGTTTTAAGCCTATATAAAAAATTATTATCCCACTTTATATGCATAGCTGTATGCAATGTGGGTTAATAATAATTGTTGTGTGAAATATATATTTGTATGTATTTTGTATTTTGTTCTTAGGCCCAAGGGGGGGGGGCATGGACCCCATCTCCCCCCCCCGTAGATCCGCCCCTGCTAAACACTTAACGTCTATTTTTGCCAAATTATCAAGAATGAACTTCTGATCAACCTCCGGTAGTCTCAACAACATATACCTACTACCATTATATAGTGTAAGATTGTGGAGTTATATAACTTATGATTATTGTAATATGAAATAAAATTTACTTTGATAACATTTCTTTGATGTTAATACATGAATTTTAATAATATATATTATTTATTAATTTTAAGTAAATTTATTTAGAGTAAATATGCAGTTTTTTTTTTTTAATATTTTTGCTCGTAATAAATAAATATTTTTAAATCAAATATCTAAACAAAAACAAAATTTTTCTTTAAGCGTATCATAATATTAATATTATGTTACTATATTACCTATGTAGAAATAAGTCATTATGTCACTAGTACAATAATTACATTATTATATAGCAGTTAGTAACTATATCTACAACACTGGTGTTAGCACCAAACAAATTTGTCAGAAATTGTATATAAATTACAAATATAAATAATATATATACATATACATACTATTCTGCAAATATTAGTAAGATTAAGGTTATATTACATGATGTATTTTTATTTACATTTAATTTAGTGTCGTTTAGAACGCTTGAAGAAAAAATCTTATATATCACTCGGAATAAAAAGCGATGATTATTGTGTTGAGCTGAGAAAATCCAGTAAAACTAAAATCGATAATAATTTTACATCGAGAAAACATCAGAAATAATATTTTTTGCTTGTTTTTACGAAAGTAACAGATTCATCTACACAATTACAAGCGTTTTCCGAAAATTTCAGTTGTGTAGAAGAACTTGTTACTTTCGTAAAAACAAGCAAAAAATATTATTTCTGATGTTTTCTCGATATAAAATTATCGATTTTAGCGTTACTGAAATTTTTTATATATCGTATTGTCAAGAAAACAATTATTTTAAAATATTATATATAGTTGTACAAAAAGTATAGTACTATACTAAAATGTAATAATTATTACTCATTCGGATGAATAACAACATTTGTGCTAGAAACAATCTTCAAGACTAATAATCGTCATTAAATAATGTAATAATATTTTTTCTAATTTTAATGTTAATAATAATAAATCTATGTAAGTAATTATAAAAAATTTACTCACAGTATAATGAGCACAAATATAATTACTGACAAACAGAACTGCATGCTTAATTTTTAAAAAAATCAATTGAAAACGTTGAAAATCTCCTGGAAAATACTTAAGTTTATTCTTAGTTGAACGATCGCAAAAAACTATAAATGAACGAGTTTCTTTTTCTATAAAAACCACTAAATTGCCTTCTAATTCTAATAATAAATGTCTTTGTTAGAAAATTATTGCCCTATATATTTTATTATTCTAATAAACATATTTAAAGTATTTTCATAAATTTATCAAAATTTGTATAGTGTGTATCAAGCCAGACTATACATGCATATACGTTTAGTTTTAGGTATATTGTGTTATTTCTAGAATAATTGTTATATTTACAAAACATTGAAATTTTTGCCATCTTTCTATGTTTCATAAATAATTTAATAAAATTAAAATAAATACATGTTTATAATTTGAAATATATTAATTCGCAATTAATTAACTTTTTACTAATATAAGTATAACGCAATAACAATAACATTATAAATAAGTGAATTTATTTTATTACTGTTCATGAGTTTCTATAAACAGCAGAATTTATATTAAAACATTAGCGAATATGTTATTTTAAAACTAAACTTAAATAAGTATATGCACCTAATATTCCAAAACAATTGTGAAAAATTATATTACATTTAAATAAAATGTTTCGTAACATCGATTTACAGTAAAATTTAATTTTTTATTTAAAATTTAAAAATATCATTTATATAATGATACAACTGGCTGAAAAGTCAAAAAATACTTATCATTTAGTAAAATTTAAATTCTAAGTGTACATATATTTATTTATTTCTTAAAAATTTGTTGTAAAAAATATTCGATTTATGTATTTACGATTTATTTATTTACTAGTATCTGCCACTGCTTCGCTACGAAATTCTCTACTTTTTTATTTTATCGTTTATAGCGTTCGCCTGCGACTCACGCTGTATTTCCTCATAGCGGAATCTCTCTCAAAAAAACAACTCAATTGTTAATAAAACTTCCATCTCCAATCAAAATTTGTTTCATGCATGTCAAATTATAAGCAAACAGAGTTTTTAATTTATTATTTACAGCATAGATTCTCAAACTTATTTGGGCTATTGCCCAATTATGAATAAAATAAATCTCCAATTCCCCCTCCACTCTGTTATATAGAGATAATGTTTACGCGTAACGGGTTATTTTTATTTTGTCCCCGGAATCTTCATATTTTTCATTAGCCCATTATTGCCCACCACGGATCTTAAATTGCCAACAAAGGGTCGTTATTGTTCACTTTGAGAATCACGGCTTTGCAGCGTTTACCTGCGGCTCACACTGCATTTCCTCTTAGTAAAAGTTTCCTTGGGAAACGCTTCAACTATTAATAAAACTTAACGTCTGTCTTCTTCAGGAAAACGGATCAGTTTTCCTGATGAAGACGGACGATGAGTTTGTTGAAACGTCGATTATCAATAAATATTATTAAAGAACTTAAACCTAAAGCCATTTTATTTTATATAATCAATTTTGAAATTTTTTACTATCTATGTAAATTACTTATAAATACAAATATTATAAAAAACATATTTACTAATTTCTCGCTTGTATTAAAGCTATCAAAGTTTATTATATATAGTTTATATATCATTAAAAAAAACTTATCAGTAAGTACGACTTTAAAAAACAATATAAATACAGGAAATTTATTTATAATTTGTTTTGTTTCTGATACATTGAATATTTTGATAAATGATAAATTGCTATTATATGGTAACCATGAAAACATTTTTAATTTTTTTTAATGACAATATGATATAATATAACATATTTTGTTAAAAAGTTTTTTGTAGTGTATGTGTTAAATTTTAAAAAATTTTGAATTACAATAACGAAGTCAAAAAATTCTTTCTATGCTATTAAATAAGAAATTCTTAAATATTTAAGGAATATAATATTCTACAGTAAGTTTTGAGTCTGTGTTTTGACAAAGTTTGATGTAGAATCGAAATTATTTATTAATTAGTAAATTAGGTGTTTTTTGGGTTATAGAGTATAACAAATAAAAATAATAAAATGCGATTGTATAGATGATGATCTGAACCAGATATTCCTCTTTCTTTTTAGTCGATCATTATCAGGGCCGTATTTATGCACAGGCTATCTAGGCTGCAGCCTATGGGCCCGCACCACACGTTTCAAATTTAAAGTAAATAATTGTTTAATCGATAATCTTTTAAGTATTTTACTTAAATTTTCATAAAACAGAATATTCGAATAACCCGACTTGCAACCAGTGACAATACACTTCACTAGTACACACAGCTTTATTAGTACTAAGTGTAGGCGCAAACCAATTAGCCACTAAGATTATTTGATATTTTCATTTCTAAGTTTATTATTTATTTTTTAAAATACTTTATTTCAATTAAATAAATATAAGTAAAATTTACTTGTTTGTTACATTCCTTTTTTATCTTGCATTTTCTTAACATGTTTATTTAAAATTATAAAATCACAACCTCCCCCTTCTAAGGGCCCGCACCACAGGTTCAGCCTAGGGGCCTACAGATCCTAAATACGGCCCTGATCATTATGTATGTTTTAAGTAAATCATAAGTTGGTAATCTGGTTCATGTGTTATTTACATTACTTTCTTTAATAAAATACATTAATACAATTTTACATTATTTTTTAAAAATATGTCCAAAACCAATTTAATTAAAAAAGAAAGTATTTCGATGATATTTACCCAAATAAATTTAACTAAATTGTTAAATTTATAGTACGCCATAAGCTTTTTTAATAATGTCACCCAATTTTTCTCCAATCATGATAGCAGGTAGATTTGTATGTCCAGATATTGTGACTGGGATTACACTTGCATCAGCTACTCGTAAATTTCTTATACCATGTACTTTTAGATTGGCATCAACCACAGATGTAGGATCATTTTTAGCTCCCATTTTACATGTTCCAGCTAAATGATTAACAGTTTCTGACATAACTGAAATCATACAGTTATAATATTCATCGCTTCCCCATTCAGTATGGTTACAAAGTGGATGAATTGTTTTTATAGCTGTAGCATTATATTTCTGTAACGATTTTGTATTGATAAAATGTACTTGATCTTTAACTGCATTTATTAAGGTTTGAATATCATCAGGATTACTAAAATAGTTAGGATTAATTATTGGAAAATCTAGTGGGTTATTTGATCTTAATGTAACACTGCCTCTAGATTTTGGATGTAAAAGTACAGACCAAATTTGAATTTGGGATTGATTTTCAATAGGTTTTATTACGTAATTATATGAATCAACGCTATATCGAGTAAATTTTTTGTAAAAAGAATAAGGTATGCTTCCTATATATCTTGATAAAAATATTTGCTCCGTATCAGGTACTGCGGATGAAGGATTTGCAATATTATAAAATGATAGAGCTTTTATAAATTTATTTGTTGTTAAAGGTCCTGTACCATTTAGGTACAATTCCACTTGAGTTCGTAAAGGTAAAACAGAATATGGATAATTAACTGTATATGATTGAATATCATACATAATGTGATCCCACAAATTTTCTCCTACTGGCAAATCTTTGATTACTTCAATATTATGTGCTCTCAATTGATTTTTAGGGCCAACTCCGGATAACATTAATAGATAAGGAGAGTTAACTGCTCCAGCAGAAACTATAATTTCTTTTTCAGATTTTACAAATCGGTATTTGCCATTTTTTAAAAATGTAACGCCAAAAGCTTTTTTTGTAATCTTGTGGATGTGTATTTTAGTTACCAAAGCTTTACGAATTACAACTAAATTCTTTCTATTTGTTATTGGAGTAATATAAGCTTTTCCAGTACTATCTCGTTTGCCATGATTTTGTGTCAGTTGTAAAATTCCAGTACCAAACTGACTTTTGCCATTGTAGTCATTGTTGATCGGTCTACCTAATTCGGCACTTGCATCTAAAATTGCTTGACCAACATCGTCAAACATTGTACATAGTTGAATATTGACATTTCCTTTCTTTCCACGATATGTAGATGAGGTAGTATTTATTGTAACGTTTTCTAGCTTTTTGAAATATGGAAGAACTTCTTGGTAGGACCAACCAGGGTTACCCAAACTAGCCCATTTATCGAAATCACCTGCATTGCCTCGAACCGCAAACATGCCGTTTATTACACTGGTACCTCCAATGGCTTTACCTCTTGGAATTACAAATGAATTATTTATAAAACCTAAAATAATATGATATTTATCACAAAATTATTAACATTGTAAAAATCTTTCAGAAAAAATAAAAGGCTTTAGCATTTAATTCTGTGTTCATTTTTATTAATAATTCGACGTACTTTAATACACATCATCATGAGGAAAAATGATCATTTTGTTTGTAGAATAGATCGAAACGTCTAATTTTAATTAAAATTTATACAGAACCAAATCCTAAAGCCTTTTTATTAAATGAATACCATTCCAGTAATGACTACTTTGTATATTTAACGTTATTTATGTTTTTATTTTGTTAAACATTAATTAGAATGTAGCACGTTACGAAAAATAATTTATAAGATATTTTATCAATTTTAAAATATTAGGATTTACAAAAACCATTTTTAATATGTATACCAAATGCAGCATGTTGCTGCGAGGAGATGTTATAACCCCAATTAAATTTTGAGGGGCGTGCGATTACATATTCAGCGGGAATATCCGTAATATTATTTTCGGAATCTCCTGCTTCAATTAAAAGAATTCTCCATTGTTTAATTTCTGATAATCTATTTGCGATTACAGCTCCTGCAGAACCCGCTCCACAGATGATGAAATCAAATTCTCCGCTCAGTTTATAATCTAATTAAAATAATATATATATATATATATATATATATATATATATATATATATATATATTAAAAGAAAATTATAACAAATTTGTAAAAATAATAAAAATACTGGCTCGTATTTCCAGCTCCTTTGTTTATAAAACAGTGCTTTTATTTTTCACTTTAAAATTAATTTTTATTTCTACCTCATCAAATATGAATAGTATTTTTATTTTTGTTATATTTCTGTATATCTAATATTATAAAATTCAAATAAACTAATTCAAATTGCTTAATAAATAATTTTAAGTAAACTTCAAAAATACTTTTGACAAAAATCACTTTTAAAAGTGAGGTAGAAATACGGGACATTGTTTGTTTTTTAAGGATCAGTACCTAATATTTCATATTTAATTTTTTTTTAAATCTACATACACTTTAATTTATACAATGTCTTAGAGTGATAAATGTTTTAAAGAAAATCTGTCAATTTTTTAAATAAAAATTATAAAATTGAAAAGTAGGACATTTTTCACTTATCATCTAAAATTTTACAGATGCTGTTAATTTTTTGAGCACCAAAACCAAATATTATATACATTAAAGTTGATCTCTATTAGTAAATAAAAAAATGTTTTTTTGTTTGTTTTGAAAAAGCAAATCTTTGAATATATATACTATACCAATTTTAATGCAGTTTTACCAATCTTTGGAATAATTATTATATTTTGTAATGACAAAATATTAAGCAAAAATATGAGAAAAAAACTAGTATAAATAAACTAGTAAAATAAAATAACAGCGTGTATTATTACTATTTTTTTTAATTTGAACTATAACTTTATGTAGGGAATTAGTTTTATTTTGTATAGGTTTAAATTGAAGTTAAATCTACCGAATTTTTTGCGAGAAAAAAAGATTTAAAATTGCCTGACTACACTTTCTATTTGTGTAAGCTCTTAAATAATATAACAAAATATTTGTATGTTGTGATCGAAGTATGGAACATGATTAGTATAAAATAATTTTGCAAATTACGATATAATAGTCTCAATTACTATGTTTATTATATATTATTTTAAATACTTTTCTAATCTGCGTCATGCAAATTGTATACTACTTTATATATCAATTATATTTAAAAATATTACAATTTCAAAAACTATAAAAATACAATTTTCGATAAATAAAAGTTGATTTCTAAGAAAGTTTTGGCGAAAAATTACATTTGTTCTGACATTTTAATTGGAGGTATTGCGCAGGAGGTTACAATAATTCTTTCCACTATAATTGAATTTCGTTTCTATTAACTTAGTAAAAAATCTTTTATAACTCATTATATTAAAATAAAACGACTTTAAGATTTAGTTCTATAATAATTTTATTAATAATTAACATTTCGATGTACTCTACGTAGAGTACATTGAAATGTCGATTATTAATAAAAATTAATACAGAATTATATCACAATGCCGTGTTATTTCGTTTTTATTATTATATGTTATTCTATTACTTAAAATAGAAATATTTTTTAAAGTTTGCGATTTAAAAATTACTGATGGGATAATTCGAATGAAAAATAATCGATCATTCGATTACGAAAATCATTCGAACTATGAATACTAAGGAAGCTAGTTTGACAGATAGATGCACTTAAAGTGGCTAGAAAAATAAAGATGCCAACATATAACTTATAAATAATTATATTTAATTTTAATTTCTGTAATACTGTAATTTTATTTTATTGTACCAGTTACATACACTTTTTATTTTATTTAATAAATAATTAAATTATTAATTTGCTTAACAACAGAAATTTAAAATATTTTTATTAATATTCATTTCTTATTAATTATATAAGGCGTATTAAAGTAATGTGTAATTACAGAAATCGCCATTAATTTATTTTATGTGTATGTATGATTTAAACTTAAATAAACAACATAAATAGGGATATATATTTACCATCTTTTGTAGATTTTACTGTATAACTGTCAGAATTAACAGGATACGTATATAACATTGCATCGTGATTAAAAATTGTAATATTTTGAACATATTCATCAATTATACTATTCTGAGTATAACTTATAGAAAATAGTAACATGAAAATATATAGTAACTTCATGTTGGAAAAATAAACTGTAATTAATATAATTTCGCATTCTTGTAGTATTTATATTGTTTTGTAAATTCAAAATGTTTTATGATAATACATAAATTATTATATATATATATATATATATATATATATATATATAAGCAACAAAATAGCATAAACAAAGTGATTATTTTTACGATGTACAGTTTGAAGAATTTGAACTTTACAAAAACTTAGATAAATTACTAATTAAATAGTTTTTGACGAAAAAATGAACTAGAAAACTAGTTCGATAAACTATATATCTATGTGTTTATTGTTCAAGGGATAATATCTAAATAATCAGTAGTGAATCATGTATAATAGTTGGATATTAATATTACATTTTTATTGCAAATTAACCAAAATAATCAAAAAGAACTAGGTAGTTTATTAGTTAAATTAAACATTAATTATCTAAATCATTTATTTTAATTGTTTATTTTATACACTCTAAAAAATATATTGATAGTGGTTACTAAAATACAGTGACCCTAACAAATTTTTTTAGTGAAAATCCTCATAGCAAAAACATTTGTTTCAACTATCGAAGAATTTTTGCTGGAAAAATAAATAATGAATACACAAAAAATTGTTACAAGAAGAAAAACAAATTAGTATTATTCAGATTTTTTTTGTGTTATGCACAATTCGTATTTGTTGTCTATATCAATATCTTTATTCGCGTAACAAAAGTAATGTATCACTATTAGAGTTATTTTTATTTATGCAAACAAAACTTATTTTGCTCCAGCAACTAAATAAAATTTGTTATCGTAGCCCAAAAAAATATTGCTCTCCCAACAAGACTAAAACCTGTATTCATGATAATAATATATTAACAAATTTTGATATAAAATTTTATAATGATAATTTTAATAATTTTTTACAATGCTTTTATTAACAAAAATTTCAATTTTTTTACAATCACAAGTATTTTTAACGGATTGTGACCAAAGAGAAATTTTATAGCATACGTTGTTAATAAATTATAACCATGAGATACAGATTTGAAAAAATTTTATTTGGAGTTTAAGAAAAATAAAGAATACATATTAAGAAACAATTTTTATTAAATTATAAATTATGTAAAAAAATACTTCTAACTTCAGTAATTTAACCTAACTTTATAATACATATAAGTACGTATATCTGATTCTAATTTGAATATTTTGTGTAAACAGATTTAATTAGATTAATATATTAATATAGATATATAATATATACAAAAAATTAATATATTAATAATAAATGTATTTTTACAATAGATATTTTTAAACAAAAGTGAAATAATAATTTTTGTTTTACAAAATACAAACTTCTATCAGATTATAATTAAAATATTACATGGATATATATGAACAGCCATTTGGCATTTTAATAATATGAAACGTAAAATAGCTATACAATTTTTCATACAGTACAAATTGAAAAGTATTTGTTTTCAATATTTCATAAGCATGTAAGTGTTCAGAAGTGTCTCGAAGACACTCTCTCTACATTTAAATATAGAATTTACATTCAATTTATGTTTAAATTTGAAATGTGAAATTAATAAAATTAACGTTTCAAAACATTCTGAACACAGGTAACACTTACGCATTTTTATAAAAATATAATAAAGTAGTAACTAATATAAAGTAATAAACAAATATACTTTCTTATTTTTTAAGGTATGATAAAACTGAATTCACATTAATATATTTTTTGTCCTATTTAGTTTTAATACCATATAATCCTTGTTGAATGGGGGTCCACACTTGGTCAACCTCCAACGGATACTTTGCATGTAATACGTGAAACGCCTTGAAATAGAAGTCTACGGCTTTTAAGGGTGACTCTATTGTGTAAAGAACTTCATTGATCTTAATATAGAAAAAATGAATTTCTTGCCAATTTTTACCCACAATTATTGGAGTCGGCTGCAATTGTTGTTTATACAGTTTCAGCTTTTTTACTTTTTCTTCAAAAACATTGTTCATTTCATCAATAGCCCATAAAATTAAAATAAATAAAAAATAAAATGTTAATGTTCTGTAGCCTCTAAGTTAAAAGTTTTACTTTTCATTTTCATTAAAGAAATATTATTTTTTAATATTATGACTATATATAATTCATTATCATATAATATATATTATAATACCTTTAAATGTAAAATAAAATAAATAAATTTAACGAAAATAAAAGTACATTTTGCTAGAACTGTATAGGTATACTTATACATATGTAGCAATTTAAAAGTTATCATAATTCATAAATTATATACGTAATACAATAGATAAGCATAAAATTTATTTATGAAAACTATATTTTATAATCTCATTAAAGAATCTAAATTTCAGTTATTACGCCATTACGTGGCTACACATGGCGAATTTGATACATAAATTTCAAAACTATATTTACACTTACCTCTGAATACTGCCTCCAATAATTCTGATAATCCCCAGTCTGCCAATATTTTACTCACAGATTCCATAATACAAATATAATAAAATAGCACAAAAACACAAAAAAATTTAGCCAATATAATTTTTTTGTTTTGCCGCCTTCTTTATACACGGATGCAAGATATCTGTTCCATCTTCCATGTATCGCTTCATTGCAACGTGTTCCGTCGCGTCATTAACTAATACGCATGCGTATTATTTCACTGTATAAACAAATAGAATTGTTGCCAATACAATATGATGAACAAATATTATTTTGCAACAAATTTAATTTGTAAAAATAACAAAAAATATATCAGCTATTTTAATTTTTCTGAGCAGTTGAAACAATAATGTATTTGTTAACGTAACAAATATTTTTACAAATTTGTTTTAACAACTAATAATTTAATGACTAATACAAAAAAATTTTCAGTAAATATAAATTTGTTTCAGATATCAATTTATTTTTTAGAGTGTAGGGCAAAGCTTATCATAGCGATAGTGGTAAAATTATGTAATTTATAAAATTAACTAATAGATATGTATATAAAAATATATAAAAATAAATATATATATATATATATATATATATATATATATATATATATATATATATATATATATATACATATACAGTGTGTTGATAAAGTAAGAAACAAAATTCATAATTTCGTTATTTATTGTTTTCAAGAAAAACGCTCGGACTCGTTGATTTTATTTTTTAATTAGTCACCTTATGGCATAAAATTTTTATTTATGATGTCATGCAATTTTGCACAAATCGCTTAACAAATATAAATAATATATACATATACATACTATTCTGCAAGTATTAGTAAGGTTAATGTTACTTGGCATTTATTTTTAGTTTAATTTCGTTAAGAACTTTTGAAGAAAAAATAATATGTATATATATATATATATATATATATATATATATACATACGTCTAACTCGAAGCAGAGCAAAAGCACTACTGTGCCGAAACGTCGTCATCAAAATCGACAACCGACAACGCGGAGCCAATCCCGGAAACCAGATACGTCATATGATATATATATATATATATATATATATATATATATATATATATACATATACATGGGCGCGGGCGCTTATGTATATATATATATATATATATATATATATATATATATATTACTCGAAAGAGAAAGCTCTTTTTGAGTTTCGCTCAGATTGTTTGGCCTCAGCTTTATGTCGCCCACAAATATCTAGACTCAACACAATAATCATCACTTTCTACTAATATACTATTTTCTACTCTACTCAGTAATAACCGAATAACAAAGATTTCACTTTGTAGACTCTAAAAGCAATACCCGAACCGTTACAGACCTTTTCAGAGTAAAAAGAGTGAATCAAGTGGAATACTCGAGCCCACCAACTTAAGCTGTTTGCTTGGTGATTGTGTTGTGTTGTCCAAAGGCCCAACCACATCCCACTCCTGCGGTTATGGTTGGTTTGTTTTTTCCACATCCTTGGTCTGGTTCTTGGTGAAAACCCGAATTAGGGTCCGTACACCATCGCCTCACCCTGGGTACTTAAACCTGCAGACAGCTATATCCAAGTCAACCCAATCATTTGAGTGGCTGCCCCGAACATCTGGACATTCGTCCACGCCGAGACTCAGGACCGGTCAATTGTACCCAGCAAAAAATTTGCTGACGTAGTGAGATTTATAAAGCGGAATAATAATATATTACGATATTACTCCCGTATGCATAAACATTCGTTAAAAATAACTGTTCATTATTCTTGGATTTCGTAAGAAATCTTTCTAGGTATATTGCAACGAAATTTCTTCCAAAATCCAAGAATTTTCAGTTTAACGAAGCGTTATACATTTAATGAACGTATATGCATACGGACATTATTCTATAAATGACATAATTATTGGTCGATAATAACGAAATTCACATGTAATTGAAATAATTATACGGATTACGCAAAATTAATTAAAATTATGAATATAAATCTCGCGTTCTTAAAAATTATTTTGTAAAATAACTGATATTTATTTTTCTAAAATATATTATCATATACCTACATTAAATACTGTTGGGACCCGGTGCTGGCTTGGCAACCACGAAACACTAGTTGTGTTTGTGGGCAAGTGCTCGAGTTCCTAAAAAAGGCGATGCGGCGTGTGTGCGGTGATGTAGCGAGCTAGTGGACTGTATTGCGGCGTAAATATGAAGTAAGAGTGCGTAACTTGCTGATTAGAACTAATAAATGATATGCAAGAGGATGGATAAGGATCAGAGACGATCTTCACCTATCCGAGCGATAGATAGGGCTTGTACAAGAAGTGGTAGCTCTAGGAAGAACTGAGGAAAGAGGTTGGCCCACAACTGAGGTATAGGAGTGCGGGACGGTAGGCGAGGTGAATTAAACCAATAACTTGTAGCAAGTCAAGTGTCAGCACAATTACTGCACGATTATAATGAATAAATAATGTAAAAGCGACTTACGTTTATATAATGTAGTACAGATCCGTAATGAATATGCGGTTAGATACCTTACAATTCAGCGTACTATTGTGTAGTTACTGAGAGCTTTCAAGATGCGTGTACTTCAATTAACGTAAGCTGGCTGCTGCTGCGGTGTGTGTCTGGAGCTATGCGTGAATGTGTATAGATCGTCAAATCTTCAACGAGTGTTGAGCGAGAATTAGTGTTAATAAGCTTCCAAAACAATTAATAAAGCACAAATAAAGAAAAGAATCTGCAACTAAATATGAGAATAAATGTTGCAAACACAGAAATGCGAGTGTAAATGAGAAATGCGAGTGATGCGACAATAATGTAAGCAAAGTACATAAAATGCGGAATAATGATACTGCAAGCGCATAGAATTGGAATAATTCTATGTGTAACAAGTATACAAGCGTTTGTAATTGTAAATAATAACATGTAAATCACAAAGAAACAAAATATGTTGTACTTCCCTGTATATTTGAAGGTTATTTCAACACGTGGTCGATCAACTATGCGGAATGTGATATCTTGTAATTTACAATTAGTTAATCACAATTAATAGTAGAAATGATATGATTCTGCGTAATATGTGTAGAATAGCGAATAAAGCGAATATAATTTGATATAATAAGCAGCGTGCTAAAAGCGAAGCGTATATAAAATCTTGCGTTTTCAAGCGAGCGATATATTTCAATGCGTGTTGTACAGAATCACACTGCAAGTCGTTCGTATAGCGAATAACGTAGCATAACTTGAGTGTTTAGTACAAACGACGTAGAATATAAATAATACTTGCGGCGGATGATATTTGATGAGATGAAATGTGCGTTCTTGTTCAACAGCACAGCGTGGAGATGTTGACTCGTTCACGGCCGGAAACGGACTCTTTTGAATGCTTGCGGATGCGAAGCGAAACTAGTACTGAATACGTGCGTCTTACGAAGCTAAGATAATGGTATGAAATGTGATGTGATTTGTACGCGCTAGTTGCCAACAGATGGCACTGCGGTCTTAACATGTTTGACTGATAGCGAAGCGTAACTTGAAGGTTAAGTCAGACGCTTATATGTCAGCCACTTGCCAACAGATGGCAATGCCTGGTCTGAACATGCCGGCCGGCCAAAAACGGAGTTTTTTAGGATCACAAGAGTGGTCACAGTTTGACAACGGATCTTGTTAATACTCCAGAATCGGTTCGGACTTGAGCTACTCTAGCTACGTTATCTTCCTGGGTGAACCTTAATGATTCAAGCTAGCTTCCACTGAAGGGGAAGTAGTAGATCGTTTTGATGATCACGAGTTGATCAGGTTGAAGATTAACGGTAGAGCGTGTCCATTTTAATCTTTGCTGAAGTGTGTTGAGAGATTCGGCATGCCATAGGTTCCAAAATGATTGTAAGACATTTTGTAACAGGTGCCGGCGGCGTAGAAGATTGGTATTTGATTTCCGATATTCATGATCTGGTAAGTTGCCCATATTAGGATTGATTCCAATAGGATGACAGCGGAAGCATTTGATGCATTGTAAAGAATAACTGCGAATCAGACGGCGAGCAGTTACAATCCAAAATCGGCGATTTAAAATTGCTTGAAGTGTTCTTGGCGATGGGTGAAGATATTTCTGATGATAATAATCGATGACAAGATCGGTTAAGCGATGACGTAATGGTAGCAGTATAGGTTGTTTATGAGAAACACTTAGACTGGAATTTCGAATTTCATTCTCAAATTTTGCGATGTCATCAGCGAATGCTTCAAGTTGCGTAATTTTCACCCATGTGATTGAGGCGTTATCGAGTTCTGATGCTAATAGTGCAGGCGATGATATTGCTTCCTTCAATTTTAACCTTTTGTAAAATCTGGTGCAGAGTGCAGTAATACTTAACAGGTGATTTAAGTTGGAATATTGATGTAGAAGTTTATAGTCAGCAGGATTGTCTTCCGACGAAATATGATGCCACATATTTTGCAGAAGATTCTGTTGAATTTCAGAAACTTGGCTGGTTACAAAAGTTTTCCATTTGTATGGTGGTGTCCGAACCCATGACAGAGTGATTGTAGAATCGGACGACGCTAAAATATTAAAGAAAGACAATGTTACGGTGTCTAACAAATATTTTATTAAGCGAGATAATAACAAGTGATTTTGTTCTAAGTAATCAGCAATATATTTGCAATATTCCAATTGTAAGTGACTGTCAGATGGTAGGCGACATTGAAAAATATTAAAACATATAAGTGCGTTCGCGTATGAATTTCCTAACTTAGGAGGATATTCTTTAATAGAAAGCGGAATCATATAGCGTCCTGATTCTAATCTTCTATGCTGAGATGAAAAGATATTGTTGGATAGATGATCTAAACTTGACAATGTAGCGATCGTGGCAGCGTCTTCACGTTCCGAAATTTCCGATAATGCTGGCGAAAACGGGTTCTGAACCGTTAAACATGTGGTAACGGTTGATGCGGTTAGCGAACAGATTGGTCCAGAAACAATCCAACCCAATGAGGTGTCAATAGCGGTCGGACCATTCGCAGTGGTTTGCTTGTGACCAGTGAGAAGATTGAAGTATAGATCAGCACCAATTAACAATTCAATGGGCGCCGGTGTTACAAAGTCTGGATCAGCTAACTGTAGATATTGAAATTGGCGAAGTAAATCGGAAGAAAGTTGCGCCTTTGGTAAATCTTGGATGATTTGCGAGACAATTATTGCGGAGAGCGTGTATGCTGATGAAGCAGTGTGCGAAGAGCATAGACAAATTGTTGTAGTGCCTCGAACGTTGTTCAGAGCTGTAGCGTTTCCAAATCCTGAAACGACGATGTTTGCAGAATGTATTGGTAATTGTAGACGATTGGAACAATTTTCAGAAATGTATGAAGATTCGCTTCCACTATCTAAAAGTGCACGTACTGATTGCCATGATCCTAGTGAATCTTGAATACGTACGATAGCTGTACCTAACAGAACTGCTGAAACTGCCGTGCTGTGCGAAAATGATGAAGTACGAGTTGTACCTGCTATCATAGACATAGGAGAAGTTGACGGACTGTTGTTGATTGCGTTGTCCGCAACTTGCGGCTGCCTTAAAGCGTTTGTTGACTTTTCAACTCGTTCAAAGTGCAGGAGCGTGTGATGTCGTTTATTGCATTTGCGACAGTTGAATTTTGATTTGCAAGTAGACGTAGCATGTATTGCTGATAAGCAGTTACGACAACAGTTGTTGGTGCGTATCATCTCAAATCGCTTGGTTGGTTCCATAGATTGAAATTTGAAACATTTGTACAATGCATGCGGATTGAAACAAGCAATACACTTAATTGTGTCTGCAGTTGTTACAAATGTTGATATGTTGAATGGCGTGCGATTTGTCTTGATTGTCGTGCGATTTGTCTTGAATGACGTGCAATTTGTCTGATCGGAGAATCGTGATGTATCTGCTTGAGTGAGTGGTTTGTCAATACATTGCCACTGCTGAGATTGTATAAATTTATCTAAAAAATCTAAGAAATCAGCGAGATTAGGTAAATTATCTTTAGATAAATTGCGTTCAAAGCTGTTGCGAATTTTTGTGTCGAGTTTAGTGAGCAGAATAAAAGTTAATACTGGACTCCATTCATCGACAGGTTCGTGATTAGCCCTTAATGCTTCAGTGTGCTCTCTGATTGCAGCAATAAATGTTGTGGCGTGATCATAAGTCATTGGAATTGGCTTTGGCAATTCTATTAGCGTTTGAATATGATAAGATGATATTAATCTTCTTTGAGCATAGCGATCAGTTAATAATTTAATAGCGATCGAGTAATTATCATCTGTGAGCGATAAGTTCTTGATTAGAGCGAGCGGTTCTTCTTTTACAATAGATTTTAAATATTGCAATTTTTGAACTGGTCGTAGACTGTCATTGTCATGGACGGAGCTGCAAAATATATCAAAAAACAAGTTCCAATTAGCGATCTCACCAGAAAATTGAGGTAAATCCAATTTCGGAAGTTTTGCGTGCGTGTATGACTGTGACAACGTCTGCGATATGAATGCGGTGTTTGCAACGCTAGTATCCAGAGCCGGTTGCTCGTAGAATGGAGGTTGCGTGAATGCTGCTTGTATGACACGTACAGAATCCATGAAGTCATTATATTCAGCGTAAAGCTGATCCTGTTTGGTAGTGTTGCTTGGATGAATCATGATTTGAGTGTGATGGTCTTCAAACTCACGAATACGTACTGGAAGCAACTCAAACTGGGAGCGTGCTTGTATGACCTTTTGTGGATCTGCAGCCTGTGCGATTAGAGACTGTAGATTGTCTAGAAACAGTTGACAAAACTTGCGGCGTACAGACGGAGCTAGTAACTCAGTCATGATGAGAGTGTGATGCGAATTGCGGTTTGAATAAAAGAAAATAGAAATATAGATGCGTTGGCTTCGTATGAGCGTGCGATGCGAGTTCTTGTTGAACTTGAATATATGCGTTTATAGTTTGAATGAGCGAGTGATGCGAGTTCTTGTTGAACGTGAATATGCGATTACTGCTGATGAGCGAATGATGCGAGTTCTTGTTGAACGTGAATATGCGTTTGCTGCAGATGAGCAAGTGATGCGAGTTCTAGATGAACGTGAATGCGTTTGCTGCAGATGAGCAAGTGATGCGAGTTCTAGATGAACGTGATTAATGCGTTTGCTGCTGATGAGCGTGCGTTGCGAGTTCCAGTTGAACGTCAGATAGCGATTGCTGCTGATGAGCAAATGTTGCGAGTTCTTGTTGAACTTAGTATATGCGGTTGCTGCTGATGAGCGAGTAATGCGAGTTCTAGGTGAACGTGATAGCGTTTGCTGCTGATGAGCGAATGATGCGTGTTCTAGGTGAACGTGATAGCGTTTGCTACTGATGAGCGAGTGATACCAGTTCTTGTTGAACGTAGTATATGCGGTTGCTACTGATGAGCGAGTGATACCAGTTCTTGTTGAACGTAGTATATGCGGTTGCTACTGATGAGCGAGTGATGCGAGTTCTTGTTGAACTTGATATATGCGTTTGTATGCGTTAGCTGCTGATGAGCGAGTGAGGCGTGTTCGAGTTGAACGTAAATATGCGTTTGCTGCTGATGAGCGTGCGTTGCGAGTTCTTGTAGAACTTAATATATGCGGTTGCTGCTGATGAGCTAGTGATGCGAGTTCTAGTTGAACTAGAGATATGCGTTGGCTGCTGATGAGCGAGTGATACCAGTTCTTGTTGAACGTAGTATATGCGGTTGCTACTGATGAGCGAGTGATACCAGTTCTTGTTGAACGTAGTATATGCGGTTGCTGCTGATGAGCTAGTGATACGAGTTCGAGTTGAACGTCATATATGCGGTTGCTGCTGATGAGCTAGTGTTGCGACAGCTGATGTGCATTCTATGTGCACAGCGTGGCGACTGCGAAGCGAATTCCGTTTAGAATGCGTAAATATAGCGTTTGATCATGTTCAGAGCGCAAATGATCAATGATGAAGCCACGTCAAACAAGTTGTGACTTGCCTAGCGGCTATCGAAGGTTCGAATGATGGTGCACACGTAGCGTAGGTTGTAACCTGCTCATTCGGTGCAAAGATTCAAATGATGGGGCACACGTCAACAGGTTGTGACTTGTCCATCTGGTGATCGTAGGTCCAAATGATGGGGCACACGTCACTAGGGTTGTGACCCGCCCATCCGGCTCGAAGGACCAAATGTTGGGACCCGGTGCTGGCTTGGCAACCACGAAACACTAGTTGTGTTTGTGGGCAAGTGCTCGAGTTCCTAAAAAAGGCGATGCGGCGTGTGTGCGGTGATGTAGCGAGCTAGTGGACTGTATTGCGGCGTAAATATGAAGTAAGCGTGCGTAACTTGCTGATTAGAACTAATAAATGATATGCAAGAGGATGGATAAGGATCAGAGACGATCTTCACCTATCCGAGCGATAGATAGGGCTTGTACAAGAAGTGGTAGCTCTAGGAAGAACTGAGGAAAGAGGTTGGCCCACAACTGAGGTATAGGAGTGCGGGACGGTAGGCGAGGTGAATTAAACCAATAACTTGTAGCAAGTCAAGTGTCAGCACAATTACTGCACGATTATAATGAATAAATAATGTAAAAGCGACTTACGTTTATATAATGTAGTACAGATCCGTAATGAATATGCGGTTAGATACCTTACAATTCAGCGTACTATTGTGTAGTTACTGAGAGCTTTCAAGATGCGTGTACTTCAATTAACGTAAGCTGGCTGCTGCTGCGGTGTGTGTCTGGAGCTATGCGTGAATGTGTATAGATCGTCAAATCTTCAACGAGTGTTGAGCGAGAATTAGTGTTAATAAGCTTCCAAAACAATTAATAAAGCACAAATAAAGAAAAGAATCTGCAACTAAATATGAGAATAAATGTTGCAAACACAGAAATGCGAGTGTAAATGAGAAATGCGAGTGATGCGACAATAATGTAAGCAAAGTACATAAAATGCGGAATAATGATACTGCAAGCGCATAGAATTGGAATAATTCTATGTGTAACAAGTATACAAGCGTTTGTAATTGTAAATAATAACATGTAAATCACAAAGAAACAAAATATGTTGTACTTCCCTGTATATTTGAAGGTTATTTCAACACGTGGTCGATCAACTATGCGGAATGTGATATCTTGTAATTTACAATTAGTTAATCACAATTAATAGTAGAAATGATATGATTCTGCGTAATATGTGTAGAATAGCGAATAAAGCGAATATAATTTGATATAATAAGCAGCGTGCTAAAAGCGAAGCGTATATAAAATCTTGCGTTTTCAAGCGAGCGATATATTTCAATGCGTGTTGTACAGAATCACACTGCAAGTCGTTCGTATAGCGAATAACGTAGCATAACTTGAGTGTTTAGTACAAACGACGTAGAATATAAATAATACTTGCGGCGGATGATATTTGATGAGATGAAATGTGCGTTCTTGTTCAACAGCACAGCGTGGAGATGTTGACTCGTTCACGGCCGGAAACGGACTCTTTTGAATGCTTGCGGATGCGAAGCGAAACTAGTACTGAATACGTGCGTCTTACGAAGCTAAGATAATGGTATGAAATGTGATGTGATTTGTACGCGCTAGTTGCCAACAGATGGCACTGCGGTCTTAACATGTTTGACTGATAGCGAAGCGTAACTTGAAGGTTAAGTCAGACGCTTATATGTCAGCCACTTGCCAACAGATGGCAATGCCTGGTCTGAACAAATACTATTTATTGAAAGAACGTTATAAAAAATTTATTTAAATGATTTTGAAGCTATACATTTGCGTGGACGTTTGATGAGTAATTAGAGTGGAATGATTGAGAGTGTTTTGCGTGAGCGGAAGTTTTCAAGTATGAATGTGGACAAAGCTAAAGTTGCTTGTTTGGATAGGGATGTTTAGAGGAAACTGATTTCGGGATAATGAAAAGCGTTTGTGCTACAACATTTTGGATACATGGCATGATTGTGTATGTATGTATTATACTAAAAATGATAAATATAAAAATGTAAAAATTTAATATTTTTAAGTGTTTATTTGAAATAATAAAACAGTACAAAAAAAAAGATAGCAGATCATTTTAAAGTATCACAGAAAACAATACGAAAAAAATATGAAATACATAATAAGTAAATGAAGTAAAATGGAAATGACATATGAGTGATTAAATTAAAATTAAGTTCTATTGCTCTATTTTAGTTTTTTTTTTTAATAATGACCATCATAATGACCATCATCTTGTTGGTAATAATCCTGATGCTGATGGAGTTGTTCTTGCTGTTCGAGTTGTGCTTTGGCTGCAGCTGCGAAATGTTGAATCTTGGCGAATTCTACTTCGGGCGTATCGACTGGTTGATGTCCGTAAGCTTGCTGAGCCTGAGCAGTTACATGCGCGTGGAAATGTTCGACTTTGGCTTTTTGTACCTATACATTCCAAATTATCATATTATTTTCACTATTTCACTAATTGGTGTGAAAATGATATTTTTGCATGTCGCCAAACCAAATACTAATATATACAGGGCAAAAATTGATGACTTTTCTAATGTTTTAATTGTTTTATCTTATCTAGAAGAAAATAAATAATTTTTAAAGATCTAATCATATTACAAAAAACATCTAATTCAAGAATAGATATATTTATATTTAGTATATTCATCTGTAATGTAATATTTTTTCAAGTTTGTCGAATATACCTATGTTTTTATCCATTCTCGTTCGTTGATCTACCTTGCAGTTTCCGATTATTTATTTAAACTTTATTTGAAATTACTAATTTTAATAACTAATAACAATAAAATAACTAATTGTAATACAATAATTCAGACAGTCACAGATTCTTATTTTTATTTATTAAATTGAACAATTTTGATGTAAATACAAGAAATTTGATATTGAAATAATTAATGTTATTAGAAATATTATTTAATTAAATAAACGAATCATCTGAAATTTTGTCATCTAATTAGATTTAAATAAAATAAATATTTTTTTCTGAATGAAAACATTGCGAAATATAACGACTCATCATTTGTAAAGCCTGATTTATTTATTTTTTTTCTATCTACATGCAAAAGTTTAACATTGTCAACTATTTTAGTCAGTTCCCAAGTATATTTACATATAAAGAGTTGCATCAATATATTGATAATTAATTTTAACTTTGTATAGTATAACAGGCTAATTTCACAATTATATTTATTCTCTTTTGTTATGTATTCAAATCTATGATGATTTATATATATTTTTTTCTTTGTATCATTAAATATTTCTCTGTAATAGGAATGTAATTAATTCTGTTGAGTAATACAAATTATTATTATTATTATTATTATTATTATTCTTTTAAATTGATTGAGCCGCGCAACATCGAGGTCATATGCGGCAATTATTATTATTATTATTATTATTATTATTATTATTAAGAATTACTGAAAAAATCGCATAATTTCATCATCTTATTTCATTAAAATATTATTTAAATAACTATCAAAAAACTCGGTAAATAAATTTTTGCAAAAAAAATCAAAATATTTTTTTAATAAATTATAATGTATATTTGTCAAGTAGTTATACCTCAAAAGTATCAACTGGTCCACCAGCATGAGCATAAGCTGGATTATGCGCACGCAATTTGGCTTCATCGTGAGCGGCTTGATGTTCTTGTTTGGCAACTTGTACTTCGGGTGTATCTAGCGGTGCATCAGCATGTGCCAAATGTGGATTGGCAAGACGCAATTTCGCTTCGTTATAAGCGATCGCATGATGGTATTTAGCCAATTGTACATCGGGCGTATCAATAGGACCCTCATCCTCTCCATGTCCACCACTGAAGAGACGTGCTTTCGCTTTAGCATGTTCGGCAAAGTGTACAGCCTTAGCGGCAGCTACATCAGCAGTATCATGAGGTACGCCATGTGGACCAATTTCGCCATGGCCGTGAGCTAACGCTTGGATCTCATTTTGAATAGCCGCAAGACTGTCGTAACCAGCTGATGCAGCAGCCAATAAACACGATAAAATTACCTGTAAAAAAACCGGCGGTCATTATTAGCAGTTATTTACAAATAAACGAATCTCACTCGTAAGAAACTTCCGAAATATCGTTTATTAGAGAGATATATTATTATACATGATATACAAACGTAATTGCGCTAGTATACTATTTCGTATTTAGCTTGAGATTGACATCACAAACAAGACTAAATGAATCAAGTAAAATTTTTAGGGGTAAATTACGCCCATCAATGAAATCGTTTGATTTCTTTAATATTAATCAATGATTTAAATCAATTTTAATTAATTATTTTTTAACTAAATTTGGATTCTAATAATTATTTAATTAAGATATTTAGCTATATCTAGTATAAAATAAATATTAAAACAAAAATTTATAAAATATTGCCGGCCAAAGTACCACACCGTATGATCAATTAAGTAAACATAAACAACCAAAATAATAATGAAATATGTAATATTTTTGGTGGTCGCAATGCACTCTTCCCCGTGCATCATCAGCGTTAGTTAAAATTTTGTTGGTTTATGCTTGAACAATCTTAAATGAAATGCAAATGTTATATATGCCTAGAACAAAGATATTGTATATTATAGTTCTTACGTTTTCTTTCTAATATTGCAAACAACAAGGAAAACATTATTGAAGATACTAATTGGTAGAAAATAAATGGATATATTATTTGTTTCTATCTTTTTTTTCTACTTACTGAATAATAAAGGGCGCTATAAGAGCTTTTTTAAGGAAGAAAGAGAACGTTTCAAAAAAAGTTTGTGATTTCTCATACGATAGATTGTGACGTCAGTCTCAATTCGGAAAAAATACTAAAGTATATACACTAGTGTTACCAGTACCAGTAAAGACAATTAATATTCTCGGATGGTAATTTTTGAAAAATACAATGCCCTTTATTAGCAGATTTATAATATTTTTGCCAGTAAGCTGTGCTTGCAAGAATATTTAAATTATAGTTTAGAAAAACAATGGGCTGTAGAATGTACTAAGTTAGTTTAATTGGAAATATTTATAACTTCAACATGTAACCGTTAGACTCTTAAGCCTAATATAAGACAGATGACATGTATTTGCAATTATAGAACTGTCCTGCCAAAGGTAGAACCCTTGACAGCCCTAATATAGAAAAGCAGTACAAATTTAATCCATAAAAATACATTCAATACGGCCGTGAAAGCCTGAAGATTACTATTACACTCGAATTTATTTAAAATTGACTAAAAAATACATATTTTCTATGATCTTCCTCAATGATCAAAATTTAACTGTATACATATTGTCAATCTGGAACAGAACTAACATATCTCGACTATTTTAGTTTTGAGTTAGAATGGTTTAAATTTAAATGATCAAAATTTAACTGTATACATATAAAGTCATAGTAGAAAGAGAACTAGGCTATCGTCATTTTTTAGTTTTGAGCTAGATTGATTTAAAGTTTTCTTATTATTATCAGCTTTTTTATAGAGAACATTTTCACATAAACCGACATATATCGGAATTAAATACGTTTCGACGAACTCAACTATAAGAGAACTTAGAATAAGAGAACTTATAAATAAGTTACTAGGTAACAAATAAGTAACTAAATCATCATTTTTTTTTACTTGTTACCTAGTAACTTGTTTCTATGTTCTGTTATTTACTATAATGTCATTTGTATCATTTATCCTGATGAAGACGGACGTTAAGTTCATCGAAACGTCGATTACAAATAAATATTAATACAGAACTTTAACCAAAAGCAGTTTTATTTTAATATAATAAGTTCTGAAAAAATTTTTACTATGTTAAAATATACATTTTTATTATACTTTATCCATAAATATCTCAATATGACAAACAAATGGAGATAGGCTAGTTCTGTTCCAAGCTGATGATAATTTAAATAGAATGAAAATTTTCGTTTCTAAATTGAGTTCAAGAAGTCTCTGTATAAATAATATTAACATAATGTTCCTAATAGCTTACAATCCAATATTGAATCATCTTAATTACGAAATATTGAAAGAAAAGTAAGTCTATTATTGAAATAATATAACAACTAAAATGCTAATTACGATTAGTCAATTAAACTTCCTTGCATGTACGATGCGATTCGCTCGGTTGATTCATTAAAATAATAGGTAACTTAGTTAAAAACAGAAAGTAAAACAGAATATATAAGTATGTTACAAAATTTATTTGATTCATTATCTGTCTATTTAGTTGATTCACTGGAGCATATATCTTTAACATAATAATGCACACGGCACACGCAACATCATTACAATTTAAATGAAAATTATGCACGTAAGCAAAAACACCTACGAGTATATGTTCAAATTAACAAATTTCTAATTTATGTGCTACTTTTTTATTTAATTATATCAACAATATACTAAACATTTGTTTCAAAACCAGCTAATTTTAGAATAATTTTTATTATTTATTCAAAAAAATTTAATATCAATTTAGCTTTCACTAACAAATATCAAATAAAAAACATACTTATTAAATAAAACAACACTTTTAATCAAGACAAATTAGAAAATTCAGGCAGACGTAAAATAAATTTTGTGTAATTCGAAATCCACTAACAATAAATAATTGGAAATATTTACAAAAGTAGTTTATATTATTGTCGATACTTACTTAAAATTTCATGTTAATATAGATATTTGAACCGATTTCAAACTTTGACCTCATCTTATATATGTAAATTTATAATTATATTGTACGTATAAATCATTAAATTGTAACTATTATCTTAAATTTTAGCTCAATATTTAATATAAGACACAATAATAACAACTTATATTTTGAATTTTTTCCTTTTTAGCACGTTTTTTAAAACTCGCTTTCTTTCCTATTTGTCTGTGCGAATACAAATTTTGCAATCAATTTTAAACTAACTTTCCGATGAGCTAGAGACTTGAAACTTTAAACATAGCTCTAAACTGGATGACAATGTAATATTAACTAATTAATTAGTAATATTAGAAATATTAAAATAAAGTTAATTGATTAACTTAAATAATTATAATTATATAATTATAATTCTTAAAATATAATTAATTAAATTAATTAATTAGGTTAAAGTTAAAGTTAAACCAGACTAAAGCAGAAAGCAGAAAATAATTATTTAAATTTAAAATAAAAAATTTATATACCACGTTTTTAACACGCACTAAAATGTATAAAATAATTTCTCTTAATCCCCATACAAATTTATAACCCCATACAGAAAAACGTAGGGCAACGACAACTACTCCCTACACTCCTTACTATTATCTATTACGTTTTTCTGTATGGGATTATAAATCTGGGGCTAGGATAAATTATTTTATACATTTTAGTCCGTGTAAAACTTGGTATATTAACTTTTTTTTTAATTTAAATAATTATTCCATATCTATATATAATATTTTTATTATATCTAACATTTTTAAATCAATATAAAGCTATATAAAATTCTTAAAAATTACAATAAATAATTTGAAATATATGTCAAACAGTGCTTTTAATTGTAAGTACTTTTAAAAAGGAGTTGGGTACGAATACAAGCAATTATTTTGATTTTTATTTTAAGGAAAAATTCTCAATTTTTTTCTGTTTTTAATGTAACACATTTTTTTATTGTCGATTAAGAATTATTCGTTATAAGTCTTTAATTTAGATATGTGATTAATAGTCGATTATTGAATCAATTTATCAGTGTATATATAAGTTCCCGTAATTGATATAGATGGGCTACATGCTTAAGAAGCTGATTACATAATTTCTTAACAATTTTTGCTTGCATTATCAATAGTGCGGATCGTGAGCCCATAGCCAAGCAAGAGATTTACAGCTTATAGTGGGTTTCAAACAACTGATACGCAGCCGATGTCAGTTCAGTGGTACAAGGTTTTAATACGAGAAATAATATTTTTATTTAAATTTTAGTGGGGAGCGCAGCGTGAACCAGAAACCTTTGGAATCCAACATACTACCATTGACCTACGACTGCCTGTAAATCAACTTATATTTCATTGAAATATTTTAAATTTTCGACAGCTTCAGAAAATGTATGATATAATTAATTATAAATTAAAATTATTTTTAAAAATGTATGTTAAATAAGAGGTCTTTTTTATTTCACGTAACTTTAGCAATTATTTTACACTGAAATATAATAATACTGGAAAGGGTGCTGATATATCTCACCAATAAATGGAAAGCGTTCCAAGACAAACTGATAGCAAAGGGGCCATCTGTCTCCTTCTAATCCTACTGGGCTCTTTTCATGTGATATACAGTCCAAACCGAAAGATATTCCCAATATATATATATATATATATATATATATATATACATTAAGCAGATTTATAATTAAACCATTTTACCATTACTTTATTACAAATATGATCGTTTATTTTTCTTATGGCATAACAATGTTTAAAATTTCCATTAACATTGCTGCTGTTTTAATTTAGAGGTTATGGTTCATTCGCGATTATTTTATGATAGGAGAATTTTAAAACGGAGTGTACGACAGAAACAGGTAGCCCCTTCAGTTCGTTTCTCTCTCGCTCCGACTATCGCAGCGTGCGTTCCAGTATTTTTATATTTCAGTGTTATTTTAGTTTATAATCAATTATAATTTATTTTTTTTCCGAAAACTCGAAATATCTCAATAAAGTATATAAATTGACTTAATAATCACTTAATTTTCTTCATTTTAACACGTTTTTATTACTTCGCTTTCTTGTCTGTCTGCTTTTTTGTTTGTTCGATACAAATTTTGTATTCAATTTTAAACTAACTTCCCGATGAGCTAGAGATTTTGAAACTATAAACATAGCTCAAAACTGGATGATAATGCAATATTAACTAATTAATTAATCAATAATATTAGAAATATTAAATTAAAGTTAATTAATTAACTTAATTAATCATAATTAATAAATTTAATATTATTAAATTATAATTAATTAGTTTCAAGTTAAAGTTAAACAAGACTAAAAAGCAGAAAATAATTATTTAAATTAAAAAAAAAAATTAAATATACCACGTTTTTAACACGGACTAAAAAGTATAAAATAATTTCTTTTAGCCCCATACAGATTTATAACCTCAGACAGAAAAACGTGGATCGCATGCAATAGATAATAGTAAAGAGTGTAAGGAAATCGCTGTCGTTTTTCTGTATAAGGTTATAAATCTGTATGGGAAGCTAGGAGAAATTATTTTATACTTTTTAGTATGTGTTAAAAACGTGGTATGTTAAAATTTTTTATGTAAATAATTATTTATTGTTACACCTAAATCCTTTGTCACAAGAAGCATAATTCTTTAAAGCAGCGGTTCTTAACCTTTTCTTTACCATGGACCCCCCCCCCCCCCATTAGATATGTTTTGTTGCCATGGAGCATCAAATTTTAACTCAAGATTCCAAATGTTTATTTAAAGTTTAAAAATCATAACATTTGGGGATTCCCTATGATGACATTGCAGGCCCTCAAAAGTCCGTGTACCACAGGTTAAAAAACGCTGCTCTAAAGAAACGACGTGTTAAAATGGGTAGTAATTTAATTTTTGCAAAAAGTATTAGAGAAATTGGACTACTACGCATTTTTACACTTTAATAGATAAAAATACAAAAGTAATAAGAGCTAATCACAAGTTCATACTCGTAATATAAAATAATTATTCAAAGTAGCTTCTTAATTTCCAAAAAATCAATGGCCCATATTTATAGCCCCTTTTAGAGCACTTTTAGTTAAAATCAGTCAAGATTTCAATATTAATTATTGCTTTTATTATGTACCTATCAAATATAAACTATTTTAATAGATTTAATATTTTTATTATACTAACCCCCGTATGCATAAACATTCGTCAAAAATAACTATCAGTTATTGTTGGATTCCGTAAGAAATCTTTCTATGTATATTGCAACGAAATTTCTTACAAAATGCAAGAATTTTCAGTTTAACGAAGTGTTATACATACAGGCATTAAATATCTTAAAATATAAATAATGCTAAAAACAGTTCCAGTATTTTTTAAATAAATGATTTAGAATATACGCACTTTTATCTAAAAGTACTCTAAAAGGAACCAATATTTCAGATAATAAAATATGTTTATCATAGTAAAAAACTTTTTAGAACTCATTATATTAAAATAAAAGGCTTTAGTTAAAGTTCTGAAATGTGTTAATTAAAATTCGACGTTTCCATACAATATGCGTTTTAATTCTTTTATTTTAAAATATTTTATATTAAAAAATAACTTTTAAAAAAATAAAAAAAAATAAATTTTAACATAATAGAAAATCTTTCAAAATTCATTATGTTAAAATAAAAATGCTTCAGAATTAAATTCTGTTTAAATTTTAATTAAAAAACGATGTTCCAACATACTTTATGTATATCATCATCAGGAAAATAAATTATACAATTAAATATTGTATAATTTTTTCCTGATAATTATATACGTAGAGTCTATTGAAACGTCGTTTTTCAATTAAAATTCATACAAAACTTAATCTTAAAGCCTTTTTATTTTAAATAAATTTCTATATGCATTATCTAACACAAAAGACACAAAATTTTATATATATTTTTTTTTTGAATAATTCAAATTTGCAGTACACATAAAATTTTATGCATTTTTATAAAATATCATTAAAAAACATCTTACTTTTAATTCACTGCTTCAATAAATTAATTTCCTTATATATCTATATCAGCAATATACGTATACACATATTAATTACACTCATGTTACATATCCATTTTTGTATTCAAATTTTACCAGTTTTGAAATTTCTAAAATTTGTTCATCATATATCATTCTTTCCTATATTATTATATTATTTTTTTATTATAATTTTTTTTGTAATACATATATTTTATTACACAATTATAAAATGCATAAACTCAGACAGTCAATGATGTATGAGAATATCATAATTAATACTAATTTATATAATTATTGCCCAATGTAACATAATTAACTTTTCATTTATATTTATATAAAAAAAATTATTTTTTAAATTCTATAATGTTTACTGAGCTTTTCATTTCCGTTGTTAGTTTATTTTATGTCTTTTTTTGTAATTAAATGTGGCTTTAGCATCGTTATTATTTGAAATTTATAATATTAGATGTAAAAATATATATTAAAAGTAGAAATACTATTCATATTTGATAAAAGATAAAAGTAAATATTTATTTAAAGGCAACAAATAAAAGCACTTTTTCATAAACAAAAGAGGTGGGAATACGGGCCATTGTTTTTTTTACAAATAATTGGTTATGTTTTAGTATATTGTTTATTGATTTATATGGAAGAATATGTTTTTCTGTGGTTATTATTTGATCTGAGTTTATATAATTTATTAATTATTTTTAAGATTTTATTTGTATTTATTCAAAATATTTCTAATAGGAAAATTATTTCAAAATAGAATTATAAATTATATAGATCTTTCACTTCAACTTCACATGACTGTAATAAAAACTATTTATTATATTTATCTATTAATTCACAAATATTTAGTGCAACCAATGAAGAATATTTGTATATGTACCTATAATCTTAGGATAATCAACACTTATCTTCCAAAATACGTATTTAGCGTTTTAATTTTGTGGTTTAAAGAATTTATTCTATCATTGACTGTTTTTGGGAAGTACCCGTGAGACTATTTTGACTACTTATTTTTGTATATTAAAATAATTTAACGTTAATCGCGATATATTTACCAAAAATTGCATGATGACGTAGGTGGTGTTGTTTCGGTGTTATAATCAACCTCCTCGATGCGTGCGTCAGCGACTTATAATAGTATAAGTTGAATGGGGTTGTTACGTAGCACCAGGACTGTTGATGACAACGAACCACTACAGTCTTCTGGAGAAACTTTCCACACTTATATAGTAGATATAGTATCGTGCACCAATGAACATGAGCACACTTGGGGCTTGGGTGGGGTCTCGATTCATCTTCAAGGTCACTCTCACACTGTGACGTTATCATAGGCTATAGTCTGTCTTCACACCAACTTTTAACGGTTTTATGCGAAATTTTTTGATGATGAAACCATCGTGCCGTGATATGCTCCGATTGCCAGACGATATAGCTTCCGGCATTTTATTTATGTATACAGTACATGCCTTGATACATCGATTTGCAAATTTTTGCTACAATTATACTACTATTAGCCTATCTAATGCAATTCATTTATGAAGGCTATACAGAATCTTTATTGAAAATCTTTTATATATATTATATACAAAACTAGACAAATTAACTTAAAAGAAATTAATTCATAATTTATATAAGTATATATAAAATATAAATTTACGACTATATTATATTATATACGATTAATTTTCGATGAGAAGGTAGTCGAAAAGGGTAGGTGTTCGAATTAAACTCTCATTAAAAATCTTGTGTCAAGCTTTCGGTGGCATTTTTCACCTTCTTCGCGACATGTTCTTTTTAGGAAATTCGGAAAAAAATACATAAAAATTAATACAGCAATCATAAAATTTACAGAATATAAAATTCATAAAGTCGATAATAAAATAATAAATAAAAGTAACTGAGTAATTTGTTAATGAGAATCAATATAACAAAGTTGTAATTAAATATTAAAATAAATAACAAAGTAATAAGAAATTTAGTTGTTTTCTCCTCATTCAAATTTTTCTTTTTAAGAATATTCGAGAACAAATTGAGATGTAAATACTTGTTGTACAGCGAACTGATATGTACATACATACATACATACACAATCACGCCATGTACCCATTAGGGTGTGGCTCACGCAAAACACTCTCAATCATACCACTTCAACTACTCATCGGGCGTCCTCGCAAACGTATACCTTTAAAATCATTCATATAAATCTTTTTAACCAAGCATTCATTAGACATTTGCTTAAGATGTCCGAACCATCTCAACTGACTAACATCAATTTTTGCTACAACATTTTCCTCAATTTCACACTCATCATACATTAATCTATTTTGAACTGATAATAGGTATAATTTGAAATATCCATCAAATTTCAAATTACAGGAAAATAAGTACAAAATAAATTAAGTAAAAAGTCTTAATATAAATATAGGTCTACAAATAAACCGCTTTCAAGATATCTCATATTTTTTGTTATAACATTTCCTTTAAATTACACATTTACTGTTTAATTTTTTTAAAAGATATTCAAAATGTCCTTCTTCCACGTCCACATAAGTTCTACCCCTCAACCCTTTTACAAATGTCCAGTGTGGAAATGTGTCTTGAATTATCTAGCGAGCTTGCTCTTCAAGATTATTTACAGGTAACGAGTACACTAAACTTTTAAGATAATCCCAAACAAAAAATCTAAATTTGTTAAATCAGGATATCTATGTGACCATAAAATGAATCTTCCGTATCAACGGCTTGTCTACGCCAATGCATTGGGACCAGGGGTGTAGCCAGGGTGGTGTTATGGGGGGGGGGGGGGTTAACCCCCCCCATACAAGAACCTGAACGACCAAAAACATACGTATGTGAAATATGAAATATGTTATTTTACTTTCATTTTTATAAAAATAATTTTTATTGCTCTTTATTTTTTATACAAATTATAATATTATCTTTATTGATTAATATTAGTAACCCCCCCTCCCATGACAAGTTTCTGGCTACGCCACTGATTGGGACTCACAATTAGGTAGGTGCCCAAATGTTTTGCGCACATTTTTATGTGCCTTTATATAATTTACCAATTTGCAAATAAATGAAAACCCATTGTAAAAAAACATTTTAGTAAACTAGCACAGAATTTTTGCAGTGTGTTAAATTGCTAAAAAATAAAATTGGAAAACTTGAAACAATTTACAAGTTTGCTGAGCTGGTTATCGTAAAATAAACATACATACAAACACAATCACGCCATGTACCTAAAAGGGTGTGTCACAAACTCTTGCCAATATCCACATCCCTATCCAGATAAGCAACTTTAGCGCCATCCACATTCATAATTCCTCTCATACATGCTCTTCTATTCTTACTATTTAGAAACTTTCACTCACGCAAAACACTCTCAATGTTACAACTCCAACTACTCATCGGACGTTCACGCAAACGTATAGGTTCAAAATCATTCATATACATTTTTTTTAAACAAACGTTTATTAGACATTCGCTCAACATGTCCGAATCAACTTAACTGACTTGCACCAACTTTTGCTGCAACATTTTTTTCAATTTTTTTCAATCATACACTAATCTATTTCGTACCCGATTTTGAACTATTTCGAAAAATATTACTTCTATTATATAAATGCTAGTTTCTCTGATATATATATATATATATATATATATATATATATATATATATATATATATATATATATATATATATATATATGGTGTTCGTTCGGAAGGCAGCCATAGAAACTTAACATAGAAAATTGACAATATACAAAATACTTTTTTCTCGAGTTGAAATTAGAAAAACTATCATGAGGAACATGTAGGTAAATAGTAAAAATAACAATGTCCAAAAGTTGAAAAATTGAAACCGCTCAATTATTTACCATTAATATTTAAAAAAGTTACATTTTAAATAAATTATTGAATATAATCTTTATTTATAACATATTGCAAAATCGCGCTGTGTACTGGCATATACCAAAATATTAAACAAAATAATTTTTATTTTAATAATCGCATAATTAGAACGCCTATAATTAAAAAAATTAAATACCCCTAACTAATAATAGCTAATTAATAGTTATTTATTAATATTTTTAAATATAGTTATAACAATATTGATAAGTAACATTTTAGCTGTATTATTAAATAAATATTAAAATTTATAAAACAATATAATATATAAGTAAATCACTTTACATTTAAATAAAATTTTAGTACAGTGGTACCTCGGTGTACGTCTGCTTTATAAAACGTCCAATTCGGAGTATGTTCTGTTTGGGTGAAACAAATTTTGCTCGGTATACGACTTAATTAAATTATAAGCGCCATCTATAAACAAGTAACTTTATTCTCTACACTATTCAAGAATTTATATTGACATCATTTGGTTTGAAACTTTGTAATTTCTTCCTTTTGATTTTAATTTTTAAGTAAAATTTTAATATTTTTATTAATCATGAGTTGCAAAAAGGCAAATGAAAAGCAACATATAACTAAAAAATTATTTTACAACCCCCATTAATATACCATATCAAGAGGAGTTTTTTTTTTTTACATGAGAACGGATTAATCATGTTTACATTACTTCTTATAGGAAAGGTTGGTTTGGTATACGTTCTATTCGGTATAAGTCCAAACATCAGGAGCGGATTAAGGTCGTATACCGAGGTTCTACTGTATTTATTTTAAATAACAATAAAAATACGTTCTTGTATTATATATATTATTTACAGGTATTTACATATATATATATATATATATATATATATATATATATATATATTAGGGTGTCCCTTAAAAGGGGTCAAATTTTTTTTTTTCTTTTCTCCCCCTAAATCGTTTTCAAATATGATAAAAAAAATTATAAAAATACTCCCACATTTTTACTCGTTGGTTAAGTGGCCCCCCTAAGCCCATATGTATTTTGATAATCGAGCTTATAAGTGAATGTTTTCACTTATATTTCTAATGCAAAATACAAAAATTTCTATTGTGGTGCAAAATTAGCACATAATTAGTCCAAAATTATGGCATATTTTCTTCTTAATTTTGGCGAAGTGGGGGTGCCAACTATATGAAGCTCGGTAAATATTAATTTTTTGTCATAGTAGCGCCATCTAGAAAGGGTTAAAACTCAATTTTGACCTCAGATTTGTACTCAGCGAGGTGAAATACCTTTACATTTTTTTTCTGGAGTGATTTAGTGAAAACATTAATTTAATGAAAAATATTCACTTATAAGCACTATTAGCAAAATACATATGGGCCTAGGGGGGCCACTTAACCAACGAGTAAAAATGTGGGAGTATTTTTATAATTTTTTTTTATCATATTTGGAAACGATTTAGGAGGGGAGACAAAAAAAAATTTGACCCTCTTTAGGGACACACTAAATACATTAAAACAAATGCTATTATTACCTAATACAATTTTTCAAAATTTTATTCTTAATCGAAAAACACAACAGGTCTTAGGAAAAAGGTTTTTGTTTACGTTACTACACACATACGTATATTTATATATACCGGGTGTATACTTGGTTTATGCAATATAGGAAAAACAATGTTATTTTTTTAACATCGTAATTCCTGCCTCCCCGTTAGGTTTAGAGAAAAATTATAAGAGACAAAAATTATTTAGAATTAAAAACTACATTATTTACGCTTAAAATAATTGTGATATTACGTCTCAGTAATTAATTATTAATTAAATAAATATTATCAGTTTTCAGCAATATCAGACAGCCATGGACAAAACGCGAATGTATTTTGTTCACAAATGTCAGTGTATTGTCATTTAAATGCAAAAAATAACAAAATACATTCGCGTTTCGTCCATGGCTGTCTGATATTGCCGAAAACTGTTAATATTTATTTAATTAATAATTAATTACTGAGACGCAATATCGCAATTATTTTAAGGGTAAATAATGTAGTTTTTAATTGTCAACAATTTTTGTTTTTTATATTTTTTCTCTATAACTAACGGGGAAGCAGGAATTGCGATGTTAAAAAAATAACATTGTTTTTCCTATATTGCATAAACCAAGTATACACCCGGTATATACAGACGATTCCGCTTAATTGGCCTACCGCTTAATTGGCCCATCGCTTAATTGGGGCAGCAGCTTATTTTTGCCAAATCTCAAAGAACAGAAACCAAACCAAGAAACCAACAGTAAATTTACATGTTTAATTGGGACAACATTCCGCTTAATTGGGTCAGTAAATTTAAGATCACAGTACGTACATATTATGTTACAAATATTCACAAGAAAAAATATGTACAAAGAATTTAATATGATGCGCTTCATATCTTTTTGATTCACAAGATGGAAAATTATATTTAAAAAACTAGCAAATATCAATTAATTACATTAGTATCGGGCGCTGTGAACTTTATTCCCAACACATTCATTCACGTATGACCCAGTGCAGAGTAAATGTTGTGTCACAAAAGCAAATAAAGCCCACCCATATAACCGATAAATATTGTTCCTGGTATGATACGGGTTATTCTTAAAATTGCAAATGTACAGGCATTTCATTAGAAAATTTATAAATTTGCCGTAAATTTTGGATGAGGCTATTTATACATACGCAATTGGCTATTTTTACATACAGTATGTATACGCAATTGGCTATTTATACATACAGTATGTATACGAAATTGGCTATTTATACATATAGTATGTATACGCAATTGGCTATTTATACATACAGTATGTGTATTCAACTGGTTATTTATACATACGATATGTATTTGCAATTGGCTATTTATACATAATTTATGTACATGCAATTTGCTATTTACATATACTGATTGTATGTGCTATTATTACAATTAATATTTTGATAATAACTACACAATTATAAATAATTATAGTTTTATGTATTAAAATTTATATACAATATTGTTCAATAAAGTAATACATATACTATAAAGTATCATTAAATCAGAGAAATAAATATAAAGTAAAATAAAAATAAAGAAAAATAAATATATTATTTTTTATTCTGTATTTTAATTTTTTTTTGTAAAAAGTGGTCTGCTTAGTCTTTCTCTTCGGACGTCCTTTGGATTTAATTTTGGATGAGGCTATTTACACAAACGGTATGTATACGCAATTGGCTATTTATACATACTAAAAAAACAAAAATTTAAACCAACCTATTAACCTAACCAATTGCGTAAAAATACTGTATGTATAAATAGCCAATTACGTATACATACCGTATGTATAAATAGCCACTTTCTATAACTTAACTCTTATCAAGCTACTACACCTACAAAATGAATATAATTGCACGGCAGACGGCACTCATAGCTACTTTACTATCCCCAGCTGAAAAATTCATTTTAATACAATATTACAGGGGTGTTAGGTTTAGCTGAATGCATGGTTTTGGCGTTACTAACTTGTACACATGCTGTATGTATAAGTATAGCCAATTGCGTATACATACTGTATGTATAAATAGCCAATTGCGTATACGTACTGTATGTATAAATAGCCAATTGCCTATACATACCGTATGTATAAATAGAAACTTTCAAATTTTACGGACCCGCGCGCGCTCAAAGGTTAATGTTTACACTCGCGTCAGCGACCAGCGTGGTGCCGCGCCGGTCATTAAGACTGTGAGACGTGAGAGTCTACCCTGCTGTCAGTGCTGTCTCAATCGTTACGTATTCAGCACAGTTACCACTACACGTCGCGCGTGGAAGGTTCATTAAACTTACATTTTGTCGATTTTATTTAAAAAAATTTGACCCTTGCCAAGATGCCAAGAAGTGATATGTCACTTTCCAGTAAAATTGATTTGCTGGATATAATAAAAAGCCAGCCACCTAATACAAGTCAACGTAAGCTCGCTGAGATAACTGGTGTACCAAAATCTACTATATCGCGTCTCTTAGTACAAGAAAATCAACTGCGTAAGGAATTGGTATTACAAGAAGCAGAAGGACAAGCAGGAACATCCAAAAGAAAACGCGAGGGAAAGGATCCAGACGTCGAAGAAGCACTAAATCAATGGTTTTCTATTGTTAGTGGGCGAGGCATAAATATCAGCGGCCCAATACTGAAGGCGAAGTCAGAGGAGTTAGCTAAAAAACTGGCCCACAACGATTTCAAAGCAACTGATGGTTGGTTATCGCGATGGAAAGCAAGACACAATATAACATTGAAAAAGGCGCACGGTGAAAAGGGCAGTGCGGACAACAAAAGCGCCGATGATGATGATCCACCTGTGCCTGTCACTAACCAGGAGGCAAAAAAATGTATAGCCGTGTTACAGCGTTATTTTATGCAGGAAGGAAATGAAGGGAGCCCTACATACGCACTGAATACCTGTGCTGATTTTGTAGAATTGAAATGTTACTACACTTGACGTATTTTTGCATTGAATTAAATTGTATGTACCTATTTATTATTTTATTTTGGAATTTATTATTATTTTTGGTTGAAGTGCAGAACAGTCCCCCGAGATGTTGCTGTATTCACAAATATTGAAAAACCAGATTTGCGCATGCGTGAACAACGGAATGCGCATGCCTGGTGTGTATATAAACCGGTGAACCTCAAAATGTTTCATTAGTAATTTTATCGCGTTTTTTAACAAAATATCACTAAATATCAATTTCGTACGTTAAGACTTATGTTATGTTAAGAAGTCCGTTAGGTTAGATTAGGTTGTAGGTAGGAGTTGTGTTTAAAAGACCGTTAAGACACATTTAAAATCACATTTTTTTTCACATTTTGAGAGTCACTGGTTTTTCAATATTTCGGACACTACAGTGAATACAGCAACATCTCGGGGGACTGTTCTGCACTTATAACTTATTTTTTCTTAGAAGTTTATATTTTTCGGTTATATGTAATTTATAGTTTTGTCCGAGAGTTTATCAAATAAAATTATTGAAAGAAAAATATGGATTGTTTAATTTTATGTAAAATTCGCTTAATTGGGGCAGCCGCTTAATTGGGCCAAAATGCTCTAGTACCGATGTGTCCCAATTAAGCGGAATCGATTGTATATATAAATCTAGCTGAGCGCTACGCCCCATTTATATATCTACATATATCATAAATAAGGCTAAAAGATATTTTTGTGTTCAAAAAAAAACGCGTTATAATTAAAAGTGCAATAGGATTAAGGAGAAGGTATAAATACATTTATTTTTAATAACAATTTTTATTAATAACAATTTTGTAATCAATTACGTCAGATTTTATGTTTATTTATTGTTGATTTTAATAACACATTTAATTAATTATATGTAGGACCACATTTACAACTGATTTTGGATGTATATTTCAAATAATCAAAAATTTTGATTGAAAAAATCTGATGTAACGAATATGTTATATTCGATAAAAATAAAAGTTAAAAGAAGTGAATTTGTGTTCATTACATGCTTTTCTTAATTATGAGTTGTTTATTGTGTATAACTGACGCGTTTCGGTGGTTGCTCTTTTTAGAATGATTTTACCTAAAATGGGTTGTGAATATTTTATATTGAGCCGTATTTTTTACAGCACCAGGCTGGTTGAACAGCCCTGATCTAGACAGAACGTTAAACCAAAAGTTTTAATTATTTATTATGAGTTCTGAAATATTTTTCAATATTTTAAAAATATTTATTTTACCGCAATATGATTTATCTTCATAAATAAGTTATAGAAGATAAAAATATCTTGTAATTTTTTTGTAATAAAGTTATATGAAATTTGATTATTAACTTATATAACTAAAGAGAATTAAAAACACATTTGTTTAAAAAAACAAACTTATTATTTATGTCAATTAATTTCGATTTGTTCAATCATCAACAATGTAAAAATAAGATATTTAAGAAGCACTATTAGGTAATAAAAATATTTTTTTCTAGATTCGTCCGCGGCTGTTTGCAAAGTTGCAATGATGCAGACGCCTGCAACTCGTCACAATATTCTAAACATATCACGCCATTATTTTTATTACTTTTACTTGCACTGATATGTATTAGTTAGTCGTTCACCACATTAAAATGAAAATATTTCACTTTGGCTAACTTACCGGATCTCGTACTGCTTTAAATTACTTCACGTGCCTTTTATTTAGGATAAACGAAATCACTCTGTTTAACCCACAAAGCAAAAAAAAGAAAAATTCTAACGACTAATATTAAATTATATTAAAAATTAAATTATACTAACTATTAAATTATATAAGCGACTTTGAATCAACACAAGTAGAAACAAATATTGTACATTCAGTAAAACAAATTAAAAATAAAATTGGAAATAAAATGGACCATATCAATATCATCCACGTAAATATCAAAAGCATCAAGAAAATTTTTGATGAATTAACAATATTATTAGAACAACTCAATTATTGTTGTGACATCATAGTACTAACAGAAACAAGGAGTATATCAGACATTAAACTATACAATATAGAAGGATATAATCTAATTTATAATAATGGTAATTTTAATCAAAACGATGGTACAATTATATATCAGTTCTGAATTATTATATAAAACACTGATATTAACACTGGATGAAGTAAAAACCATTGAAATTAGTATTAAAAAATATCGTAAAAGTTATGATTACGACCATATGCAGACCGCCGTTAACTGATCCAAATACGTTTAATAATAATTTTCAAATGTATGTCAATAATAAAGCCAAAGGAGATGTGGAAATTATAGTCTGAGACTTAAATATTGATATTTTATCTGACACAAACTAATCAAACTATAGCCAAGAATATTTAGATATAATGAGTGAATTTGGGTTTATCTCTCTCATAAACAAGTATACAAGAATACAAAATAATTCTAAATCATATATTTATCAAATCAAAAATAAACCTGAAACAATGCACATCATCCATACTACAAAATAATATAACGGACCACTACATCAATTAATATTTCAAAAAATAAACAAGAGGTAGTTCAAAATAAAGTAAAGCATATAATTAATTATGATAAACTACGGAATCTGGTACATGAAGCACACATCGAAGAAAAAAATTTAAACAAAAACGCAGAAGATAGTACAAATATCTTGATAAATACAATAAGAGATGCTACGACCAAAGCAGAAAACACTGGATCACTAAAGGAATAATAAACTCTGTCAGTTGAAAGCAAGAATTATATACAAAATGGAAAAATGACATAACCAATGATGAAAGAAAGAAAGAATATATTTCACATCGAAATAAACTTACAACTACAATTAGAATAGCTAAAAATAAATATTTCATAGGTGATGGAAAAAACAACAAGAAACTATGGCAAACGTTTAAAAATCTAACAAACGGATATAAAGAACATATGATATAGAAGACACCCATAATTTTCACACACAACAAAAACAAAAGAAATACGTAGAGCAACTAAACAAAATTGGGAAAAAATCTATGGAATACACAGGGCCACGAGTGTTCAATTTGATTCCAAAACAATTGAAATATATCACAAATTTTAAACATTATAAAAATAAAATTAAAAAATGGATTCAAAAAATTAATTACAACGAAATCCATGAAATAATTGACAAAATTTCCTAAAACATATTAGAAAACTATTATCCTAATATAACACCCTGAGATCAAAAACGAACGAAATATTTAGTATGAGGAAAAACGTCATAGAAATTCACGAGAGCAAAAACGAATTAAAAAAAGCTAAGAAGAAAAATGCGACAATAAAAGTTCCGCGTAAAAATAGGATAAACGTCTAATTCGTTTTTACTCTGAATTTTTTTTGTGTCTTTATATAGTTGTAGTTGTAATGTCATTGCAACTTGTAGTTTGTTGTAATAGAGATAAGGATAAAAATGTAAGTTCCGGATAAAAACGAAATAAATGCCTAATTCGTTTTTGCCTGGACCATTTTGGTTGTTGCATTCTTGCGCGGAGTGTTTCATTTTTACTCAAATAATACTACTAAAATCAGTTTTGCCCTCATAAAAATTTTAACTTCTTGCTGAACAAGGTTTTTTTACATCGATTTTGTTCTGGGTGCGTCATATATAACTACAAATTAGTATTATAAGTCACTTACTGTTTGTTAAAACTTTTTGTTTTTTTTTTTTTTAAATATACCTTAGAATTTAAAACTCGCGCATAAGAATCAATTTCTTTTTGCGAGATTATAATATGTATTATACTTTATTTTAGATAAGTGTCATTACCATGTAAGGAAAAATATTATTAAACATTGTTAAAGACTGATTCATCTCTTTGTAAATTAATGTATTCTTATTCTTTTATCTTAATAAAATTATTATTATTATTAATAATAATCAGATGTAATGAAATAATCAGGTACTCCGTCCTCTGAGCTATCACAATTAAAACACACTTTTTCTTATTACTTTTTCTATTTGCCTACCACATCATCATGAATCGCTGCTAACAGATTTTTATTTTCATCGTTCATCACAAGTCAAAATAACGACGTTTTTTAATAAGAAGTAAATAGCTCTCATATCAACTATTTATACATTAACAAAACACGAGTACTGAATAAATATATTTAAATAAATGAAAAAATATATCATGTGCCTCTTAATATTAATTAATGAGCTTTAATGTAAAAAAATGAGATTATACAATCATGACATTTATTATTATAATTACATTGAATATTAAAGTATATAATAAAAATCTGCTTAACGTAACCACAATTCAAATTTATTTTAATTGATTTAAAAACCATTATTTTGGCTTTGTCTCTTGATCTGTAACATGACGGATATAAATTGTATCTTCCGGTACTGGATTCGGTGGCATTTCTTCTTCATTTAAGTACGAACATGCAATTGCAAGTACAGTACCTATATAATCAATTGATAAAAATTAATTTCAGAATTTATAGTAAATAATTTATAATTCATACCATTATGATTAAAGCTTAAAGATGTAATTGATGTGTTATACTGATGAAATTGGCATAATCGTTTTTTATTGAATCCATCCCAAATATTCACATATCCGTCTGAACCACCAGTTGCAAATGTGTTGTAATATGTATGGAAACTATAATAGAAAGGAAAAAAGCATAATAATGTTATGATTAATTGTTATAATAACTTAACGACACATAACAAAAGTAATTTAGTTACTAAATTAAAAACTTTACAATGTGAAAATTTATTACTCAAAACTGCAAATAATTGAATTTTATTTGCTAATAAAATTTGGATTCAATAATTCAATGTATTTCAAAATATTTTATCATCTAGTTAGCAATAAAGTAAAAACAATTAAATAAAAAAAAGTAAGATTCTGGTACTACTAAATGCCTCATCTTTTTAGCTATAAAATTAACAATCTAGGATGATGCAAAAGCAGTCATGAACCCTTTGCAATCAAAATAGAAAAACGGAACCAGCTACAACAAAGTTAAAATTTTTATAAACTTTTTGATTATACCTATAAACAGTTTCAAATGGATTTCACTGCTTTTGCATATCGGCTACTCATATACAGGGTGTAACAGAATAACTATTCCTAATTTTAACTGGAGTATCCTGGGCTCAGAATATGAAGATTTAATGCAAATCACTCAGATAAAATATGGCTCCTTACTGAGCTACAGGGTGTTTTATATAAAAATTTTAAAAAGATTTTTGCCCAGTACTTTAAAACTATTTGACGTATCCTTATCATACTTGGCAGAAAATGTAGGTACTGTACACCATACTAAATTATGTTAAATAAAAGTTTCTGGCTACTGCCAGTGGCGTACAACAGGGGCAAGTGAGAGGTTGATCCTTCCTAAATTCTACGCCACTGGCGGAATTGTCATTTTAGCACAATTTTTCGATTCTCCAATACTTGCTGTGCAAAAAATATACTCTTCCTTTGTAACGATAAAGTCACTGTTTTTCGAGATATTTAAAGTTATACATAAGCTGCAGCCTTGGGATTTTTTCAAAATTTGCTAAAAAAAATCTGAAAAAATTCAGTAAAATAGAGAAAAAAATTAGCTACATAATAACTAAGTAACTTTTTTCTCTAACTCATTTTGATTTGGCTGTAAAAATTATTGAAAATAAAAAAAAATAAATGCAAAAAATATTAATTTTCAATAATATTTCCAGCCAAACCAGAATGAGTTAGAGAAAAAGTTACTTAGATATTATGTAGCTAATTTTTTTCTCTATTTTACTGAATTTTTTCAGATTTTTTTAGCAAATTTTGAAAAAATCCCATGGGTGCAGCTTATGTTTAACTTTAAATATCTCGAAAAACAGTGACTTTATCGTTACAAAGGAAGAGTATGTTTTTTACACAGCAAGTATTGGAGAATCGAAAAATTGTGCTAAAATGACAATTCCGCCAGTGGCGTAAAATTTAGGAAGGATCAACCTCTTACTTGCCCCTGTTGTACGCCACTGGTAGTAGCCAGAAACTTTTATTTAACATAATTTAGTATGGTGTACGGTACCTACATTTCCTGCCAAGTATGATAAGGATACGTCAAATAGTTTTAAAGTACTGGCCAAAAATCGTTTTTAAATTTTTATATAAAACACCCTGTAGCTCAGTAAAGAGCCATATTTTATCTGAGTGATTTGCATTAAATCTTCATATTCTGAGCCCAGGATACTCCAGTTAAAATTAGGAATAGTTATTCTGTTACACCCTGTATAATATTTATGTTATCAAAATATTGTTTTGTTAAAACAATATTAAATACATACCTGATTGCGTTAACAGGATAAATTCTTTCAAGTCCATCTTCTTTTATTCGATGACATTTAAAAGCGTATTTTTTCTTTTGAACTTCGGGGCTCGTGTCTAGATATTCAACAGCAACTCTGCCTTCAATACTACTAAGAACAAAACCTTGTTTATTTGGAAAACATCGAATTGCCCTGGTTTGATATTTTAGACTTGAATCGCGTCGTTGATTGACATAAGCCATATTTCTTAGATCCCAAACAAGAATTTTTCGTCCAGCAGTACCGACTACTAATTTTTCACCGCATGTACTCATTGTGTACACTTTTTCGCCGCAATTATATGTTCCACTACAATGTGGAGTCCGAGGATCCCAAAGTTTGATAGTATTATCCCAGCTTCCAGTTATAATACCATTTATTTCATTACAATATTCGACACATCTAACTGCATTGTTATGTGTTCCAAGTACTGTTTCAGTAGTACTATTAAAATCGTACATTTTCAACGTATTGTCCAATCCACCGCTATACGAATGGACAGCATCCTGAAGTTAAGATAAAATTATATTAAGAAAAACAATAAATATCAACAAAAAATATTCATACCTGGAAACAAACATCCAAAACTGGAGAATCATGTGTATATTTATGTCTTAATGAGTTTGCTGTTACATCATATAGTCTTACAGAACAATCCCATGAGCCCACTAACAAAAACTGATTCGTATGTGGACCAAATTTAACAGAAGATATAGCATCTTCAGGAGGTGATTTAAGTTTGTATTCTGTTTGTGATTTTATTAACATTGTGTAATAATAAATAATTATATTAAATAATTTAAATAAATTATCAGCAAGAGCGTTTCTATTATCCGACAAACAGTTACGAGGTTATGATTATTTTGAAAATAAGACCGGTGTGAAGGTGTGAAATTACATGTAAATCTATGATGTAAATGACATTTGTGCTAACTTCACATAGTTGGCGCTCTTTTAAACTGCGACTAAATTAATATTTTTTTAAATATATTTAATAATTAATTATTTATAAAATTAGAAAGCATATGTATAATTAATTATTTAATAACAATATTCCATTATTTATAAAATTACAGACACTACAAACCAAACATGCAAACGATACAAACACAAAGGACATCTATGAGGAAAGTATAATATTAATTTTAAACTGACAGATGAAATGTAACCTACAATTTAAATAACAAAATGTCAAATTTAATGTCATATTCAGGTAAACATACGTAAAACAAATATAACTAATTAATAAATCTACATAAAAAATTATTTTAGTAAGAATCATAAAATTAAATCAAATAACATCACGAACATTAGTTCGTTTTACGAGTACAAAACCTGACATAGATTCGATAATTCGCGTCGATCATGCCGGTGAACTTGGCGCTGATAGAATATACGCGGGCCAAATGGCCGTTTTAGGTCATACCGCAAAAGGTCCAACAATTCACCATATGTGGGAACAAGAAAAAGTACATCGGGCAAAGTTTGAAGAACTAATCCGAAAGTATCGTGTTAGACCGACAGTTATGACACCGATTTGGAATGTAGCTGGTTTTGTACTAGGAGCAGGAACTGCATTAATGGGTGATAAAGCAGCAATGGCTTGCACCGTTGCTGTAGAAACTGTTATTGTTGAACATTATAACGATCAGTTGAGACAACTAATGTCTGATCCAGAAGCAAATAAAGAATTAATGGAAACTATTCAGAAATTTCGGGACGAAGAACAGGAACATCATGATACAGGAATAGATCACGGTGCTGAACAAGCGCCTTTTTATAATGCATTAACCGAAGTTATAAAAGTTGGATGTAAAACAGCTATTGCTATTTCCAAAGTTATTTAAATCTATTTTTGTAATTAGTATAAATCTAATAAAGTTTATCTAGATTTTATGTTTATTATTATTATTTTATAAGAACTATATGAACTTATTATGAAATAAATTTTATAAAACAAGTTTATCGTTTATCTATTTTTTTATTATAATTTTATTCTAACAATATATATATAAACATATTACATATTTTTACTTTTTTACTACTTTTCAGAAGTATATATTCATATGTTGGTGATATTAGTTACCGTCTATGGTTGTCTTGCTTATCTGCGGTTGGCAACATTGAAGAAATCATTATTTTATGTCAAAAATCCTATCATAATCCTATTATTCTATTTTCTCTATTGTTTGTATTTTACCTTTTTTTTCAAAAATAAGTATATAGTATATCTTATATTAATATGCCATCATAGTTTCAGTATGAAAATAAGATAATAAATATGTAATAATTCATGTTTTTTCTGTATACGTACTTAGTGCAATAATATTTTGAAATATAATGGAATCAAATGAAAGGTTATGCCGTTTATGTACAAAAGGAACATCAAAAAAATATGTTGATTTTGATGATATTGACAGCGATAATATGAAATATAGAGAAAAATTTAAACAACTTTTTAATGATTTGGTAATGACAGTGCTATATTCTAGTCAAAATTATTTTAATTAATATTAAAAAATTAATCAAATTGTTAGTTACAGGTAGTTTTATAAATATTTTGTTGCAGCTTTTAGAAGACAACAATAATTTATCGAATATAATATGTATGAAATGCTGCGAACAAATGAAAAATGCTTTAGATTTTAAAAAGCAATGTATTTCAGCTGTAAATTATTGGACGAAACAATTAGATCTTAAGAAAAATATGCAGGAATCGATAATAGAATTTGTAAAAACTGAATCAGTTTCATCCGAACTGAATCTTGCAGACGAATCTGATAATGGCCATTCCGATGATTTTCAAGACACGAATCTTGCAAGTTTGGTTAAAATTGAATTTTCCAGTCCAGATGATACGAATGACAATTGCAGTGATAGTGACATCACAAAAGAAAAAGCTTTAAGTAGCAAACCAAAGACGAGAAAATGTGTTGCTGCTGCTGCTGCTGCTGCTGCAAAACATAAGAAAAAAACGAACAAATTATCGAGTGGACCAACAAAAAAAAATACGAAATTATTTTCATCGATCATTGATCCGTCAACGTACGAAATCGATAATAAGAATAAGATTTTCAGTTGTAAAACGTGCTCGAAACATTTTACAGATCGAGATAATTTACGAAAGCATATGCTGCTGCATACGGGCATTAAAAATTACAGTTGCAAATTTTGCGATCGGAAAACGTTCACGAAGAAAGCATTAGTATCACATATGTTCGTTCATACGAGAGAATCGCCACATTGTTGTAACGTCTGTTTAAAGAAATTCGCAACGAAAAGCTCGCTGGATAAACATATGCGTTTTCATACGAACGAACGCCCTTATATGTGCGATATTTGCGGGCGAAAGTTTGTTCGCTTGCAGAATTTACAAAATCATCTATTGGTGCATACCAATGAATATAAATTTGAGTGCAAGCTATGCCCGAAGAAATTTAAAACGCAAGGCTCGCTCAAATTGCACACGGATATTCACAATAAGCGTACGTTTAATTGTGAGCTGTGTGATATTGTATTCCCGAGTTATAGTGCGTATTATTCGCACAAGAAACTGACGCATGAAGGCGATAAGAAATTTGCGTGTCACATCTGCGATAAGGAGTATCCGATGAAGAAGCTATTGAATCGACATATCAAAGTGCATACAAGTGAAACGAGTGTACAGTGCGAGCTTTGCTGTCGACATTTTGCGAGTCGGCAGGTGTTGAAACGGCACATGCGTACCCATACGGGGGAACGGCCGTACAATTGTGAGATTTGCGGGAAAACATTTAAGCATACCGATAATTTAGCTGTGCATAAACGGATACATTTCGGCGAACCGACTTATGAGTTTAAGTGCGAAATCTGCGGGAAAGGTTTCATGAAGATATATAATTTAGACAGTCATATTAAAAGACAACATACAAATTGACTGGATCTTATTATTAAAAGATATTGTTGTGTATTATTAATATTATTGTCATTTTATTTTCTATAATTATTGTAAATAAAATTTCTCATATTTAGACTGTGCTTAAAGCTGCCATCTCTTCATTATTCGTTCTTAGACTTCGGTTTTTACTGTTCCTTAGCCAGTCCGAGATTCCGTACTCCAGGTTTAGTAATTACTAACGCGTGTAGTAGGTAAGTTCAAGCGTTATCAAATGCCTCAATACAGAAATCTGAACTAGCAGTTCCTACAGCTCACGCAACACTAGTGCTCTGGTTTTCAAAAGATTCTCAATATTTTATGGTTTATTTATAAATAGTGGAATTATATTTCTCTTGGAAAGAATGCATACGTTGACCGTTGTAGTTATAATTCAAAGTATGATTTTAAATTGAATAAAAAATAAGAATATATTTATGTTTCATTAAATGAATAAATTTATAAATATTAACAATTTTTCTATGATCGTTTAAAATTCATTTCGAAATATCTAAAAAAATATTAGCATATTTTTTTAAAAATAGGCCAAAAAATTTCTGAATTTTGAAAAATATAAATTAATACAAAATATATTAAATATAATAGTTTTAAAAAATGATATATAATTTGTTATTGCATTAATAAACATTTCTTTCTTGTTATATAATAAAGAATCTTTCAGAACTCATTATATTAAAATAGTAAAGCTTTGGGTTTTAGTTCTGTATAATTTTTTGTGAAATTTCGATGTGAAATTTAATAAAAAATTATACAGAGCTAAAACCTAAAACTTTTAATTTCTTGTTACTTTAATTGAAATTGATATGTTACAAATTTTCATATATAAAATTTAGATACCTATGTCACTTTTTTAAATTAAAAACGCGTTATAATTAAAAGTGCAATAGGATTAAGGAGAAGGTATGAATTCATTTACTTTATATTATTAATTATAATGAACAATTTTGTAAATTTTTTATCAATTAAATCGTCAGATATTATGTTTATTGCCAAGCTTATATTAGCTCACTCTGTTGTCACGGTCATATCTTGTAACCAATTTTTAGACCACTTCCTATCATCTGATCTCACTGAAATTTTGCATGTAGTTTCATTCTAGGAGGCAACACAATATTTTAACAAAAAAAAGACTAAAAAGGAGAAAATAAAATATATAAAAAACTTTTTAAAACCCACGCTTATATTTAAATGCACTAAAAAGAGGAAAATAATTTTTTTCCTGGTTATTCAAAATTTTTAGAAAGAAATAGAAGCATGGAGCGCTTAATCATCATTGCGAAATATATAGTTTCCTGGCGCTCCACGCTTTTATTTCTTTCTAAAAATTTTGGATAACCAGGAAAAATTTATTTTCCTCTTTTTAGTGCATTTAAATATAAGCGTGGTTTTTAAAAAGTTTTTTTCTATATATTTTTTTTTGTTGATTTTAATAACACATTTAATTAATTATATATAGGTCCAATTCACAACTGATTTTGGATGTATATTTCAATAATCAAAAATTTTGATTGTAAGTCAAATGTAACGAATATGTTATATGGGTTGTGAATACAGGTTTTACATTTATTTATTTCAGGCTTTTAAAATAAACGCTGTTAAACACATTCAAAAAATCGCATTTTCCAAAAAAAGATAACTACTTATAATAATAATTATGATAATAAAGAACACGAGATAAAAATGAATAATTTATTTACAATAAATACAAATTAAATATCTAAATAAAATAACAATAAATAGGATTTTACATATAGAAAAAATAAATTATTAATAAAAATATCACTGCGTCGAATTAATTGAAGTAGTAGGATGTTGCTTTCTAATATGACTGTCTAAATTGTATTTCTTCATGAAACCTTTCTCGCAGATTTCGCACTTAAACTCGTAAGCCGGTTCGCCTAAATGAATCCGTTTATGTACAGCTAAATTATCGGTATGCTTAAATGCTTTCCCGCAAATCTCACAATTATACGGCCGTTCCCCTGTATGGGTACGCATGTGCCGTTTCAACACCTGCCGGTTCGCACAATGTCTACTACATATGTCACACTGTACACTCATTTCATTCGTGTGCACTTTGATATGGCGATTCAATAACTTCTTCATCGGATACTCCTTCTCGCAGATATGACACGCAAATTTCTTATCACCTTCGTGAGTCTTTTTCTTGTGCAAATAATACGCGCTATAACTCGGAAATATCACGTCACACACCTCACAATTAAACGTACGCTTATTGTGAATATCCGTGTGCAATTTGAGCGAGCTTTGCGTTTTAAATTTCTTCGGGCATAGCTTACACTCGAATTTATATTCATTGCCATGCACTAATAGATGATTTTGTAAATTCTGTAACATGACAAACTTTTTCCCGCATATATCGCACATATACGGTCGTTCGTTTGAGTGAAAACGTACGTGCTTGTCGAGAGAGTTTTTCGTTGCGAAATTTTTCAAACAAATACTACAGCTGTAGGGCGATTCTCTTGTATGGACAAACATATGCGATTCTAATGCCTCCTTTGTGAAGGTTTTTTTATCGCAAAACTTACAACTGTAATTCTTAATGCCCGTATGTTTCAGCATATGTTTTCGTAATGAATTTCTATCGGCGAAATTTTTCGTACACGTTTTACAAATGAAGATTTTGTTTTTATTATCAATCTCATATGTCGAGGGATCAATGATCGATGAGAATAGTTTCGTATTTCTTGATATTCTCGACGTTTTGCTTCTCTTCTTCTTATTTTTAACGCTGGTGCATTTTCTTACTTTCGATACGTTTGAGTATTTCTCTTCTGGAATCCATGTCATGTCATTATCATTGTCTGTGTCATTACTATCATCTTCTGGACTGGAAAATTCGGTTTTCACTAAACTGGCTATATTTTCCGTACTAGAAAATTCGGCTTTAATATCATCAGTTAAATTTGGTGGTGGTGAAGTGGACGTGTCCGGAAAGTCATCATCCGAATGATGACCATCATCGTCTGATTCGTCTGGAAGATTTGGCGGCTCCGGGCTAGAATGCGTTTCTGTTTTCACAAATTCGAGAACGTTATCTTGTAGAGTTTTCTTGTGATCTAAATGCTTAACCCAGAAGTCAATGGCAATGATGCATTGCTTTTTAAAATCGAAAGCGTTTCGAATTTGATCACAGCATTTCATACAAATTTTTCTCGGTAAATTGTTATTGTCTTCTAAAATCTACAATGAATACATTTATCAGTTGAATGAAAATATTTATTATGGTGACAAAGTATTTTTGCGTTTTAAAGTGACCCAATACAGAAGTGGAAAGTCAGAAATTTTTTATTACCGTCTTTGGAAGAAAACTAGCACAACTGGATGTTTATTGCTACCTAAATACGTCTTAAATGTAATGATTTAGTAATAAAAATAAAAGCGACATATTCGAAAATAGAAATAATGGTAGAATTTTTTAACAGAATTAGAAAAAAGTATTTTTGGCGCTTTTTAACAATAGTTCCAATAACATAAAAAAATCTAGTTATTATTTTTATGATAATAAAGTATTTAATTAAACTTGTATGATTAATAAAAATCGTAATAGAAAATAACTACAATTATTCTTAATAACATACATACTTGAAGCATGTATAAAATATATTTATAATCAAGATTTTTTTACAAGATATATAATACATGGACTTTTTTATTACGCAGATCAAAGGATGAATATAGTATTTGTTTAATTTTACAGCTTGATACCCCTGTACGAATAAAATGGACTCGCCACTGAACACAGAGACATCGGAGCAAATGTAAACATGTTTATAAACAAAACTTCTCTCTCTTCTTATTAATATAAGAAAACATTGTGTTGTGCTCTCCATCTATATTATGGTTGATCTGATTTTAAGTGTAATTTTAATAATGTATGTAAAAAATATATTAGCCCTTATTGTTAATCCCTTTTTGTCATTTCTTTCATATTATCTTTGCTGTTTCCTATTGTGGAACGTAGTTTCTTTTTAATATATTTTTCAATTAAAACAAAACTAAATAAAGCTCTTGGAAATAATAATACATAATCTTATATGGTTTTAGCTAAAAGAACTACTTAAAGGGCATATGAATACGTTCAGTAATATTTTATTATTATTAATTAAAATTAATTTGACTAGAACATATATACCTACCAAATCACTAAAGAGTTGTTTAAATTTTTCTCTATATTTTATATTATCGTTGTCAATATCATCGACATCAACATATTTTTTTGCTGTTCCTTTTGCACATACACGGCATAACCTTTCATTTGATTCCATTATTCTTCACAATATAATGCGCTGCAGTTAGTATGCATTCAAAAACCAGTTATAACATACAATATTTACATATTTTCATTTACTTGTTTTCATATTAGAAATTATTTTGAAAGCGAATAAAATAATATGAACTGTCTATTACTGCAAATACAAACAATACACAATTTTTGACAATAAAGTTCAATGATGCCAACCTTAGTTTAGATAACAAAACATAATTGTCAATCATGGCAATATTTTTTTTTTTTGATAAATATATGTTTTGGTGCGTATAGATGAAATTTTATTATTAAGATATTTTAGTTATTATTGCATAAAACAAGTCTATTATATAGGATTATACAAAGCTTAGAAATAGAAATGTTACCATAATAAATAAGTAACTGTTCAATACAAATTGTATCCTCCAAGTGTCAAAAAGCGCATTTGTCTCTTTTATTAAAAAAAAAATATTATATTTTACCAAAATTATTTAATTTTTATGCAACATGAGAAAATCTGTCTAAGACATGCATGTAAATATCGTCCAAATATATTTAATTAAATGAACACAGACTTATCTTTATTGATCAGTAACTTTTTAATAACTTTTACGAGTAATATGAATTATATTACACAATACTAGGTCAAAAAACACAGCTAATTATGTATTAGATATATAAGTAATAATATTGTAACAAAACTGAGAATGCATAAGTAGTTATGTTTGCATGTGTGTGTGAGTGCACATGTGTGTGTGTGTGTATACGTGCTGTGAGTCACGCGTAAGGGATGTGTTTACGCATCGTGTTTATGCGATGACGTAATGTCGGTGTGAGCTGTGTGTATGTATGTGTGGAAAGTTCTGGTTAGGCTTCTAGAAAAGACCAGAGCATTCGCGTAGGTTTGGTTGCAGGGTATATAGGCTCTTCAAAACACACGCCAGGGCAGTCATCATAAGTTAGTCGATCTGGTGAGATCGTGTGGTCGGTCCGGGGGGCCGAAAGGTGATGGCTCAGTGAGTTATCGTCAGAGAGCGATCCTAGTTGGGTTAATTGGCGATAGCTCGGTTAAATAAATAAATAGTGTGATATAAATATGTGGAAATAAATGTGCGAAAATACAATCGCAAATATGGTGGTGATTATTTAATACATTTCCAATACTGTTCGGACTGCCCCGATACGAATTCAAATTCACGTTACACTGGTGTCAGGTGTGAGGGGTATGTTTTGAGCAGTGTTGGAGTGAAGGCGAGTATTTGCGATTGTTGAACAATGTAAGCTCGATTTACTGATGGTTGTAATTTCAGTTGAATAATAGTTTGAATATTGTATAAATGATTTTTATCAGTAAGTCGAGTATTTTGTTATATGTGTATATAGTTTTAAAGTAGTAGTTATACTGTGATAGGAATGATCGGACTGGCATTGTTGTGTGTGTGCTTGCAACTGGTATTGTTGCAAAAGTGTTAGTGACAGTGATAATTATGCCAAGAAAGATGAAGAATGAAAACATCAGAAAGACAGTGCTACGGTTGAAACAAGTTCCAATGATGGCTGAGTACAGTGGTTCCACAACTTGGAATGAAGTGGGGCTGATGGGCAACGAGGCGATGACATGGTCGTTCATGGAACACAACAGACTGGATGGATCGGAGTGGAGGATGGTCGATGTATGCTTGGGGCATGCGGTGTAGACATCCTCACTCAAATTCTTCGATCTATACACAACGAAGGTGTTCTGGTTGTTCGAGGATTGATGGGTCATCGATCGTTGAAGATCTGGATGCTGGTCAGATAGTTGTAGAAGATTGTGGAAAAGAGAGGCACTGTAGTCATTGGAAGCAAGTAGATGTTTCGGTTGAAATATCTGAAGCAGCAGCTGTGATTTCTTGGGCAAGATGCTGTCACTACGCGATCAGAATGTTATGATCGCGGCGTATGGATGAAGATAGCATTCTGGGTTCTTGCCGGCATCTAACATCACGCCGATCGGCAAGTGGATGTCCGTGGTTGGCTGTCACTTGCCAACGAAGAACTTGGCGGTGAAGATTGCATGCAGTAGAAGATGAGAAAGCACTGCGGGAGTATTCAGGACGGATTCTCGCGAAAGGATTGTGTCATGATGCGGCGGGGTCCGAGGCAGGTTACGGGCCGAGAGGACTGAAGTGGAGCAGGTTGAGGGTATGCTGGGCGCATGCCGGGTGTAGATCTGCTCAGGAAAATTCTTCAGTCAGTAATTGTTCGTAACGGAAAGGCCAGGGAGTACCACTCTCGATAAAGGACGGCATCATGGTACTGATAGTCCGAGGCAAGGTTGTGGATCGGATTGGTCAACTGGAGAACGTCAAGTACATGCTGGGGTATGTCGGAATTGGCGAGTTGAGGTCCGACCGCAACGGTGGAAGCCAGAGAAGCCGCTGGACTGGTGGCTGGTCCTGAAGATAGTGCTGCAGGGGAACCAGCATGCGGAGATTTTCGCGGACACCCAAAATATCCTCCTATGGTGGAGCAAGCGTGTTCCGGGACGGAACAGTCTTAAGAAGGAGGCAGTGTAACAAAACTGAGAATGCATAAGTAGTTATGTTTGCATGTGTGTGTGAGTGCACATGTGTGTGTGTGTGTATACGTGCTGTGAGTCACGCGTAAGGGATGTGTTTACGCATCGTGTTTATGCGATGACGTAATGTCGGTGTGAGCTGTGTGTATGTATGTGTGGAAAGTTCTGGTTAGGCTTCTAGAAAAGACCAGAGCATTCGCGTAGGTTTGGTTGCAGGGTATATAGGCTCTTCAAAACACACGCCAGGGCAGTCATCATAAGTTAGTCGATCTGGTGAGATCGTGTGGTCGGTCCGGGGGGCCGAAAGGTGATGGCTCAGTGAGTTATCGTCAGAGAGCGATCCTAGTTGGGTTAATTGGCGATAGCTCGGTTAAATAAATAAATAGTGTGATATAAATATGTGGAAATAAATGTGCGAAAATACAATCGCAAATATGGTGGTGATTATTTAATACATTTCCAATACTGTTCGGACTGCCCCGATACGAATTCAAATTCACGTTACAATATTTAGTACTTTACATGTATAAATTAACAATTATAAATGTAAATATTTTGAACAATAACACTGCATTTATGAAATAGTTTCAGTTAAATATTGAATTGTTCAGTAAAAAAAATACAAAACATTTTCGGCAATATTGAAGAAAAAAAAAATGCATTACAATACTTTTTCTATTTTAAAATTGGAAAAAAACTTTAAAATATATTTTTTTTACTTAGTACAACTTATATCATTGTATTTACTATCAATAAATACAAAATAGATACAGCTAAATATTTTGGAAAATATCTAATATTAAACATACTAAAAAATTATAATTAATTCGCATGTTTTCTTATATACAGAATCCAGATAAAATATCACAATTATTTTGATTCTTCTATTAATTATTTTAAAATAATAAGTATTAAAAAGAAATCAAAGTTTAAAACAATAAAATAATTACAATGATAATAAATAATTAAATTATACAATTATGTTTTTCTGCAGAAAAAGTAAATTAAACCGACTTTGTATAAAAATTAAATACATATAAATATAGCTAGTGGTTTGGTTTCTAAATAGTGGTTCAATCTTTTTTGAATCGATGGCTCAGTTCCGTATAAAAATAGTAACGTTCTGTGTTATCTACCTAAAAAAAATTAATCAACACAGAGAAATGTAGATGGTTACCAGGTTTAAAAAAACCCAAAATAGGACAAAATTGCATAATTTTTGTCAAAATTTGGCAATTCTTATCAAAATTTTAATTTCTAATAAAATTTTAAAAATTCTTGTACATATTTAAGGCAAGATTTGGCAATTTTATCAATTTTAATTTGTACAATTTAATAGAAATTAAGACAATTTTTGTGAAAATTTATTGATTTTTGTCAAAATGTCTGAATTTTCCTCATATCTATATTTTAATTTCAAAATTTCATTTTTTACAGAAATTCTTAAGATTTTGATAAAAATCTTCAAATCTTGAAAAAATTGTTAAATATTGATAAAAAAGACAAATATAAATTTGACGAATATTTAGTCAAAAGTTTTATAATTTTGTCAAATCTAAAAAAAAAATGTTAAAACTTGAAAAAATTTTGCAGTTTTGTCAAAAATAAGAAAAATCTTAAAAATTATGAACAATTTTAATTGTTGTATATATATATATATATATATATATATATATATATATATATATATATATATATATATATATATTTACGAGAAAACCATTTGTACAATCTGGTGAACAAATTAATTAAAATCTTAATAAAATTCTTTAAAATCATAGTAAAATGAATTAAAGATTTACTTAAAATTATATGAAATCCTTATAATCTTATAAATTTCGTATAAAATCAGTACAATCTTAACAATTATACTTAAAATTTATTTAAGTAGAAAATTTGAGGAAGTGGTTTTCTCCTCGTATTTTTATTTAGAAATTTAATACTGATTTTTGATATTGATAACATACAGTGTGAAATTTGCTTTGAAAATAATATTTGATCGCAACAGCATATAAATGAAACACTTTTAATTTGTAAACGTAAGAACTTGCAGTTGTAGAAGTGTTTTACCAATAGTAGGACACGACGCCGACGCCTGGCAACCCTAAACCTAGATGAAGAGAAGAAGAAATTACGTCGGATGTTGTTTCATATGTCTCGTTAAATGATGCGACACCATAAATCCCTTATCGCAAAATCTACACCTATAAGGTCGTTCTCCAGTATGCAATCGAGTATGCACCAAAAGTGTTCCTGCTTGCGTGAATGTTTTCGCGCATACATTGCACTTGTATGGTTTTTCTCCAGTGTGCACACGCATATGCGTTCGCAATATGTAATTGTTTGCGAATTGCTTTTCGCAAACGGAACACGTAACCGACATATCATTCGTATGCTTCTTAATATGTTGCGTCAATTGATTGCGCATAAAAAATGAACTGTCGCATAAATGGCATTGGAACTTTTTCACATCGGTATGAACGTTCATTTTATGCGCATAAACACCGCTGTAACTTTGAAATGTCTTCTCACATTGATCGCAGGGAAATTTACGATTCTTATGCTTATCGTTATGACTATTTAACGAACTAATCGATTTGAATTCTTTCGAACAAGTGGCACATTTGAATAGTTTTCGATCACTGTGACTTAGCATATGCTTCTTTAAATTGCAATTCACCGCAAAACTTTTCCCACATACATCACACATAAATGGCTTGTTTTGCATATGACTAAAACTATGAATTTTTAATGCTTTCTTTGTTTTTAGCGTTTTAGCGCAGATCTGACACGTAAACGTATTGGTTTTTTTGTGTGTTAGTATATGCATTTTTAGTTCGTTATAAGTACACATTTTTTCACTGCAATATCTACAAGTCCATTTTTTCTTTCCGACATGTTTTAACATATGCGATTTTAAAGTATCACGACTTACAAAATTCTTATTACAAATTTTACACAGAAATACATTTTGTATTTTATCTAAAGTAAATGTCACTGGATCTATTATAGATGGAAACTTATCAGTTTTTAATTCTTTTCTACGTTTTCTACATTTTCGAAATAATTTACTATTCTTTTCTTCTTGATTATTCGAATTTTCAATTTTTAAAGTTTCCTTACGGGCAGCAATAATAATTTTGCTTTTAACACTTTCATTATCTGTTTCTGGATCAAAGTTACCATGTTCTGTAAAACTTGTACATTCTTCAAATATTTCTTGTTTAAGATATAATACATTATTCTCTTTTTTTACTTCATCACATTGTATAAACTGCTTCCAATAGTTAACAGAACGAATACATTGATTTTTGAAGTTTAAGGATTCTTCAAGTTTTTGGCAGCAATTAATACAAATATAACAATATTCAGCATTTTCTTCCAATATAAAATCCTAAAATATATTTTTATATTAAATCAATTTCTAAAAGAAATATTGGAACGTACCACATCATGAAAGAGCGATTTTAATTTATCACTGTATTTCAGTTTATCATTGTCATAATCATATATATTTGTTAGGGAGTTTATTCTATTAGTACAAATTCGACAAATTTCATTGTATTGCAACATTTTTAATATTATTAAAATTAAATTTGAATTTGTATAACAAACTGTCAGATTACAGATTATTATGTACCTTATTCATTGTCACCAACTACTTAAAAATTAACAATAATATTGTAAATTATTTTTAATTCCATAGATGTCGGTAGCAATTGTTTTACTCATATTTTTTGTTTGGTATGTTTATATAACAATATTTTGTAAAATATAACTATAAAAATTGGAATAATAACTATAATAAAAAAGTGCGTTTTTAATTAATGTTATATATTTATGAGAAATGTTTCATATTTAAAATAGTACAGTTGGTAACACTGCATAATCTATAGAAACAAATGTGTCAAAAGTGAAAAGCTGGTGAAAAACAGTGAAAAATATAAAGTTGACTGCTACAAAATATCTGTTAAATGATTGAAAATGGATTTGAATGAAAAAATTTGTTATTTGTGTACGAAAAATGTAAATACGTATAAAGATTTCACGACAAATGATTATGATGATATGAGATATATCGACAAATACCATTTATTATTTACGGATTTGGTATGTACATATATACATAGGAAACAATAATTACTTTATAGTATAATTAAAATGAATTATTTTTTCTAGGCTTTACCAAATGATAATAATTTATTAGCAGTTATTTGTTTAAGTTGTTCATATAAATTACGGGAAGCTTATGACTTTAAAAAACAATGTATTTGTGCAATAACTTTTTGGCAAGAACACTTTCAAAACAATACCGTAGAAAATAAAACAGATATAGGTCTAATAGAATTAGTGAAAACAGAAGATTTTGTCAAGTACGACAATAACAGTGATACAAATGATAATGATTTTCTAGAATCAGAACTAGATGCTGCTGAACAAATTAAAGAGGAAAACGATTATTGTAATAATATAGATAGAAAGTTAGAATTTAATGAGCTTGAAAGTAAAATTAAAGTTGATAATAATGTAATAGAAACGACGAAAAGCAGATTACGGTTGAGAAGAATAACAAGAAATAATAAAAAGATTGTTAATAATAATAAAGCACAAAGAACGAAAAAGTCCAATTTAAATAAAATTATTGACGTACCGTTGTATACAAGCAACGAATTAGAGAATATTTATTTATGTAAGAAATGTAACAAGAAATTTTCCAATAAACGATCACTAAAGAAGCATATTGATAGGCACGAGGGTAATCAAAAGTATTTGTGTAATATTTGCGGTAATACATTTTCGGCGCCGTCCGATCTAAAAAAACATATGCTGAAACATACGACTGAACATCCGTTTCCCTGCGCGCTCTGTCCGAAAGCATTTAAAGAACAAAAAGCACTCGACACACACATGATGTACCACACGAACGATCGTCGACATATGTGCGAAGTATGCGGAAAGAAATTTGTCCGAAACGGCAGCTTAAAAACACATATGCTATCGCATGATAACGAGAAGAAATATGCCTGTACCGTATGCGAGAAACGTTTCAACGTGCAAAGTTCCCTACGCATTCATATGAACCGCCACAAAAATGTCACGTTCGAATGTGAGAAATGTGGCTTAACGTTCCTTACGATGGCCGGCCTGTACCGGCATAACAAAATCATCCATATCGGTGTGAAGAGTGTGAAATGTGAGATGTGCGATCGAATGTTTTATTTTCGTAATTTAATGAAAGCGCATATGTTGAAAGCGCATACAAATGAACGGCCATTTGCTTGTACGCTTTGCACGAAACGTTTTTCGACCAAAGAGGTGCTCAATCAGCATATGAACATTCATACGGGCGAGAAAAAATACGAATGTAAGGTTTGCGGAAAGTGTTTTGCACAATCGGGCACTTTATCGGTGCATATGCGATTGCATACGGGCGAACGACCTTATAAGTGCCAATTGTGCGAGAAAGCTTTTATCAAATCGCATCATTTAAATAATCATATGGAAAGACATCATAATAAATCCAAATAAATATTTTTTTTACACACTTACATGTTGTTTTGTTTTATTTTCCTTTCTTTCTTTCTTTAGACTTATATAATGTTCAAATTTCAAGTAAATTATTTTTAATTTTTTTATATTCAGATCTATGATCATTTTATAGTAATTATAGTAAACAAACCTTTCAGAACTCTAGCAATATTAAATTTGAAAAAATTTAGTTTTATATTATTTTTATTAAAATTTAACGTATTTATATTTCTGGATAATAATTTATGTGTAATGAGTCAAAACATCTAGTAAAAGTAACACGGAGTTAGAGCCTTTAAAGTTTTTTATAGTAATTATATATTTTAAAGTTATTTATTTTGTTCAGATGCAAGTTATTTTTATTTTGATAATAGCAATCGTTAAAATTGAATAATTTATAAATAAAACTAGCTTTTTCGTAAACAATATTATATTTCTTATATTTTATGGTTTAAGTTTATTTTATTTATTCATCTTTTTATCCTTATATGGATGTACTTTAAGATTTAGCAGCTAAAAATAAATTGATAAACATTTGTTTGATATGCTATTCGAAAAATACTGGATCTGCCTGGTTATAAATTTTGAACTAACGTTATAGTAATACTTCTATAATAAATATTTATTATAAAAATAATATTGTTTTGCCTTTATATATTGTTAACATAATTAATAAGTATTATTTTATTTAAGTAATTTTAAACATAATTGTTTAATTTAAGGTCGCAAACACGTAAGTTTTATTTATAGTTCACAAAAATATAATTTAAAAGTTGTATAAGTATTTTGTATAGGTATAATTTAATAAACTCAATAATGTAACATTTTTTGCTTATAGCTATAAAAACAATATTTTTATGAAGACATATTAATAAATTTTATATATGAAAATTTGTAACATATCAATTTCAATAAAAGTAACACAAAATTAAAATAAAAAAGCTTTAGGTTTTAGCTCTATATAATTTTTAATTAAATTTGGCAACATCGTAATTTCATTAAAAATTATAGGGAACAGGAACCTAAAGCTTTACTATTTTAATCCAAAACTCATTTTATATATATTACTTATTCTATGTTTTAATCTTAGATTTTTAATATAATAAGTTCTGAAAGATTCTTTATTATGTAACAAGAAATGTTTATTAATGCAATAACAAATTATATATAAGAAAACAATATATATATATATATATATATATATATATATATATATATATATATATATATATACAGTAAGACTCCGCTTAGCGCAGAGTATACGTTCCATCAAAGTAGAGCGTTATACGAAACAGCGTTAAACGAGGTCATTTCATCATGTAAATAATGGAGTTAGAGAAAAACGGGTAGAAAATTAAAAAAATGTTCAGGTTTTTGTCACGTAAGTTCATAAAATATATTTTTTATAACAATACAGCAACAAAAACTTATTTATCATTCAGATTCTTCTGCATTTCCAATTTTCTGCCTTTTTATCGGGAATGTATCTAATGTCATTTGCGTTTTTCTTTTGCGCTCTGTAAGAAGTTGTCGATAAGTGGACAAGGCATCCATGACACCCCGACTTGCCTTTGAACTCCTATCAAAATCAGTATCATTTTCAATAAATTGCTCCATAATTTCCGTTATAGTGGCTAAACTGGTTTTTAGAAATGCCGTTGAAAGTTCTTTTTGCTCTTCTTCAGAATCGCTGCTTTCAATATTTTTGTGTTCTTCTTGGTTCGCTAATTCCTTGAGATCATCATTAGAAAGACTTTCTGCTGTTTCTTGCAATATTTCTTCGAGATCTTGCACATTTACCTCATCTAAACCTGTTTGTTTTGCTAATTCCACTATTTCTTCCACTATTTCGTTCATATCAACAACAAAGTCTCTAGTGTTATCGTCCTTACTTAGATCTGGCCAAATGTTCTTCCATGTCCCTTTCAAACATTTTTCTGTTACCTCATTCCAAGAAAGATTTATGTTTTCTACAGCATCCATAATATTGTAGTTTTTCCAAAAATCTCTTATTGATTGTTTTTCCTCTCCGTCTGTTTTTTCAAACATCTGTCTAAATGTTCGCCGCAGGTAATAAGCCTTAAAATTTGTTATAACACCTTGATCCATCGGTTGGATTAAGGCAGTTATGTTAAGCGGCAAGAAAACCACTTCGACTGGAATGCATGTTATTAAGTCAGATAAATTCGTTGGGTGACTTGGAGCATTATCCATTAAAAGTAGTGCTTTTGGTTCAAGTTTTTTGGTTTCGCAATAGCATTTAACAGACGGACAAAAATGTTCAGTGAACCAATTTTGGAAAATTTTCATAGTTATCCATGATTTTTTATTAGACTCCCAAATTACAGGTAAAGTTGATTTAGATATTCGTTTCATCGCTCTTGGGTTTTTGGAATGATAAGCAAGTAGTGGCTTTAATTTAAAGTCTCCATTGGCGTTACCACCCAGTAGAAGTGTTAACCGATCTTTTGCAGCTTTAAATCCTGGTGCACGTTTTTCTTCACGGGATAAAAATGTTCGTTTTGGCATTCTCTTCCAAAATAGGCCCGTTTCATCAACATTAAAAACTAATTCTGGAGGATAGTTTCCTCGTTCAATTATTGTTTTTAATGTCAATGGGAAATCAGACGCCGCTTCTCCTGTTATCTGTATGTTATAAAAATTATTTCGGTGTTTAAATCTATTAAACCATCCTCGACTTGCAACGAAAGTTTCAGTTGAGTCACCTGTTTCAACCTGAATATGATTAAAAATTCTTCTCGCTTTTTCCATTATAATAGATTGGCTTAATGGCATATTGCGTTCAATTTCGTCGTCAATCCATATAGAAAGTCGTTTTTCCATTTCCTCTATCGTATTATTTCTAGAACGGGTAATTCTAGTTGCAGAGGTTGTTGAAGTTGTAGTTGCTGATAACACTATTTTCTCTTTATTCTTAAGAATTGTCCTTATTGTTGACGTTGTCAAGTTCAATGCAACACCAATTTGAGATTGCCGTTCACCAGTATCTAATCTTCTAAGCACTTGCATTTTAGTTTCCAGCGAAATGCTTTTTCTTGTCGCTTTATTTTCGTGTTTTTTATTATCATCCATAATAAAAACTAAAAATTATAATATTTATCACTATATCAGTCATTATATTACATAAATTTATACTTACAATAAAGGCAACAAATGTTTAAAACAATAAAAGTACCTTTGTGTAAAAGCCAACTACACTGATTATATCAGGATTATATATTTTAAGATAAATTGCCAACTTAACGATGCCACTACAGAAACTAGCGCGCTCATGCGGTTGCGTTTGTAACTAATTTGAACAAGATTAGAAGTATATGGGTAAACCCATATATAGACTACTTTGACATTTCTCGGAAAGTTGGTAACACTGTATTTTAATAATATTATAATTTATGTGTGCACTAGGAGATACTTTTCTGAAAATTTGATCAAAATCGAATAAATAATGTAGCCACAATAAATTTTTAAAAAAATTTGTGATTTTTTTCTCAATAAGTTGGCAACACTGTATTTTGTTAAAATTGCATAATTTATTTAGGCACTAGGAAAAACTTTTATGAAAATTTGATTAAAATCGGTTAAATAAAATGGTCATAATAAATTTTTAAAAATTTTACTAATTTTTTTTTCGGAAAGTTGGCAACACTGTATTTTGTTAAAATTACATAAATTATATGAATACTAGGAGAATCTTTTGTGAAAATTTGAGTAAAATCGGTTGAATAACATGGCCATAATAAAATTTTAAAAACTTTAGTAATTTTTTTCTCGGAAAGTTGGCAACACTGAATATTAATAAAATTATGTAATTAATGGGAGCATTAGGGAAATCTTTTCTGAAAATTTGATCAAAATCGGATAAATAACGTATAGCCAATATGAATTTTTAAAAACTTTAGTAATTTTTTTCTCGGAAAGTTGGCATTACTGGAAAAAAACAAAACCACATGACCATCTTGAGCACTAGACAAATGTATCCTGAAAATTTCATTAAAATCGGTTGAACCGTCTAGGAGGAGTTGCGGCCACAAAATTTTGACTTACGACCGAGCGAGCGAGTGAGCGAGCGAGCTGACGACGCACATCCATACACCCACATAAACTAAGTTCAGATTCGTCATCTACAGGCTATATGAAGGATTTCTATACAATTTTTTTTTTTTTTGAAAATGTTACAGACACCGTACCAAACGCTATACTACTTTTCCTTGCAGTCAAAGTAGTAAAAAACGGAATTTTAAATATATCCTATTTTAATATCTTTACTGAAAAAATAGCAAAATCTAAGAAAAATACTAACAATGTCTGAGAAGACATTGTTAGTATTTTTCATAGATTTTGCCTGATGCTTAAAAAAAAAATCCAAAAGCAGGTTTGATTAATTTATTTTAAAATAATAATTACATTTTACATTTATACATACATCACAAAATAAATTACAAAAAATACTTACATTATATTGTTATTATTGGTATTAGACATTCTACCGACGACATTAGCATTACCCAAAGTGCACCATGAGGAGGTTGTCGGTCGGATTTTGCACATCGTGTGTTGTGTTGTCAGAGTTTGTCAGTTTGTGTCTGTACCAGTGTTAGTGTACAAGACGGATTTGTATTAAAGACACCATGACTTCTAATATTTCCAAAGAAATTCTCGATCGGGTCTTGATTCAGTTGCCGTAAACTGATAAAATTTATTTCAGAATTTAACAGTTTATTTCGCAGATAAATCAAGGCTCGTAAATTTCGTATCCAATTACAGATACTAGGAACCTTAGCAGTTCTACCGCCTGGAAATACGGTCTGTATTCTGCATATTATCGGTATTTCATGTTATTGCTTTATATCAACCGGCAAACGAACACCTTATATATACAGGGTGTAACAGAATAACTATTCCTAATTTTAACTGGAGTATCCTGGGCTCAGAATATGAAGATTTAATGCAAATCACTGAGATAAAATGTGACTCCTTACTGAGCTACAGGGTGTTTTATATAAAAATTTAAAAACGATTTTTGCCCAGTACTTTAAAACTATTTGACATATTCTTATCATACTTGGCAGGAAATGTAGGTACCGTACACCAAACTAAATTATGTTAAATAAAAGTTTCTGGCTACTGCCAGTGGCGTACAACAAGGGCAAGTGAGAGGTTAATCCTTCCTAAATTCTACGCCACTGGCGGAAATGTCATTTTAGCACAATTTTTCGATTCTCCAATACTTACTGTGTAAAAAACATACTCTTCCTTTGTAACGATAAAGTCACTGTTTTTCGAGATATTTAAAGTTAAACATAAGCTGCAACCTTGGGATTTTTTCAAAATTTGCTAAAAAAATCTGAAAAAATTCAGTAAAATAGAGAAAAAAATTAGCTACATAATATCTAAGTAACTTTTTTTCTAACTCATTCTGGTTTGGCTGGAAAAATTATTGAAAATTAATATTTTTTGCATTTTATTTTTTTTATTTTCAATAATTTTTACAGCCAAATCAGAATGAGTTAGTGAAAAAAGTTACTTAGTTATTATGTAGCTAATTTTTTTCTCTATTTTACTGAATTTTTTCAGATTTTTTTGAGCAAATTTTGAAAAAATCCTAAGGGTGCAGGTTATGTTTAACTTTAAATATCTTGAAAAACAGTGACTTTATCGTTACAAAGGAAGAGTATGTTTTTTACACAGCAAGTATTGGAGAATTGAAAAATTGTGCTAAAATGACAATTCCGCCAGTGGCGTAGAATTTAGGAAGGATCAACCTCTCACTTGCCCCTGTTGTACGCCACTGGCAGTAGCCAGAAACTTTTATTTAACATAATTTAGTTTGGTGTACGGTACCTACATTTCCTGCCAAGTATGATAAGAATACGTCAAATAGTTTTAAAGTACTGGGCAAAAATCGTTTTTAAATTTTTATATAAAACACCCTGTAGCTCAGTAAGGAGCCACATTTTATCTCAGTGATTTGCATTAAATCTTCATATTCTGAGTCCAGGATACTCCAGTTAAAATTAGGAATAGTTATTCTGTTACATCCTGTATATATATATATATATATATATATATATATATATATATATATATATATATATATATATATATATATATATATATATATATATACCGGGTGTATACTTGGTTTATGCAATATAGGAAAAACATTGTTATTTTTTAAACATCGCAATTCCTGCTTCCCCGTTAGTTATAGAGAAAAAATATAAGAAACAAAAATTGTTTACAATTAAAAACTACATTATTTACGCTTAAAATAATTGCGATATTGCGTCTCAGTAATTAATTATTAATTAAATAAATATTAACAGTTTTCGGCAATATCAGACAGCCATGGACGAAACGCGAATGTATTTTGTTTACAACTCAGTGTTATTGTTATTTTAAAAGATGTCATTATTGCTTTGATTATTTTAAATAGACACTAAAATATTATTACATCGCTACTGAAGTATTATAAAAATCGCAATAAATATCAAATTATTTCTTTACTATATTTTTTTGCATTTAAATGACAATACACTGACATTTGTGAACAAAATACATTCGCGTTTTGTCCATGGCTGTCTGATATTGCTGAAAACTGATAATATTTATTTAATTAATAATTAATTACTGAGACGTAATATCACAATTATTTTAAGCGTAGCTAATGTAGTTTTTAATTCTAAATAAATTTTGTCTCTTATAATTTTTCTGTAAAACTAACGGGGAGGCAGGAATTACGATGTTAAAAAAATAACATTGTTTTTCCTATATTGCATAAACCAAGTATACACCCGGTATATATATATATATATATATATATATATATATATATATATATACTGGGTGTCCCATTTTAATCCGCCACTTGCAATAACTTTAAAATCGTGCATCGGACAAAAAAATGTTCCAGATAAAAAGTAAATGGTTTCGATGGGGACATCTGATGCAGAGACCCTTGCTCCTCTTGGACCTCCTAAGGGGCGGAAACGGGCGGCAACTTTAAAATCTTAAATGGAACCCCCTATTTTTTATTGCAGGTTCGGATAGACCATTAAAAAGTATGTAAATTTTAAAACCTTTTTTTTATCAAACAGCATTTTTTTTCTCAATTTATCAGACTTCAATTTGAAAAAAGTTGTAACTAAGTACGATATTCAAGTTCTTTTCAGTTTTTTTGAAAGAGCCCCCCCTCTTTCCCCCCTTTCCCCCCGGGAAAGGTCACTGAATCAGATATCCCTTCGAAACCATTAACTTAAAGTCATCCCCCTAAAACCATTAACTTAAAGTTAATGGTATCGAGGGGGATATCTGATTCAGTGACCCTTCCCCCCCCTCCACCCACAGAACTGAAAAAAACTTGAATATCGTATTTAGTTACACCTTTTTTTTTAAATTGAAGACTGGTAAACTGAGAAAAAAATGCTGTTTGCAGCGCCATCTATCAAAGATAAAAAAAAGTCTCAAAATAAAATTTACATACTTTTTAATGGTCTATCCGAATCTGCAATAAAAAATAGGGGGTTCTATTTAAGATTTTAAAGTTGCCCCCCGTTCCCGCCCCCTAGGGGTTCCAAGAAGAGCAAGGGTCTTTGCATCAGATGTCCCCCTCGAAACCATTTACTTTTTATCTGGAACATTTTTTTTGTCCGATGCACGATTTTAAAGTTATTGCAATTGGCGGATTAAAATGGGACACCTAGTATATATATATTTTTGACAATTTATATAACATTATGATTACATAAATATGCTGTAATTTTTCTTCTATCATCTTTATTATTCATTACTTACTCACGCATATGCTGGATGAATAATATTAAAATTTTTTTTGCTGTGGCCACTAGAGAACCGATTGTTATCGTATTAAGGGGGGACTGCGCCCTGGAGAGTCAAAAAATAAGCGATTTTCATGATTTTTTTTTTGGTATTAAAAATGAAGCAAACACTTCGGGGTTTTTTGTATAATATTCAGCTATATTTTATCTTTCATGAACAATTTTTTTTTCTTAAAAATATTTATCCGTAATTCCGTGGCACGGGTACGCACGGGTCGCCTTCTAAAATCTGCACCTCGCTGGCCGCCTGCATCGGGAAGCCCTGACACATTGCAGAACAATCCGGTTTGAAAAACCCAAAACTATATGAAATTAGCTAAAACGAAGCATAGCAATTTTTTGAAATTCGTAAAATTACAAAAATGGCAGCAATTTCAAAGAAAAATTTCATTTTTACTACTTTGACTGCAAGGAAAAAGTAGTATAGCGTTTGGTACGGTGTCTGTAACATTTTCAAAAAAAAAAAAATTGTATAGAAATCCTTCATATAGCCTCTAGATGACGAATCTGAACTTAGTTTATGTGGGTGTATGGATGTGCGTCGTCAGCTCGCTCGCTCGCTCGCTTAATCGCTCGCTCGCTCGGTCCTCAGACAAAATTTTGTGGCCGCAACTCCTCCTAGACGGTTCAACCGATTTTAATGAAATTTTCAGGATAAATTTGTCTAGTGCCCAAGATGGTCATGTGATTTTGTTTTTTTCCAGTGATGCCAACTTTCCGAGAAAAAAATACTAAAGTTTTTAAAAATTCATATTGGCTACATTATTTATCCGATTTTGATCAAATTTTCAGAAAAGATTTCCCTAATGCTCCCATTAATTACATAATTTTATCAATATTCAGTGTTGCCAACTTTCCGAGAAAAAAATTACTAAAGTTTTAAAAATTTTATTATGGCCATGTTATTCAACCGATTTTACTCAAATTTTCACAAAAGATTTTCCTAGTATTCATATAATTTATGTAATTTTAACAAAATACAGTGTTGCCAACTTTCCGAGAAAAAAATAGCAAAATTTTTAAAAATTTATTATGACCATTTTATTTAACCGATTTTGATCAAATTTTTATAAAAGTTTTTCCTAGTGCTTAAATAAATTATGCAATTTTAAATTTATTTATTCATTTAATGAAACATAAATATATTCTTGCTTTTTATTCAAATTAAATTTGAATTATAATTACAACGTATGCAATCTTTCCACGACAAACATAATTCCACTATTTATTAATAAGCCATAAAATATTGAGAATCTTTTGAAAAACCAGAGCGCTAGTGTTGCGTGAACTGAGGCCAGTTCGGGATTCTGTACTGAGGCGTTTGATGACGCTTGAAATGTCCTACTACACGCGTTAGTAATTCGTAAATCTGGAGTACGGAATCTCGGACTGGCCCAGAGACAGTAAAAACCGAAGTCAAAGAACGAATAATGAAGAGATGGCAGCTCTAAGCACAGTGTAAATATGAGAAATTTTATTTACAATAATTATAGAAAATAAAATGACAATAATATTAATAATACATAACAATATCTTTACATAATAAGATCGAGTCAGTTTGTATGTTGTCTTTTAATATGACTGTCTAAATTATATTTCTTCATGAAACCTTTCCCGCAGATTTCGCACTTAAACTCATAAGTCGGTTCACCGAAGTGTATCCGTTTATGCACAGCTAAATTATCGGTATGCTTAAATGTTTTCCCGCAAATCTCACAATTGTACGGCCGTTCCCCCGTATGGGTACGCATGTGCCGTTTCAACACCTGCCGACGCGCAAAATATTGACAACAAAGCTCACACTGTACTCTCATTTCACTTGTATGCACTTTGATATGTCGATTCAATAGCTTCTTCATTGGATACTCTTTATCGCAGATGTGACACGCAAATTTCTTATCGCCTTCATGCGTCAGTTTCTTGTGCGAATAATAGGCACTATAACTCGGGAATACAATATCACACAGCTCACAATTAAACGTACGCTTATTGTGAATATCTGTGTGCGATTTGAGTGAGCCTTGCGTTTTAAATTTCTTCGGGCATAGCTTGCACTCAAATTTATATTCATTGGTATGCACCAATAGATGATTTTGTAAATTCTGCATGCGAACAAACTTTCGCCCGCAAATGTCGCACATATAAGAGCGGTCGTTCGTATGAAAACGCATATGTTTATTCAGCGAGCTTCTTGTTGCAAATTTCTTTAAACAGACGTTACAACAATGTGGTGATTCTCTCGTATGGACGAACATATGTGATACTAATGCTTTCTTCGTGAATGTTTTCCGATCGCAAAATTTACAACTGTAATTTTTAATGCCCGTATGCACCAGCATATGCTTTCGTAAAGTATCTCGATCCGTAAAATGTTTCGAACACGTTTTACAACTGAAAATCTTATTCTTATTATCGATTTCGTACGTTGACGGATCAATAATCGATGTAAATAATTTCGTATTTTTCTTTGTTGGTCCACTCGATAATTTGTTTGTTTTTTTCGTATGTTTGACAGTAGCAGCAGCAGCAACACATTTTCTCGTCTTTGGTTTGCTACCTAAAGCTTTTTCTTTTGTGATGTCACTATCTCTGCAATTGTCAATCGTATTATCTGAACTGGAAAATTCAATTTTAACAGAACTTGCACTATTCGAGTCTTGAAAATCATCGGAACGGCCATTGTCTGGTTCAGCAGCACATTTTCTTGTCTTTGGTTTACTACTTATAGCTTTTTCTTTTGTGATGTCACTATCATTGCAAATGTCATTCATATCATCCGGACTGGAAAATTCAATTTTAACCGAACTTGCAAGATTCGTGTCTTGAAAATCATGGGAATGTCCATTATCAGATTCGTCTGCAACATTCAATTCAGATGAAACTGATTCAATTTTTACAAATTCTATTACCGATTCTTGCATATTTTTCTTAAGATCTAATTGTTTTCTCCAATAATTTATAGCTGAAATGCATTGCTTTTTAAAATCTAAAGCATTTTTCATTTGTTCACAGCATTTCGTACATATTATATTCGATAAATTATTGTCTTCTAAAAGCTGCAACAAAATACATAGATACAAACAAAACAATTTATAACTAACAACTGACTAACAATTTGATTTATTTTTATTAATTAAAATAATTTCGACTAGAATATAGTACTATCATTACCAAATCATTAAAAAGTTGTTTAAATTTTTCTCTATATTTCATATTATCACTGTCAATATCATCAAAATCAACATATTTTCTTGCTGTTCCTTTTGTACATAAACGGCATAACCTTTCATTTGATTCCATTATATTTCAAAATATTATTGGGCTATGTACGTATACAGAAAAAACATGAATTATCACATATTTGTTATCTTATTTTCATACTGAAAATATTATGTCATATTCGTCTTCATAGTTCGTCTTGATACTCGTTCACGCTCGTTCATGTAAAAAAAAGGTAAAATACAAACAATAGAGAATAGATGAACAGATTAATAGAATTTTTGACATAAAATAATGATTTCTTCAATGTCACCAACCGCAGATAAGAAAAATAACCACAGCACAAAAGCTAATGTCACCAACATATAAATATAAATTCTTTTGTACTAATACTAAATATACCATATACAGTATACTAAATACTAAAATACTAATCAATGCTTATATGTATATAGTAAAATTTTATAAATACAAATTTTCTAAGTTGTAATTAAATTTTATGTTTAATATGGTGGTGACACTGCACAAAAGCGGCAAAATAGTTTGATCATATTGGCTGCGTACCCTGTTTTCAAATAAATAAGCATTTGTCTTTATTTATTTATTTATATTAAAACAAATAACATGTAAAAAACAATGCAGTAACTAGCAAGTAACTACAACAAACTGAAGCGTATCGTTTTCAGTGAAATATAAGCAGTCTATCATCGTTTATTTTATTTTAATTTACTGATTATTACAACTTGTATTTGATAAATGGCTACGAGCAACAAACCTCGTCCACCACCACGTAACAGAAGTATATTTTCTGCTCATTCAAGTTTACTTGAAGAATCAAATCCTAGAGATGTAAAATTCGTCGAAGGCAGTGCTTCAGTTCCGAATACATCATGGATGAATCGTGGCCTACAAGCGCCGATGCAAGCGCCGCATTACCCGGAAAAATCATACATTGTAAGATTATTTATTTTTCTAATCTATTATCGATTTTTTTTGTAATAATATTTATTAAGGGGGGATATACATGTAACGACCTAAAAAAATAAGGTTTTTTAGGATTTTTTTTGGCTGAATGAAACAAGTTACAATACTGAAGTTTCTTTTATTCTATGTGACATACAATCAACTACACTTATAAATTTTTTTAACTTTCTGTGACTTATTGGTGATCTCGGAACCAATTTTAATTGATGTCGCGTCAGCCTTGCCCTGTCGTAGGGCGGGAATTCCTGGATTCCGAAAAAAAAATTTTTTTACTTTTAGTCACTGATCATGATTTTTTGATGTATTTTGTTCTATATGAACCTTTAAAAATACAAAAAAAAAACCGGATATTTTATCATTTTAACTCATTGTGAAAAAAAGGTCAAATTTTCAGCTTTTTTTTTACTTTAGACATCCCTAAAAATAATTTATTGTTAATATTTTCGTTATATTAAAGGTTCATATAGAATAAAATTCTATTTTCTTTCAAGCACACAAAGTTTCAACTCATTTGTATGAAAATTGCTCGACTTATCACACGCGCCATTTATAAAAATACCAATTCGAGAAAAACTCATTTAAAGTCGCCGGTTAGCCAAAGCGGCTACTGAGGCGCAAGTAGAAAAATGCCTTTTTCTCGGTAAATGCATTTCTGATCGGTTAGATATTTTGCTGGATAAATCTTCGATGTACATATAAGCAATTAATTTATTTAAAAAAAAAATCGAAAAAAATTTTTTTTTTACATGTATTTTCCCCCTTAAACTCGCCGGTTAGCCAAAGCGGCTACCGAGGCGCAGGTAGAAAAATGCTTTTTTCTCTGTAAATACAATTCTGATTGGTTAGATATTTTGCTGGATAAATCTTCGATATATAAGCAATTAACTTATGTAAAAAAAAATCGAAAAAAAAAAATTTTTTTACATGTATTTCCCCCCTTAAAGGATATTTGGAGAGATCACGATATTGTCGAAAATGCTCCTGGAGGTGCAATGGTTACTACTCACGGCATTATTACTCTAAGACTACGTAACAGAATTAGGTGAAATTATTTTATCCATTATGCAAATCACTTATTATATAGTATTGTATGTATGCGTAGGGTTGATTTATCAGTGAATAAGGCAATTCGCGTAATGGATTATAAAAACAATATAGTATTGGCTTTGTCTGCTACGGGTAGTTCATCTGCCCTTTTGCATCCAATTGGTCGAGTTTTTCAGTATGGTTCCCGTGTTGAAATTTTGGCTCATGCTGCACATGGAAATAATAAGTAATTAATTTTATTTTGCTTTATTATATTACTTACGTGATTTGATTAATTTGTATTTCAATTTAAATATAGATACGCTAAAATGTGGTACAAGGGTGTTTCGTTTACTAGTGATCAATGCGCTTTGGTCTATCTAGTTGATTCAGCTGGTACTCGGACTACTACTGATACCTTTTCCGATTTGAGGCAAGATTATTCTTTGCAAGTATTTTTTAAGTAAGTAGTTTTTTTCTAAAAGCATTTTTATAAAATAAAACAACAAAATAAGGAATCGGATAAGTAAGTTAAAATGTTTCGTATTTGAAAATATTTAATTTTTAATTTGAATGAAATTAGTGACTCCCGTTATGGTTCAAATGTTTGTCAAGAAGCTGTTACTTTACTACAATCCTCGAATTATTGGATGACTGGTGATGGTACAGAAAATTGGATTATTAATGGTACTCGAGTTTCGCAGACTTCCGATGGACTAATTCGGTAAATATTTGTTTGTTATTTTGAACATGTTTAAATATTAGAGAATAACACATTATTAATCTTGTAATAGAGACCTGCTCGGGCCCGGGCCTAACTTTGGGACGGGCTGGGCCAAAGAATTAGATGATATGCTTCGCGAGTACGGTGTTAATGCTAATTTTTTAGGAGCAATTCAAGCTCTGTTGGATGGAAGTGAGGCTGCTGTATGAGTTGAATGATTGGTTCCGTATTTAGGTTGGTGTGAAACAGGGCTATGTAATGTCTCTTTGGCTATTTAATTTATATGTGGATGTTCTTCTTCGGAAATCTATGTGTGGTGATGTACCTGCTTTAGCGTATGCTGATGACATGATTGTTTTGGCTGAATCTGTGTTGATAGATAATGTTATAGAGAAGGATGATTCTTGTGTTGAATATTGATAAGTGCAAAGTATTAGTTTTTGAGAAGAGTAACTTGATTACTGAATGTAATGTATCTGTTGATGGTGCACATTTAGAGAAGGTAGATGAATTTGTGTATTTAGGAAGTTCATTATCTAAGGATGGTCGCTTTGATCGTGAAATTGAAAGTACTTAAAAGTACCAGTTTCCCAGGCGGCACGTGACCGTTTGTGTTCCAAAAACTCGCATGGCTAGTTAACGGTTAAATTATGTATTATTTTCAATCCTATTTCTTTAGTAATAAATATTTTGTTTGCTTTGATAGAATTGGTCGTAATAACAATAAATTTACGCTCCGCATATCACCCAGCAATGGTTCGGCGAGTCTAGACACCCCGTTTATGCATTGTACTGGTTCCATGGGCCAAACACGTCATCTATTTGTTCGACGCGGTGAACGTCGCATGCATTACGATGGTGCCAGTTTTATCGTACGAAACGCCGGCCATTCAGCCGGATTCGATGATAAACACCAGTTTAAAGTCTACTAATTTTTTCATTTACTTCAGTCAATCCATATATATATATATATATATAAGTAAAAAAATAATAATTATGCAAAATTAAAATATAAAACTTGGTATCAATATGTATGTATATATATATACACATATTGATACCAAGTTTTATATTTTAATTTTGCATAATTATTTTTTTTACTTGTTCATTTTTTTTTATTTGATATATTTATTTCAATTAAATTTACAAATTTTATACCAGTTTTCTTGGATTGTCTGAATGTAAATTAGTACAAATTATCTTCGCAAAATATTACAGACTTGGTAGAATGTTTTTTTTTATACATATATATACATTTACAATTAATAACTGTGATACTATGTATAACAATTTTAAAATCTTTTTTAATTCATATTTTCAAAATCAATCAGAAAGTCTTGTGCAATATAAAAACCGACTTTTACCAAATTTGCTACTCGATTTGTGATAATTAGTATACATTATTGTAAAATGCCACGTCTATCAAATATTTGATAACGAAACATATGTATACCTCTTACTATAAAATTTATATATTAAAAAAAAATGTGAGAATTGTTAATAATCTCATATTTTTCACTGAGTGTATTAAAAAAAAAAAGGAAAAACAAAAAGAAACATAAAAAATCATTCACTACATATGAATCCTTTTCAATTTTAATTCCTTTTTTTTATTTCTCGAAAATAAAAGTAATATGAATTCTTTTATTAATTGATAAAAAAAAAAGTACAAAAATTTATAAAAAAAACTTCTCTGATATGAATCTTTTGATTTCCTTTCTTCATCGAAAAATAAAAGAATTGTGACATTACAAATTATTAAAAAAATTTTTTTCTTTAATTTCTCAAGTGCCTTAATTACCTTTAAATTATTTTTAACTAAAAAGAAAAAAAAAAGTTTTTATAATCTATGTAATGTTTATTGTTCGAATAAAATTATAATAAAAAATTAATATTCTTACTGCAAATATATATGACAAAATAAAAAACGACAAACTTGTTTTATAAAATTTATTTCATAATAAGTTCATATAGTTCTTATAAAATAATAATAAACATAAAATCTAAATAAACTTTATTTGATTTATACTAATTACAAAAATAGATTTATATAACTGTGGGAATAGCATAGCTGTTTTATAACAAATTACTAAAGAAAATATTCCCAATTAAAAAATATATTTGGTTTGTAGTTTCTGCAAATTTATAAATAATGGAATATTGTTATTGAATGATTAATTATACATATGCTTTCTAATTTTATAAATATTTAGTTATATTAAATATATCCTAAAAAATAAATTTAAAAAATATTGATTCAGTCGCAGTCGCAGCGCCAACTATGTGAAGTTAGCACCACAAATGTCATTTACAAGTTAATTTTATACCTTCACACCGGTCTTATTTTCAAAATAATTATAACCTCGTAACTGTCTGTCGGAAAATAGAAACGCTCTTGCTGATAATTTATTTAAATTATTTAATATATTTATTTATTATTACACAATGTTAATAAAATCACAAACAGATTACAAACTTAAATCACCTCTTGAAGATGCTATATCTTCTGTTATATTAGGTCAACATACGAATCAGTTTTTGTTAATGGGCTCATGGAATTGTTCTGTACGACTATATGATGTAACAGCAAATTCATTATGACATAAATATACACATGATTCTCCAGTTTTTGATGTTTGTTTCCAGGTATGAATATTTTTTGTTGATATTTATTGTTTTTCTTAATATAATTCTTTCTTAACTTCAGGATGCTATCAATTCGTATAGCGATGGATTGGATAATACGTTGAAAATGTACGATTTTAATAGTACTACTGAAACAGTACTTGGAACTCATATTGTAACTCGAATTTTGTATTGAAATAAATGATATTATAACTGGAAGCTGGGATAATACTATCAAACTTTGGGATCCTCGATTGCCACATTGTAGTGGAACAGATAATTGCGGCGAAAAAGTGTACACAATGAGTACATGTGGTGAAAAATTAGTAGTCGGTACTGCTGGACGAAAAATTCTTGTTTGGGATCTAAGAAATATGGCTCATGTCAATCAACAACGCGATTCAAGTCTAAAATATCAAACCAGAGCTATTCGATGTTTTCCAAATAAACAAGGTTTTGTTCTTAGCAGTATTGAAGGCAGGGTTGCTGTTGAATATCTAGACACGAGCCCCGAAGTTCAAACGAAAAAATATGCTTGTAAATGTCATATCGAATAAAAGAATTTGAAAGAATTTATCCTGTTAACGCAATCAGGTATATTATAATAATAATATAATATTGTTTAAAGTTTGGCGCAGACTATGCCTGGCCGCATCACATTGCAATTATCCGCCCGGATCGTTTTCAATGAACTATCGCATATTAATTCATACGATATTTCATATAAAATAAATGAAAACGATCCGGGCGGATAAATGCAATGCGATGCATGCGGTCTGGCATAGTCTGCGCCAGGCTTAATAATTATGATAACAAAATTTTATAAATATTATATATGAGTAGCCAATATACAAAAGCAGTGAAATCCATTTGAAACTGTTTATAGGTATAATCAAAAAGTTTATAAAAATGTTAACTTTCTTGCAGCTGGTTCCGTTTTCCTATTTTGATTGCAAAGGGTTTATGACTGCTTTTGCATCATCCTAGATTGTTAATTTTATAGCTAAAGAGAAGAGGCATTTAGTAGTACCAGAATCTTACTTTTTTTATTTAATTGTTTTTACTTTATTGCTAACTAGAAGATAAAATATTTTGAAATACATTAAATTATTGAATCCAAATTTTATTAGCAAATAAATTCAATTATTTGCAGTTTTGAGTAATGCATTTCCATATTGTAAAGTTCTTAATTTAGTAAATAAATTACTTTTGTTACGTGTCGTTAAGTCATTAATTATTAAAATTAATCGTAACATTATTATGCTTTTTTTCTTTCTATTATTGTTTCCATACATATTACAACACATTTGCAACTGGTGGTTCAGACGGATATGTGAATATTTGGGATGGATTCAATAAAAAATGATTATGCCAATTTCATCAGTATAACACATCAATTACATCTTTAAGCTTTAATCATAATGGTATGAATTATAAATTATTTACTATAAATTGTGAAATTAATTTTTATCAATTGATTATATAGGTACTGTACTTGCAATTGCATGTTCGTACTTAAATGAAGAAGAAATGCCACCGAATCCAGTACCGGAAGATACAATTTATATCCGTCATGTTACAGATAAAGAGACAAAGCCAAAATAATGGTTTTTAAATTAATTAAAATAAATATGAATTGTGGTTACGTTAAGCAGATTTTTATTATATACTTTAATATTCAATGTAATTATAATATTAAATGTCATGATTGTATAATCTCATTTTTTTACATTAAAGCTCATTAATTAATATTAAGAGGCACATGATATATTATTTCATTTATTTAAATACATTTATTTATTCAGTACTCGTGTTTTGTGTATGTATAAATAGTTGATATGGAAGCTATTTACTTCTTATTAAAAACGTCGTTTTATGTATAAAATATATATATACTTCTTTTATTTTGACTGTGATGAACGATGAAAATAAAAATCTGTTAGCAGCGATTGATGATGATGTGGTAGGCAAATAGAAAAAGTAATAAGAAAAAGTGTGTTTTAATTGTGACAGCTCAGAGGACGGAGTACCTGATTATTTCATTACATCTGATTATTAGTCGTTAGTATTTAATCTTTTCTTGCTTTATGGGTTAAACAGAGTGATTTCGTTTATCCTAAATAAAAGGCACGTGAAGTAATTTAAAGCACTACGAGATCCGGTAAGTTAGCCAAAGTGAAATATTTTCATTTTGATGTGATGAACGACTAACTAATACATATCAGTGCAAGTAAAAGTAATAAAAATAATGGCGTGATATGTTTAGAATATTGTGACGAGTTGCAGGCGTCTGCATCGTTGCAACTTTGCAAACAGCCGCGGACGTATCTAGAAAAAATATTTTCATTACCTAATAGTGTTTCTTAAATATCTTATTTTTACATTGTTGATGATTGAACAAATCGAAATTAATTGACGTAAATAATAAGTTTTTTTTTTAAACAAATGTGTTTTTGAATTTTTTTTAGTTATATAAATTAATCAAATTTCATATAACTTTATTACAAAAAATATCACAAGATATTTTTACCTTCTATAACTTATTTATGAAGATAAATCATATTGCAGTAAAGTAAATATTGAAAAATATTTCAGAACTCATTATAAATAATTAAAACTTTTGGTTTAACGTTCTGTCTAGATCAGGTTGTCCAACTCGCTGGCCGTAAACTTCCTTAAAACATAGTTTTATGAAGTGTTTTTTTTTAAATTACTTTCTATGAAAAAAGTTTTCCAGAAGCATCAAATATCCCACTAATAAAAAAAAAGAAATTTATTTCATTTTTGTACTAAAATTATATTTAAAAAATAATGAAGTTAATAATTTTTTTTATTTCAGTGATTAAAACTTCACTAACTTAATGTTTTTTAAAAATATTCTGAACGAAAAGAAAGATTATAATGGTAGGACATTTTTGCTTATTTATCATGCTTTATATCATATATATTGTACTTTATTTGCTAATGGTCTGCTTAAAAAACTATCGTTAGAATTAGTATATTTTATGTGAGTTAATTTTTTTTAAGTGTCTCAAAGAAGTGAAAAGGTCGGACATCTCTGGTCTAGATTATATTTGGCTAACATTTTAACACTATAATATTAGTGCCTTTATGAGAGCAAAATATAACTACCAATCATGTATTTTTGTATTTTCTATAATAATATATATTTTGAAAAAATTAAGTTTAGGCACTGATTATATAATACATGTATTTTATAATCAATGGTTTAGGTTCTGTATAAATGAAATATTAAAGCATACAATAACATTACTTTTAATAGTTATTGCAAATGTTAGAATTTGCAATAACTCGTAATTTTTATATTTAAAGTCACTGTTGCAATCCGTAAGTGATATAACAGAAAAATAAATATTAGATTTTTCTTACCTATCTTCATAATAAAATCCTCCACAATGTGACATCCTGACTATTTCTGTATCTGTAGTTAAAGTGCCACTATCTAAAGCACATCCTCGAACTGTAATACTGTCTCCATTATCATCTGAAAAAAAAAAAATAATTATTTTAATTAGTTTGACTTGTAGTCAGGCAACCAACAATACAAATGATAATCACTAATAGATTGACAATAGGCGTTCCGTTCAAAACTAACATTTTTTTACCTATTTTTTTTTAATACATACCAAATACTCCAGCTATTTTAATACAAGAAGTTGCTGGAAATAAGCCGTCTCTTCCTTTTCTACCGCCCATGCATGGTGATTCCAAAATATCGAGTGTATAATTGTTATGAAATGGATCATCACATGCTTTATTTTCGTGATTTAATGATATGCATTTAAAGCAATCTATTGCATTCACTGAAATAAGATATTTTTTTTAATAAATACATATGAGTAAAAATTATCTTACAAGTACATACCATAATATAAATAATTTATAATTACGAAGAATATACCAATTTCTAGCGTGTACATTATAATATTTATATATTATCTAAAAATAAAATATATTTTTAGCATTATTGTAAATATTTAAGTTATATATATTTGTCGATTACTTGTGGTGTATTTTGTGTGCTACAACTATTGCAAGTAGTAATCAAATTGTTTAAAATAACATAATTGTTAATATACTACTCACGGGCACTTTTTGTCAATCTTTGCACAGTTTCATTGCCTTTATGAAGACACTATGTTACTTTAAACATGACAAAATATCGACCACCTCAAAATCAATATAATGTAACTAAACCACAGTCGCCAAGAAGAGATCATTCTCACGCCGCAGGCACGTGCTAAAGGTTCATATAATACCCTTGTAGCGTCTTTTTTTTTTAATTCATTAATATTTAAAGGAACAGTATATAATAAAGGAATTTTACAATTAAGAATATAAAATACAATAATAAAATATATTTATTTAATTACTTTGAAAATTTTTATTTTCCAATCAGTATCACTCTGCTATCTTTGTCTAAATTAATTATAAATTTATCATATAAATCATCAACACCATGATCCATTTTGTTATTGTTGTACATTATAAAATGCATATTTAAATACATTTTCAATATTTTATATTAAGTTATTATACTGTATCTTTGACAAAAATCAATTGCTATAAAAAATTTATTAATATCTACGTGACTGACTAATAAAAATATTTATTAGTCATATCAATTTACTCAATTTTTCGTTGTATACATAAATATTTTCATAATCATTGGAATATTACAACTTAACATATTGCAGGCGGGTAACCGTGGATTACAGTTTTAGTTCGATCAAACACGGAAACAACTGAACTCTGTTGTGTGATTAATTAACAGTGAAAACTATGTTTAATTTTTCACTTCACGAGGAGCGCAGTTTTGTTTTGAAAAATGTGCTATAAAATTATTTATTTTATTCTTTGTAATTTTTTCCTTTAAAAGATGACTAATTGGTATAGTCTAATGTTTTTTAAAAAAAATATTAGTAATTAAATAATAGATTTGAAATTTAATAATTAATAAATTTAATAAGATAACACTTATCGTTTAAATTACATAAGTATTTAATTTACTAAATGCTATTTTTTTAATCTGTAAATTATCTTTGATAGAATTGTAAATACGATATCAAAATATATTAATTTAGTATATTAATTTTTAACAACTAAATAAATAGATAAAAATATTGTATTATATATGTATTTAAATCCATACTCGTTTCATATTAAATTTAATAATAACTACTAACAATTTATGAAATAACAAAGTTTATTCACTATAACTTTTATATATTACATTAAAAATAAAAAATAAAATCATTTCATGAATATGTAAAATAGATGGTTTGAATTATACATATGCTAATTTATAAAAAAAATTAGAAATTATTCAATACTAAAACTTCGTAGTTGCTATGTGATATTTCACTACCACCAAATGGAATGTAACAAGTGTTGTGACTTGGATGAACCTACAAAAAATAAAATAAGACAAATTATTCACTTGTATTGATATCTAATCTATAAAATAATATTAAAATTGAAACTCACTTTGCCAATGGTATGTGAACCTTCATGAAATACGCGTCCTATATATAATGTTTCTCCATCAGCAGTATGACCACCAGGAACAGCCCCAGCAGGTACTTGCCCATCACTACTAGGTACCCATGCAAATCTTGACTGACACATTACCTGTAAAATAAATTGTCGAATGAAAAATAAAAACTAGTAGAAAGAGATCTAAGTGATTAGAATGATTTATAAAACTTAAATCTTTATTTGAATAAATTTACCAAACAACTAATTTTTAAGTAGACATTAAATTGCTTTATAAAAACTTTTAGATTTAAATATTACGATATAGTTTTTTAACAGTGAGTTTTCTGATTGTGAATGTAGACAATCTATTTTTATTACACTGATATAATAGATAAATATTTGTCATAATTTTCAATTTAAAAGGTAAAATTGAAAATGTAAATAATTATGTTTATAAATGCCGTTATTTTACATGTGCTATTATATACCTCGCATCCAGAAACAAATAATTCTTCGCCACCATATGCCAAATAACATGCATCTTTGGCCGGAATAACTTTAGCGGGAATAAGATCTCCACCATGATGAGCACGCCCTACATAAATTGCTGTACCATCAATATCAATACCACCATGTACAGCATTTGCTGGGAATGGATTTCCTGGACTCCAATGGCTCCAATAATATCCTATATTTTATTTAGAAAAATTATGATGTATTATATATCAAATAGTTTACTTGAAATATAGCATCAAGAAGTACTTCTTATCTTTTGTAAATAATTAATTAGTTGTTCTAAGTAATAAATTTTCCTTTTATCTCATGTACTTAAATACAAAATAAAATGATAACAATTTATTTTTTTATTATTCATAAATATTATTAACATGTTGTTTTTTTTTTTGAAAAAACACGTACGTATAAATATTTTAAAAAACACAAAATTACAAAGTATTTTTGAAATTAAAAAAGTATTATAATTTAATAATGATCAAAAATGTACTGAATAAAAACTTTAAGGCAATCGGATATTTTTTTATCTTAAGTTATTTTATTGATTCGATATTTAAATTAGATCATTTTTCTAATTTCGTATAATTTTATAAAATTTCAAAAAAATTTAACTAAAGTGTTTCTATGAAACATTAATATATTTTACAATACTCACCAACCATTATGACAGCTCTAGATGCGACGTGTAACAAACACTACTTGAAAATAACAAGTTATTACTAAGTCATTAGTTAAATACCTTTACGTTATCAGTTATTATCATATTAAGTATACTATGAGACAAAAATTTTCAAAGTTTACTGGGTGAATCATTTATGAAAAATATTTGGATTTTAGACACGAACAAAATCGAAATAATAATGTTAAATTGATAAATATTTTATTTTAATATAGTATCATATTTAAGAAACAAACTTCATTTTAAATATATATATATATATATATATACAGTAGAACCCCGATTATCCGTGCGCGCATTATCCGGGCGGCGGATTCTTCGTGCGGCATTTTTAAAATGTCATCCGTGCGCGGATTATCCGTGGCTGACGGCCAGAGGTTGCGCATGAACGCTGAATGCACCGTGCAGGCGTTCGCCTTGGGGAATACCCGAGTTCGGCTCTTTAAATCCTCCGTTTATGTGTTTACTTATTATTTTCGCCAACTGCCGACCGACTCGTTAGTTAAACGTAGACAGACATTCGTTTGACACATGTATTTGTCTGAATAAATTATTAAAAAAAATAAAAATAAGGTCTTTGGATTATCCGTGTTTTTGATTATCCGGCAAAAGCTCGGTCCCGGCTGGCCCGGATAATCGAGGTTCTACTGTATATATATATATATATATATATATATATATATATATATATATATATATATATATATATATATATAAATCATTATTTTAATTTGAAATGAAAAAGAAAAGAAATTATTTCAATTTTTATTTATTAAAATATATATGAAATGGTAACAAAGTAACGAAAACATAAATTATTTAGTATTTTAAGGCTTCAACACCAACAGCTTCCTTAACACTAGAATAACCATCAGACTTTAACAAGGCATCCAGTTCTTTTTTAATTCGAGTGGCACAAGGAGGACCTTGATAAACGAATGCTGTATATACTTGTAAAAGACTTGCTCCTGCTTTTATTTTTTCATAAGCGTCTTGACCAGACATAATACCTCCAACACCTAGAAAATATTTTTTTCGTATTTAACAACAATTTACATATATTATTTTCTTTCCTAGTTTTTATCTAAATTTTTGTAAACAACAATTATAGCAATTAAAATTTTTAATTTTCTAGATTTTACATAAAATTTCAAGTAATTATATGTGTGTATAAATGTTTCCATGTATTATTATTTTTAAATTTTATCTTACTGATTTCAATAAAAAGCAAACATTCAATAGCTTTACGTAATAAATTCTATATTAATAAGAAAATTGTAATCATTATTTATATAATTTATCACTTTCATTTCTTGTTAATATTCTATGAACCTCAGAAACAGTGAAATATTATTCCTACAAATGTACGATAATTTTTATCAAATCAAACTGACTCATAAATAACATACCAATGATAGGAATACCATTAGTGAGTTTATACATCTCGGCAATCATTTTAGTAGCTGTTTCAGAAAGTGGTTTACCACTTAGTCCTCCAGATTCATTAGCATATTGCTGATTCAATAAATTCGATCGTTCAATCGTTGTATTACAAACAATAAGTCCATCAACACGACAATCTTTTTGATTTAACACTTCGACAATGTCTTTTTTCTGTTCAGGATTCAAGTCGGGAGCGAGTTTTAATAAAATTGGTGGAGGATTTTGAAGAGGTAAATCATTTCGTGCCTTCACAACTGACGATAATAAATTCTTTAATTCTTCTTTATTCTGCATTGATCGGAGACCCGGTGTATTCGGACTGACAAAATTTATTTATAATTCATTATTATCAATTCACAATAATGATTATTGAGTATTATTTAATTTACCTACTAATATTAATTACTAGATAATCGGCAACATGGCCAAATTTCTTTATGCCTAGAACATAATCTCCAACAGCATCTGTCGAAGTTTTATTTTTACCTAAATTAACTCCAATAATGCCATTATAATTTGAGTTTTTTACTAATTCAATTCGATTATATACTTTTTCATGACCGTCACTATTAAAACCATACCTATTTGAAAATTTAATTTTTATGTTTGTTATATAACAACTCTGATTTCTTCTATGTAATAAAAATATGTAGCATTTACCGATTTATAACTGCTAAATCTTCCGGTAACCGAAATACACGTGGTTTCGGATTACCCGGTTGAGGATTAGGTGTTACAGAACCAATTTCCACAAAACCAAAGCCAATATTATGCAAACCAACAATAGCTTCGGCTTGTTTATCAAAACCAGCTGCAATTCCAACTGGATTACAGAATTTCCTTCCAAATAAACTAACTTCCTGTAAAATTATATCTATGAATATTTTACTTATTTAAAAAAAAAAAAAAAAACTCACTAATGATTTTGGATCTTTATAACGACTCTTTGGTAACAATTTATACTTGTTAGCTAAAACACCAAGCCCATGAACTGTTTCTGGATCAAATTTATGCACAATTGGCATAATAAAATCATTGTAAAATTTTTCATTTCCTTTATAAACATTAATTCCTGCAAATATTCCAGTACCACTTAAGGTAACAACGACAAAAGATTTCAATTTATTCTGTAAAATATAATTGTAATTTTTGCTTACATTTTTATTGAGGTTATAAAATTAAATACTTACCAACATATCTGGTGAAAAGTATTTCACATTTTAATTTTCACATAGATATTTCAAATACAAGTAAATTGTTCATATACAAGAAATAGTTTTAAGGAATATTTAATTTTTTTGATGTTACGTATATGTTTTGTTACGGTATAATCATTTGTTTACCATCATAGTGTGATCTGGTGTGATCATAGTCATATCATAGTGGTGTGATCATAGTATACCACGTAAAGTAATTGTATCAGATCAAGGTAATTAAAAATAAATATGAGTAAATTAGAAATGTGTTTTTTTGAATTTGAAATTATTCTATAAATATTATTTTTAATTTATACAAAAAAAATCATGTGAATTGATAGTGCTGCTATCTATAGTTCTATAGTTTAACTCGTTTAACTGTTTTAACATCTGTCAAGAAGGCCACGTTACGTATCTGTCATATTCATATTTTGATTCTAACCTCTTTCCCTTCTTGCATTTACGAAAGTCTGTTGTGCTCATTTTTCGGTTACATATTGTGTTTTAATTTTACAAAAAATAAGTAAAAATTATTTGTATAAAAATGTCTAAAAGAAAGGGAAACAAAAAGAATCAAAATTTAGATGATGACTTTGAAGAAACGTCAAAAGTAATTTCAGAAGAAAATGACAAAAATGGATTAACCTCAAAAAATGCAAAAGGAAAATCAGCCAAGAAAGGTAAAGGTAAAGGAAAAAAAGATGATTGGAGTGATAAAGAAGATAATGTTGATTTAATTATTAATAAAGAGGCGGGTGATGTTGATGATGAATATGCGAAACCAGTAAAGAAATCACAGAAAAAAGGTAAAAATTTTCTGTATAGAAATTTGGAAACAAAAATGTGTAAAAATTATATTAATTTTTATTTGTAGTAAAAAATAAGAAAAAAACACAATCGGATTCAGAGGATGAAGATGAAAATTATATTTCAGATGATGAAACATCAACTGTAAGTAATAAAGTATCAAAATCACAAGCTTCGGCTAAAAAACCTGCACCGAAAAAAGGTAAAAAAGGCAAGAAAAATGATGATTGGTCTGATGATGATAATGATACAGAATTGAAAATTGAAACAGAAGTAGAAGTTAGTCAACCGATAGCTAAAAAAGATAAAGGCAAAAAGGATAAAAAGAAAGGAAAAAAGAACGATGATTGGTCTGATGACGGTAGCGAAAAAGAATTAAAAATAGAATCAGAAGATGAAATAAGTCAGCCAATAGCTAAAAAAGATAAAGGCAAAAAGGATAAAAGGAAAGGAAAAAAGAATGATGATTGGTCAGATGACGGGAGTGAAAAAGAATTAAAGATAGAATCAGAAGATGAAATAAGTCAGCCAATAGCTAAAAAAGATAAAGGAAAAAAAGATAAAAAGAAAGGAAAAAAGAAAGACGATTGGTCAGATGATGATGATGGTGATAATGATAACGATTTGAAAGCAGATTCTGAGGAGGAAAAAGAAATAAGTCAGCCTGTAATTAAAAAAGATAAAAAGAAGAACAAAAGCAGAACTGATGGCAAAATTGAAGAAAATATTGACAGTGATGAATCAAGTAAACAAGAAATTAATCCTAAATATAAAGAAAATACTAATGAAACTATGGAGCAGAAAAATGAAGAAGTAAAAGTTGATAAAGAGCAAGAACAGAAAATAGACGATCTGGCAGAAGATTTGCAAAAAGTTGAATTAGAGAAGAAAGAAACAGCAGAAAAAGAAAATACTGAAAACAAATCCGACGATATTTCTGAAAAGAAACTTACGCATAAAGAAAAGAAGAAACTGAAAAAGCAACAAGAATACGAGAAACAAATGGAGACAATGTTGAAAAAAGGTGGACAAGGCCATTCGGAATTAGACAGTAACTTTACGGTATCTCAGGCGCAAAAGTCTGCCGGACAAATGGCAGCTTTAGAGAATGCAGTCGATATTAAAATTGATAATTTTAGCATTTCCGCAAAAGGCAACGATTTATTCGTCAATGCTAGTTTACTAATCGCTCAAGGTCGACGATATGGTCTTGTTGGACCAAATGGACACGGAAAAACAACACTATTACGTCATATTGCGCAACGCGCTTTTGCAATTCCACCGAATATCGATATTTTATACTGCGAACAAGAAGTCGTTGCCGATGATTTAACGGCTGTCGAATCGGTACTGAAAGCCGATACGAAACGTACAGAACTATTAGCTGAATGTAAGAATTTGGAGGAAGCTGTAACAAAGGATGCAAACATGGAATTGCAGGAACGTTTAAATGAAGTTTACGCTGAACTGAAAGCAATCGGTGCCGATTCGGCCGAGCCACGTGCCCGACGTATTCTCGCTGGTCTCGGCTTCAATAAAGAGATGCAAGATAGAGCCACTAAGAACTTTTCGGGTGGTTGGCGTATGCGTGTATCGCTTGCCAGAGCGCTTTATATTGAACCAACCTTACTACTGCTTGATGAACCTACAAATCACTTGGATTTGAATGCTGTCATTTGGCTTGATAAGTAAGTAATCAGGAGAAATATCTCCGATCAAATTTACATATTCTATTTAAACAAACTTAGGCTAAATTTTACGTTACGGTTATGTAATCGATTTTCTTCAAACTCTACATACACCATTAATTTTGCATATTTTATGAATATAAATCGCAAAATTTTAGTGCGGAAATGATATTTACTTATTTTGAAAACTTGTTTTTAACATAGGTTATACGTGTAAGTTGAATTTGTTGTACTTGAAAAATATTTAGTTATTTTTAATTAAATAAATAAAATAAAAACAACAGTATCTGCTAGTAGTTATGTAAACATGGAAAAATATGGCAGCAGTTTTTGAACATTCAACATGTCGAAAACGAATTTTTCAAACCAGTTTTAATATTGTAATTATCATTTTCGCACAAAAATTTTGTGATTTACATTAATAAAATGTGCAAAATTAACGGTATGTAAAGTTTAAAGAAAATCGATTACATAACGGTAAAGTAAAGTTTAACCCAAACGTGTTTTGTAAATGTACAACAACTTGTTTTTAAACTAGTTTATTTTATTTTTATTGAGTTTATATAATGATTAATATATAAAAATTATGTAAATAAAGTTGACCCATACAATTAGCGGTATACAAATGTTAAAAATGTATTTTGCAGTTACTTACAAAGCTGGAAAAAAACTTTACTCGTCGTATCTCACGATCAATCATTTTTGGATAATGTATGCAATGAAATTATTCATTTAGATAATCAGAAACTTTACTACTATAAGGGAAATTATTCTATGTTTAAAAAAATGTTTGTGCAGAAGAGAAAAGAAATGATTAAAGAATTCGAGAAACAAGAAAAAAGAATTAAAGAATTGAAGGCACATGGATCTTCAAAGAAACAAGCTGTAAATATATATGTTTTTATTAACATTAATCATATTTATTAATTTTATTCTGCAGGAAAAGAAACAAAAAGAAGCATTAACACGTAAACAAGAGAAAAATCGTACTAAAATGCAAAAACAAGAAGAAGATAATGGACCAACCGAATTGCTTTCAAAACCTAAAGATTATATTGTTAAATTTAGCTTTCCTGATCCTCCTCCTTTACAACCGCCAATTCTTGGTTTACACAGTAAGTAAAATCAACTACTATATTTTCAACCAAACGTTTCGATTAATAAAAATATTTTTTTAGATGTTACTTTTGCTTATCCAAACCAAAAACCATTATTTGTTAGGACAGATTTCGGTATTGATTTAAACAGTAGAGTAGCAATTGTAGGACCCAATGGGGTCGGTAAATCAACGTTTTTAAAATTATTAACCAGCGACCTAGAACCTAAACAAGGAGATGTTAGAAAGAATTATCGTCTAGTAAGTTATATTGATTATAATTTTGACGAAATAATTAATTTGATTTTGGAAGGTTGAAATAAATACAGTAATTTCTCATATAATTTTATTGTTCGTACACTGTAAAAAATTAATGTAAATTTACATATTTTATTAATGTAATTTTTTACATAGAAATGCAATATTACGTAAATAATTACAGTAAAAATTACAAAATACTGCTATTGTACTATGGAAAATTATGTAAAATTACATAAATTGAAATTACAATTTTTACAGTGTACGTTTCAGTCATTTAAGCATGAACTATCTTCAGCGTAATTAAAATAAATTTTGGTGGATTTTATTCCGTAATATTATTAATTAATTAGTTATTAATTATTTGACTTACGGAATAAAATCCACCAAAATTTACTTTAATTACATTGAAGATGGTTCATGCTTAAATGACTGAAACGTACGAACAAGAAAATTATATGAGAAATTATTCGATTTATTTCAACGATGCATTGGCGTCTTTTTGCCTTCAGCACATTATTTTAATACTGCAACGAAATAATTAAATTAAATTAATTTTAGCGCATAGGAAGATTTGATCAACATTCAGGTGAACACTTGACCGCCGAAGAAACGCCATCGGAATATTTAATGCGTTTATTTGATTTACAATATGAAAAGGCTAGAAAACAACTGGGAACATTTGGATTATCTAGTCATGCTCATACTATCAAAATGAAAGACTTGTCTGGTGGCCAAAAAGCCCGAGTTGCTTTAGCTGAATTATGTCTCACTGCTCCTGATGTTGTTATTTTGGTAAGAATTTTTATTTTATTTTTTGTGTAACAATAAATATGTCTTTATTATAAAATGAAAACAATTACTCTTGTTTTTTTTCGCAGGATGAACCTACTAATAATCTTGATATCGAATCAATTGATGCTCTAGCGGACGCCATAAATGAATATAAAGGTGGTGTGATAATTGTATCTCACGATGAACGTTTAATTCGTGAAACCGAATGCACATTATTTATTATCGAAGATCGAACAATAAATGAATTAGATGGCGACTTTGATGATTACAGGAAAGAATTGCTCGATAGTTTAGGTGAAGTCATAAATAATCCCAGTATAGCAGCGAATGCAGCCGTTGTGCAATAGAAATTTCTAATTGCAGTTTACGTATTTTTGTTTGTAACGGATATTGATTTTCATTAATAAAACATTTGGAAACTCAAAAGCTGTATGATATTCTGTATATTTATTTTGCTTCCAGATTGTTTATAATTAATTGAATAATAAAATTATAACGTATCATTTTTTATGCTATATTTTATTTATATTTTTTAATATATGTATACATATATATATATATATATATATATATATATATATATATATATATATATATATATATATACACAATCACGTCATGTACCCGAAAGGGTGTGGCACAAACTCTCCGCTATCCCGAAATCAGTTTCCTCCAAACATCCTTATACAGACAAGCAATTTTCGCTTCATCCACATTCATAATATATTAATACCTCTCATATACTCTTCTATTCCTACTATTTGAAAATTTTCGCAAAAACTCAATTATACCACTAACTACTCATCGGATGTCCACACAAACGTATACCTTCAAAATCATTGATATAAATTCTTTTCAGCAAACGGTCACATTCATAATAATCAAACCATCTTAAATGTTGCAACAACATTTTTTTCAACTTTCCACTCATCTATTTCGTACCAGATTCCTCCTAGTTATACCACATAACACACGTAAAAAAACTCATTTCAACAGCAGTCATTTTTCCTTTATGCTTTTGCAGCCAAACCCAATATTTACTAGCATACATCAAGGTAGACACCAAAACAGCATTCTATATACTCAAACGAGCTTCTTTGGAAACATTTACATTTACAACCAGCATTAACGCTTCTTTCAATTTCACGAAAGCGACCATCCTTAGATAATGAACTAACCAAATACACAAATTCATCTACATGCTCTAAACGTGCACCATCATCAGATACATTACACTCAGTCGTCAAGTCACCCTTCTCAAAAATTAATACTTTGCACTTATCAACATTCAACACACGATTCATATCCTTATCTACAACATTAATTTTATCAATCATCCTTCTCGGTTGCTCTTCAGATTCAGCCAAAACAACCACGTCATCAGCATACGCTAAAGCAAGTACAACACAATCATCTATACGTATTATGATCATCACCACACTAGGTTTTCCAAAGAACATTCATATGTAAATTAAATAGCCAAGGAGACATTACACAGCTCTGTTTTACACCAACATCAATACGAAACCAATCACTTAAACAACCATCAACTCATACAGCAGCTTCACTGCCATCATACAGAGCTGGAATTGTTCCTAAAAGATTACCATTTACACCATACTCGCGAAGAACATCTCACAAGATTTCCCGAAGAATACTGTCACAAGCTTTCCTTAAATCGAGAAAGCCACAAAACAAATTTATATTTTTGTCAAATGTTTTTTCGGCAATCATATGAAAAGCAAACACATTTGGATTGGGTATTTCCTGATTGAATTCGGATATTTTTTGCCCACCTCTAATGTTAAAGTCAAAATTTCGATTAAATAACTCGCTTTCATTCTTTCTACATATGTAGATATCTATTCATATACAGATAACGCAAGCGACGACAGAAAGAAAAAAATCGGTTGCTATGGAAATTATATAAAAACATCATTAGTTAGGTTGTTATAAAATCAGCACAACGATTTTGTTAGTTGCTATGGAAACTTGTTGAAATGTTACAAAATTCAATTTAAGCGATCGATCTGTCAACAATGGCTGTAAGTATAAATAATAAAACGATCGTGCGAAAAATAAATAAATATGAGAATCAAGATAGAGCTCAGAGCTTGACAGCTTGTCTCCAATAAAATGTTTCATAATGTCCTATTAATAAAAAAATAAAATCTAAATTTTTTTTAGTTAACATTTGTTCAATGCCATAACAAATTAAGTACAAAAATCAGAGAAATATTATAATTTATTTTAATAAAACAAATCATATTACATTTTACTTAGCATTATAATACTGAAAATATAAAAATAACTATATCATATTAATCGAGAACAGAATTTATAATATTCACATTTCCGGATTCACTAAAAATATTTCGGAAAATTTTTCGAACGAATACATCAGTTTCCATTGTTTTTGAAATATCATGAGCTCGTTTCGTAATAATATTTGAGATTCCCGCTAAACGTGCTGCATTGAATCCATATGATTTTGGACAAGGACCGCTTATCATTTTATACATAAATATTACAGATTCTTGAGTAACGTTATCTTCATCGGATTCCACTTTACAGGCCTAAGATTATATATATAAAATTACAATTACAATTAAAACTATATTATAAAATATAACAATTATTACCATATGTCCTAACTGTATAGCCACGTTATTTTTATAATAATCCAGTAAGTTATAGTAATGAGTCGAAAACATCGAGCGGCAATTCACAGCAATTAATCTGCCAACGTAAGCAATTGCAATTGCAGCGCCGTCATAAGTTGAGGTACCACGACCCAATTCATCCAAAAACACTAATGAACTTTTAGTAGCATGTTGGAGTATAGCTGAAGCATCTACTAACTCCACCAGAAATGTTGAATTTCCAGCCATTATATCATCTTGAGCACCTAAACGAGTAAATATTCTATCGACTAACGTAAATTTCATTTCAGATGCAGGAACATGACAACCCTAAAACAAATATATTTTCATTTGACAGTTGTAACATCAATAAAAAAAATCTAAAAATTGTTAGCAGTAAATATAATAATTCTGTGAAATTTTTTGTTTTTCCTTCTTGAATGAGTTACAATAAACAATATACATCAACAAATTAAACAACGCAATAACAAAGAAAAAACTACTACACAACAAAATATCAAATGGGCAATATTCATATACACACAGGACACCATATATATTACTATAACAAAAATATTCCGAAAACTCAACATGAACATCGCACACAAAACCAATTACATCAAAACAGCAGGAAATAGATAAATTTACAAATAGTGGCATATACATTATACAAACTCAAATGCAACATAGGCCAAGCCGGTAGACAATTCAACAGTAGATATAAAGAACACATAAATTCATACATAAATAATAAAATAGATTCCAATTATGCAGAACATTTAAACAAATACAATCACATACCAGCCACAATACAAGACATGAAAATAATCGTAATAGAACAAAAAGACAATAAATTAAACATCAAAGAACATTTTGAAATATACAAAGAAAAAACTAAAAACAAAAACATTATCTACACGCAGATTAACAGCATTCCCGAGACATTTTCTCCAAACAAATGTTTACTCCCACCACAAAAATAAATCATAGCCCAATATAAATACGCAACAAACCAATCATTTCAACAGTCTGAAGATGGCATTAGCCAAAACGCGTCACAATTTTTACTAAACATAACTCATTCATGAAGGAAAAATAAAAACAATGAAGTTAGGGAATATAACCAAACAAACAAACATTATACTAATTGTTCTTTTTTGTCCAAAATTTCCATTAATTATTGAAATTTAATTACCAATTGCGCCATAATTGTAATTAATGCGACTTGTTGCATCAATGTTGATTTTCCACCCATATTTGGACCGGTCAATATAAGTACAGGAGAATGATTTTCAGTTCCTAATTCTGTATCATTCGGTACAAAACTTTCTACATTTACAGTATAAGGATGGATACCATTTTTAATACTAATCATTGCCTATAAAACAAATAAATATAATTTAAAAGCAATAAATTTATATATGTTAGGAAATATTTCATCTTACTGATTCTTCATTTGACAGAATTTCTGGTATACACATGTCACTATTTTGATTTCTAGTATACTCTGCTAATGATAGTAATACATCAATAACACTGAGACAATAACATATTTGATGCCAATCTTCAAACCTAATTAGTTTATTATTAAATAAAAATTTACAAAATTTAATTTCATTACTTACTTTTCGGTAAATTTCTCAAAAATTCTTCTATTTAAATCTTGCAAAACTTCAGTATTTTTGGATTCTGCCGCCATCATTTGTGCTAATAAATTCTGCAGAAAATAATAATAATATTTAATTATTTTTCATAAAAATGTGAACTATTTGATAATTTCAAATTATACCTTTGTTTCACTTGTGGTATATCTTTTGGTAGGTTTCGAACCTTTTTTCGTACTTTCTAAAGAATATTCACTAGTAATTTTGCGTGTAACATTATCAGGAATATCTAATTGAAATCTTTTTTTATCACTACCAAAATAAGATAATTTACAACCGAAATATTTTTCTTGACTTTCTAAATATTTGTTTAATTTTTGTTTAATAATATCTATTCTATCTATTGTAGCATCATATTCTGCATCTAGACCTTCTTGAGGGATAATTTTTCCTACTTTAAGTGCTTCTTCAAAATCGAAAAAATTCTGAAATATTTTTTTTATTACGAATTGTTATTTTTGATTCTTTAATTGGAATTTGTTTAAGTAATTTATTAGTCAATAAAGTCATTAAAATGATTCAATTTAATTTTAAACAATTTTAAATTTTTTGAAGAGAGCGATTTTAAAAAGAAACATTTCAATAAATTTAAATAACTCTATAATCTCTAAAATTCTGAAATAATGAACATGTTCTATTTAGTTTAAAATATTAAAATAAAATAAAATCGTACTTGAAAATATTTTATCGTATCTTCCACATTAGGAAATAGACTATTATCATCCAAACAAATATGTTTTCTTAAAATTTCCGATTTTGTAGTAGAAAATATATCACACAAAGACAAAGCCTTTTCAAATCCATTCAATACATTTACAAAATCTTGAATTTTCTTTTTGGAATAGGTTTTCTCTTCGTAAAAAATTGCTCGACTATCTGGATGATTTTTTGCACGCAATGAGTTACCCATCCAATGAATTCTTAAAATACATTAACCTTTAAAAATGCAAAAAACAACTAGGTATGTAAAAGTAAAAAAAATTACTTAGTTACGAGACGTTCTAAATCGGGTAAATTAGCCAAAATTTGTCGACTTTTTTCCAATAAATCAGAATTTTCAATAAGTTCCGATATAGCTTCTTGACGTTTTTTTATTTCATTAATATTATATAATGGTCTAGATATCCACTGACGAAGCAATCTAAATAAATTCAGAGCATTAGTTTATGATCTTCTTTCAGGGTGGCCAAAACCGGGAAAAGTCAGAGAAATTTGTTGATTCTGGAAAAGTCTGGGAATTTCATTTGTAGTCAGGGAAAAAATTTATTTGGCAAATTCACAAAATTACAAGCACAAATTTTGTGCAAATTTGTATTGTTATAATATCGGCGCAAAAGTTAATGAATTTCACTTTTAGTATATCAAAATTATTCTTATCCCAATTTTTTTCACACCTACACTTAAAAATCTTTATTTTAATGAATATTTTGTGATTCACATTACTTAGAAATTTACATTTGTTTAATAATAAAAGTCAGGAAAAAATGAAAAAAAAAATCTGGAAAACCGGGAAAAGTCAGAAAAAGTGGTTTTCACACAGTTTATGAATTTTCTTACCTTTTACCAAATGCCGTGCTACAAAAATCTAACATAGTTTCCATCGATCTATTTGATCCAAATATATTTAAACTTGAAATAGCTGACGAATCTAATACCATATATTTACTAGTTACCACATTATTTAAATCGGATGGTAAATATAATTCAAATTTGCCAATTGTAAATAATTGAATATCGAGAAGTGAATATTCCAAATACCATAAACATGCTCCTAAACATCGAACAGCCACATCGTAATCTTTCTTGCATGTCGAATTCAAGCAATCATCTACCACAAATCGAAAAATTAAATAGAGTTAAATTTTTAAATTACATATACCGACCGGGTGTCCCATTTTAAATTATACCCTGAAATGAACAAATCGATCAAAAAATGTTCCGAATCAAAAGTTTAATGGTTAAGAGGGGGATATCCGATTCAGTCAAAATTATGCCTTCCGGGTCCGCAGGGGGGCAACTTTGAAATTTTAAATACAAACCCCCATTTTCAATTGCAGATTCAGATAAAGGATAAAAAAAAACCATGTAGATTTTACTTAGTGTTTTTTTTTTAATTTCTAACAGTTGGCGCTATAATCGACAAAAAGCTACATTAACTGTATTAGACGATTTTATTTTAAATGCGATTTGATAATAATTAGTATGGTTTTCCGATTGAAATTTCAAAGTTACCGCTTTCCCGACCCTGGGGGTAGGGAAGAAGTTGTAAATTTGAGGAAATTTGACATTTCTTCGAAATATCATCAAATTTCCTTCCTCTTGATGTCAAAAAACTTTTTTTATTGCTTAAGAAAAAGCACTTCAGGTAAAATCTACATGTTTTTTTTATCCTTTATCTAAATCTGCAATTGAAAATGAGGGTTTGTATTTAAAATTTCAAAATTGCCCCATTTTTCTGATTACTTCGACAGGATTGGATGTCCCCCTGTTAACCATTACACTTTCATTTGGAACATTTTTTTGATCCGTTGCATATTTTTCAAAATATAATTTAAAATGGGACATTTGTATACGATTTTAATGTTAAACCTTCATCTGTCATATCTTGTAATGTTGATGGTAGTACTACTTTTCCGGAATCTTTATTTCTAAAATAATCTCTTTCACATAATAATTTTAAAGTTTTTGTACTTGTATAAAATTGAGATTCAGAACTTAGTGATTCGATATCAGCGCTTCCTGCAGCAATTTTTAACACATGCTTAGTGTTACTGGATAATTGTTTGCGTTCCTCCAAAATCTAAAAATTACAGATAATTATATATATATATATATATATATATATATATATATATATATATATATATATATATATAACACGTTTGTTCCAACATAAAATATTAGTTTGATTTTTTTCTTTTTATTTTAAAACCAAATTTTTATTTAGAATTTTAGATCAATCGGTTATGATCCCTCTTCAGTATTTGAATTACAAATACGAAAATATTTAAAAATATATTACAATAAACTATAAATGAAAATAAATACTTCAAATTTAAGAAATTAAAAACAAAACTTAAGTAATTATCTATTGAAGAAATTTTTTTACACTAAGCTACAAGTTTAAAATCGTATGTCATATATGTACAATGGGGAAGTTTAGCGTGATTGAAGTTGCGTGTAAAATTATTTTTTCTCAAATATATATATATATAAAATAATAACAGAAACTGTCATTAAAATTTTTGATAATTGTTTCATTTATTTGTTATTAACAATTTTTGTAAGGACATTACTGACGTCACAAGCCTATTGTGCGCAAGCGCAGAAGAGTTGGTGAGATATAATTTTAAAAACGTATGTCGTAGTAAATGTTGATTTTTGTTGATTCGGTTACGCCCAGCCAATAGCTTGTATCGGTAACCATGGCAATACATGTGCGTCTGATTCAGATGTCGACATAAGTTTTGCGATGACATTACTGACGTCATCACGACATGTTCTTGCATTTTTTAGAAAATCTAGGCATCTTCAAGAAAAATTATAAATTAAACATCACATTTTAAGCCACGTCCAACCAAATTAAGAAATAAAAAAAATACGCTAAACTTCCCCTGCTAAACTTGTTTCACTATAATTCGGTTGGTTAAAATTATTATTAGCATTTCGTTCGGTAAAAAGTATCAAATATTATGTTGGCGCACACTAAACTGTAGCTAAGCGTACCCTTTACCTACTGGATAAATAAATTTTACTGCAAGAATGCTGTATGAAAGATATGTTCATATCATTTTGACATTTTTAAGACGAAATCCAATAATTCGGCGTAAAAACTATTAGGAGTATTTTTTTTAAAGCTACCTACTATTTATATTTTTATAAAAATCCATTACAGATTCTATTTAAAAAAATAATAAGACTTTTGTGTAATATATCAAAAATGTGTTAATAAAAAAATTATTTCCTACGGTATTGGATTAATTTTAAATTATCTATCTTTTTATTTAAAACTTTTCTTTATTAAGTTTATTTTACGAGTTATTCGGGAGTAAAGAAAATTAGGAAATTTAGTTTTCTGCAATTATCTGGTAACAATCTAGTGACAATCTGTACAAAAAGTTTCATTTAACCGAAGTTGTAGTTAATATAGTTCTCGAGATCTTATTTGCTTTAACAGAAATATTTCTAACAAGGGTTGCATAGAAATCATATTTTTCAAAAAAAAAAAAAATTTAAAATTGATTTTTTTGATTTAAATGAGATTTTTTTATTTAAATCAAATGGCGCAACGGACAGTCTAACTGCTATCAAATGGTGGAACAGCACGCAAGATGTAAAAGAAAATCTTTCTAAAGCGAAAAAAAGAATTATAGTTCATCGTGCTTCATCAGCAAGCGTGGAAAGAATTTTTTCGAAATTTTAATTGATGCACGCAAAAATTCGGAATCGTTTGGGCTCTGAAAAAGCCGCCAACTTAGTTTTTTTTTTGTATAAACAGCTGAACTCTTAAGTTTGATATTCTGGTTAAAAAATGTATAGATCTATGCTGAAATATTTGTTCATTTCCAAAGGTTTATTTAATATCAAAAATCATTGTACTGTGTTTGTTATTTATAATATAAAGATTATAAATGGTTCAATAAATATTTTTATTTGACTTGATTTTTAATACCTGATAACTGACGTAAAATAACCTTTGATATAAATCAATTGATTTAAATCAATGCATCCCTGTTTCTAACAAAACAGAATACTTAAAAACATACCACAGCTGGTGGATTCTGAATTAACATAGTATGTAAACGGGAACATCGACTATCATCTTGAAATTGTCCAATGTGAAACGTTCCTAGTGTTGTATCAACAAAACAAACACCGAACTCGGTGCCATGTTGAGTTTGATTTTCCATAATGGCTAATAGATACAAAGAAAGCGATTGCTTTACTTCCGAATCTTGTAATCCATGAACGCGTGTTGCCTTATTAGTTACTTGACAAATTTCACGTCTGACAACTTTCGGCTGTTTAACTGATCTTGGTGTATCACGTAGACGCTCACTCATCGCATCGGGCGTTTCTGTTTGTTCTACGCGTGCTACTTTATAACCTAAATCTACTAAGGAATTTACCATTCGACCATATGCACTCTCAGGAAAACCAGAATGAGCAAATTCACCCTATAACATTAAATTTATATTAGATATAATACTAGGTGGTACACAGGTATCCCTTGATTAACGCGGTTTTATTATCGCGCTAAAATAAATTGTCACCACCCCTTAAAATGTGCGGTAAAAGATTTGGGTATTGCGCCATGCTTTGCTTTGTTAATACTCAAAGAAGACCCATTTTTTTTTTTGATAAAGAGAAAAAATCTAAAATTCTTCAAACAACTCTGATAATTTTTTAAATATAATCATTTAATAAATATTGTTGAAAACAAATATTAAATAAACACTGAAAGTTTTTTTCTTTTTTTCATGATCATTCACAGTCGTTATATTAGGTATAATTTAGATTAAAAAAAAAAATTTTTACATAGTGCTGGGAATCAATTAGAATTTATACCATTACTTATATTTGATTATCGCAATTTTTATTTTCGCGGTGACATTGAAGGACTAATTACTCGCGTTAAGGGGCACTCGCTTTCTGGAGAATTTTAGCATTTTTTTCTGGAATTGGAATGAAAATTTACCTCCGGGTTTTTTGCATCTTATTTGCTGTCATTTGAAGAATATTTCAAAATTTTTTCACTGGTATATTGAAGACATGGCATGTCATCACATCTGATATAAATTTGAATTACGAAAATAGATGAGATTATCTGGAACCTATACCACTTTGAGGTCAAAAAATTGAAAATTAAAAAAATGACGGCTATCTGAAAAAACTTTGACGTGCTTTAAAAAATATTTATTTTTCATGGAAATGGCTGAAAGTGGTACAGGTTCCAATAAATTGTGTCCTCTTTAATTTAAAAAAAAAATAGCACCAAGATTGGTTTAATAGTTTTTGCGTTCTGTGCCCGCCCAATTTAAAAAAAAGTCAATTTGAGTAAAATGCGTTTAAAGTTTTACAAAAGTAGACGTAGTGCGAGACGCGTTGCGCTCAAGCATAAATTAACTATTAAAGGACTTTGAGTTCGACCAAATCGTTTCACAAGAATAATCTACAGACTATAAGCCTATAAGGAATCGAAAAAAATAAATAAACGAGTGCCCCCTTAATCAAGAGATACCTGTATAGTATTATCTGACAAATTATTATCTTACTTTCATATACGAAAATCCCAATTCGTTAACTCCAATAACAGCATCCATATGATAAAGTTCATAAAATTTACCAACTTTAAAGAAAAGAATGCAATCAAAATAATCAATCTTCATCACCCACCACTGGCACATAGCAGGTGTTTGTTTCTCAAGAAAATTATTCGGTACAAATAATGTCTTACTATCATAGTCAGGTTGAGATGGTCTTCTACCATTTTTATCTTTAATATAGTCCGGTTTCAAAAATTGTAATGTATTGTGTAGCCATGTGTCTGTTCTTATGGACTGACTATTGCTTTCATCATTTTCACTGCTTGAAGGCTAAAAACAAAATAATTAATTTCTAATACTTAATCAGATAATTGTTTTTTTACCTGGCTATTTTCTTTCACTTTAAAATTTGATGATTTTCTTGGAGTTTTATCAATAGGTATATTATTAGCTCGATTTTCTTCTTCATCACTCTCACAAATAACTTGTTTCCTACGTTTAACTGGCTGTGTAATTTCTTCCTCATCTGCAGAAAAATATTAATTTATTATTATGAAATTATAAAAAAAAAGAATAAAATTACCTGAATCATTAAATGGTCGTTTTTCGAATTTTTCTTCTGTAGTTATATTTTTCAGGTTATCTTCATTATTAGATATTTTACCGTTTGAATTTGATTTTTTTGTAAAATAATTAAATAATGTATTTCCACCTACACTTGCTCGTTTAGACATACTTTACGAATGTAAAGAAAAATTAGTAAAAGACAGTTTTTTATACGACTGTCAGTAAATACCATAGACAAGGTAACTAAAACAAATGTAGGAATGTAGTTTATTATTTGACAAACCATTTATACCGCGCAAAATCAAGCATTACCAACCATAATACAATTAATATAACTGCTAATATTTACTATCCAAAAAAATACGAAAAATCTGTGGCTATTAAAACTACATATTTATAGTAACTAATTATTAGAAAAATTAGATAAAAAAAAGTTGAAAATAGTTGAATAGTTGGCAAATTTGGTATGATTACATTACTTCTCTTATCATATGTGGTATGACGTTCGGGAAAAAGGTGTTTTTCTTCAAGCATATTAAAATATTGATATTTATTCATGCAAATATTTTTTTAAATATCGATAAATTGGATAAAAATAAAATAATTTATTATCTTAAAATCAGCAGTAGGGAAATCTAGGGAAATTTTCAGATTTTATTAATGAAACTTAAATTTTTGGATCTGGCAACACTGTTTCTATGATACTTGAACTGAAGTTGTTCAGTATGTTCAGTATACTATGAGTATGAGTATGAGTATAGTGTTGCACGAATTTTATCATTGATTTAAAAATGTTCAAGAATTTTTTAAGACCATCTAATACATTTTATTTTCCTGTTAGAACATATATTAAACATTATAAATGGCATGGCGAAGGAATTAAATATCCAGGATTCACATATTATCCAAGGTATAATTTTAGTTTATGATTATAGGTTAGGTTATTAATTTTTATTTATATATTTATATCATTATAGGCATCCAGATTTTAAAGATCCTCAATATACACCGACAAAATTATTTAAAGTTCAAAGACTTAAACCTTTAAAAGGTAATCCATATTGGGAAAAAGAAATTTTACGAACATTGGGATTGGATGGAAAGGTAAAACTATTTAAATTTAAAAAAAAAAATTGTAATATATTTTATATGTTGTTGGTGTATCTATAGCAAGGTGACATTTCGATTGTCAAAAATATACCAGAAGTAAATTCACTTCTTTGGAAAATCAAACATCTCATTCAAATTACACCGATAACATTTCCGAATGGTGAACCAACTGAGAATGATATTGGAAGCACATGTTTGAAAGAAAATGGTGAATTAGTTATAAACAAACAATTAAGACCAGCGAACGATGTATTAGAAGCTACAAGTAAATTTGAACAAAATCCTACGAAATTGGAAGGTAACACCTTACGTAGGAATTCACGTTTAAAGTGGTTACATGCATGGGATACTAGTTTGTAACATGTAAATTAATGTTAATAAATATATAGACAAATTATAATATTACTATAGTTTTAATTCAATATCAAATTGACAGAAAAATTATTAAAAAATTAATTTGTATATATATATATATATATATATATATATATATATATATGTATATATATATGTATATATATATATATATATATGTATATATATATGTATATATATATATATATATATATATATGTATATATATATGTATATATATATATGTATAAATATATATATATGTATATATATATATATATATATATAATATAATATATATATATATATATATATATATTCTATAATTTCAGTTTGTTAATAAGACAAAAGTTTTAAAAATCAATTTTTATTTTCTGTAATCGCAATTATTTACAAATAACAACATTAATGCATAAATTTAACAATAAAAAAATCAACAATACAAAATTAGTATTTGTAACTTTTTTACTGTTACTAAAAATCACAGTCTGTTTCAACAACTTTTAAATAATATTTTAAGCCATAACAAAGTTTTTTTTCTAAAAGTATTTAAAACATTTCTTCTAAATAATCATATATTCCTGTAAAGATAAGCGCCTTCAATTTTAAATATGTATAAAAATTGAAAATGATTGTGTAGCAATAACTAGATTTCTTAATTATCAATCTCACATATATTTTTACGTTTTTGTATTTTTTGGCAACCTGACACTATATATACGTTACAATAACATTTAGATCCAATATTTTAATCTTATAAAAAGCTTCCGTGAACTTGTCTGTTGTACCAAATACTACTGGATTAAAATACGGAATCTAAATATTTGAAAAACAAAAAAGTCTGTTTTATGTGCTATTTACATATTTTCATTTGGTTGGTGTTTAATTTTTCAATGAAATACTTTTCGAGTCAAGTAAATCAATCCGATGACGTTTTCATAAGATTTCATTTTGATGTATACCTATATACAGTTTTATGATAAAAATTTGACATGTTCACAACCGGGTTCTTATATAATATATATTAATTATAATTATAGCCTTACAATGAAATAAGCAATTTAGGCACGTGCTACAGATATGATCATGAGCAAAAATGATTGCCACAAGTTTCTAAGTAACTCTGTAATGAGCTGCGATTGTATCGCAAAGGCAATTTAAAAATCGACTAAAGTCTTGTAACATACACAACTATGACTGATATTCACAGTTTATACTTATGTATATAATTTAATAATTTTCAAATTCTGCATTTATTTAATATTTAAGAATAAATTACGTATTTCTAATATCTTCTCTAATCCATAATTTTTCAATAAACAAGTACGTATTAAGCAAATCTAATTTTGATTGTATTGAGTATATATAAATTATTTTAATTTTTTTCTAATAACAATGGCCCGTATTTTTAACTCCTTTTAGATAAAAGTGCATATATTTTAAATTATTTATTCAAAGTAAAAATTAATATTGAAATTATGAATTTTTAACTAAAAGTACTCTAAAAGGGGCTATGCATATTTAACTTGTATTTACGTAATTTGAAGAAATATAACTAACTTTATATAATGTAACGGAATTCTATATATTTAAAATTACTGTGAATATCAATCAGATTTTGTTTAAATATTATAATAAACTGGACGTGTTTTGCGCGTATACTAACAATTAATACATCATTTATTACCAAATTCGGTAAAAATTCATTTGGTGTGTATACTTCGTTCAAGTAAGATTCGTTGAACTCAGTAAAAAAACAAACAAACATTTAATCTTTAACACACTACCAAGTCATATTTAATTAGACTGGAACAAATTCCGAACTATAACCTAGTTTTTGTAGAAACACATTTTTCAATAGTTGATTATAATTACAACAATATTTCGAAAAATTGTCATTGATTATTATAGTACAAAGAAATTCCAACTAAAGTACTATACAGTGGTACCTCGGTATACCTCTGCTTTAGAATACGTCCTGTTTGGGCGAAACAAATTTTGCTCAGTATACGACGTAATTTCTAATGGGGAGAATCGTTAGTTGGTGTATGTACTGTTCTTTCGGTGTACTAGACCAGACTAGACCTTCACGGTGCTCCACGGTCTATAACTTTGTTAAATTTCTTCTGATTTTCATTTTTAAGTAAAATTGTATTATTTGTATTAGGTAATCATGAAAAAAGGCAAATGAAAAGCAACATAAAACTAAAAAATTATTTTACAATCCCATTAATATACCATGTCAAAAGGAGTCTTTTTTTTACATGAGAACGGATTAATCATTTTTACATTATTTCTTATGGGAAAGGTTGGTTTGGTATACATCCTATTCGGTATAAGTCCAAACATCAGTAACGGATTAAGATCGTATACCGAGGTTCCACTATATATATATATATATATATATATATATATATATATATATATATATATATATATATATATATATATATATATATATATATATATATATAAAATCAACTATTGAAAAATCTAGTCTCTAGATCTAGTAAAAATTTTGATTTCGAAAAATTCGCTTCCGCATTTAAAAAACGAACATTATCAGTATTTCGTAACGTGGCGTGGCGTGGCGCTGACAATGCTTGGAGGGAGACAATACGAAACAACAGCAATGTGTTTGATTTGATTCTCATTGTGTGCTCGTGCTTTCCGAAGTCGTCGACTCCGTATCCGTTGTTTCGCTGCTGAAGTTATGGAAATTCGGCGGTTGTGGGATGCCTGCGGTTGGATAATCGGGCAATGGAGGTAATACGTTGTCTTGAAATATTCCTACATTTCCTGCTGGAGAATAATTTGCGACTACAATTACTTTACCCGAGCGCGAACGCGCCTTTCCTACTCCAAAATGACGAGATTTTACCCAAACTAATTGTGTGAAATGACCTATGAAAATTAAAAATAATATCAACTCAAGTAAATATTATTTTTTCAATACAGGCATTATGATTAGTTTCAATACAATTATTATACTATTGTAAATTTCTTATTTACATATTTCTATACGTAATTAATTATAGGACGTTTCACATTTTATTATTCAGGGTGTCTAGCGGGCGGGAATTGTACGGGAAATATTTTTGGTACGGGAAATTATGATTAAATTGAAATAAAAATCTACAAATACCTATTCCATTATATTTTCGGATTCTTCGATTTAAGTACATTCATATAAAATTAGTTTAACCGACATAGCATCGGTACCAACCTAACAAAGCCAGCACGGTGTGAATATAGTAACGTAGTTTCGGAATCATATCGAACAGGGAGAACTTGTTCCTACATATTTATAGCAGGCAAATTTGGATTTTAAAATTTTTCTTTACATTCAAAGCATTCGCTTTAACTGTAAAATGCCCGATGTTCAAGTAGCATTTTCTAGGATATTTATACAAAATTTATATAATGGTTTCTAACCGAATTAATTTACAAAACATAAGATTATAATCTATAATAATTTGTCAATCTAAGTTAATTAATACACAAGATTACAAATATAATTATGTCATGTAATTTTATGTGGCATAAAAATGTGCCATTGTGTGTTCTAAAGTAAAAAAAAAGCTGGTTATTCGGTTATTCCTTTAAATTAATGTAGGGGAATTTTGTTTAGAAAACCCGCTAGACACCCTGTTATTCGCTTTATTAATTCTATTGATCGTATTACAATTTTATAATGTTTATTATTGAAAATAGAAATATCTTACCTGCATTTACATTAGCATGTAAAACATCCGGTTCTTTGGAAAAATCATATTGCCTAACTGCCATATACCAATATGATGACACTTCTTGTCCTAGAAATTAAGTTAAATTATTAATTTAAATATTAACGAAATTATTTTGCACTTACCACTAACATCGGTTTGCAGTGCATTACTAGGCCGACAAAATAAATTGTGACCAACATCTTTATCATTTCTATAGTAAAATGTATTTGTATGTGCTAAATGATTTGCCCATGTTTGCGCATAATGACATAACTGCAAATATTTTTATTTTATTTTAGGATACATAAAACAAACCATTTTGACATTTAACAGAATTTATAAATGTTACTATATCGTTTTTACATCGTTTACGTATATATTAATTTTTTAATTAAAAATTTATATATATTATCTAGATTTCAAAGAATTTACATGTTCTGTAACTTTCTTTTGTACATCAAAAAAGTTTCTTTAAATAAATTTATATTTAAAATTGTTTTTATTACCTTTCCTTCCACATTTCAAACAAAAACTGAAAAAATATAACTACTTATTTAACTTTTAATTTCATAATAATAATAATATGTAACAGTGACAATTTTTTAAAGAAAATCATAAATTATTTTACAATTATACATATTTCTTGTTACATTCTCTCCGATTTGAAATAATGGAAAACGTGTAATATAATTTTAGTAACATTTATTTTACAAAATATATATATAAATACTCCATGAAATTATATTTAACAAATTATTTTTATCAATTTTAATTATCTAGAAATGTACAAGTATCTTCATGTTGATGTATTTCACTTGGAGGTGCGACAAATCTACAGCCATTTCTGTTATATTTACAGGGATAACGTAAATATTGAACAATTTGCTGTAAAGCATAATTTTGCGAATTATTCAACTGTACGCGACAAATCGGACAAGTAGAAATTTTTTCTTTACAAAACTCACAAATACTATGACCATTTGAACATAAAAATATTGACGGACCCATATAGAGATTACAAATGGGGCATTCTAATTCAGTTAATAATTTATCTTTTACTGCGAAATTTGTATTATTTTTCCAACTCATCGACATACAAATATTTGCCGATAATTGCGAACGTTCTAGCAAATTTTTCAAAGAATTTATATCGATTTTAAGAGCTGATAGTTTATTAATTAATTCCATTTCTGAGAATATCAATTTCTCAAATGAAATGGAAGAGTTAACAGACGTTTCGTAATCAAATGTTAATTTTAAATAATAGGAATTAGCATGTTCCGGACAAGTAATGTTTGCAGCTCCGCACCAAAATTTTCCGCTAGATATTTCGAAACTACTTTTAAAAAGCAATTGAATTTCTTTATCGATCACAAATTGAACTTTTTCGTAATCACAACTGGTATCAATGTCTATAATTCCACTAGAAATATACAAATTCGAATGATTTAATTCGAAGTGTTCTTTTAAATGTCTTGCTTGACCAGTCCAATCGCAGGTTTGAATGGGACATTTATACGGTCGATAGAGGCATAATGATTCGTGTAAAAGCGTTAGTTTTGCATCTCTACGTTCTTGACAACCTTGTTCACGATATACGCACGGAAATGGAAAAATTTCACATAATGCCTCAAGTATTGTATTATGATAAGGATCAACGTTCGGAAAATTTTCTTTTTTATAACAACGACCACAAATAGTTCTCTCTTGTGTAATTGTCATAATCGGCACCACATTTAGATAGTTTTTACAATCGTAGCATCTTAATTTGTTTAATTGTTGATCTGTGGATTCCGATATAGGAGCCTTGAAAAAAATTGCTTTTTAAATAATTTTGTTTTGTAAACTAAATCAAATTTACCAACCCGTAACGTATTTGCAAAATTCATTTTTGAGCAGTTATTAAATTCTATAGTATATTTTTATCAACATATTGATATGTTCAGTAATCGGTACTTCAAATTTTACCAGGATATCGCAATCTGCCACAACAAACAAATGACAGATTGACAGTGTTGCCAATCTAGTTCATATTAAATATTACTATTTTAAAATGTATATTATTTTAAAAATAAATTACTATTTAAATGAAATGGAAAATTATTTATTTATTCCATAAAACTGATGGAGTATTTATATATTACTTTCAAAATATACTATCAGAACAACATTTCTGTTTGTTGCATAAGGTATGTGGTGTAACCGGTGTAACTAAAAGGAATTGTGTGCGAAATAAATTAGAGTATGAGGCGTGTAAAATTGGTAAAAATGTTGTTGCAAAAGTTGATTAAAATATATATATATGATTGAGTGTTTTGCGTGAACAAATGTTTTCAAGTGGTATGAGAGGTATCATGAAAGTGGATGAAGCGACAGTTACTTGCCTGGATAGGAATGTTTGGCAGAAACTAATTTCTGTTTAAATGGAAAGACTTCTGTTACAAACTTATGGGTACATGGTACATGGCCTGATTGTATACATATACAAGGTGAACCAAAAGTCCCGGAACGGTAAAATATCTCGAGAAATATACTACCGATCGACAAAATAAAAAACACGTGTTTAATTTTTTTCAAAAAGCTATCCACTGATACCCCACTCGACCCCCTACCCCCACCTCCAGGGTCGAGGGGGGGTCAACTTTGAAATCTTAAATAATAGAAAAAATGTTTCAGACAAATAATACGTATTTTTAAACATAGAATCCGAATCTGCAATAAAAATAGGGATTTCTATTTAAAATTTCAAAAGTTGACCCCCCCTTCCCACCCCCTGGGGGTAGGAGTAGAGGGTCGATTGTGGTATCATTGGATAGCTTTTTTAAAAATATTGAAGACGTATTTTTTGTTTTTTCGATTTGATGTGTATTTCTCGAGATATTTGACCGTTCCGGGACTTTTGGTTCAGCCTGTATATGTTATATATTTTGATTTTTGATTCACTTGTAATATTTACCTGTGTGGACATAGTTAATGGTGGTGCAGCGTGTCTTTGCCTATAGACATTATGCCAGCAAAGGCAATCGGTTATAAAATCGCTATCTTGCCATGCAGTACGTAAATCTGCACTATCCAATACCATGCTTACCGGACGGTTACTGATTATCTGGAAAATTCATTAATTCTTTTTCAGTTATTTGATTTCAATTTGACACTGTAAAAATATATATCTTAAATTTATGTAATTTTACCTAGGTTTTAATAGTAAAAATAAGATCATTTTGTAATTTTACATATACATATAAATAATATTACATATTTTTTGGTAAAATTATATAAATTTTTTACAGTGTACATCGAAAGTATAATAAACTAGATTATTTTATCATAATCAGCAAAAATATTTCATACTATTTTATGTAACATTGTTATTTTATAAAGTTTATTTACTGTTTAATAATATTATTCTAATTTTAAAACTTCTCCGAATGTCTCGTAGTCATGTCATTTTCATTGTAATCGAAAACAAATTTATGGTTAGCCATTATTTTAAATTTAGATTATATGAAATATGATTGCAGATTTATGCAGTTTATAATACTGTTCTTAAAATAACTAAATATAGTAAAATACATTTGCAAAACACAGGGTTGGACTGGATAAAAAATTAGGCTCGGGAAAAGTTGCACCTTACATCCCAAAATTGTTCAAATACGTTATGTTTTTTTTTTATTATTATTCTAATAAACATGGAAATGACATTACAGAAAAATAAAGATGAATTGTAAAAATGACATAAAATTAAACATAATTCTTTATTTAAATCTAAGTTAAAAGACGATTTGATAAATGATTCTTTTCGGAAATTTTTTTAATGATATCTTCATTATATAATTTTTCTAAAACATTCTTCTCCCGCGACATGAGCATGAAAGCCTGGAAATTATCCTGACTTAAACGATTTCGCAATCTGTTTAAAATGTACTTTAATTTTGAAAATGTTCGTTCGCATGATACTTGAGGGGAAGATAATATTAGTACTAATTTATAAGCAATGAATAAATTAGCGTATGTCAATGTGTATAGAGATTAAATTTTTGTAAAACTGAAAAACAGCAGACAATGCATTTTCTACAAATATTACTAGTGTATTACATTCAGTTTGTTTCAGTTTGTTCGTCATCGGATTCATTATAAATAAAATATTCATTTTCATCATTGGGGGTTGAAAATGTTATAGCAACACAAGTGTTGCCGAGCAGATTTCGTTATTTTTGCGAAATTTGCAGCCGTTTGCAAAATACTCGCAATTTTAGTTTTTTAATTTTTATACACAAATTTGTTTTACTTTTTATCACAGTTTTGGGGGTTGACTTAATTAATAATAGGGTGTCGTAGGGGGTTGATTTTTGGATATGTTGTAGTACGGCCATAATTGACTAGTATTTGTAACACGCGGAAAATTTTGTTATTTTTGCGAAATTCCCAGCCGTTTTCGAGATATTTGCGATTAAAGATTTTTTTTTGCAAACATCAATAATTAATAGCCGAGGGGTCGTACGTGGTTGGGGGTTGAAAATATTATAGCAACACAAGTATTGCGGAGCAGATTTCGTTATTTTTGCGAAATTTGCAGCCGCTTGCAAAATACTCGCAATTTTAGTTTTTAATGTTAATAAATGTGTCTCGTTTTTTTGAAAAAAATCTAATAACTCAGATTTTAAATTGTTTTTTTCTTTAATATTTATGATTATTTTCTATTAATTAAATTTGTCATTAATTCAAAAGTTTTATCGATTTTGAGAAAGTTGTTAGGATGTTTTTGGAATAATCTATTCTTAAATTTTTGTAAAACTCAGAGATCGGTTTTAATTTTTTGATAATCACCGGTCACGACCTATAATGATGACAGCCCACCGGGGAAAGCCCGGTGCTCCGGTAGGCCAGTCCAACCCTGGCAAAACATAACTAATATTTCTTTTGTATCATATGTAATTACATAATTGCGGATAATTATCTCATACAGGACCGTAAGGCCGAATTTCGATATGAATACTTTTATAATAATAAATGAAAAATTGTCGGTAAAGTATAGTATTGCAAATTCAGGTTTTTTTTTTATAGTTATATAATAGTTTTTGATTACTTTGTCAGTTAAGATGGTTCGGACATCTTGAGCAAATGTCTAATGAATGTTTGGTTAAAAAGATTTATATAAATCATTTTGAAGGTATACGTTTGAGGGTGTGAGGGTTTCCAAGTTGTAGTAATAAATTATGAATGTGGATGAAGCGAAAGTTGCTTGTTTGGATAGGAATGTTTGGAGGAGACTGATTTCGGAATAATGGAAAGAGTTTGTGTCACACTCTTTTGGGTATATGGTATGATTGTATATGTATGTGTGTATGTCAACTTTAAAATAATGATATTGATTTTTTAATAAAATATGTTTGATAATACTGTATTAACTACAACTATTCTGCTCTGATTTAATGTTCTTATTATATTAGACTAAATTAAAATTTAAGGTAAAAACGAAAGGAAAAGATTTAATAAATAAAATTATATAGTATTTATTTTCATTTTTCAAAAATCTAATTCGCTATTCTTATACGAAATTGATTTTCAGGAATTATTATACCACCGAAAAGAAAGGAGGTACCAGGTTATTAATATCGACGAAAAAAAAAATTGACACGGTTAAAAGAAAACAAAAAACGAGTACACTGTAAAAAATTGATGTAAATTTACATATTCCATAAATGTATTTTTACAGAAAAAATGTAATATTACGTCCATTATCAAAGTAAAAATTACAAAATACTGCTATTTTACATTTTTATTTTTATTTTGTACAGTGTAAGTGTACAGTGTACAGTGTAAGTGTTTTCCGCGCACCTTTTGCACCTTCTTCTGGTAGATCCTTCCTCTGGAAGATGCAAAGATACGTTTTCGAGACGTTGTCTTTTTTTAGATATGGTCTTCCGGTCCTCGATATTCGTCGCACAGTTGCTGTTTTTCTTCCTTCATTGATCATTTCTTACTAATTACTAATATTTTTGCACTAATTTCAATAAAAACATTCAGTAAATATACCGCGTCACTCAATGTGCTCGAGTAAAATGAACAAATGTTAGGTTATCAAATCATTTTGTGTCTGCACAGACGCAGAAACCATGCTGACGCATCAGAAGACTAAATAAACCAAATTCAACCGAATTAAAAGTGTTTAGTCCTGACATGTAGTGGTACATACGATGTATCACGAGTCTCGAAAGGGTTAAAGTATTATATATATTTTTCATTTTCTTGCGTAACCTGATGTTGATTTTCTTGGTTCTTTTCTTATATTTTTTCCTTGTTCACATTTATATTTTCTATGCTAGAAGTATTATATTTTTAATTTACTTCTTTCGTAATCTGCTGATTTTCTTTATTATTTTTGTTTCTTTTTCTACGTTTACAATTGTATTTTCTGTTCTTGAAGTTATTATTTGACTCTATATTTCCTTCAGATGGAAAATTTTCTGTTAACCGTGACAATTCTTTTGTTAATATTGATAACTTTTTTCTTTTCGGTGGCATAATAATCTCTGAAAATCAATTTTCTATAAGAAAAGTAAATAAATAATAATTGTTAATTATTTTATGTAATATAATTTTTAAAAATATATAAAAAAATTTATTATAAATATATTAGGGTGATCCTTAATGAGTTTGAAAATTTATTTTTCTTCCGGCGCCCCCTAGAACGTTTCAAAATTCAACAAAAAAATTGGAAATATATTTTTTGCTCTTAATTTTAACGATAAGTCATACCTATACCACCCTATCACCCACCCCATAACATCTTTGGAGATGACATGTATTAAAATAAATGGGGAAGTTTAGCGTGATTGAAGTTGCGTGTAAAATTATTTTTCTCAAATATATATATATATATATATATATATATATATATATATATATATATATATATATATATAAAATAATAACAGAAACTGTCATTAAAATTTTTGATAATTGTTTCATTTATTTCTTATTAACAATTTTTGTAAGGACATTACTGACATCACAAGCCTATTGTGCGCAAGCGCAGAAGAGTTGATGAGATATAATTTTGAAAACGTATGTCGTAGTAAATGTTGATTTTTGTTGATTCAATGATTCGGTTACGCTCAGCCAATAGCTTGTATCGGTAACCATGGCAATACATGTGCGTCTGATTCAGATATCGACATAAGTTTTGCAATGACATTACTGACGTCATCACGACATGTTTTTGCATTTTTTAGGAAATCTGGGCATCTTCGAGAAAAATGATAAATTAAACATCGCTTTTTAAGCCAGGTCCAACCAAAAAAAGAAATAAAAAAAATCCGCTAAACTTCCCCATTTGAAGCAAATATTTTTCAACCGCAAAAATTGAATTAAAGTTACTTTAGTAAACGTCGCCTCCAAACATGATATGTGGTGGATGATAGGGTGCTATAGGCACGGTATATTGTTAAAATTGAGAGCTAAAACTATTTTTCCGATTTTTTTATTGAATTTCGAAACGTTGTAGGAAGTATCGAAAAAAAATTTTCAATCTCATTAAGGATATATTAATAAATAATATGTTATATTAATAATTTACAATTATAAAAAAAAATATAATTTAAAATGTAAAACAACCCATTATATTTAATTGTAAAAATATCACTATTTTAACAAGACAAAGCACTCAAATCAAACTATACTTTACATTTCTGATATAATACGGACATACGCGTTCAAAGTATTTAAAAATATTTTAAAACAATTTTTAAATCTTCTACAATTAATAAACAAAGAATTAAAAAATTATTACTTGTTGATAGTATAATCATTGACTGTAAAAATAAACAGCAAATATTTCTATTGAAATTATAATATTGATATGGCATAATAAAATAACTGCGTCAAATGATTTCTATTAATATTACTAATTAATATCCATTTCTTAAAAACAAATAACAATCTAGCTGTCCAGATATTTTATTTCTGTCATTAAATACAGGGTGATTTATAATGCATGTACGCATGTACCAAACTTTTCTGATCTCTTGAGTTTTACAAAAATTTAAGAACAGATTATCCCAAAAACATCGATATGCATCTATTGAATGACTGTATATATGAATGACGTTTCTTGATTAGATCCTATCAACTTTCCCAAAATCAATAGTGGTAATATTTTCGATAAAACTTTTGAATCAATGACAAATTTAATTAATAGAAAATTACATAATAAATATAAAAAAGAACAATTTAAAATCGGAGTTATTAGATTGATTCAAGAAAATGAGACACATTTATTAAAATCTTAAATGATGAAAATGAATATTTTATTTATAATAAATCCGATGACGAATAAACTGAAACCGCAGAAGAAGATGAAATCAATGTAACAAAATGTAGTAAAACTTGTAGAAATTGAGTCGCTGAGTGCAATAACGACTTAAGGGCACTTAGGTCGTTTTTCCGGAGTAGGTACATAATTTTGGAAAGTACACATCCATGTCTATTCAATCATCAAAACTCCGAGTAATTTGCCATTAAAAATTTGGAAAATCGGAGCAGGTAAATTGCACGCCGCGGTCAGAAACCCCAAATTTGAATAACCAAATTGCACTCCGGTCAACCGCAACTGTTGGCTTAGGGTAGGTTAGGTTAGGTTTAGGTTGTTTAGTTATGTTATTTTTCAATATAGGCGTTTATCTCATCGGCGCAAATGATAGGTATCCACCTCAGACCGGCGTGCAATTTAGCCATGTAAAATTTCGGTAAGGAATTAAAACCCAACCGCCGCGTGCAATTTGTATGTAGCCTGGAAAATACATATCCATTTCTATTTTATATCCATATTTTCATTTGTGAGAACTTTGTAACTTTGTATATTTGTATATATTTATGTGTTTTATGGAAAAACGACCTAATTCAATACGTGATAATTTATCTCCCATCCCTAGAGGTTATATTATACAACCGTTTTGGTTCTCCCCAGACTCTTTTGAGATGTTGATCATTCATTATGCCAATTATAATATGTTCAAGTTCACAAATAGTTACAATATACAAGGATAAAACGTTTAAACGTTAATTTGGTACAAAAACTTAAGTGCACATAAGTCGTTATTGCACCCAGCGACTCAATTGCATTGTCTGCTGTTTTTCTAGTACCTACATTTTAAACAGATTGCGAAATTGTTTAAGTCAGGATAATTTTGAGGCTTTCATGTTCATTTCATGCAAGAAGGATATTTTGGAAAATTTAGATAATGAAGATATCATTTAAAAAAATTTCCGAAAAGAATCATTTTATCAAATCGTCTTTTAACTTAGATTTAAATAAAGAATTATATTTAATTTTATGTGTCATTTTTACAATTCATCTTTATTTTTCTGTAATGTCATTTCCATGTTTATTAGAATAAAAAATTATAAAAACATAACGTATCTGAACCATTTTGGGATGCAATTTTCCTCGGGCCTAATTTTTTATTCAGTCCAACCCTGTAAATCACCTATATAGTAAAGTACTATTAGCTATAAATGTATAAAAGTTACTACATTATCATGCTCATGCATACAAAAAAAAATCGTATAATGATAACGTATATTTAACAAATGATTTATTTACATTCGCAGAACTTGATCTAAGTAACTGACCGTTACCTTTTTTGGGAATAAATTGAAATCCTTTTCTAAGGTCACTAACAGAACATAGCAAGGGTGGGTGGTGAATAAATTAAATCTTATCGTATTTCTAGCTTGAATCGAAGAACAGACGTTCTTAGATTTTTTCCTGTTTTAAAGGTCGAATATAATGAGTCAAAAAACAATGGATAAAACACTGTAGCTGAGACATTTTATTACATCAACGAACAAACAAGCGAGAATAAAATCGTGCACGTACACCGACACAGCTGCGAATGAAATGATTGCGTGCATTTTCATATTTATCGGGCCACTTCATCTAAATGGTTTCACCTTTTCGGTTACCGGTACGAGAGCCCTTGTCCTTTACGCTACTACGATGTGATTCTTAACAAATTAATAGTTCGGCCTTCATATATAGTAGCTTACTACTAATATTAAACACCTATCTTATAAATATAGCATATAATTTTCATATAAATCATTTTGTTTTTTTAGATTCAAGTTTCCAAATTTATCGTCTTATTTTCTAGATTTATTTTAAATTAAATACACTATAATTTGTTACTCTGTATTCTGTAATTTATATTTTGTTAATTGTACGTTGATCACGCAATCTATAGAAATAAATTGTTGTATTTGAATGGTATTTGTAATAAAATGAAATTAATTTGAATTCCTATTAAAATATACAACTTAATTATGTCGTAATTTAATATGATTAATTTTAAATATAATAATTTACAAATTATTTCAATATTTAGTATTCAAATGAATGATTAATTAATTTAATAGTAAGTGCCTGATAGTCAGTGTTTAAGTTTTTTTAAAAAAAATTTGTTTCAATTTTTTATTATTTATATAAATTTTTATAGAATAGATATACACCTATCCCTGGACTAACACTGAAGATATAGGTTCCACATGGTTCCACACAAAACCGTGTAAATTGAAATCTTGGATTTTGCTAAGTAAAACCGTGTAAAACGAAAATAAAAACAAAATGTGTATTATTCAGTCATTTATTTACGTAAAACAAAACTGAGATATCTTGAAAAACTTAAAATTATACTTCCTTTATAAAATAACCAATATATGTAGGTAATAAAAGTACATATTTAATTCATTTTACATACACACATACACATACACAATCACGCCATATACCCAAAAGGGTGTGGCACAAACTCTTTTCATTATCCCGAAATCAGTCGCCTCCAAACACTCCTATCCAAACAAGCAACTTTCGTTCATCCACATTCATAATTCCTCTTATACATGCTCTTTTATTCCCACTACTTGGAAATTTCCGCTCACGCAAAACACTCTCAATCATACTACTCCAACTACTCATCGGACGTCCACGCAAACGTAAACCATCAAAATCATTCAAATAAATCTTTTTAACCAAACGTTCATTAGACATTCGCTCAACATGTCCGAACCATCTTAACTGACTAACACCAACTTTTGCTACAACATTTTATTTCAATTTCACACTCATCATACACTAGTCTATTTCGTACCCGATCTCTCCTAGTTACACCACATACCCCACGTAAAAATCTCATTTCCACAGCAGTCATTTTCCGTTTATGCTTTTGCAACCAAACCCAACATTCACTACCATACATCACCGTAGGCACCAAAACTGCATTGTATATACTTAAACGGACTTCTTTTGAAACATTTACATTCCTAGCAAAAGTTCCCAAAGCACCCAAAACCTTACAACCAGCATTTACTCTCCTTTCAATTTCACGATCAAAACGGCCATCTCTAGACAGCAAACTACCCAAATACACAAATTCATCTACATTAGAAACAAAAAATAAAAAAACAAAAAGATCCTTAAAAAGTGAATTATAAGTTTAATAATTACTGTCATCACTTTTATGAACTATCAGTTTTTTCTTCCTGATGTCACTTTCATTACTTGAGCTTTCTTGATGCGAATATACTTTTCTACCAGTTTTTTGAAATTCTTTAATTTATAAAAAAGCGAAATCGTGTAAAACAAGTGTCGTGTAAATCGGGGGATAAGTGTATGTTTGTTTATTTTAATTTCTTGTAGATGTGTGTAAAAGATAATTTTCTTCGTTAAAAAATAATACGTTCAATGATATTAACACATACATACATACACAATCACGCCATGTACCCAAAAGGGTGTGGCACAAACTCTTTTTATTACCCCGAAATTATTTTTTTCAAATAACCTATCCAGACAAGTATCTCTAGCTTCATCCTTATCGTTTGTATTACTTGGTTTAAATAGCCAGCCAGAATTAACATCGGTATCAGTTGCCTTTCAGCAACTGATCAAAGCACCATACTGACGAGGTCCTAAAGACCGAAACACGTGTCTATGGTTAATCTGGCCAGTCATTGATGCATAGCTTAACAGCCGATTCAATGACTGAGTAACTTGTGAAATTTTGAGAAAATGTCTCAACTTTAGAATATTGTTAAAAATGTAGTTGATAATATTATAAAAAATGTATCTAATTTATTGACAGCAATATGATAATATAAATTTGTCCATAATAAAACATAAAACATACAAATTCAAGAAGCTTTTATTGCTTTTTATTTACTAAATAGATTGCTATGCAATATACAATCATTTTTCAGGTACATAAAACAACTGAACCGAATAAAATTATTGAAAGTAAAAAACGGATATTTAATTTTATGAATAAAAATTCAATATTTTACAAATAAATTTTATTTAAAAAATATTTTGCATGTATTTGCATAAATAATGAATTTGACATTTTATGCACACATAAATAATAATTAATTTATTGCGCGTTTTCCGCAAATATCTAACATAATATTATTAAAAGCATTATTATTAATTATAAAAATTAGTGCATTTTATCATGCACAATTTTAATAAAATTATTTTACAAGCACATACTGTAATCGTAAAGTAATTATAATTTTTATAAAGTAATATACATACTTTTTACGAATTATAGAATAATACGCAAATAAGAATTCTATTTTTTTTTATTTTATTATTCACATATAAATCAATACCAATAAAGCAAAATGCACAAGAAAATTTAGTTTTTTTTTTTGATTAATTTAATAATTAGTAATTATTAAAAATTGTTATTTGTTACTCTGTTTTTAAATATAGTAAATAATAAAACAGAATACGTATAAACTTCAAACAAGAGTATATATGTAAGGTTGGTAAGTACATTTCAAAAGAATCAAGCACTTAACAACTATGTATTGTACATTGTTTTTCGTACAATCGATTTAGAAATGTAATAATAGAATAAGTACTGGTATTTAGTACATTTTTGCAAATAACAGTTAAAAATAACTATATAAATATCATATATTCCCATGCCGTTGTTATGGAAATGTATATTTTTATAATGAAAAAAATAACTATACAGCGTATATACAGGGTGATTCATAATTAGTGAAATGGTGGATTCCTCATGTCAAACGAAGACAAAATGTCTATACGAACATATGTACTTAACCAAACGGTTATCGAGATACAGGCTGTTGCTTGTTGCGAAAGCCAAATAATTGTTTCTAATTATTAATAATAACAAAACATATTAAGTTAGCCATGAGTTCACCAAAACAAAATGTGCTTTATATTAAGGTGACCAGATTTTAACATTGGTAAAGCGGGACACCATTGACTGGGGGGTGGGGTTCTTGATTAAAAAATTTGGTCTATATGAAGCAACAAAAATTTTCATAGAACGCAAAAATAGTATTGTAATATATTTTTTTTTAATTTCAACATAAGTATAATTTAAAAATATAATAAATAAATAAAAAAATATGTATGTATATGTATGTATGTATAGTGTTATTTTATTCTTCGGCATATTTCTCATTGTAGTGAATTTTTTTAGTAGATTTCACAAGAATTTGTTAAATTACATTTCACATATAAAATGGCTTTCAAAGTCTCAACACTTAATTGGAATTTTCTGATGTCCACACTTTATTTACCGTAGAAAAAACATGTTCAGTCGCAACATTAGTTCCTGGTAAGGACAGCGCGTATTCCACAATTTTTAGTGCATTATTATATGGAACATGGTTTGTTTCAAAATGATGAAATATTTATAACCATTGGTTCTCTATTGTGATTTCTGGGCGATGCCCAAGATTTAACCTTTTCCCTATCAATATATGTTTTTTTAATAATGATACCTCATTAAAAAGATCATTTTCGGAAATATTACTATATCGGAAATTCTAACAACTGATCAACAATGCGAACTTTGATAAGCAGTTCTCTATAATCAGTTCTCAACAATTATTTGTGATTGTGTATGTATGTATGTAATTATTTGTTATTATTAAAGTTTAACATTAGAAAACCGTATATTTCCTTTCCGTTCTCCCGCCGTTCCCTAGCTGTTGTGCATTCTTTCCAAAAATCGGGACTTTTTTAAAACGCCGCGGGACGCGGGACAAATTGTAAAAAAGCGGGACGTCTGGTCACCTTACATTAAATCTAACAGATATTCATTAGTAGTATTTCAGTTGTGTGTAATTCGTCGAGTTTATGATTCACTGATACGTAGCTGTAATGCCTGTATTCGCCCTCATGGACAACAATTTGACCATTTACTGTAACTGATATTAAAAATAATAATGCAATATTAACATTTATTGAACACTGCTACACTTAATATGTTGTGTTATCATTAATAATTGAAAAAAATTATTTCGCCTTTGCAACAAGCAACAGCCTGTATCTTGGTAACCGTTTGGTTAAGTACATATGAGGAGCAGACTTTCAAAATGCGTTTTGTCCAAATTCCATAATTTTCAGAAAGAGGCAAAATGTTTTTGGTTAAATCTGAAAGTACATTATGTGCCCATTGGACAAAACGCGTTTTGAATGTCCAAGTAACTTTTAATATTTATTTCAGACGGGACAATATGCGTTTTAAATGTCGAATTTGTCTTAAAAGATGCGTGTTTGCGCATAGAACGTAATACCATCACTAACTAAAAATTTTACATTTTGGACAAAATGCATTTTGAAAGTCTGCTCCTCATATGTTCGTATAGACATTTTATCTTCTTTTCAAATGAGGAATCCACCATTTCACTAATTATGAATCACCCCGTATACAACTACTTCGTTTATAAAGTGATAGAACAAAATAATTATATTATGGATTGTAAGTCAGAAAATAATTCTGAAATAGAAGAAGCATAGAGAATCGGCTGTAATATGTTAAAATTTATGAAATCTAAGTGAAGATATGAAAAAATATAAAAAATATACAAAATATACCAACGCATTAATTTACCACGCATTATGTTACAACTTAGAACAGCGTTGTGTTTTAGTCGGTTGCTATGGAAACTTATCGAAATGTAGTAAATTCAATTTACGCAATCTATCAACAATGACTGTAAGTACATATAACAACATGATTGTGCCAAAAAAAATAATATTATTATTATTTGTACAAATAAAATATTAAAACATGTAAGTACGCAATTTTTGTTTGTAAACAAACAAACAGCGCAACTTGGAAAGCTAGCTAATTGCCTACATTCGTAAAAAATGCGTAAACAAAACTCTGCTCTAAAACGGTAAAAAAACGGTATAAACGACAATATAATTATAAAAAGCAGAAAGACGAGTGAATGAATGACCTTTTGGAAGAGTGAGGGTCTATTATCATTGGCGAGATCTTGTATTTGATGTTTATCAAAAGGAGTTGTATGTTCCACCGGCTCCAGCTGATTGGCCTTGAGCACGCGCAATTGTTGAACACGACGCTTTAAATTCTCCAGAGCACATGCTTCCTCTCGCTTAATACTAGGCTGAAACGTCGCTCCAGCACCAGGTATCACATTGAATGTCGGCACGTTCACGTTGGTAAATTCACTGATGCACGAACTAAGCGGCCGTCGATTGATAACTGCAGCTGCTTCTTCTGCAGCGCGCTGCTGCTGCACCAGGTCAGCTGCTGGTGGTGTTGAAGATTGTGACGGCGGTGGTGGTGGACTTTTATAGTTCAGCATTTCAATGTTCGTCGGCGAGATAGACGTATGCGACGCAATCCGCGGCAACTCCATGCTGCAGGTACGTGAAGCCGCTGCGCGCGACCACCACACAGCATCCCGTAGAAATTCGCACTGACTGTCGCACTCGGTCGCAATGCGAGTTGCACGGTGCACGCCTTCGGCCCTTTGCTTTCAACGTTCGGTCCGGTCGATAGCATTCGTCTTTTCCTTCCCTATTATTCTGCGCAATCGTCGCGCTTCTGCTGGCACGTTTTGCAATCATGTAAATGGCACTATCGTACCAGTCATTAGCAAAAAAAAGGATTTTTATGTGTTTTATATGTAATATTTTTTATTATAACAAGTAAAACTTTGTTAATTACATTGGTTTATATTGTTTTAGTATAATAAAATTTCTTTAATATTATGTTTTATTATATTCTTTGAGAATAGAAGCAGTTCGGTTTTTGTTCCCAGCAGTTATTGTTAAATTATTAGTCTTGTATAACATATTAAAAATATGTAATAATTAATTGTGTTATTACAGCAATGTAATTTGATTACAACAAAATTACAAAGCTTTTTTTTATTTTATTTTTTTTTATTGTTGTGTTTGCAATTTATTTGATCATGTACATAATTTTATTAAATTTTGATAAGCAACTGGTGTAAATGTAATTTTATAAATATTTATTATAATGTTAATATAATTGTAAAAGTATTCTGCGTAAATATAAAGTTAAAAGTATTCTAAAGTATTATACAAATTTTACTACAAGCAATATTTTATTGTATTGTAAGATTTATCAACTTTATATATTCAAATTTTGACGTTTCATTACATTACATCATAAAAATATTTAACCTGTTAACGTTAACTGTATCGTAATTGTCATTACTATCAAAAAGTCATTAATATTGCATCGTAAATGCTAAAAATACCTGATATGTGTAGTAGACCATGTGTAGAAATTATATATTATTTTAATAATAAATTACTAAGTTAAGTTATACAATAGTGAAAGTTTTTCTTTACTTTCTCTTGTGTTGTAGGATTTTATTTTTATTATAAATAATACTTATTTTATTTATATCAAAAGAATGATATCAGGTAATATAAGACGAGTAATAAAATATGGATTAATTGGGGCAATGAGTGCAACTGCTGTTTTCAACTTGCATTCAAATAATTATGACATAAATTCTATTGGAGCGGTACGGTTATCGCGTGCTGGATTAACAGCATTCGATATAAGTTTAAATTATAAGAAAAAATTGTATAATAAAAAAAATACTTTAGATAAATCCAGCGAAGAATATTTAAAATTAAAATCACAATGTCATAAAGAAGCCGCAGAGAAATTATTAGATTTATGCTGTGCGAATAGAGGAGTTTATATTAAGGTGGGTCAACATTTAGCAGCATTAGATTATTTATTACCAAAAGAATATATACAAACATTACGAATATTACATAGTCATGCGCCGAGTACAAATTTAGAAGATATAAAACGAGTAATTCGTCAAGAATTAGGTCGAAATCTGGAAGAAATATTTTTAGATATTGATCCGGAACCTATTGGAGCAGCTTCTCTAGCTCAAGTACACCGAGCCACGTTGCATGATGGATCAGTGGTTGCCGTTAAAGTTCAACATCCATACGTTAAAGATAACTCGGCTTCAGACATGAAAATCATGGAAATTCTAGTACGTATCGTATCTCGTGTATTTCCCGATTTTAAATTTCAATGGCTTGTCGACGAAACGAAAAAGAACATACCGAAAGAATTAGATTTTACACAAGAGGGCCATAATGCTGAACATTTAGCAGAATTATATCGTCCTAGATGTAACTGGCTAGTTATACCAAAAGTAGTATGGCAGTTAACAACTCCCCGTGTTTTAACTATGGAATACGTAGAAGGTGGTCAAGTAAATGACGTTCAGTACATCAAGCAAGAAGGTATCAATCCGTTAGAAGTTATGAATAAACTCGGATTGCTCTATTCCGATATGATTTTTACGGATGGCTTTGTCCATAGTGATCCGCATCCTGGTAATATTTTAGTCCGCCGCCGGAAACAAAAAGGCGATTGCGAAATTATATTACTCGATCACGGACTGTATGCAGAATTAAGTCCTGAATTTCGAACGGAATACGCTGAATTATGGCTAAGTATTTTGAATGTGGATCGAGTTGAAATGCGTAAACGTTGCACTCGACTTGGCATTCAATCGGATATGTACGGTTTATTTGCTTGTATGGTAACAGGCCGATCGTGGAATACAATCTTAGCCGGCGTTGATCGACAAAAGTTCGATTCGAAAGAGCGCGATTTTATTCGAAACGAAATGCCCAATATATTACCGAAAATTTCCGAAGTTTTAGATACAGTTAATCGGCAAATGTTGTTAGTATTGAAAACAAATGATCTGTTACGAGGAATCGAACATTCATTGGGTATAACGACGCAAATGTCTTCTTTCAAAGTAATGTCTGTAAGGTGTATTCGTACTGCGTATGCAGAAAGAATGCGGGAAGCTCAGGGATTTTATCGACGTTTCTTTGTTGCCATGTCTCAGTATTGGACGCTACTTAAATTTACTGTTTATTATACGACAATGAGTATTCTAGCTCAATTTTCAAAACTAAATCATAAAAAACCATTAGTTACTATAAAGGCAGCGTAAAAATATAAATTTGTTATTGTTGTTTATTTCTTTTTTTATTTGTACCTTGTTATAATTGGACTGAAGGTAACCAAATATTTTACAAATTGTATAATTAAAATTTAATAAATATATTTTGTTAAATAAAAAATGTGTGACTTTCTTTTTATAAAACAATAAAAAACTACGTTTTTGTTTTAATTTTTAATTTACTTATTAAATGTACGATTTATCTATGTTAAACAATATAACGTGTCCACATGTGCAATTACATACAAGATACAGCTAATGTAAATATTAATATCTATCACTTAAAACTACGTACATTTTTTTTAAAATAATTCTGACACAATTCCTTTTATTACATATTTATTGTTGATATATTAGAGGGAAAAGGGAACTATTCCGATTCACATAAAATTTGAATTTGATGTAGGTAGGTATATATTTCTAATGCAAAAAATTGATATATTTTCTAATTACTACAGTCATAAATGAATGGAAAATCGTTGAATGCCGTTCAGTATTTTGTCCCTCATTATCATTATAAATATTACATGCTGTGATGCCATTACAAAATATACAAATGTATTTATTACACATGAAATATTTTTATATTATGTACAATGATGGTCGGGGAACGGGCGGAGTAGGGCAGAGCGGTCAAGGGACGGGGTTCAGATTACAGTGCAAGGTGCAAGCACAACTCGCCCACAACACATATTATGGATGTAGATGCGATTTCAATAATCTAGTAAACAGTTTGTTGTATTTATCAACAAAATTAGTAAAAAATATCAAGTAAATATAGTCGCCAAATATTTATTATGTTTCTCTCTCTCTCTCTCTCTTGCGCAATCAGTGCCTTCTAGAATATAAAACGGGCAACACGAATTTCACATCAATAGTAATCATTTATTTTTGATTTATTCATAAGATGATTTCAGTTGATATTATATTTTAAAATAGTACTAGCATCGCTAGGCCGACGAGACAGAGTTCCACCGATTGTTGGCGGGCGGCGTGGTGGAGGCGGTGGGGGTGGTGGTCCGGCTAACGGATTCAAATTCAATGGTGGTAAATTTGGATGCTCGATACGTGTTGGAGGTGATACTCGAGGCCGTGGCCGACGTAATGTACTTATACAGCGCATGTCCTGCTGGTGATGTATCTGCCAAGTAGCTGGCATTGGGGATGTCAACAATGCAGCCGGTTCTTCATACTCATAGTTGGCGGCAATTGCAGTTGCACGATACCATGGTCCATCCACCGTTTCATAATGATGGTTCTCCTCGTCATCGAGGCTGACAAAGTGTTGTGTATCGCCTCGTGGTGTAAGCGCTGCCCAACAAACAGCACGTGCATCACTTCCTGGACCGCCCAACGTCTCGCTACCCATTGAAGATGCTTGAGCGGCAGCTACTGCAGCTGCAGCCGCTTTACTACTGGAATTTACCCGATGTTGAGGATGTTGCTCTTTTGCTCCATGCTGTCTGCAATTGTTGATTATTTTTATAGTGGTGATTCTAAAAATACTTAAATATATTGAAAACATTTGCATATATTGTAAATGTATAGATTTTTTTTTATCATGATTTAGATAATATGAAAAGAAATTCGACGAAATTTATTTATCAGATTGAGTAGTGTGTATTATAAAAATAATTTATTGTTTATCAATTGATTATTATCATTTTCCTTGAAATTATAAATATAACATTAATTATTATCATTATGAAAAAACATTTTTGACACGTTTGTGCACTTTAACACAAAAATATATCATTTCTAATTGGGTACATACATATGATTTTAAAAATTAAAACGCATTACTATCAAACCTCTTGTAAAATTATTAAGTAATAAAAAAGTATTAACAGAAATATTAATGACGCACAATTACGTGATTATTGATTATGATGATAATAATAAAAATATAAACAAAAACTTACTCTCTACATCGAAGTAGAAATAATGCAAGTAATGCGCCGAGCACTAGAACACCGACCGAAGCAGCAACGAGCACTAGGGGCCATGTATCATCAGCTGTACCAACATCCTGTCGGGGTAATTCGACGTAATCACCTAGTGGTGGTTCCCAATCAGCCCCAGTGCTTGGCGTATTGCATAGATGACCGCCACAAGGTAGCGATGAAGAGGACGACGCATTATCGCGCAAACGATGTTGAAAGAATGACGGTGCCGGCGGTGGTGGAATAAATAAAATTGAATTGGGCGGTGGCCCCAAATCCCAACATTCACCCAAACAAGACATTGTTTATTTGTGTATTATCCTATCGAAACACGTTACTGTTAATCAACACTTCGCTACCATCATCATCAGTACCACCATTAATCGTATATTTATTGCATTCGTTCTTGCACTTGCTAAATAAATTTCACTTGTTCTTTATACATTTATAATTCACGCCTGTAACGCGTCAAATAATAACACATATTATACTCGTGAAGAGGGATGTAGTGCGTCAAGACGCCTGCGTCGCTACCCCGTATTGATCGCGTTACTCGGCAACCGAAGTCCGTTCCGCTCGCGCCCTTATATTGTATTCGTGAATCTGTAAGTATCGGCTCGCTGATCACAGCCGCCCCGCGTTCGCTTGGTATATTGCGTAGTGTTGCCGGTGACACCGCAGCCAAAAGCCAACCGCTAAGCGCCAACCAACAGGTACGACCTCACAAGGACGCTACGCACCCAAACATATATAGCTTGTTTTTTTTTCTCAATCACTACATATACCTCTCACACTGTTTTTTTTTTGCTCATTCAACATAAGAAACATTGCACAAAATCAAAAATATGTCACTCAATCAATATATATATATATATATATATATATATATATATATATATATACTCAAAAATAAAGAAATAAAAGTGTAAGATATGTATGTAATGCAAATGTCTGTTTGGCGCGAATGCCGACAGCAACAAGATGAGAATGGTGTGATGCTGTAACGATGGCTCTCAACGCCTCTTGCTGTCGCCTGTTAGGCCTTCTTGGCCTATACCTGTTGTATCTGGTGCTTGGCAGTGCCGTCTTCTCAGCCATCGAAGGGCCCGAAGAGGAACAACGAGTCATCCAGCTGCGCGCATTCCGACAACGATTCTTAGGACAGCATTCCTGTGTATCTGGTACTATTTATTTAAATTGTTCATTATAGTTTCAGCTGTGTTTGTAAATTCTTTGCATGATTGTCATTTTCTATAGGAGGGGTCAAAGCATTCATTCATTCAAAACAAAAATATCGAAGGGTGGGTGAATTGAGGCAACAGGTGACGTATACATAAATACGGTTCTATAAATTTACGCATGCGTATATTATCGTGAAATACAAACTGCACGAGATCTTTGCTTTGTTTTCTTTATTTTCGAAATTTAGATACAAACTAAGAAATAGAGCCTTATCACACGCTTACATCATTTGTAAATTTAATTTGCTAATAGTAAATGCTTTGACAAAAATGTTTATAGTATTTAAAAATCAAAACTATAAACATCTTCACGCGTTATCAGTACAATATTTTTGTGTCAATATAAGTCACATAGCTATCTCTATTTTTTTTTCTTCTTACATAGTATCGTTATATTACTAGAGATAAGTAAGTAAGAATGAGTTCGTCTTGGGAAGTCTGGTACTCTGTAGACAATCGGGATATTACGTGATTCCGTAGTTTGTTACCAGGCACCGGGGACCGGGTACGGGTGTCGGATGAATACAACGAACAGGGTCACATTATCAAGAACGTATGACATCGTAACGTTGACCTGGCCTAACCGTCATCGATAAACCAAACTTAAAAACAGAATATTCTAATAATTAACGGCCAGTCAGTGTCACGATGCCGCTGGAGCCGGTGCCCAAGCACGCGACGGTCCTCGTCTCTTGTCCGTTCCATCTTATTCAAGTGATTTTATGACGAAGGATTAACCACTGAACAATATCTGAATCAAAAAAAACCGGTTGTATAATTTTATACGTTGCCAAATTTTTTCACAACTTTATCAGTATTTCATATCGAGGACCGTAAGTGTATTTTTGAATTAACGTCATTTGGTGATATAGATCGATAATCGATAAAATAAAAGGTGTAGTAATTGTATTTACGAAAAAGGTGGTTTCATTTACAAGAAAGTAGTGATTAGAAAATTATCATTATTTTTATTTATTAAAAATGGTTACGGATTACGGCACCATCCAGCGGCCTTTGGAGAGGGTGTCCAAATCCAGTACATCGGAAGTTGTTTTTGGCGTTTGCCGCGGTTCCCCACTTCTTGTTAGCGTCTACATTATGATATATGTCAGTTATTTACTTTTCGGCGCGTTGGTATTTTCGACAGTTGAAGAACCTAATGAAGTACAATTGCGACACAGAATTCAAGAACTTCGACAGGCATTTCTAACACAATATCCATGCGTACAAGGTAAATTAGTTCACCTATTTTATGTCTGTTGTTGTATGTTACATGCGATTTAAATTTGTTATTATCGATATCGTACTACCAATGTTTTCATAAACTTTCAAGGTAAAAATTAATCAACATAATGCTGTTTTTCGATAACAATAAGTCAATATTGATTGAGGAGTTCATGTTTGTATTGATTGATAACGTGACTAATGAACTTTGTAGATTCTGCATTAGAAGACTTAATACGGGAAATAGTACGGGCCAGCAATCGCGGCGTTTCTGCTGAAAGAAATGCAACTGGGGAACCTAACTGGAGCTTTGGACAATCATTATTCTTTGCCAGTACTGTAGTTACTACTATAGGTATACATATATAAATAAAAATAACAAATTTATTGAAAAAAAAAAAAACAAATTTTATTAAATTAAATTTTATAGGGTACGGTCATGTAACTCCGTTGAGCCGAGGCGGCAAAGTTTTTTGCATGGTATACGCATTGGCTGGCATTCCTTTGACTCTGGTACTACTAACAGCATTAGTAGATCGTCTGTTGATTCCAGTATCGAAACTTCTTGGTTGGATAAATAGTCGATTAGGCCATTTATATCAACCATTCGCTTTAAGAGTACTTCATCTAACAATGGTTGCATCAATCTTGGGCAGTGTATTTCTTCTAATACCCGCCGCAATTTTTGCGTATCTGGAACCGGACTGGGATTACCTAGACTCATTTTACTACTGCTTCGTGTCACTAACAACTATTGGCCTTGGCGATTATATACCAGGCGATTCACCAGATCAACCGTATCGTCCGTTATATAAAGTTTTAACAACAGTATATCTATTTGCTGGCGTTACTTTTATGATGTTGACATTAACGGTATTTTACGATATTCCGCAGCTGAATTTAGGCACATTTCTCGCTAATAGCGAGGACTGCGCACCAGAAGAAAAAGCACGTTTGGCTAGTGTTGATCGAGAAAGCTTTACTTACGGATTACAACAAGAACGCAATGTTGTTAAGGTATATATCTATTTTATACAAACAGTATTCATATTTTTCAAATTATATAAACAAAAATGTAGTTCCAAACGAGAAAGTAATTTCTTTTAAAATCGTATTTTTAAGCGAAAAATGATAATTTCTGTTTTGAAATACGAGTTAGAGAAGAGAAAATTTATCAAAATGTAATAAGTAAATTGTTTGTGTAAGTAGGTGCGTGCCAGACAGCGTGACGACAGTCCAAGTCCAGAGGATACGACACCAGTGCATGCGCGTCTTCCGTGATTAGAAAATTGCAGCGCCAGCAAGACCAGTTGATGAACAACAACCAAGCCCGGGGACGGGTGATTTTTTTACGTTCCGCACTCGGCACACACAACACAAATTTCTCTATCTTCTGATTGTATTTTTGGAGTATTTACATATTTGAGCACTGTAGACATACTTGTATACAAGCGAAACATCCAAACAGATAGCTAATTAGCGTTATTACACCAATAAAGAATTCTTATGAGTTATATGTAATAAGATATAAATATATGTATATAAAAAAAAATTTTAATATTACGCAATGTATTCTTATGATATATAATCAAATAAAAACGCTATTGCTATGTGACTCTTTATTTTCAAACAACGAGAATAATTATCATACAAGTATATAAATAAAGAAAAATTTAGCTAAAGTCAAGTTTTATCTGTTTGGACGTTTCCAGTTTATTTTATAAATTTCATTCGCGTACATTAAACATGTAAAATGTACGTATTTAACAGTAATATGATATAGAGTGAATATTTTGTTATTTAAACCCTGTTAGGAAAAGAGAATGATATTAAAAAAAAAAAAAAGAAAAAATGAGAAAGAAATAAAATAGATGTGTAAGATGCACATTAGTGCACCGCAAATCTAATGATTTAATTTGTTTCTGGTTCCAGCGATTTTATTTTAGAAACATGACATGGCACTCTCACAACTACAACAAATCTGTATTTTTTATATCCAACATTTGCATTACCATTGTAATGTCATCGATATAATGAATGCGGCACGCACATTTAGATATGTGCGTGTTAAGTGTATGTTTATGTGTATTTATTTACAAGTCACCTACTGAGTGTTTGCCAATTTCTCCCAATATATACATTAGAATTTTTCCTTCTTAATTCATACACAAGGATTCCCACTACATAAATATTCCTCTTAAAAACTTTTTTTTAAATAATTCAATTAATCAAATAATCCATATTCCGGACTATTAAATATTAATCGAGATATACATTCTTGATAAATTTTACAAAGTTCAACGTTTTCTGATAAAACTTTTTCTATTAATTTCTATAATATAAATATTTTTCAGTGAGAACCCTGCATAATTTTATCATAATTGCATCAGAGTTTTGTACGAAAATATGCCGATACCAATACAGAAATTTACAAATTAAAAGTCAAAAATCAATAATTCGGTAATTATAAAATTTCATTGTCACATATAAATAAATAAACTTAGAAATATAATTTATCAATATAAACATGATAAAAATGAATGAATTAATTAAATGGTTTACATACATAATAATATATATATTATATTGAGATAAAAACAGATCTCTCTCTCTCTCTAATAGATAGTGGCATAATTTCCGAGTTTTGTTTAATTGGGTAGAAGAATTGAGTAAGAATGGCATCCCCCCTCAGTATTGTTCATATTGCGACAACGGCAGCATTTTCAAGGCAACCATTTCGCGCGTTAATTACCATTTAATTAATTTAATCAAAATATGTGTTATAGATTTCGATAGAAACTAATCGCAATTACGTGCCCACTGTTCACATATCATACAACTCTTATTTAGGTTTTAATATAAATCATTTTTTACTTAATTAACACCAGGCCTAGAACTAAAATTCTAAAAATATGATGCATTCTGATCTGATTAATAATACAAATAAAATTCCATAAACGTTTCACAAATAATATATATATAATCATTATAATTAATTATAAAAATAAGTTAATCTCGATTGCAACCTGAATTTGTTTCGTTCAGAATTTCACTGGATAAAACATAGATAGTGCAAAATTATTTCATACATAATCATCAATTTAATTATATAATCATCTATATATATATATATAATATATATTTATATGTATGAGAAATAAGATTTCTTTAAGAGAAACACACAGTCACACCGCACGTACAGTATTAATTACATGTATACATCATCGTATGTACGCGACTTGAGATGTTTACTTTTGTTTGTTTTTTTTTATTTTTAGAACAATTTTGTTTGTGCTTTTAAGCACGCCAAAATTAGTCAGGGCGCGGCGCATATCCCACTGATTTGTTCATATAGATAAACAAAGCAGATATATATCTGTGACTGTGTTCGTAGATTACAAATCCAAATGATAGGACAAATGGCGGACGGCTAGGACCAAAAAACGATCAGGAGAAATGCAAGAAAACTTATTATGTTATGTATGTACGGTTGAATTTTAGCGCCATCGCGCCCTGACATCATTCATCTCTATAACAAAACACAGAAGTGAATACAAACGTTCGACATTAGACAACAAGCGCACACGAGAATAGATGATGAAGATCGCAGCGGCATCCAGGTCCCGAAAGTGTTTGTATGTGTTGTGTTATGTGTGTGTTTGTGTGTGTGGCAGCAATTGAATGACGCCTCACTTCTTGGTCTTTTTGGTACGACGACTGCTGCTTGACATCGTTGACGATGAGGAGGATGCAGCCGCCGGCGTTTCCTTTTGTTGTTGTTGCGAACGTGTTGATGTTTTCGTGTTACTAGTATTACTGTTCCGAGTTGGGCCCATTACTGTTGCGGTGGCGTTGCTCGCTGATTTTGATGCTGTATTTCTGCCAGCTGCCAAACCGAAAAAATGAAATTCATTTAATTTGCCTTTATTTCGTAATAGATTATAAATAAAATATAATTTCTTCGTTAAAAATCACACAATTTTTATTTAAGTCACTGCCAGAATATAAACCATCTAAATTTATATTTTTTCATCTGACAAAGACCTGACAATCAAAATTTCGGTCACTTAAAAATTTAGAATAATGAACGCCAAATAATAAAAATTGCAATTTAGGCTATTTGCACATCAGGTTATGCAAATTAACGCCAGATGTAATAAATAATTAAAAGAAAAAGTCAGAATAGATAACCTATTAATATTAGGTTGGATTAGGTTTCATTTTATAAACTGATGTTTAATATGCTATTTTAATGTGCATAAGAGTTGTAAATTTCTATTAATGGTGTGGTTACATTGTCCTATTCTGACGTTAATTCATCTTTTTTCAGCATACATAAAAATCCCACCTGTTAGAAATTGTGTGATACTTAACAAAGTAAGTATTTTATTTATATTATTTATATAATAAAATATATAAAATTTAATTATTAAATCAGCAAAAATAACAAGTTTTGTAAATTTTGTATAAAACGAGTTCAGTTCTATGTGCTATTGTACATTTTTGATATTTTTTTTGTCTTATCTCATTCTAGAATGGGGTTGTGCCGTTTTTTCAAACAATATTTTTTTTTTTTCCTGAAAGTTGAAGTCTCAAGTAATCAATATAACACATGTTTTTAATCATTAATATTTATGAAAACAAAAAACATTTTACAATAATTTTTTTTTATATATTATATTTGAACCTAAATAATCGTTTTGTGTAGTTAAATTTCATACGCAGAAAACAAAAAAATGAAACAACTCCAGTGCAGAATTGTAAAAATATTTTACAGAGTAGAGCTGGGCTCGTTTTAAATTTCCATTTAGGGTTTTTGCTGATGGAAAATAACAGATTACATATTTTCAAATACAAAAATTAATCGATTTGTTCAGTGAGTTACTTATTGAAATTTAATAGATAAAATATTACGTAATATAATTATAAAAAAGTTAACAATACCGCCTATTTTTATACTCGGATTTTAGTAAATAAGTATATTTTACATATAAAAAATACAAATTTGAAATTTTTATATACATATTTTTAATTAATATAGATTATCTTGAATCGTGATTAAAATTATAAGTAAGAAATGTAATATATAATAAATATTCAACCTAACATTTCACAATTTCTATCTTGCGAAATACTTAATTTTTATCTAATGTTATAATTTTCAAACATAAATAGCTTTCTCATAAACAAAATTTCTATATAAATTTTAATAAAATAAATTGCGCTGATAACAGTTATCATAATAATTATTATGTGAAATATATTTGATTTATTCAGAAAAATTTTCTATTTTATTATCTATAAATTTTGTCTAGACAAATTATTATCTATACTGACATAATTATTGTAACTCATAAGACAATTATTTCAAGTTATTTATTTATTCAACATTTTTTATAATGACGAATATAATATTGCACGAGAAAATTTCGTATTTCGAATAACAACAACGACAGAAATGAGAAAATTCACGATAAAATTTGAATATTAAAAGACAAATATGGCACGATAAAAAATAGAAAATTTTATGATAAAATTAATATATTGAATGACAAATATAGCTTCACAAAATAATCAATTATTATTTTTTATTTGTTTAAAGAAGGTCAATACACCTGAAGATACGACTTAAATGAAGTTAAAAGATTAGTAATACGGCACAACACGCGTTAGAAAATCTTCATGACGTAAACTTTGATGATACAAAAATAATTGCAAGACCTAACAGTAGAAAAGCAATAGAAATTTACAAACATCAATCATTGTGAAAGCACAGATTTAAATAAAATCTGGCTTCCTTTAATTAACAAATTATAAAAAATTTCTAATCTAGTTGCATGTTTCTATATTTTATTTGTTTATTATTTATGTCATTTGTATAATTATTTTCTTGATGATGATATACATGTAGTATATCGAAACATCGAAATTTAATTAAAATTATATAGAACTTAAATCGAAGTATTTTTATTTGAAAAGGTTAATTTTTTAAGTTTACAAAAGATCAATATAGTTGAAGATTTTGGTTGCGGCTTTTTTATTTTTTGCTGTTAGAACAATAATTTTGTAAAGTATTTATGTTTTTGCTTAAGTCGCCATTAATTTATTTGATGAACTAATTAAATCATTAGTCAATTTCAGCTTCCGCGGCTGAAAGTCCCGGGTTCAAACACCGGCAAGATCAATGCATTTTTTTTTAATTTAAAAATTGACTAATGATTTAATAACTTCATCAAAATAAATTAAATTAATGGCGATTTTAACAAAAACAAAATAAAATACGCCATGTGTAATTAAGAATATAAAATATTTTGTTTGTTCATTTAAATTTTTTGTCGTGAGAAACATTATTTGTCTTACATTATATTTGTCTGTCGTAAATTATACTAATTTCGTTGTGAATAATACCAATCTTGTTGTGTGAACCAATAGCATCCTTTTATAATATAGAGATTTAATTGATTGATTTAATTACTAAATATTAATGATAAGAATAATATATAATTATTGCGGATAAATTCGATTATTTTATTTTTATTCATTTGACTAATAGCAAGACAATTAAAGATAATAAAAAATTAATTTTACTTTTATAAAATCATTTATGTATAGAACTTTGAAATCTTCAACATTTTAAAAGGGTCTTTTTTACAGCAAGCTAGTGACATAAATTAAACAGCGCATTTGTTCATTTTATCCCCGCTAGTGACGCGCTAATCACGCCACAGAATCAGTATACGGGTGTCGTAATTGGGAACATTTAGAAAAAGAAATCACAAAATTACGGGGGATGATAATCAAATTGCCCATTGAAGTTTTTTTTTGTTTGTTTTTGTTATATTTGAAATATTTGTTATATTTGAAATATTTGTTATATTTCAAATTCCGTAATTTTTATTTAGATAAGAAAGAATAGAATGGTCACAAATAATGACCATTTAGTGAAATTTTTTGTGAATAAACATATTAAAATAAAACGGCTTTAGGTTATAGTTCTATATTAATATTTATTAATAATCGACATTTCAATAGAGATTTATATAGAAAAAGATAACAGAAAACGCGTCTTAATACATACACGATATTATGTATTTACACGCGTTTTTCGAAAATTTCAGTTGCGTAAAAAATATTATTGTTGATGTTTTTTTTCGATGTAAAATTATCGATTTTAGCCTTACTAGAAAATTTTTTTCTTACAGACACTCTATATATATATATATTTAATAAATGATCCATTATTGCCTTGAAACCTTCCAAATTAAAATTATTAGCAAGGATCAATATACATTTTTCACATCTTTATTTACTGTAAATGTCATTTGTACCTTTTTTCCTGATGAAATTAATTATTAATTAATTATTAATAAATATTAATACAGAACTATAACGTAAATCCATTTGATATTAATATAATAAGTTCTGAAAGATTTTTGTACTATGTTAAAAATATAAAAAAATGAAAAGTCCCTAATTTTGAACGGGAATTGATCACTTACATTTCTTCTTGTTTTGCACAGAAGCAGCTGGTATGGCTGTTTTCAAAGCGACTTTAGCAAGCACTCGTGCTTTCTTCGGATCGACAATTGGACTGGTTTTATTCGGTGATGGGGTAGCTGGACTGGATGCGCTACTTTCGCCGCGTCGTTTTGCAGCGCGTTCCGCCCTACCGCCATCCGATCGTCGTGATGTGCGACCGCCGCCGCTAATTTCTTTTTTCGTCTCATTCATAGCGATCGATTTGATTTTCTCCACAAACGGTTGCTGATTGTTTCGTTTCGGTGGCGTTCTAGTCGCCGCCGATGATTTAACTGGTGTTGTTTTCGTAGGCGATTTCGATACTTTCCTTAGTTTTGCTTTACTAGGTGATCGTTTCGGTCTTCTATTACTACTAGTTGCGCCATCTGCCGTCGTTAACGATTCATTCGATTTCCGTTTCTGAGATTTTCGCTTCTTTTTCAATTGACTTTCGTCACGGAATAAAGATAAATCCACTAGAAAAATAAAATATTATTATCTCCTTTTATCATAAAGATTAAAAATATGTAGATAGATAATTCTTACATCCATCTGGATGTTCTTCGGTTAATTCTTCATTTAAATTTGGAGCGGATTGTCCACTTTCTACTGCTAATGCGCGTTTTAAAATATTTTCCGTTCTCTCTAATTCATCTTTTGGAAGATTATATTTGCCTTTTTCTACTCGTTCCATATTTATATTCGTCAAAATACAATCAAAGTCTGAAGTGAAAATGATGATATATATATATTAAGTAGTGTACAATACAATAGAAGAGAAGAGAACTAGGCCAATTGTAAATACTAACCAGTAAAATCATAAAAGTCAGGAATGTAATTTTTTTCCTGTTTATCTTGTGATAACCAACGTATTTTAATCCTTGGAGAACTTTTGTAAACATTCTGAACAGCTTGACATACATAAAATCCACCTTCAGCATTTCGAACCGCCAAAAACTCATTTCTAAAATAAATTTCAATTAAAAACACGAATTATTTCAATGTAAGTAATTCAAATTATAAAACGATATAATAATTTTTACATTGATACTATTAACATATATTTTAAAAACGGTTATTATTGGAATTAAAATCGTTTGACCTTAATACTTAATAGTAATAATAGAAGATATTCAATTTCCTATCATCCGATTATTAAAATGGAGTATTAATTACTTACTTGTAAAATACAATTAATTTCTCATCCTGAGATTTCGCTGGCGAGCTGCTGGTCGAAGATAACTTAGTGATAAGTGCAAGTTCCGGTATAGGGCTCTGATAGGGTTGCGTACGAGTGCGCGCACGTTTGCTCGTACGTTCCTCGGAAGGCGTACGAGTTCCTTTCGCGACAGACTTATCGGGCGGCCGATTGTTCTGCGCACCGGGACTACGACCATCTGGAGTTTTCGCTGGCGAACTAGCACTGCTCTTCGGACTCGTCGTTAACAATTTCGTTTCGCGTTTGCGATTAGTAACGCGTGGCGTTGTAGCTAGTTTCATTGTCGATGGTGCTTTCGGTGTGCTGCTGCTGCTGCTTTCTTTTGACGGTGTCGTAGTAGTTGTTTTAGTAGTAGTAGCAGCAGTAGCTGAATCGGGAGTCGTCGTTTCCGTTTTCACTGGCAGCGTTGGCGGCGGTGGTGTTGGCTCTGTGGCTGTGCTGGAAGCAGCTGGTGTTGTCGTAGCAGTAGTAGATGTGTCTGTCGCCGGCTGTTTAACATTGTTCGTCTCATTAGAAACAGGTGGTTGAGCGGAGGCGGTAGTTGGTGGTGGTACGTGATTTTGCACGGAAGCTGCCGCTGGTGCTGCTACCGTTGGTGACAATGCGTCCTTTTTCGTAGTATCAATTGGTGCAGATGGCGTTGATACGTTCGTTACAGATGGTGGTTTAGAGCATGCTGTTTCGACCGTACCGTTAGATTGAGTTTGTGGTTGTTGCTGTAATGGCTGTTGCGGCGGTTGTTGTTGCTGAATGTTTTGTGGTGGATTTTGCGTCTGCTGCATTTGGATTTGTTGTTTAAATCCAGCGGCATTTGGCTGTTGTTGCTGCTGCTGCTGTTGAGATTGGTCCGGATGATGTTGTTGTTGGGGTGGTGGTTGTTGCTGCGGTTGTTGTTGATGTGTCGTCGTCGTCGTCGGCTGGTGCTGTTGTTGCTGCTGAGCTCGATGCATAGCCATAAGTTGTGCTGAATTTTGCGAAGCAGGAATTGTAGTTCCTTCGTCATCGCGTGTCGGATGCGTCGAACTAGGTGGCATATACGACGGATGATTTACCGGTCGGCTATGAGCCGGCGCCACCGTTGCTGTTGCAGCAGCAGCAGCAGCTGATACTGTTGGCAAAGCAGATGCTTTCATAGGATTGGCATTATGGCCAGATTGTTGCATTTGATTCATATTCGAATGTACATTGCCCATTTGTGACATATTCGGTACTGCGTTCATAGACATATTAGCAGCCATGTTTGGTGTTGAATTGGTTGCCATATTGCTATGAGCATGTGCCAGTCCCGATAAGTTTTGTGGTACATGCCCTAATGGGCCGCCTGTCACGTACGGTGTTGGATTCGTGCCGTGCTGATGTTGCGCCATTCCTTGTACACCACCTAATGGTTTACCTGCTGCTGCTGCCGCCGCCGAGGATACGTTTCCGGTTGCAGATGGTGGCGCTTGTCCTCCAGTAGCAGGAGGTAATACAGGTTTTAATGCTGAACTCATTTATCACCACAAATGATAATATTCAACAAGAACACGTTGTATTTGATTCACTTTGAAATTATATTCTTATATATTTGCAAATTGTCAATAAATGTCACGTCAGTTACAATAAATTTTTAAACTTCTTTGTTCAGCTGAAAAAAATATTACCATGGTATTAATGTAATTCATTTTAATTTAAAACAAAACACAAAAATGTTTTAAATCTTATGTTCTAAGGGCAAACAACATTTGCCGCTCTTTCTCGAAAACAAATGCAGTACAAGCGCGTGCGCATTTCAAATATCCCGCGCACACCAATAAAAACTTGACATTCTTAAGTTCAAAGACAACGAATGATTTTTGTAAAATAATATTGTTTAATAATGCTATTATAAATTTAACTACTAAAACTCTGCAACAAATATACAGTGTTCAAGTCTATATCAAAATCAGTAAGAACTGAATTCCAAGGCCTTAATAGTCATCCACCGGTAAAATATAAATAATTAACTAGTAAATTTATTTGAAAATATTACTTGAATTTTCTAAATATGCAACAAACATTATGATTTGAGGCTCGCCTCTTTTAGTTCACCTGCTTTGTTTATGCCACCCCCCCTAATTCCACATAGCGCTTGGGGAGAGAAATTAAGTAGATAAATTTGTGTTTTTTTTTATACAACTACGTTAAATTAAGCCTAAACAAATATGATATCTTACCTCTTAGTACTTGATAATATTAATTCTTATAACTTTCCATCGCAAAACGATGTATTTGCACGCATATTTTACAAATATTTTCAATTACCACACACCAACACTAACAGACGTTTAGATGGCGTCTCTCTTGCAAACATGCGCGAACATCAATACGCATGCGTTATTCTTTTCAATCTCCGTTTACACCATTTTGTTAGTAAAGACTTGTTTTCACTATCAATTTACAATTTTTTTTTTTAATAAATTAAAACAAATTATATTTGAAGAAATTATAGTGAATATGCAATTTTTTTGTAATTTTTTAATTTTTTTAAAATTTCACATATCCATAGAACAGTATTTATTATAAATATTACGAATTATGTGTATTCTAATTATAACTTGTAATTTTTAAAATATTAGGTTCTGAAATGAAATGTCACATAGTTTCTAAAAGTTATGGATTGCACGTGCATACCATCCTTTAGTTAATAAAACATGAAAAGTGAGAGGAATATACCTATCTGACTTTGTTTATATGTCAAAAAAGTCATTTGACGTGTGTCGCCACGGTCTTTGAACGTTTGTAACAACGGGGTATATCAGTAAAGATATTAATGTGGAAAAAATTAGTAATAGTACAATTATAAACAAAGCAACACACATCTACATGATAAACATGTACATTCACAGAAATATATTTCAATTTCAACAATTAGTTACTTTTAGACATATTTAAAATAATTTCTTAAGCATTTAATCGTACAGTATAATAATGTAATGTGTTAAAATAAGTAAAATTAAGAGAAAATGACGTTGCCAACAACAAATAATCTTCAAAGTAGTAGTGGCAGTGATAAGCAACTGAATTCACAATCGGGTAGTGATGCAAAGTAGGTTTTTTCAATATTTTTTAGAAATTTCTTGTTTCTAATAGAAATTCAATAGATCTTTGAGTCCGAGTTCAAGCCCTAGAGGAAGTCCAAGACCCTCTCCTCGGCCTCAACAAAAACGAGATCATTCAAGAAGCGATACTCATTTGTCAGCTGGCTACCGAGAGGCACAAACTAGTACACCAAACAAAAATGACTCAACTCATAACGTATGAGATAGATGTGTTTATTTATATGTACATATGATGTGCATTAATTCATCTAATGAAATTGTTTTAATTCGAATTTTTAGTTGGATGCCGGCTGCGTCAATCCTCGTTCATCTGAATTACCCGGTTTCGTGGAACTAAGTCGATCGGGCTCGCATGAAAGTACAGTTGGTAGTATTAAAGAGAAAAAAGAACCGAAAACTTCAGATAGGCCAAAAAAGAAATCGTCATGGTACAACGTACTCTATCCCACTTATAAATCACGTTCCGAGGATTTTAAACGAATATTTAAAGAGGTTCCAGATGAAGAACGATTGGTTGTCGGCAAGTATTTTATCAAAAAATTGTGCCTTTATCTGATATTATCTTATCATTAACTTGAAAATTTGTATGAATTAGTATATCTTCAATGTAACATTGCAGTATTGTATTGCTAGCGATAATATTAACGGTAAGTTATTATTCCTTTTTTTCTTTTTCTAGACTATTCGTGTGCTTTGCAAAAGGAAATTCTGGTACACGGTCGATTGTACGTGACGCAGAATTATCTATGCTTTTACGCGAATATTTTTCGATGGGAAACAACGCTAATATTGCAATGGAAAGATGTGACAGCGATTACGAAAGAAAAAACAGCGCTCGTTATACCGAATGCTATTCTGCTTTCGACCGAAAGTGATAAGCATTTCCTGACGAGCTTCAGTGCCCGCGATAAAACCTATTTGATGTTGTTCCGCGTTTGGCAAAACGCATTGATGGATCAACCAATGAGCGGGCAGGAAATGTGGCAATGGGTACGCAATATGCATAAAACGTACACTACACAGCACGTGTAATTTAGACCGCGTCAAAATAAAATTTTCTGTCTTGTTTTACTGTTCACTCCCAGCATCAACCACTACCATTAATATTAAGTGCCTGGTGTGTGGATATGCGCAGGTTCATCAATGCTACGGTGATGAATTGGGTCTCACCAGCGATGATGAGGACTATATCGCACCTGGTACCGAAGATCTAAAACTTTCTGCCAGAATATCGGTTGAATCATTTTCAGAGGTTTGCTGACAATCTTTATTTATTTACTATTTTGCTTCTTTCTTCTTTATCATATTTCCGTAAAGAATCAATATAAAATTTATTGTAGTACCTACTCTCTGTATTCAAATATTGTTTATCGAGTCAATTTATACTAAATATATTAAGATTTTTCACTCGGTAACGACGTTATAAACAGTTACAGGTAACAGTTTAACATTTCTAAATGATTTGTCATCACAATGAACTAATTTTTAAATTGGTTACAAATTGAAAAAATGTATTGACTTCGTCAGGATTCGAACTCGGGTCCTTTGTCTATCGAAGACGATGCTCTAACCAACTGAGCTACAAATTTGTATTGCATTCGCAAGGTGACTTTGTAGCTCAGTTGGTTAGATGATCGACCCTCGGATCGTCCGCGATAGACGAAGGACGCGAGTTCGAATCCCGACGAAGTCAATACATTTTTTCAATTTGTAACTAATTTAAAAATTTGTTCATTGTGATGAGAAATCATTTAAAAATGTTGGACTGTTGTTTAACGCTATAATTATTTAATTTTAAATTTTATCTAGTTTCTTTTAGATAAAAACATAAAAAATAAACAACAAAAATAAACATAGTAGCTGTAACGCCAGTTGCATAAAACTTCAATCAATGTGTCTTCGAAACACATGATTGTTTGGTCAATTAACAACTTAACTATGTAATCTTACAACGGTTCGTATTTTTAGCCCCTTTTTGTTAAAAGCAGTCATAATTTCATACTGAATTTTTGCTTTTATTATTTATCAAATTAAACTATTTTTATAAATTACATGCTTTATATTACATTTAACATTTTAATATGTAATTAATAAGTAATTTAAAATGTACGCACTTTCATCTTAAATTATTTCTGAAAGGGGATATGAATACGGTTTTATGCAACTTGCCCATAATAGTTGTTTTTTTTTATATATTATATAATGTGAAAAAATAATATTTATATTTTATTAAAAGAAAAATTAAACATTTTCTATAGCAATATTTTTGATATTAATTATTATTGTTTTCATTGCGATTAAACTGTAATTTGGATATATGAAAAATAACGATTTTGAGGTAAATTATTGGAAATTATTATTAACTATTTCACTATAAACATATTAAATATAAATGTCTAATATTTCTAATTCGAAGTCATTAAATTGTAATTAAATTTTACCGTTTATACTATTTTCAAAATTAATTAATTATTTCTCAAAGGTGGTGTATATGAGATAGTGATGTATGTGTGTGTGTGTGCCAACAAATGTGTCAAAATTAGTTTAAATGGCGTCAACAATGTTGGTCGATGTGCAGGATTACGGTGGCGATTCGATGCTATTACCAAACGGCGAAGATAAAGTGGATGACGAGTGTTTATCGGGAACGGGTGCATCGTCTTCCTCATTCCGCGACCTACACAACTCACGACATTCGCCCGATGCCCAATTGCCAACCGATATGTCGGACACAACGGAATCCGACGTCGAACGCAATAGGTATGTGTCTAGTTCATTAACGTTTTGTTTATTTATATCATCTAGGCGTGGGTGGGAGTGTACGGGTAGCGTTCACTTGCATTCATGTTTTTCTTTTCATTTTTATAGAAATGTTGCTGAAAGATATATATTTAACTTTCGTGTCAAAATGTATTTGCAAATTATTTTTATGATTTTTTTTTAATACATTAGTCCCTTCATTTACGCGCGTGATTTATTATACAAAACAACGCATAAATGAAAATCACGTATACCAAAATATTTAAAATAGAGATATGTTCCATATTTTGAAATATTTTATTCTAATAAATAGAAAAATAAATATTTTAAATATACGTTTCAGGGCTTTGAACAGTTATATTTTTCGTTCCGGGGTTTGTTCCGGTTCAATTAAATATATATATATATATATATATATATCGGTTTTTTTCGATTTTCGATTTTTAAATTTTTTTAATGTTTTTATTTGTATGAAAAAATATATTATTTCTAGTTACGTCTAGATTTATATTTGTCTGGTTCCGTAAATAACAACACTATTTAATTTTTGATAATAGTTTTTATTCTCTTTTTTTAACGTCCATTTCATAGTTACTTTTCTACCTTTTCTAGTTCTATATTATATTGCCAACCTAACAACTGTCAAATATAAGCTTAACATTTATCATTAAGTATCCCTACAAAACACTTATTTTCTATCATAATTTACAACACTTTATTCCTACTTTTATAATAAGCATACTAAATAAATTGATACAGTAATATAATATGAATAATAATAATTATTAATTAATTAAAGGTGTAATAATTAGATGTATATAATATATGATAATATAATTTATTATTCGAAACTTATATAATTTATATGTATATTTTAATTATATAATAATAAGATAACATATGTTAACGTAATAAATTCTTCTTATATATGTTTTTATTTATTTATAATTAGTAAAAATGAAAATTACCTCTGATTATTAAATTATTTTCCAATGTATTTATTTTTATTTAAACTATTTAAAGATTATTAAAAGCAAAATTATTATCCAAAAATACACCTTCCTCAAAGTGATCCCTAGTTTCATTTTCAATTTCAATAACTAAGTGTTCATCCACAAAAAAAGAAAAAATGAAAAATGTTTGTTTTGTATATTTTTTAGAAGAAATAAATCATTATCTAAAAATTTGATCGCGTTAAAGGGAATTCACGTAAATGGAGGGAATACTGTACTTACAAAATTAATGTTGAAAATGTAATCTAAAATATAGCCTATAATTTTTTTTTTTATTATATCGTTAATTTTTTTTTAAATTACTTTTAAGTAGGTGTTAAAAACAGCACGGATTTTAATAAAACAGCAACTTCATTGGTTATGAAATAGCACACAATTATTAGTAATTGACAGAGTTTTTACGTTTAAATTAACTGATTACGAAACCTAACATAGGTATATTTCTGTAACGATAGATATTATTATAAAATGCATGCAATTAACAGTTATTTTAAAAAATTAAAGCGATATTTAAAAGAACTGATTGTGATATTTAAAAAAAATAATTTTAAACTAATAAAATTATGTTTGATTTTTACATAAGTGAAATTTGTTTTATTGATTTATAAAATTTTCTGGAGTGGTATACCGTGGTCAATGTTTCCTCGTCGCAGACGTTTTGTCATACATCGTAGCATTGAGAATACCATCTACGATGTATAACGAAACGTCTGCGACGAGAATAGATAGATCACGACATACCAGCCCAAATTCGATAGATACCGGCCGTGAAAGCCTAAAGATTACTATGATATTTTTGAATTTAAAAATTACAATTGTTATTACGAACTTTAAAAAATTTCGTTCTGATATTAAAGAAATTTAAAATAACTAGTAGGAAAATAATTTTACAATTAAAATTTAGGCATTTAGAATAAATGATCCTTAAAAAATAGTAATTAAACATATAAACATAATAAAAATAAATAAATAAACAAATAATAATAATAACACTGAAATATAGTAATAACTGGAATGTGCACTGCGTATGTGTTCTAGTAGCGCCAATGCGAGCCGAGAGAGATAGGAGATACGGGGATCTCTATCACTGTCTTACACATCTGCTCATTTGAAATTCAAATGCGATTTCTTGCGGTAAAAATGCGTCAATCTTATGTTGTTGCATATTAAATTGTAGCTAAATGCATCGGCTAAACCATACGTAATGAGATTTTATTGGGGAATTCCTCTATAAAAGGTATTTTTATCATTTTTGATATATTAATTTGACATTTGACAGTGAGATTCTTTTTTTTTCATAGCTATCTAAGTTATCATGTAGTAGCAATGCTACGCCAATAGAAACTTTTGAACGGACTATACGACAAAGACGCGAATCCCCGTATATCGCTATCTCTCTCGGCTCGCATTTGAGCGGCCAGTGCGCGTTCCAGTTATTACTATATTTCAGTGAATAATAATAAAATATCAATTGCACTATTATATATTACTTAAAACCAACACTTCTATCAGTAGTGTACATAATTTCACACAGTTGTCATTTGACATTTGCAGGTTAGCATTAAAGATAATTTTTCAAATTTTTGAGAACCAAGATGAAATCGTACAAGGATGAAACTTGTCTATTCTCAATTAGAGAACGAACCAATTAAAATGACAACACTCCCATCAAAATCGGTTCAGGGGTTTAGGAGGAGATGCTGGAGAAACATATATACATACATACAAACATTTGACAATTAGAGATTAAATAAAAAAAATAAAATGCAAAAAATATTAATTTTCAATAATTTTTCCAGCCAAACCAAAATGAGTTAAAGAAAAAGTTACTTAGATATTATGTAGCTAATTTTTTTCTCTATTTTACTGAATTTTTTCAGATTTTTTTGAGCAAATTTTGAAAAAATCCCAAGGGTGCAGCTTATGTTTAAGTTTAAATATCTCGAAAAACAGTGACTTTATCGTTACAAAGGAAGAGTATGTTTTTTACACAGCAAGTATTGGAGAATCGAAAAATTGTGCTAAAATGACAATTCCGCCAGTGGCGTAGAATTTAGGAAGGATCAACCTCTCACTTGCCCCTGTTGTACGCCACTGGCAGTAGCCAGAAACTTTTATTTAACATAATTTAGTATGGTGTACGGTACCTACACTTCCTGCCAAGTATGATAAGGATACGTCAAATAGTTTTAAAGTACTGGGCAAAAATCGTTTTTAAATTTTTATATAAAACACCCTGTAGCTCAGTAAGGAGCCACATTTTATGTCAGTGATTTGCATTAAATCTTCATATTCTGAGCCCAGGATACTCCAGTTAAAATTAGGAATAGTTATTCTGTTACACCCTGTATAGGTTATATGTTTACATATTATTTAATATTGGTTTATACATAAGAATATCACTTATATTTTTTAAAATTTTGTATTATTATAATTAGGCGCAAGCTATAATAAATATTATTATTATTATTTGTTGTTGTTTAGATATGATGAATCGCCAGCTAGCAGCGGAGCAGTGGGCGGATTATTAGATTCGGCAACGTGTACAAATACGCATGAAGGCCGTCAGCTATTGAATGAAACGTTTCCAATGCATGTGGATCAGCTATTTACATTATTGTTCACAAGTTCGAAGTTTTATCATGATTTTCATACGACACGTCGTACCACCGATCTCACTCAAACCGCATGGACGCACAATAGCGCAACCGGACAGAAAACGCGTGTCGTTACGCTGACGGTTGCCATCACGCAAGCGATCGGCCCGAAATCGGCCCAGGTCACCGAAACCCAGGTTATGCTGCCGTGCAGTCGACCCGGCCGACTCTATGCGATCGATGTGGAAAATGTCAATGCTGGCATTCCATACGCTGATAGTTTTTATGTCACCGTACATTATTGTGTTCAACGTGTTACAGACATTGAGAGTCAACTTGCCGTTTTTGCACAGATTAAATATAGGAAATCGGTTTGGGGACTTGTCAAAGGTTATTTTTCGTTTCATCTTTATTGTAATTTAAATTATTTTATATTCGTAATTACACATGGCGTATTTGTGTATATTAGGTTATAGTATTTAGTTTATCAAAATAAATTAATGGCTATTTAAGCAAAAACCAAATACTTCAATTTACATATACAATTTTAAACAAAGTTCAATTGTGTATTTGTGAAATTGATAATAATCAAATGATTTTCCCTACGATTTCACAAGTTACTCAATTATTGAATTGATTGGTCAATCATTGATGCATAGCTTTGTTAGCCGATTTAATGATTGAGTAACTTGTGAAATCCTAGGGAAAATAATTCAACATTTGATTAATGTAGAATTATTGTTTTAATAATAAATTAAAATATACATTTGCTGAATGAATTCACTTTCAATTCAAGTAATCAACTCTTTTAGAATAACATTAAATATTGAAATTTTTTAGTATAAAAAGCTGTAATATGCATGTCAAAAGAGTTGGATTTATAAATTGACGCTGAGGCTGCGGTTGAGGCTGCTGGTAAAAATTGTTTTATTTATAAATTTCGCAGCGGCCGTACTTGCGCATGCGCGATATCGCGAAAATTTAAAATTTGACAGATGTTGAACAATTGGTAGCTGTCAAATGGTATATATAAATGTTTGTTTTATTTCTATATTATGTAACTATACTGTAATAAGATGTTAAAAGATGTGGATACGATTCAACTATTGCAATAAATTCAGATATTTTTAATGAATCCATGGCAGTTTCAAATTGTTTGTAGCACGTGCTTCAAGTACAAGTACAAATACAATGAATGCAGTATGGCAGTAGTTCGATGCTACCAACTTAAATAAGGAGCTAACTGAAATACACTAGATAGGCAGCATTCTGACCTCCGCAACCTCAGTCGCAGCCTCAACGTTCAATTTATGAATTGACATATTTAGTTGTATAGATTCAACTACCGCTGCCTCAGCCTCAACCTCAATCGCAGTCTCAGCGTCAATCTATAAATCCAGCTTTAGTTTTGTTTATACTTAATTTATTACTTCGTAATACCTTGGACAAACGACTTGAAGCATTTATTCTTAATGAGGGGTGAATATTGGAATATGTCAATGAACGCCAAATAATAATAGGCTATTTGCACGTCTGTTTATGCAAATTTCATTTGTTAGGTTGTTTCATTTTATTGATGTTTAATATGTGTATATCGAATAACGATTGTGAATTTCTATTAATGGTTGTTACATCGTTCTATACTGACCTTAATTTAACCTTTTCTCAGCGTGCATAAAGATCCCACCCATCCTTAATTTGGTAGTTCATTTTTTCATGGTTTTATTTGTTAAATGATTATGACAAACTTCATTTGTCTCTAATGATCATTTGTGTTTCGATGTTGTTTGAAATTAATAATCGTAAGAGTTCAGTAAAATCTCGCATGATTCATACACAACCATTACCACAGATAAACATATATTTTACAATTGTCTACCAAACATTAATAGTGATACAGAATTATTGCAAGAAATAAATAATCGAAAATAAGATTATTATTAAATAAAAGAATTTAACGATTATTAATAATTAAAAAATTATCAAACAAATTTAAAATGAAAGCCATGTATCAGGGGTTGAACGTAATTATCATTAAGATAAATTAAAAATTGAGCCAATGTTCATTAAGCTGTGTCGTGTATTCAAGGTGTATAACATAAATATGGAAAAAAAATAATTTTATTCAATTATTCATGAACGCAAAGCTGTTACTACAAGCTTGGTTTTAACTAATACCGATTTTAAAACAATGCAACTTTCATAAGACCAGAACTAAATCATTGAACTAAAACATCTAAAAACTGAGCTTATAGTACCAGGCCAATAAGGTTATAATATGTTTTTATTTAAAAATTAGAAACGAATCTGTTTCGTATATACAGGGTGATTTATGACTTCGGGGAAAAACTACACCGGATGATTCCTACGAGTAATCTAAATAAGAAATTACAAATAAACATATGTCCGAAAATGTTTTCTAACGGAACTGTAGCCGTTACATCAATCGTAACATCAATCGCGTTAGCCTTATTTATTATATCAGAAAAAAAAAACAAGTCATAAACTTCTGAATAATTGTAAAATTACTGATTGATTTAATAACATTTTGTTTAAACACTAGTAAACCAATTTACTAGTTTATAAATTTTTGTACACACATAAATAAATATATAATAAATAATTTACAATAATTAAAAATCCAAGACAAATTTTTTCGGGACGCAGTAAGTAATAACTAGTAAATTGGTTTACTGGTGTTTAAATAAAATGTTAGAAAATCAATCAGTAATTTTACAATTATTCAGAAGTTTATGACTTGTTTTTTTCCCTAATATAATAAATAAGGCTAACGCGATTGATGTTACATGTAACAAACTTCCAACAGCTACAGTTCCGTTAGGAAACATTTTTGGACATATGTTTATTTGAAGTTTCTTATTTAGATTATTCATAGGAACCATTCGGTGTAGTTTTTCCCCAACGTCAAAAAATAAATATGAAAATTGAGCTAGACTCGTTTTATCATTAGGTTTGCGAAACTAGCATTTTGCTAGTATGTAATTAAATAAGTTAATTAGAATAAAATCGTTCTGTAATAATTTATTAATAAATCAACGTTTCAGACGAACTCAACTTGCGTCTTCATCAGGAAAAAATATGGAAATAACATTTATTGTAAATTAACAGAACATAGATACAACTTACTAGGTAACAAATAAATAACTAAATCATGAAATTTATAAATTTTTCATTAAAGAAAGCCAAATTTTATTTAAAACATAACATCAATCAGTGTGAAGGGGCACTGATTTAAATAAAATTTGGCTTCCTTTAATCCAAAATTTATGAATTTTATGATCTAGTTATTTATTTGTTACCTAGTAACTTGTTTCCGTGTTCTGTTTATTTACTATAAATGTCATTTCTATCATTTTTTTTTCCAGATAAAAACGCATGTTCAGTTCGTCGAAACGTTGATTTATTAATAATTACAGAATTAGAACCTAAAGCCGTTTTAATCTAATATAATGAGTTCTGAAAGATTTTTTTACTTTGTGAAATAAGTAAATTTTTTATTGTTTTAATAAAAGTATTAGTTTACAAAATATATTAGGATTTTTTTTCGATTCAGTGCTTGATATGAACTCGTTAGTGTTAATAAGTTTTATTCGTAAATGAATTAATTATGTTAAATATATAGATTATATCTTAGAAAATCAAAACAATTATGGCCCGTATTCCCACCTCTTTTGTTTACAAAAAAGTGCTTTAATTTTTTACTTTAAAATAAATTTTCCTTCTACCTCTTATCAAATGTGAATAGTATTTCTATTTGTGGTATATTTTTTATATCTAATATTATAAAATTCAAATAAATTAATTTAAATTGCTTAATAAGTAATTTTAAGTAAACGTCAAAGTACTTTTAACAAAAAATCACTTTTAAAAGTACGGTGAGAATACGGACAAATATGAAACAATATTTTTTTCATATTTGCGCCATCTAATGTAACTAGTCACAAATTTAGGCCGAAAATATTTTTTAACTAAACGTTCATTAGACATTAGCTCAGAATGACCAAACTATCTTTCTTACCCGATCCCTTTCAGTTACACCACCTACCCCAAGGAAAACTCTTATGCCACAGCATTCATTCATTCAAACCCAACACTCACTACCATACATCAATGTAGGTATCAAAACAGCATTGTATACACTCAAACGTTTACGATTCTAGCAAAAGTACTCAAAGCACTCAAAACCTTACAACCAGCATTAACTTTCCTTTCAATCTTATAATCAAAGCGACCATAGTTGTTAGACAATAACTTATCTAAATACACAAATTCATCTACTTGCTCTAAATGTAGACTATAATAATAATTAGTACGTGAAACGAATTAAACTTGTTAGTTGAGGTATTTATCATCAGTTCCCGTCATTCCTGTGTGGAACCTAGGGCTATATGCTCGAGAAGCTGAACATATAGTTTCTTAACAATTTTCACTTGTGATAGCTGTGTTTTTTTTTACCGAAAAACTCAGCTCAGATCAGCAAATATCAGTAACCTTGAAATAATAGCTGTTTTATTTGTCGTCTCGTAACTGAGTTGGAAGTGAGTGAATTGCTTCCCCCCTACCGATACTGAGCGCACATGCGCAATTCAAATTTTCCTAGTTTAAGATTTGATAACGTGTTTGATACTGGTTGACATTTATATTTGAGTATTTTATTGTGAAGTCAAACAATAGATATCCGGCGAGTTGCAATAAATTATCAACGCAAACAATCCAAATACATCTAATATTTAGGTTATATCATATGTCACTTTCAAATAAACTGTTTTATTTATCAATACAACTCACTCAGCAAAACTCAGTTCAGCTCAGCTCATTTAAAAGATTTACTGATCTGAGTGGAACGTAAAAAAAACACAGTTATTGTCAATGGTGCAGCTTATAGTGAGTTCCAAACCACTCAGACGCAACCGATCTCATCAGTTCAGTGATACAAGGTTTTACAAGCAGAAATTTAATTTCTGGTATGAGCTTGGCGCGAATCGGGGACATTTGAGACATTATACATTCAAACGCTTAACGTTTCTAGCAAAACTACCCAAAGCACTCAGAACCTTACAACCAGCTTATTAACTCTCCTTTCAATCTCACGATCAAAGCGACCATTCTTAGGCAATAAACTACCCAAATACACAAACGAATTTACCTGCTATAGATATAGACAATATAAATTAGTATTATGAATTAAATTTGTTAGCTGAAGTATTCCAGTATATTTAACATTTACGAATATAGCATATCCATCACCAACTAGTTCATAAAAGTATTTTTAGCGCACTTTTTTTACAAAAAGGAAGCTTAATAATACGCTTTGTCCGTTCGGTCGGTCGTTCGTTCGTTCGTTCGTTCGTTCCGCTCCGGAAAAACTTTTAAACTAGACATCGTAGAGAGTTCTGGTTTTTTGCATTAATTCGGTGCTGTCGAGTTATTGGCGCATCGAATAGTTAAGACTTGCTCATAAAAATACTGATCCGCCCGCCAAAAATGCGCTTAAGTCCCTCGATCAAAAGCACTAGGACTTTTTTAAATTTTTTTTTTAAATCAAATTGAATTATATAAATATAAATAAACGATATTTCTATTCTGGCGCTAGGTATTATTGAGAAGAATTCGTGGGCAGGCTTAGAAGAATTTTACAACGCTCTTGCCAAAGCACTTCATGTTGAATGCGAGGAAATAATTCATCCGATAGTGAAACGAAAATCACGACGAAGAAGAAAAGTACCGATAATAGATGTGGGCGAAAATAATCACCATTTACATCACACCCATCATGGTATACATCATCGCGGCGGCGGCAGTCATGGACTGTCAACGCATGTTACCGCCCCGCCTCGTTTCGAATGTGTCACGTGGATGGTATTAGTCGTGCTTATATTACTTGTCGTTCTTAATGTCGCCCTTTATTACAAACTCTGGATGCTTGAAGAAGCGCCGCCTTATACGCTATTAGATTTGCATGTTCTCAAGTATGACATGAATTTTTTATTTTTTCTTAACACTTTATCATAAGATCATCTATATCTATTTGTGTGTGTGTGTTTTTTATTACAGAGAACCGCCAAAGTCGCATGAAGAATGGTTAAAATTATTGCAACAGCAAGAAACATTACATTCTGTAGAAATGCAAAAATGGCAACGAGTGCTAAAAGCAGCTGTCAAATTATTACGACAGGTAGGGAAAATATTCAAATTAGATTAAAGTTCTGTTTATTTTATATTAAAATTCGACATTTCGATATACTAAATAATAAACAAAACATAGAAACAAGTCGCTAAGTAACTAAATTACAATTTTTATAATTATTTATCAATTAAAGGGCGTCAGATTTTATTTAAATCAATGCCTTCACAATGATTGATGTTATCTCTTTATTTGTAAATTTTTATTGCTTCTTTTATCAATCTACAATTAATACTGCTGGATCTTGCAATTATTTTCTATCTTCAAATCTTACGTTCAGACATTCTAGTAGAAACATATTAATTTTTACCACTTTGACTGCAAGGAAAAGTGGTATAGCGTTTGGTACGGTGTCTGTAACATTTTCAAACAAAAAAAATTCTATAGAAATTCTTCATATAGCCTCTAGATCAGACGAATCCGAACTTAGTTTATGTGGATGTATGGATGTATGTCGTCAGTCAAAATTTTGTGATCGCAACTCCTCCTAGACGGTTCAACAGATTTTAATGAAATTTTCAGGATAAATTTGTCTAGCACCCAAGATAGGGTCATGTGGTTTTGGTTTTTTCCAGTGATGCCAACTTTCCGAGAAAAAATTACTAGTTTTTAAAAATTCATATTGGCTACATTATTTATCCGATTTTCAGAAAAGATTTCCTTAATGCTCCCATTAATTATATAATTTTATTAATATTCAGTGTTGCCAACTTTCCGAGAAAAAAATTACTAAAGTTTTTAAAAATTTATTATGGCCATGTTATTTAACCGATTTTACTCAAATTTTCAACAAAGATTCTCCTAGTATTCATATAATTTATATAATTTTAACAAAATATAGTGTTGCCAACTTTCCGAGAATTCATTATGACCACTTTAACCGATTTTAATTAAATTTTTATAAAAGATTCTCCTAGTGCCTAAATAAATTATGCAATTTTAACAAAATACAGTGTTAGCAACTTATCGAGAAAAAAATCAGAATTTTTTTTAAAAATTCATTGTGGCTACATTATTTATTCGATTTTGATCAAATTTTCAGAAAAGTTTCTCCTAATGCCCACATAAATTATAATTTTAATAAAAATATTGTATTACTAACTTTCCGAGAAATGTCAAAGTGGTCCCATATACTTCTAATCTTGTTATTTTAAATTACAACTAAATACTTTACTATATAATTAAAACCTATGTAACGTAGACGCAGACAAGCAATAGAAATTTACATAGAAAAAGAGATAACATCAATCAATGTGAAGGCACTGATAAAATCTGGTTTTCTTTAATTAATAAATTATACAATTTTCTAATCTAGTTACTTGTAACTTGTTTCTATGTTTTGTTTGATTAATATGTCATTTGTATATATTTTTTCCTAATGATATAAGTTTAGTATATCAAAACGTCGAATTTTAATATAATAAGTTCTGAAAGAATTTTATCGTCAATTGTTAAAAACATTTTTGTAACTTTTCATAAGACAAACAAATGAACTATTTACTAAATTAATTATATTATAGATCACATTAATAATGAAAACTTCTTGCGACAAAAATTGAACTTGTCACAGGAAAACGAAATTAAATTTATCGAGTTTTTCCATATAAAAATTCAAATTCGGAAATGTGTCGAATTTAAAACAATTAATTAAATCACAACCATTCCTTATTTTGATGACATATGTGTTTGTAGACGGAAGAATCTCTTAGCGAACTTCAACATTCCATACATCCTACCTCTAGTGACCGTATAGTATCGGTGCTGCAGACCCATCGGGACCATATGGATAGTACTGTGCCCCCCGTAGCAAAACAACCATCATCAAACGAATTGTGAATAAATATAGCTCCTCATCCCATAGCAAACGGATGAAATTAATGCATGTACTTAATTTATACATAATAAAAAGAGAAAACACGCACCAAAACCAATCTGAAGTAGTAAAGAAGGAAAAAAAATGCGGATCAAACCACGACGACATCACCCCCCCACACTCACTCAATTCACATACACACACCACTTGTTCCTTACTGTTACTACTTAGCGTAGAGAGTATTCAAAGAAATCATGTTGTTCCTGTTATTATATTGTAGATATATAATGTTAACACGATAAAAACTACACTTTGTGTTAAAACAATTGTGTTAGTATCTATTTATTCACCTAAGACACATTCCAGAAATAAACTAGCTATTTTAAACATGGCTACGAATCGGAAAAAAAACATTGATTATTATTTTTTATGTTTTACAGTTTTGTTATTATTTTATTATTCAATATCAAGCCATTTCAAACTATAAATTGTTTGTATTCTTTTATCAAAATTTGTAATATAATATACAAGCCATAAATAGAAATATAATTCTCTTCATTAAAATTTTATTATGTTTGATACTTCATTCTAATAAAACGGTTTAAAGCGGGCTTTATAAGTTCAATCAGGAATGACAATCTTTAATTTCTGACTTCAATCACAAAGCCCCTATACCTATCTGTCAAATTGAAGTAATTTTAGCTTTTAGATGACTATAAAAATTACTACCATATGGACGAAAATCTTTTTAAGGCCATTTCAAGGCAAACAAAAGGCTATATTCAGACAGGTGGTGGGAATCCAAAAAAGAATTTTACATTCGATTTATTCGTTTAATACTACATATTTATGGTAACTAATTATTAGAAAAATTAGCTAATTTATGTACAATTAATAATTTAATAACAATTTATATTTACAGAATTAGCCTATAAAAAAAATTAATCAAATATTTAATTGTCAATATTTTCTTTGTTTATTATTATTTTGATTTCCAAAAATATATATATTAATTGTTATTATAGTACTTATGTATTAATTTCAGAATTTATTTATGTGTAGTTTATTTGTAAAAAAAAGTAATTTTCATCATTTTCCTTGAAAAACGCGATTTTCTCTTATTTCACACATACAATTTATTTGAAAAAAAATATGATTAATCTTTATTACAATTAACAACATATATATTTTTTCGAAATCAAAATAATAATAAACAATGAAAATATTGACAATTAAATATTTGATTAATTTTTTTATATGTGAATTCTGTAAATATATAAAAATTGTTATTACATTATTAATTGTACATAAATTAGCTAATTTTTTCTAATAATTAGTTACCATAAATGTGTAGTATTAAACGAATAAATCGAATGTAAAATTATTCTTTTTTGGATTCCCACCACCTGTCTGAATATAGCCTTTTGTTTGCTTTGAAATGGCCTTAACACGTTGATCACCATATTTATCCAGAATACATAGAGCATAGAGTTCGTGAGAGATTCCTTGCGACTGGGAGAAGCATTCAGACTTTCAGTCCCTCCCCTCCACCTTCACGTGAATTGTAGCTCGGATTTGAAAATCTGCCAAATCTTACATCTTCAATCAGAATGCTAATCTTCGGTCTGAATGTCATTCCGAATGATCGTGTAAGATCCGCTTAAGAAAACATTAATGAAAAGTACAAATTGTAAATATTAGCTTAACCAAACCAAAAGCAGTTTTTTTTTCTCAAAATGAAAACTGAATTAAATAAAAATTAGATCTTTTAGTATTAGTAGCACTATGTAAATTGCAAAATTTATATTTAAAAATGTAAATTTTATTCAAAATAATTATATGTAATATATAAAAAAGGAAATTATTATCAGGTAGGTAAAAACGAAAAATGAATAACACACATTATACCTAGAGAAATGTTTATTTATTAATAGTCTTGTGTACAAAGAAACAAACATTTCAAAAGGATTAAGATTTTGTTTTTGATATTTTTTAATATAAACATTTAGATAGTCGAACACCTAAATTCACTTATCTTCTGGTTTGGAGAAGACAAGTGTGTAACCACATTTGCCACAGTAATGTCTGTCTTCCATGGCAGCCATGAATACACCTGCACCGCACTGTTCACCGGGGCACTCACGACGTAATCGGTGAATTTTTCCGTTTTCGTCAACCTATATTATAAACAAAAAAAAAACACATTCAATACTTAATAATTCTTACAATGTTATATTTTTAGATGATCAACAATAAAAAAGTAAACAGATCAATCCAAATTTGGAAAACTACTAACTGACAAAAATCTTTAACACTAAATAAGTAAGTGATTATCATTATAATAATTATTAACAAACAAACTAGCAGTTAATGCGTCTCCTCTTATTACAGGAATTCAATTTCTATATAAAATCACTTAGATCGGAAATAACCGTCAAAATATCGCAGGCTGAATTAAATCAACATGAAATTTTCTAATCGAATTTTTATCTATCGACTAAACAAAGTGTAGTAAACATTTGATTATCCGGAGTAGTAAAAAAATCGAATTTTTAAAAATAAGTATATAATATGTAAAAATAACATTTTATTCAACTATATAGTATTGGATAAGTACTAAAGAATAAAATTAATGAAATAATTGTGAACACTTAGATTTTTAATTTTGTATTTTTTTTGTGAAAATTATCCTTTTTTTCTATCATTTCAGAAAAATCTACATAATTCAGATTATTAGCATATTTGAATATCAACAAATTTCCGAATTTATTATATTAAAATAAATCGGCTTTAGGTTGTAGTTCCGTATTAATATTTATTAAATAATCGACATAACTCAAAGTACAACTTCAATGAAGATGTACGGCGAAACGTCGATTATTAATAATAAATATTAATACAAAACTACAATCTAAAGTCGTTTTATTTTAGTACAGTTGTGCCCCGTATGCATAAACATTTTCGTTAAAAATAATTGTTTGATAAAATATATTTTTTTGGATCTTATAAGAAATTTCGTTAGATAACAAAAATTCTAACGGAATCCAAGAATTTTCATTTTGACGAACAATTATTTTTAACGCAAATGTTTCAGCTTACGGGGATTAAACAAATATAATATGGTAAGTAAATATTATTTCTTTTTAAATTGAAAAGCTTTCGATAAAAGTTCTGTATTATTTTTCTACTATATTATTTCTATTACTTTACAGTTTGCAATGAAAATTACTAGGAGTAATATTTTAACAATGTTATTATTATAAATTAATAAACGATTCAAAACATACTTTGTAGAATTTGAGTACAGCAAGTTTAACCTTCTTCTTCTTGTGTTTGATTTTTTTGGGTGTAGAATAATTCTTCTTCTTACGTTTCTTGGCACCACCACGTAATCGCAGTACCAAATGCAAGGTGGATTCTTTTTGAATATTATAATCGGACAAAGTACGTCCATCTTCCAATTGTTTACCAGCGAAGATCAATCGCTGTTGATCTGGGGGAATACCCTCTTTGTCTTGAATCTTAGCTTTGACATTCTCGATAGTATCGGATGGCTCGACCTCGAGGGTGATGGTCTTGCCTGTCAGCGTCTTAACGAAGATCTGCATGATGGAGTTGTTTTACCTATCAGTAACAAAAAGAAAATTATAACAACGTACACAATATTATTGAAAACTTTCTTAATGTATCTTATAAAATTACAATACAGGATTCCATTTTAAAAATGTATATATCATAAATGAATATACAAAATCATAATTTAAATCTATTTATCAAAAAGAAAATATTTGTGTAAGATTATAAATCCCGAATTGTAGTTTTATTTCCAAAATATTTGAATATAAAGAAAAAAAAAACGATTTATTGTAAAAAAAAGAAGATTTATTACACAATTTAAAATATACAAGTAATAAGTTAACAATAATTAAACTAAAAGAACAGCATTAATGCATCCATCATTTTCTGGATTATTTGTAACTTGCGCATATTTGCCCCAAACGACTTTGCCAGCCTGTGTAACCAAACCCAATTCGGAAATATTAACTTCAATAACTGTGCCTTTAGTAATGACGCCTAAACTTGTAAACATTGCTGAATTAGGATTCTTCTTCACTCCAATTATCGGTAAACAGAACGTAGCTTTCAATTCTGGATGTGTGACATGAGCTTTTTTGAAACGAAGTGCCATGGGTCGAATAAATCGTTCGAATTTCGGTGGTTTTCGTGTGAAACCTTCACCGACGTATGTAACTTTTGTCACCATACGTTTCCACGCTTTTCGATTCGATTTGCCCGTGTGAACAACTCTTAATACTTCGGAATCGGCTTGAGCACGAACTTTTGGTATAGGTACATCCCATTTGCCAGCTTTCTCTTTACGTTTCTGTTTAATCATATTCGATAAAACTTTTGCACGAGATTGGACATCACGATCCAATAAATAAACAGGCACTGCTCCTTCGGCGACTTTTTCAGTGTTTTTCTTAATTTTCTTTTCCTCATGAGCTTGAATCTTCTTTTTCATTTGTATTTTTTCATTGCGACGTTGTTTATTGTAGATTTTAGCTTTGATACCTCTTAAACTTCTAGCAACTTGAGCTCGCCGATGTGGTTCGCGAGCTTCGCGTTTTCGTGTACGTTCTTCATAATCTAAACGTCTTCCGTGTAGTTTACGGTGACGATCAATGTATTCGTTCTGTGGCATGGTTATTTCTTGTTAAAATCTACAAGCAAACAAAATATACACCGGTCATTTTAAGTACTAATAATCGTCATATTCAAACTTCTCATAATAAGGTTATCCCTTTGAATATGACTATTACGTACTTCTAGTAAAAATTTATAAGAAAACTTACCTGAAATATAGATATAATTATTTTTACTCACCTAGTCATATTCATAGAGAACACCTCACTATCACTGCTATATCCACATTTTATAAATTACACAATATTAGAATATTTTATTAATTCAAGACATATCTTTATATTTTCAATTACTATTATCAATTATACAACTAAACAAGTGATATTAAATTATATGTTTTAATAATTATATTGCAACATGACAAGACCATGTGGTTTCAGTTTCAAAATAGTAAATTAAAAATAAAACTTTTAAATTGATAATAAACTTTATAATAATCATTTAAAATGGTACGCCTATTATATAATTATAATTAATTTTTTAAAATATCCATTTACTATAAAATAACCATAAATAAATTGAAGAAACGTAACTAACTCACCTTTTACACCACCATGACACACTGTAAAAAGAGCAATATGGGAGAGAGGAAACAGAAACAAATACAAGTGTCAAAATGGATTCCGATATTTTATAAAAACTTCCGGTTTAATACTATATTCTAGAAATTATTAATATTAAAAATTATTATTTAGAAATATTTAAAAGTTAACGATAGTTATTATAATATTTTTTTAAATTTTAATATATTTATTTTATAATAATTTAAATTTACTTAACGTTTTGGGTTTGAGATTATTAATCAGTGGTATTCAAACTATTTCAACACAGTTGTACAAAAATATATTTTTTTATATATAATGTATTTATTTATATTATATTTTGTTTTAAAATAATAATAATATATTTAAAAAAAATATAATATATAAAATAAATTACATTATAATTATATTTAATCATTTAGTAAAAAATCAGTGGTCCTTATAAAATTTTTGAATTATATGAGCGGGTAAAATAATTAAATTAGATATAACTTGCTAATATATACTAATTTAGTTATAAGAGTTAAATATTTGATAATAAAATTACATTATTTTACAAAAATAAATTTTAAAAATTTCCATAGTCTATTTTATTCTTAAAACAATTACATGTACGTAAATTTGAACTAATAATTAGTTAAAATAAAAAATTCAGTGCAAAATATTTATTTGTAGGTCAAATATATATATATTGTTATAGTTCAATGATTATTTTATGCAATCACTTATCAACATTACCAAAGATTCGATTGTAATATGCCCTCTGACCTCGTTGATAGCTGGTAATTTTATGTTATAGTTTAAATATACATACATATATTATTAACTGCATTTAAGTTTAGTTTATCTTTTTGCTGTGCCAGTAAATCAGTTTAAATTAAAACATAAAAATGTTGCTAAGAAGAATCTTGCCAAAAGTTTTTCAACATCAAATAATATGTAAAAGTTATTCTAATTCTACTGGTGCCGCTGTTACTGCTTTGTACGATTTTCATGTAAAAAATGGTGGAAAAATGGTTAATTTTGGTGGATTTATGCTTCCTGTTCAATATAATGATTTAGGAATTACCGCATCGCATTTATATACACGGCAAAATGCTTCGTTATTTGATGTATCGCACATGTTACAAACAGAAATTCGAGGAAGTGATAGTACTCAATATTTTGAAACAATTTGTACTGCCGATCTAAAAAGTTTACCAAAAGGAACAGGCACTTTAACAGTTTTTACAGACGAAAAAGGAGGAATTTTGGATGATTTAATCGTAACTAAAATTGATGAAGATCATTTCTACGTAGTATCAAATGCTGCTTGTAAACAACATGATCAAAAACATATGCTCTACGCTTTGGTAATAATTACATAATAATTTGATTATTTTTTTATTATAAATATTGTAACTTTTAGGCAAAGTTTAAAGATGCAAATCGATTTTGTGACGTCAATATCCAATTCTTTGAACCATTCGATCGTTCGCTCTTAGCTTTACAAGGACCACAAGCTGCAGCAGCTTTGCAAAAAATTACAAACGTTGATCTAAATAAACTATATTTTATGAATTCCATGGTCGCGAAAATTGGTAGTGTTGAGACATGTCGGATTACTAGATGTGGCTACACGGGAGAAGATGGTTTTGAAATTTCTATCCCATCTATAAAAGTCGTTGAAATAGCAGATGCACTCTTGCAAGATGATAAAGTAAAGTTAGCAGGTTTAGGTGCAAGAGATTCATTGAGATTAGAAGCCGGTTTATGTCTTTATGGAAGCGATATTACTACGCGAACGACGCCGCCGCAAGCTGGTTTAATGTGGCTGGTAGCAAAAAATCGCCGACAGCGCCTTGATTATCCAGGAGCAAATATTATCCAAAAACAAACAAAAGAAGGTGTTAATGTGAAGCGAGTTGGATTTATTGCAGCTACTGGTCCTCCAGCAAGACACGATACTGAAATATTTGTAGACACTGCCGGAGAACCTATTGGAACTGTTACCTCAGGTTGTCCTAGTCCTTCATTAAAGACAAATATTGCCATGGGATACGTACCAGTTCAGTATAGTGCTCCAGGAACTAAAGTTCAATTTAAAATAAGAGAAAAATTTTATGAAGCTGTTGTTACAAAAATGCCATTTGTTAAAACAAACTATTATGTAAAACCAAAATAAATAGATTTTATTAATTAAATTTAGACGATTGTTTTTAATAAACGATTATTATAATAAATTAAAATATGACCTTATTGTGAAGAAAAGTTAATAACATGAAATAATTTCCCTTAAATCACAAATAATAACAAATAAATTATTTGTGGTTTAAAGGGAAATTATTTCATTTTATTAATGATTGAATACTATTTATAATTAAAATAAAATAACAATAAATTGTATGCCTGTATATTTTTAAAATGTGTTTTTGGCGCTCAAAACAATCTATTTTTAATAGCTAATTTCGCGTTATTACCATAATGTCGCACATTTCACTTTATTAAAAAATTGGTTGTCAAACAAATGTGATTATTTTGGTTTCGCCGCTGCTGTCAAGCTGCTATATTTTTAATGTGTTTATCAAAAATATTAGTGCATTTGTGTACTTGCATTTATATGTAGTTATTATTATCTACGGTTACAAAACAGCCAAATTAAATTGCAAAAATGTGGTGAGTAATTAGTTTTTATTGATTGTCATTTTTCACTTAATATATATTTGTATATATTTACAGACATTTTTTTTATTTCGAAATATACAAAGAAGGAATTATTAATAATTTTTGTCTAATTTTTATTTATGTATTTATTTATTGACTGACAGTAAAATTATTGAATATGTTTGTTGCAGATTAATTCTGATCATTTCAAATCTGTGTACAAATGGGTCACAATCGTACTATATTGTTAAAAAGAAAAACAATAATTTTCCAGTTTAATAAATTTAATTCGATAAATATTTGAGTTAACAATTAGCATGTTACTACTCAGTGCCTTAACAATAGGTTTTGTACAAACCTTAAATGAAGCTAGCAACCTGAATAATAGCGTAGTTATATCCGAAGAACCTAGTAGATATATAGTCAGTTATGAAAATAATTCCTTCCAAGACATGACAGGAGTCGGCGTCAGCGGCAGCGGTAGTAGCTCCATGACAACAACGTTCGGATGTACGGAATGGAAAGATACAAATCACATCTACTTCCAGTTGGCCAATACGTTTTTCTTTTTATCGTATTTGGCCCCAAATGGCATGTATGGCATGTTATATTTGCGCTGCACTATGCTCGTGGGCTGTGCCTTCTTCACACTCTGGGGCTGGACTGTGCAGTGTTTCTTCGACGCCGTTGTTTGGAACATTCTCTTTGTTACCATCAATTTTATTCATGTGTGTGTCTTGTTGTTCTATTTACTGCCTGTCAAATTTCCTAAAGAAGTCGAAGAGGTGAGTCCATTTTTTCACTATATAATTTTTTCATTTTTTTTTTACAATATAATTTTTTATAAAGTCTATAATTATATAAATAAATTAATGAAGATATCTGATTCCCATGATATTTTAAAAGATATATAATTTATGTTTTATTATTAACGTGCGAAGTAAATATGTTTACGAAAAGATTAATGTCCTTAAAATTACGTTATTGTGAAATATTTTCAGTTTATTTGTTACGTATTTATCGGTTATATCATAAAATAAAATAAGTTACATTTCTATAAATATATATATGGAGGTAAATTTTATTATTCAGATCCTATGTGATTCTAATGTAATTATTTTATATTTATATAGTTAATAATACATATTTTTATGTTTAACATTCTAATTTACTAAAAAGAAAATGGAATATATAATACTAATAATGAACACTTCGAATTGATATTATGAACCCGTTTTAGGTTTATGTGGCGTTATTTCAACCATTAAAAGTTTCTAGACATCAATTTAAAAAAGTCCTTTCTTGTATGCGTATGATCCGAGCCCTAAAATATCAAGAAGTTTATGCCCAAGAAAAAGCCACTAAAGTAGATAGTTTATCGTTAGTATTGTCGGGAAAGTAAGCATTTCTTGTTTTCATTCATTATTATTTCTATAATCAATTTATTTATTTAAAAATAAATAAAAATGTGTATTTTGTTTTGTTTTCAAGATTGGTCGTATCACAAAACGGTCGCGCATTACACATAGTATTTCCGCATCAGTTCCTCGATTCGCCCGAATGGTTCGGCGTTTCGACCGATGAATTTTTCCAGGTGAGCATTACCGCAATGGAGGAGGCACGCGTACTCATCTGGCATCGGGATAAATTGAAACTGTCCATTATCACCGATCAGTTCCTGCAAGCAGTATTCGATCACATTCTTGGACGAGATGTTGTCAAAAAACTTATGCAAGTACGTTTTGTTTCTCTTTCGTTAATAGGAAATTCACAAATTATTTGCAATATATTAAAAGAATTTTAAAAGATTGACAAATATTCCCAAATAGCATTTTAGGTTACAACAACGTTATCACACAAATTTTCGAAACTTTTTGATTATAAAATCTTCTCGTAACGTTTTAGGAAAGAAATTTTTAAATTTCAGTTTACATAAATAATAATAATTGCCTTTATTTAGCATTTGCTATACATTAATCTTACAGACAGAATTAAATTTTACATATATAAAATAAAATAAATGATCACATAAAAAAATGAAATATAAATAACAAATAAATGAATCAATGAAAATATGTGGAATAAATGAACTACAAAATATGAGTAACGTACTATATATAAAATATAAAAATAGAGATATATGTAATGAAATATATATAATATAAAATATAGAGAGATTAATTATTTGCACTGTAATATTCTTTAATTAATTTCTTAAACATATTTACATTTTTGTATTCTTTATATTTTCAGGTAAATGATTATATTTTGTAGCTGCTTTAAAAAATAATGTATTTTGTCCTTGTTTTTTATTTTTATGTTCTAAGCAAAATTTTTGTCTATTTCTTGTGAATAACTTAATTGTAAAAGTAAGTAAATAGCTATTTTAACATTATAAAAAAGTGTCAATAGAAAAAATAGTATGTATTATATATTTTATTTTAATAACCTTATTTTAGCAATATAATAATAGTCTTTATAAAAAAAAATTTAAATTTATTATAAACATAAAAATTCTTTATTTAAATAATAATCCTTAAGTCTAATTTTGAATATTTTTAAATCTAAGTTTTTAAACCTATCAATTAACTTATTATTTATTTGCACTTCTTTAAACAGTAATGTATTCTTTCCTTGTTTAGTATTTTTTTGTATAATATAAAATTTATCCTTTTGCCGAGAATTATGATTATGTATATATTCAGTTTTAACTAATTTATCTTTAAAATAATCAGGTTGAAGACCTAATTTTATTTTATGAATTAATAGCTGCGCTTTTTTTTACATTCCACTCAGATCAGTAAATCTTGTAAATGAGCTGAGCTGAGCTGAGTTTTGCTGAGTGAGTTGTATTGATAAATAAAACAGTTTATTTGAAAATGACGTTTAAAATCGTAAGTTCCACATATGATATAACCTAAAATATTAGATGTATTTGGATTGTTTGCGTTGATATCTATTGTTTGACTTCACAATAAAATATTCAAATATAAATGTTAACCAGTATCAAACACGTTATCAAATCTTAAACTAGGAAAATTTGAATTGCGCATGTGCGCTCACTTGAATCTCAGCTAAGCACTAGTTAAATATGCAACTCAGTATCGGTAAGGGGGGAAGCAATGCACTCACTTCAAACTCAGTTACGAGACGATAAATAAAACAGCTATTATTTCAAGGTTACTGATATTTGCTGATCTGAGCTGAGTTTTTCGGTAAAAAAAAACAGTTAATATAATTATTTGTATTTCCATTAAGTCTTTTATATCACACCACCAAAAAAAATCTTCCTCTAACTTTTTTTTGTTTGTTATTTTCCTATTGTTTTTGAAAATTATTCTCATTGATCTGTTTTGAAGTTTTGATTTGTGGTAAGGAAACCGTTTTCACAGCAAAAATTTGCTATGCATAATCAAAACGAAAACGAATGCCACTTGGGTGGCAGATATTTTATACGCATAATTTTAGATAATTAAATTAATAACAATAACAATATTAATTGGTTTAGGTTAGTGAAACAATGACAGCAAGCAACAATGGCCATCTAGTTAATAGTTTAGAAGATGCGGACGATAAACCAATGCTAATTGTGAAAAAAAGCGGTGACGGTCCTGGCATAACAGCGTTAATTAACAGACAGCTACAAGGTAAGATATTCAATTTTTTATCTTTTTTTTTTCAACTATATAATTAATTATTTTATAAACGTAATTCGCATTTTGCGTAAATAATTTTGCATGCTTCTAAAACAAATATGAGATGAACATATTACCCAGTTTTTTCTTTTTGTTTTTTTTTTTATCATTATCATAAAAATTGTGCTATTTATGTACAAGCTATATTTCGTGAATGTATTGATGATTGGTGTTTAATTAATAAAAATAATATTTTTATGTAATATTTGTGTTTTATGTTGTATAAAGTGTTTTGTAAATGTAAACTGGCAAAAATATTTTAAAATGTACAATATAATTAAAAGAGAATCATATAATTTATGTGTGTTTACATTTATAAAAACTGTTGAATTTTTGTTTTGTACACATTCATTATTTATTTTTAAATTAAAAAAATATTCCTGCTAATTATTTATTATAAAATTTATTATTAACTTTGATAGTATTTGTCATAAATATGAATATTGATTTTTTTATATATTTATAGAAATAAATTTTGTAATTAATTAATTTACAACTAATTATGTTAAAAAATTTAATTACAAAATTTATTAATAAATAATGATTGTGTAAAATTGACCTTTTCATTATTGGTAAAATAATTGGTTTGTGTTATTATATGTTATAAAAAAATTATCAAACTCTGTATAAGTTTTTGTTTTGGTTTAATTTTATTGGAAAATTTAAATGTCGTAAATATTGATATATAAATACTACAGTTGTTCAGAAAATTTATTTTTGTATTAAAACGATATAATATTTATATATTTTTCAAAATTTACAAATATGTATAGTATTTTTTTGGTTCCGAACAATGAACGAGAACGAATAATCTGAACAGCTTTTATATTTGTTGTAAAATTGTTTTTAATTTTGTGATAAGGTTCGATAAAATTTCTGAAATTGTTTATTTATAATACATAGACATTTTGTTATTTAGAAATTAATATTTATTTAAAATTATAATAGTAGTCTTCATGCAATGAAAATATATATTTTTTTACCAATTTAAAAAGATTAACTTTTAGGTTTTTTTCAAATATATTTTTAAATATTATAAGATACTAATTTAATTTTAATTCTCCGAATATCTAATCATGCGGGCTGTTGCAATTTATTGTCATTGTAAGTTCGAAAAATTATTTTCTCTTTTTGAATAAGAAATTAAATTAGAAATATCATAATATGAAAGCACTTTGACAGGTTATCCATTTATTATTGAAAATGAAAAATAAATCTTTATAATCTTAAATATATGGATCTGTCTTTTTGCTTCCGAAATAACAAACCGTATTTACATTATGAATTCAGAAAGTTCATTATGAAATTATAAAGAGTTTTACTTTTGAAGTTATACTTATATAAGTTATTTCCAAATGTTGTAATAAAGTTATCATTGGAATAATTTTAAAATTAGCCAATGAAATGTCATTTATTCTGAAGATGCATATTTAGCCAATCACAAATGATTTTTACTTATCGTAAGAATAAATAAAATTGGAAATAATTATATGGTTTTTACCGTAAAGAAATGACAAATATTTATTTACTATTCATATAACTTCGAAAAAAATAAATAAAATTATACTGTAATAACTATAAATAATATTACAATAACTTTTAATTGATATAATTACAATGACTTAGGTTAACTATTATAACAGCTGATAGATATATTTATATGTTGAACACCTCAGTCGTGTAACTGCCAATTTGTAAAATGTGCAAAATTCTGTGCAGCCCGTGAAATGGGAACACGTGAAAAATATAATGGGGCTTCGTAAAGGTTAAGTTAAAATGTTAGTTTATAAATTATAAAAATAAATAGGATACGTGAAAAAAAAAAACATTTACAAACGGGGCAAGAAATAATTTTACAAACCGGACAGTTACACAATTGGGGCGTATCATACATATAATTATAACTTGCTCTTTCGCTCTATGACGTGATTTGTATTATGATATTTTATTGATTTGATGACATATTTTTTTCTAATTGAAAAAATACAGTTTAAAACAATATATCGGGGCTTCGAATCGGAACTGAACCGAAAACTGAAAAAACCCAGTGTTTTTGCTGGAACGAAGAGCGGAACTGAACCGGAAAAAATATCGGTTTGATACATGTTGAAAACACACACATTAACATTTAACGTTAACGTTTAATTTTCGGGATCTCGTAGCGCAGTCGCAAGTCGCAACTCGTCTTACACGAAAGAGTATTTGGTTGGTTTTTCTGTGGATGAATGCTTAATTATTGAAATTGAAAATAAAACTAGGGATCAATTTGAGGAAGGTGTATTTTTTGATAATAACTTTGCTTTTAATAATCTTTAAATATTTTCAATGAAAATACATTACAAGATATTTTAATAATTAATAGTAATTTTTATTTTTTCTAGTTATAAATAAATTAAAATTGTGTATATAAGAATTTGTTACGTTAACATATTTCGTCCTAATTAAAACATACATACACAATTTATATAAGTTTCGAATAATAATAAATTATATTATATACTTCTAATTATTATATCTTTAATTAATTAATAATAATTATTATTCATATTATATTATTGTATCAATTTATGTAGTATGCTTATTATAAAAGTAGGAATAAAACGTTATAAATTATGGTAGAAAATAAGTTTTTAATACATAGAAAAAATTTAAAAATTAATCACTCGAAACTAAACCGAAAAAAAAACCGTTATTTTTGCCGGAACTGAACCGATATTTATTTCTTTAATTGAACCATAACGAAAAATATAACGGTTCGAAACCCTGCTATATATCTAAAATAACCTATATAAATTATTAAAACTTACGAAAATGACCCCCCTCCCCCCATATTAAATTGTTTCCGAAATTTTATCCAACCAACTTATAATATATATGTGTTTTTCATGTATGTAATTTTTTTCTGTAAGTATTTTGTATTTGATGTTGTTGTGAATGTGGTTGTTATAGAGGAGCATGCCCCCTTGCTAAGTAGGCCGCTAAGTCCCCGGCTTATAGGGACGGCCGCTGCACGACGGGGCCAAGGCCATCCCGTCTAAGATGATCATGATGATTACGATGATGATAACATAACCTACACCATACACACACACAAGACCCACATCATTCACAACCAACACACAATCTACTTAATATTAATTATCACACACAACAACAAAAATTTATACATAATAAATATATATATATATATATATTATATATGTATAATAATATATACATATACGATTACTTACGTTGCACGTATATCGTTTAGGTGAGTTTTCAGTTTCATTTGTTCTCCTAAAATCTCGATCGTTAATTACATTTAAGTAAATAGTAATTAAGCTTTTGCAGGATTTAAAATATTTTCGTTAACTATAATGTTTTCAGTTCCAAAACCGCACTATAATTGCTATTTCTTACAGCGGTAAATCATTAAATATACGCAAACTTTATTGTTTTAAATATATTTATATGCTTAAGGGGGAACCCCACACTGACGGCTCTAAAAAAACAGCAGTTTTTACGAATTTTTTTAAGCGTTAAAAAACAATCGAATCATTTGGGGTTTTTCACTAAATGATTGCATGTATTTTAAAGTACATATATCAAAAATTTGTTGAATAAAAATATGAAACTATGAAGCTGTGGTAGCCTTCGGCGTCACATATGTCCAAAAAAAACTAGTGCAAGGCGCGATCAGTCCTGAAACAAGGTAGAACAAAATCTGTTATATTTTCTTAAACTATATTAGACTGGCTATCATGTAGCATAGGATTTTTTTTGATATTTTAATATTTCGATTTTTTATAAATATTTTTTTATCACGAAAATGACACTTTTTTTTCAAACTGCCGCCATTTTTGTAATTTTTTGAATTTTCAAAAAATCCTATGCTACATGATAGCCAGTCTAATATAGTTTAAGAAAATATAACAGATTTTGTTCTACCTTGTTTCAGGACTGATCGCGCTTGGCACTAGTTTTTTTGGACATGTGTAACGTCGAAGGCTACCACGACTTCAGAGTTTAATATTTTTATTCAATAAATTTTTGTAATATACTTTAAAATACATGCAATCATATAGTAAAAACCCCCAAATGTTTCGATTGTTTTTTAACGCTTAAAAAAATTCGTGAAAATTGCTGTTTTTTTAGAGCCGTCAGGGTGGTGGGTAGGACATGATTTCACTAATGTAATGAATAGTTATAATCTTGTTGCACTTGATTCAAATAAGCAGTTTATTTTAATTGTTTGGGGGGTATGTTATAGTAATATTACCGGTATAAATTACTAAAAATAAATTACTGGTAATTTAAATATTACTATTTTAAACCAATTGTAAATGTAATTAATGATTGGATTGTATTTTTCATCATATCGTACTTACTAGATTATGTTGTTATTTTTGTTTTTTTTTTTATTAATATTTTCAGATATCCATACATACGTTTATTGATGGTTTATTTCATAAATGTCAGTATGAAATTGTTTATTTGTTTACGTACAAATGTAGAATTTGTAAGCATTGTAATGCATGGATAAATGTAAAAATGTATTTTGCATATTTTAATTTTTACTAGTCGTTGCAAATAAGGCTTCACATAGTTCTTGCCAATTTACATATATTTAGGTGTTCTTAAAAATAAATTTTTTTCACGTATTTGATAAAACGATCCTAAATTCGATAAAATTAAAGAAAACTAATCTCATTTGACGTTTAACAAGGGTTAAGAGCGATAAATGCCGAAAAATTGTGTTTTTTTATGTTTATTTTTCGATTGCACTATTTTGAACTTAAAATAACACGTTTTTGATGCAAGAATCGAAAAATTCAATGTTTTATGATTTGTTTTGCACAAAACTTCACGTTGATACGATGAGTGGCTATGGCCATTTGAAAATAATAAGTTTTTCGGTTTTTCATATTTTTTGACTATAGCATTGCGCAAACGTTGAAAATAATTTAAAACAGTTTTGCGCAATCGATAGCTTATAAACAGAGATATATGTTTTCTATTTAATCATTCTCTGAATTTTTCGATTCTTACATCAGAAACATGTTATTTTAAGTTTAAAAAAAAAAAGCTATTTTGCGATTTTTATTGCACTTGCGACACTATCTATCTCCTATTAATCGTAAAATGTGGTTGATTTTCTTTAGTTTTATCAAATTTAGGATCGTTTTATCAAGTACGTAAAATTTTTTTTTGTAAGAACACTAATATACGTGTGATTTATGACGTCGGGGAAAAACTACACCGGATGATTCCTATGAATAATCTAAATAAAAAACTTCAAATAAACATATGTCCAAAAATGCTTTCTAACGGAACTGTAGCCGTTAGAAGTTTATTACTTGTAACATCAATCGCGTTAGCTTTATTTATTATATCAAGAAAAAAAAAAAACAAGTCATAAACTTCTGAATAATTGTAAAATTACTGATTTTCTAACATTTTGTTAGTTTATAAATTTTTGTACACACATAAATAAATATTTAATAAACAATTTACAATAATTAAAAATCGAAGACAATTTTTGTCGGGACCCAGTAAGTCATGACTAGTAAATTGGTTTACTAGTGTTTAAACAAAATGTTACAAAATCAATCAGTAATTTTACAATTATTCAGAAGTTTATGACTTGTTTTTTTTTACTGAAATAAGGCTAACGCGATTGATGTTACATGTAATAAATTTCTAACGGCTACAGTTCCGTTAGAAAACATTTTCGGACATATGTTAATTTGAAGTTTTTTATTTAGATTTACTCATAGAAATCATCCGGTGTAGTTTTTTTTTTTTTCGACATCATAAATCATCCTATATACGTATATTAAATTATTTGGGAAAGGCAGTCTATATATGCGATAAAATTAAGGATTTCATGTTTATGTGACTTTCCTAATCACATTTAGACTACCTTTGCCGCATAATTTAAAATACGTTTAGATATATATTGTGTAAACAATTTTTTTTTTAATAAACCAAAGCTGATTTTTATTATGAAGTAGTATTTTATGTTATTGCGATTGTTATACATATAAATTAGATATATATGTACAAGTTACTATTAGATTTAGCTATTGTTATTATAATATTAAACAAATTTGTCATTAATAGTTTAGTATTAATACAATTTAGTTAGTGGTATGATAATTATTTCTGTTTGCCCAGCATTACCTCGGATCAGGTATTATTATTGCGGTAAGTTCAGGACTTGGTGTATCACATCAAAATAAAAACAGCATGTCCCCCTAAGTCCGTCTCTCAAAATCCATCAACGAAATTCGATTGCATTAATTGGTTTTTCTTGTTATACTATCTGTTTTCCGTCACTACTGAATTAATCTTTTCATATGCACTATAATTATATTCTTTTTGAATTATAGTATTTTAATCTTTTCAACAATAATAATTATAAAATGTATAATAAATAATAAATTTTAATGCAACAAATACGGAAAAATAATATATTTTACGTAACATTTACTTTAATAAAACTTAAACAAATAAAAATAATCTTAAATGATAAATTGTTGAATTTTCCGTGTGATATTCGACCGGTTTTCAAAAGTATAACTTAACAATCATTTCACAAAATCTCATAATTTTTTTTTAACGTTTTATTTTATGAATACGGATGTTATGCCCATATGCATTAACATTTTCGTTAAAATGAAAATTCTTGGATCTTGTAAGAAATTTTGTTCCAATATACATAGAAAGATTTCTTACGGAATTCAAAAAGTTTAATTTTAACGAACCGTTATTTTTAACGAAAATGTTTTTCCATTCGGGTTTTAATCTTATAAATTTTATTATTATACCAACTCAATATATTTGCAAATTAAATATATTATTTGGATATGAATTCTGGTTCTTTTTTCGATAAAGAAGAAAGCCACAATACCATGCTTATATTTAAAATACACACAAGACTGTTTATCGAAAAAAGAAATTCCATATTAAAATATTAAAAAAACTAGTCAAAAACCATATCAAATAAATTTTCAAACTCTAATTATTTAAGAAGTCTTAAAGTTTTATTTATCTTAATTACAGTATTTAATTTATACAAATAGTTTACATTTTATAAATAATAAAAACAAAAATTCAATTTGAAATTATGGTCGCTTTTAACTAAAAGGGGCCAAGAATATGGGCCAACATGTTTTTATTGAAAAATAACTTTCAGTTTAATTATCACATAAACTCAATAAATAAATATTTTTTATTATTAAAAAGAAATAATAAGTTTATTATCATTTTAAAAGGATATTTTAGATAATATAAAAATATCACAAATATCCATGACTCAAGCGGGATTCGAATCCGGGCCCAATAAATAAATTAAGGACCGTGTTTTTCTTTTAACAACTAACAATAAATCCATTTTGTAATTTCTGCGATAAAACAGGATTAGCTTTGTACTCTTAAATGCTTTTGTTTTCTATACAACAGAACATAAACAAGTTAGAAAAATTAATCTAAAATTAACTATTTTTGCGTTGTAAAATGCGTATATACGAAATAATAAATAAAAACAATTGTTGCACTTATTTTCGTATTTTTAATCATTAATTTGTAGTGTATCTCAAAATTATGGAAAACTTTATCAATAGTACAAATACATGATTTGCACAAGACGTAAAAACATATAACATAGCGGAGCGGATATTAATGTCAATTAATACGTATTGTTGTTCTGTTCTCATGTGTGACATGCTATGCAACACTGATTCGTTTGCTTGGTTGATTCAAATAAAACAATATGGATTTCATCTATTTGATATATTATATTACATATACCACATTATATTTTTTTACATAGTTTCAAATTTCTACTAAAAAATAAAAAAGATAATGTCCCACCACTTTTGTTTATGAAAAAATGGTTTTATTTTTTGCTTTAAAATAAATTTTTATTTTTACCTCTTGTCAAATATGAATAGTATTTCTATTTTTGATATATTTTTTTTATATCTAATATTATAAAATTCAAATAAACTAATTAAAATTGCTTAATAAATAATTTTAATTAAACGTCAAAAGTACTTTTGACAAAAATCACTTTTAAAAGTGAGGTGAGAATACGGGCTTAAGTTATTCCAATTGATTTAAAAAAATACTTTCAAGATGGAATTAATGTAATTGTTAAATTTTCTGTAATAATTTTTTTAGTCTGTGTATATTAAAGACAAATGTTGCTTAAATAATTATATTAATTTATCTTGAAATACATTTTCTTGTAATAGCTTTGATCAGTAATCATTACTACTTTTAAAAGGATATTTAATGTTTATATAAAATTGTTTTATATTTAATTATATTTAATTATCCAATTTTAACATAAATATTTCGTTATATTTTTTAAATAATTCTGCAATTAGAAATTAAGGTAAATGTAAACAAATTCTGAAAGTTAATGTTACATAATGATTTTTTAATTAATTATGAAAGATTAAAATACTATAAATTTGTGAAATTTGAACATATCTAAATAATAATCAGAGTGTAACTACATATTTTTTTACATGTACATATAATACGTATTTACATAATGTTATTTCATAGACAAAATGTTGATAATTTCTTTATGCTGAAAATATTTATAGCAAATGTATCTTACAGCTGGAGATCCGAATGCTTGGCGACTTGGCAGAATAGAGGAAACAGAACAAGAAACTCCAGTGTGATTAATTTTAATAATTTGTAAAAACAAGAACTAAACAGTCGCAAGTATTTTCATTGTTATCATTCTTTTCTAATTACAATTGATTCGTCTTAATTTTTCATCCTAATATTATTTAATAATTGCCATATAAAATGAGAATGTTGCATTTTTGAATCTGAAAATCGGTGTATGTGAATTTTTGTTATTATTTTGTTAAATTTTATTACTAATTAGTCACAAAACCGAAGTTTTGCATTTACCGTGAACATGCCCGGACAAGGTTGCGACATATCAAAGATGAAATTGTTGAATCTTTAAAAAAGATTATTTTAAAAAATGTCATCATTGTTGATTATTTGCAGTATTTAGAATAAAAAAAATGTTAGTTAATGCTTGCGGTATGTGTGAGATTTCGACAATATATTGTATATTACCATTTTTTAATATACATTGTGTATATGTTTATTTTTTTTATTGTTCTTTAAATGTGATCGTATCATTAATGTGATTTTTAATACTCATTATGTTTAACACTGTTTTATTTTTTATTTTTTGCACTATTTAATAGTTATTATTGTAATATGCACATAAATTTGTTTTATTTTTTAATATTATTATTTTATGGCTATTATTATATATACAGACATTGTGACAAACATCCGTAACAAAAACATACTAATTCGAACTATTTATGTGCAAAATATGTTATCGTAAACAAGATAACATAAAAAAAATTGAAGATAAATTCCTGATACATTGCTGCCATATGATATTTATGTAAATATTGTGATTTGATTATATCAATAATTTTATTGTCTTTTCCTGAAAATTAAACATGAATTTAATCATAATTTTCAGGTTAAAAAATATTTTTTAATGCAAGAGAGGGCTCACTCTTAATCATAACAAAAGAAAATCGTCAATATAATACACGATATACATAAGAAGCAATTGAATATAAATTTGATATATTATGACTACGTAATAATATTAACTAAAAAAAGAATTGAAACAATTTTCAAATTAGCAATATTGTTCAAAGTTTCTTATGAGCTCGTTTGAAAAAAATCTTTGTAATTAATAAAATATAAGCGCTTTGTAAAAATAAACTTTTATATGTATTTATAGTTTAATTTTTTGGAAAAATCGAATTTTGAATTATTAACATCTTTTATTTTCGTAAAAATTAAAAAAAAAATCTAAAGATTGTTGGTAAATTTTTTAAAAAAACGTGACATTTATTTTTGAAAAAATTTTTAAGCGTAAAAATTGAGGAATTCTATTTTTGAAAAAAATTAAACTATGTTTCTGGTTATAATGTTATGATTGTGAAAGAGCTTAACCAAATATAATGGCTAATTGTGATCAATAATTGTATGAAAGAAATACTTTACTATAATTAATACATTTCCATGCGTACTAATTCCAGTAAATTATTTTTCTATGTTTTTCTTTTAATTCTAATTACTCAAATGAAAAAAAAAATATTGAAAGAACTAATCATCTTTCTAGATATTATTATTATACAGTGTCTTTGGAAATTTTTAAATTTTACTTTTTTTCACTTTTCAGTAGCTCTGATAAATGAGCAAAATGTAATTTTTGTAGACTTTGTTTCTGTGTAGAATTCAAGATATATACAAAATAAATGTAATAAAATCTGTTTTTCATCTTACATGAAAACATGCTAAAGGAATCGTTACATAAATATCTTTTGTTAAAATTCTAATTAGGAATCTTATCAAGCGTAATTGGAATTTTAATTTTAGATTGATATTCATACAATAAAACATTTTTTCTTTTCTTTCTTAGGCATTTTTAGTGTATGGCTATTTAGCAAATATATGTGTTAAATTACAGACATAATAGAAATAACCCAAAAAAAAAAATAGGATTTTGTCTAGAAAAATGTGAATGATGTTAAAAATATCGAAAAGAACCTCAAAAGTTGATGTAAAAATATGGCTTTCATCTCAAAAATAAATTGCGTTGCCTGTATTCGAAAAATGTAGCGATTCCTAACAGTTTTGTTATTCGAATTCTCAAAAACTACAATTAAATTTAGTGTGTTATTTTTAATTCCAATACTTAATAGCTGTGTTTTTTTTTTACATTCCACTCAGATCAGTAAATCTTTTAAATGAGCTGAGTTGTGTTGATAAATAAAACAGTTTATTAGGCAGTCCAGAATGACGTCACACAATAATTCAATATGGTTGCCTGATGAAAACATTGGCATTAGTTTACATGACAGCTATATGCATTTTACTTGTTTTCGTGTATTTTGTACAGTTTTATTAAAAAATATCTATATATTTTCCAGAAAATAAGTTTTACTTTCATTTTATACATTTAAATTTTTAATGGAAAACACCAGATATTAAAAATCAAGTCATAATGAAAATATTTATTGAACCACATTTATAATCTTTATATTATATAATTAAATAACAAACACAGAACAACGATTTTTGATATTAAATAAATCTTTGGAAATGAACAAATATCATATAGTACTATACATTTTTTATTAGAATATCAAACTTAAGAGTTCAGCTGTTTACACAAAAAGAAAAAAAAATTGGAGGTTTTTTCGGTGCCCATACGATTGCGAATTTTTGAGTGCATCAACTCAAATGTTGAAAAAATTCTTTCCACGCTTGTATTTATTTATGATTTGAAAAAAACAGTTTCAGCTGTGGCTGAAAAGTATTATTGAAAACTTTAGCTTTGTTAACAATTAATAATTAAATATTATGTAATTTTTGACAGATATCAGAGAAAATTTAAAAATTATTAATTTTACTGATCCCTTTACTATATTGCTAGCTGTAAATTGATCAATTTTGTTTCTGCATCTATTTTGTATTTGTTGCAATCTTCTTATATCGTTTACATTTTTAAAACAGATTTGTACCCCATATTTTGCGTCGGAATTCAATGCAGATATATATATATATATATATATATATATATATATATATATATATATATATTTTAATTAATTATTAATACGTTTATGTATGAAATACCTTTTAAAAAATACTTGCTATGTGTCCATTTATATTTTAATTTATTATCATTTAAATCTACACGTTTAATTACTTTGATCCACATTTCGCGTCGTTCCCTGCTTAAATGTATTTTATGTTTGAAATTTAAAGCTGCGGGAATCGAAAGAAAAAGAAACATTATCTTTTCTTGACATGTTTTTGTATTCGACCACAACACATGTCACAGGCATTTTCTGCTAATTAAATAGGTTTCAGTTAAATATACAAATATTTCTTAAAAGATTACATATTATTACTTACTATTTTTTATAAATTAAACCAATATCAATTAACACATTTAAAATAATTCACAAAAAATTGTATTGTACCTTATGTCAAATCTAGAATGTTTTCATCAGGCAACCATATTGTATGACGTACGATCACGTGTTCTGGAATGCCTAATTTGAAAGTGACGTTTAAAATCTAAGTTCCACATATGATATAACCTAAAATATTAGATGTATTTGGATTGTTTTCGTTGATAATTTATTGCAACTCGCCGGATATCTAGTGTTTGATTTCAAAATAAAATATTCAAATATAAATGTCAACCAGTATCAAACACGTTATCAAATCTTAAACTAGGAAAATTTGAATTGCGCATGAGCGCTCACTTGAATCTCAGCTAAGCACTAGCTAAATATGCAACTCAGTATCGGTAAGGGGGAAAGCAATTCACCCACTTCGAACTCAGTTACTAGACGATAAATAAAACAGCTATTATTTCAAGGTTACTGATATCTGGTGATCTGAGCTAAGTTTTTCAGTAAAAAAAACACAGCTAATATGTATAATGCGAAACATATATCTATATTTGTGATAATTATTTTTTTTTAATTACTTTAATATTACTGAATTTTGAGAATTCGATTCTTTCGACATTAGTACTTATATGTCTGCAATATTGCAGTTTTTATATATTTCCAATTTCAAAATTAAAAATATTAGTACAGAAAAAAAAAGTATAAAAGCGAGATATTTTAATATATAACAATTTGGTATTTTTTTTTTAATATGTTTTAATTTATTACATAATATATATGATAATGTTCTCGCTTTTTATAATTTATTTTTATACGATTTGCGAAAGTTTTAATAAGTTTTGTCATTGTCATTCCTATTGTCTTAAAACTAATAAGTTTAATGTTTTGTAAGAATAATAAAAATATGCCTTAGTTTAGAGTCAGCAATGCAAAATGCAAATAACGGCTCTAAGGTTTATTTACATTGTAATTTAAATGGATCACGGATTTAATACAAATCTAGCTATTACATGTGCAACTTGTTGACAGTACTGAATGGAAATTATATTGTAAATATTGTTTAATAGATCATAGTAATAATTAAAACATTGTTTTTATTTTATTTTTTATTCCCTTTATTTAATCATATTGAAATAAATTTTAAAAAAAATTAGAAACATAATCTCATGTCATGCAATAGATTGATTTAATAGCTGTGTTTTTTTTACATTCCACTCAGATCAGTAAATCTTTTAAATGAGCTGAGCTGAGTTTTGCTGAGTAAGTTGTATTGATAAATAAAACAAGTTTATTTGAAAGTGACGTTTAAAATCTAAGTTCCACATATGATATAACCTAAAATATTAGATGTATTTGGATTGTTTGCGTTGATAATTTATTGCAACTCGCCGGATATCTATTGATTGATTTTAAAATAAAATATTAAAGTCAACGTATCAAACACGTTATCAAATCTTAAACTAGGAAAATTTAGCTAAGCATTAGCTAAATATCAAACTCAGTATATGTAAGAGGGGAAGCAATTCACCACTTCGAACTCAGTTACGAGACGATAAATAAAACAGCTATTATTTCAAGGTTACTGATAATGCTCATCTGAGCTGAGTTTTTCGGTAAAAAAATACACAGCTAATGATTTCTTATTAAAAAAAAACAATCACGTTTTATAAAAACATGAATACGTTCAAGAAACAATTGAATCAATCAAATATTCATAATTTTTAACAAAAAAATCAGTTTAAAAATTAATATTACAAATATAAAATAGTTTTGACATAAATTAATCGGTAAATAAAATATAAAAAACTGCCTAATATGAGCTTATATATAATTATAAATAAAATTATGGCCAACAAATTTTTTGCCGCGTTTTTTTATGTTTCGGTACATCTTCATCATTCAGGTTCTCATATGAATAAGTTCTTTTTAAATGTACTTTATTAGTTATTCCATTTTCTGCTTTATTATTTGCAAGTTTTATTTTCTTTGCTCCGTTGTCGTTTTCTGTATTTGAATTTATTCGAATCGTTCTTTTCACATATCCTTGTGAATCTAATGTTTTATGAAAATCTTTTGAATTTTCATTCATTTTCAATTGCTGTTCGGATAAATTTCGATGTGATTCTTTCCGGGAACGTTGATTTAAAGGAGTAATTACTCGATTATATATATTTAATAATTGTTCTTTGTTTAATAATTCAAGGTTATCAATGCGTATACATCTCTAAAAAATAATAATTATATTAAATATATGGAATTACATATTTTTCATCATATAGGTATATACTTACAGATATTAAAATGTTACGAATATCATCTTCTGTTAGTAGTTCTGGTTGTAAAAGTTGTGATAGATTCATATTGCTAGAAGACATTATATAATTGGAATAATTTTTTAAGTCAGTTCATGGAGAATGGAAATCATTTATTTATAATAGGTATAAACCATTTATCTTATCAATTTTATCTATAATTATTTAAATATAAAGGAAGCAAATATGTGATAATATTTTAAAAACCGCATTTTATCACCATCATTTATTATTGTATTATTATATTATTAAAATTGAAATATTGACTAATTTAACACACTGTTACATACACATAATTGTAAGATTATTTAGTCCGATTTGTTTTAGAAAAATGTTTTTAAAAACTATATAACTTTATAAGCAATCTTAGGTTATGTTATCATGACATTTGCTGTTGGTAATATAATAATTTTATATTTCGTGTCGTATAGTTCTCAATTTCACTACTAGATGTCCGTAGTTGTAATTAGAACGTAGATTAGAACGTAGTTGTAATGAAAAAACGCATTTGACATTTATTTTTGTCAAAACGTAAATCTATATATTTTTCCATAACATTCATGATGGCACTACGCGCCGCTTCAAATTTATTGACAACGGTAAAAAATCAACCAGCCAAGATAATTGTTGCAGCATATCATCCGAATGTATGTATATTTATCACTACATTCAATATTAATGTATATAATTAATAATTATATCACATGCATTTTTAGGTAGTCGATCATTATGAAAATCCTCGAAATGTTGGATCATTAGACAAATCTGACAAAAATGTTGGAACTGGTTTAGTTGGTGCTCCAGCTTGTGGTGATGTTATGAAATTACAAATTCGGGTTGATGATGATGGTAAAATTATTGACGCAAAATTCAAAACATTTGGATGTGGATCTGCAATTGCAAGCAGCTCTTTGGCAACTGAATGGGTTAAGGGAAAAACAGTTGACCAAGCATTGGAACTAAAGAATACAGATATTGCAAAAGAATTAAAATTGCCACCCGTTAAGCTACATTGTTCGAGTAAGTGCGCATATATATATTTACAAATATTGATTCAGTTTTATTTACTTGGAATAATAATTTTAGTGCTTGCCGAAGATGCTATTAAGGCTGCTCTATCCGATTACAAAATTAAACAGAAGATATAATAATGTTTGACTGGTAATAACTCCTCATAGTAAAAATTAATAAAATACAGTAGTCTCGATTATAGTTATTTCATTATCCAATAAACCAATTATATTGTGTATATGAAGGATGTTATAATTTTATATTTTAAGTAGCTTTTAACTAGTTAACCTATAATTAAAATGATAAAAATGCATACACGTATTTTTAAAAATATATGGATAAGATAATGTGTTAAAGTTTGGCACTTTGAGACAGGTTTAATTATATCGTATATTTTGTAATGGTAAACGTAATTATAAGATGGAATATAGAATGTAAATTTATTTTTACTACTTTGACTGCAAGGAAAAGTAGTAAAGCGTTTGGTACGGTGTCTGTAACATTTTCAAAAAAAAAAAAAAATTGTATAGAAATCCTTCATATAGCCTGTAGATGACGAATCTGAACTTAGTTTATGAGGGTGTATGTGTGTGCGTCGTCAGCTCGCTCGCTCGCTCGCTCGGTCGTCAGACAAAATTTTGTGATCGCAACTCCTCCTAGACGGTTCAACCGATTATAATGAAATTTTCAGGATAAATTTGCCTAGTGCCCGAGATGGTCATGTGGTTTTGTTTTTTTCCAGTGATGCCAACTTTCCGAGAAAAAAATTACTAAAGTTTTTAAAAATTCATATTGGCTACATTATTTATCCGATTTTGATCAAATTTTCAGAAAAGATTTCCCTAATGCTCCCATTAATTACATAATTTTATTAATATTCAGTGTTGCCAACTTTCCGAGAAAAAAATTACTAAAGTTTTAAAATTTTTATTATGGCCATGTTATTAAACCGATTTTACTCAAATTTTCACAAAAGATTCTCCTAGTATTTATATAATTTATGTAATTTTAACAAAATACAGTGTTGCCAACTTTCCGAGAAAAAAATTAGTAAAATTTTTAAAAATTTATTATGATCATTTTATTTAACCTATTTTAATCAAATTTTTATAAAAGTTTCTTTTAGTGCCTAAATAAATTATGCAATTTTAACAAAATACAGTGTTGCCAACTTATCGAGAAAAAAATCACCAAATTTTTTAAAAATTCATTGTGGCTACATTATTCGATTTTGATCAAATTTTCAGAAAAGTATCTCCTAATGCCCTCATAAATTATAATATTATTAAAATACAGTGTTGCCAACTTTCCGAGAAATGTCAAAGTAGTCTATATATGGGTTTATCCATATACTTCTAATCTTGTTAATAAAGAAGTTTAGTAAACGTAGTATGTACGTACATAAAAATACCATTTGATGAATGCATAAAACGCGGTTAATCTCAACCTGTACTATTTGTGACAAAAACATCGTTGCGGAAACAAATTTTGATAGTTTGTTGGCGTGTTGCAATCATTGCAGTGAGTGGTGATATGTCAAAAGTTAATTTCTTGAGTTTTGAAGCAACGTGTACAACAAATATAAACCGTTTATAAAATGAGTGATATGAAATATAATTTTCACGAAAACGATGGTGACTTTTTGACAACACATTGGTTATTAATTATAATTTGTGCTGCGACTATTTACGTGGGACGAAGATATTTCGCGGGTTTAGTTATTACTAAAGGCATCGGCATTTCGCATGCTGTAAGTAGAAGAAGACGCATCCTCAGGGATCCTTTATCTAGGAGACCACCTCCTATTATTACCTACGTACGCTTTAATAACGACGTATGCTCACGCTCAGGTTTTGATCATGCCAGGAAGGTAAGATTGTATAATTTATTCGTTTTATTACGTTCAAAAATAATCGCAAACTACTGATAAGAACACACTGTTTTATCATGTGAAGCTGACATTTTCTTTATACAGCAGTTCCGTAACTTGTTTGTTTGCGGATAGCTAAATCGATAATTATTCTCTATTTCAGAGTGACATTGCTTAAATCGAATTAACTTAATTCTAATTTAGGAGTAAATTTAAAGTGTAAAATATAATTATACGAATAATATTAATTAAGAGGTATTAATTGTTTTCTAATCTAACTTAAATTGAATGGTATAATTCTAAACTTAACCTAAATTTACGCTATCGATTTTAACTGTGACATAAATAATAAGAAAATGAAACGTAAAAAGACAACATAATAGATAATATGTACAATTCTAGGCACACGGAGGAGGAACAAGTGAAGAAGATATAGCTGCTGCAATGCCTAGCGGCGGCCGTAGGATTTCTCGAAATTCTCGGCCGCAGAATACAGCAGGTTCTGCGGTAAATGCACCCTTATTGCCAGGCTCAGTGACTGATACGAACTCAAAATATTCACCTATTGGAGCAAGTAGTAGTAATAATACTGCAAGTGGATATGCGATTCCCGGTTTGGAGATTCCAACCGCTCCAAAACATATTCCATTTCCTAATATCCCTATCGAAGAGGAATTAGAATTTGAAATTATTATGTTTATGTTTACGACTGCCGCTGCCGGGTTGCAATTTTTGCAAATATATAGAAGTGTTTGGTGGTTACCGCATGCATATACTCATCAGACTATGGTAAGAATTAATTCGTTTATTTATCTTTTTTGTTTGTAACTCATTTCAATTGAATTCATTTATTTTAGAATTTTTATTTAATCGATGTACATCTCGTTATATTTATATTAGTTTTATTTGCCCGAAGATTAATATACATGTTGGGATGTATGGTATTACAACGATTTGCACCGACAAAAATTCAACCATATGTATTTGAGTTTTATAGGTACTTAAATAACATTAATGTGTTTCATTATATGTACATATCTGAATTATTTATGATTTTTTTAATGTTTTAGAATATTTCTACTTTTCGCAATATTTTCCGAGTTGACTATATGCGGTTACAACATAGTTCAAACACATTCGTTAGTTAATATATTTTACTTGTGTTATCCGTAAGTTCTGTTAACATATTTATTTTTTCAATAAATAAAAATAAGTATTGTTTTTATTTTAGCGTTTCTGTATATTTAATTTTATTCGGTTTGACAATATCACCATTCTTTGAATTGATCGGATGGTCTGATAATTCAGGTATTAGTAGCAGACCATTACATTCCTGTACATCGAACGCAACGGCTATTCGTGTAGAAGTTGAAAATTTAAAAACTGATTTCAACAATCGTATGAAACAAGTTTTATTCAGCTCCGTATTGAACGCATATTACGCTGGCTTTGTGCCTTGCTGTTTTGCGCAGGTAAATTTCATATAGACTACTATAACTACTCATATCTAATAATTACCGATTTAGAGTTGTTTAATTTAATAAATGGTTTTTTGAAATTTCAGAGTTTTGTATTTTACGATGTATACGGTTGTACAATGCATTTAATATTTGTTGGCGTGGGTTGTTTTACAATGTACGCCGGTCATATGCTTCCAATGCGTTACTGTGATGTCTTGCATCGATCTGCATTGCATTTAGGTGCTTGGTCTCGTGTTGAACCCCGTTCTCACGTACCAGTTGCATACAATTGGGTCGGAGAAACACTTTGGCCATCTGGCTCACTCGTTCGACATAGTCGGGAATTGTATCGTGCACAGGGTACATACAATGCTGCCGAACCCGGAAATACAACTCATTCTAGATTTCATGTAAGTTTTCTACTTCTATAATCAGGGTTGCACTGATTTAAATCAAACATATTTTGCCAAAAAAAATCATTGATTTAAATCAAAGGTAATTTTACGTCAGTTATCAGGTATTATTTATTGAACCATTTATAATCTTTATATTATAATTAAATAACAAATACAATACAACGATTTTTGATATTAAATAAATCTTTGGAAATGAACAAATGTTTTATCAGAATATCAAACTTAAGAGTTCAGCTGTTTATTGAACAACTTGTATGTATGCCTCTTTACTTGCGTATTTCTTAGATAATTTGTATTTATATATTATCGATATTTTATTTATATTTATTATTTTGTGTAAAATTAGTCATGATTTTTTTTGATTTTTTAAAAAAATCATGATTTCTATGCAACCCTGTCTATAATTTATTAGACGGTAAAATTCAAAACAATTACATAATTTCTTGATTTTATATAGTCATTAACAGGAAAAACAAGTATTCAGGTCACAGTTAATATTTTTTTATTATTTATCTTTTAAGATAAGGAAACAATAGCTGTATTCTTTTTATCAAAAAATTGACTCAGCTCAGTTGGCAAGTGAAGTGAGGTGAAACGAAGTGAAGTGAGTTGAGTTGCTTTATAAAAGAAAACAAGATATTCAAACTCTGGCAAGAGAACACGAATAACTGACAAAGATCGAAATACTTTGACACCTTTTTTGACGTTTTTTTATTCTAATCAATCATAAATTTGTGAATCAAGAAATACATCTTTGATAAATTTTACATTAATTTTTAAATTTAAAGGTCCAATATTATTCAACTACTGTAAAAATTTTTATAAAATTTTTATAAACATTTTTATAAAAAGAATTTTTACAGTGTGACAGCGCGTAGTTTTATAAAAATAACGTCACGGTAAAATATTTTTATGGTGTCTCTATTTTAATGACGTCACGTAAAATGTTTTTATAAAAACTTCTGAAATAGAACCGTTTCTATAATTTTGACGAAAACAAGCATTTGATTGGATGTTGAACGGCCCGTCAAACTTCTAGAGATTTGAATTGTCGCGCTAAACTTCTAACCAAAACATATCCAATTAAACCTATGATAACCGCACTCAATAGTAAATGCTGGTTTGTATTTAAACTTTCCATGATAAAAAATAATATAATAGCACACTTTTTCAAAAATTTTTAAAGTTTTAAACAAGATTGACACAAACTTAACCTCTACTACTTAACTGAGTATCACAGATGATTATTTTGTGGGTGCAGCAGAATCGGAAAGGGGGGAAGGTATCCAACTCAGTTTGTCGTAGCTCAGTTAAGATAAAAAGAATAAGAATTACCTGAGTTTATCTGAAGTGAGGTGAGATCTCAGTAAATTTTAGGTAAAGAGAATACAACTAATATTGATGTGTTTTAAATTACAAATGTTGCTTCTAATGTAAGATGGGCTTTGTAAGCTCGAAATATTAAACTATATTTAAGATAAATAATTAAAAAAAAAAACTATTTTCCTGTTGGTAAAATTCAAAAACCAAATGAAATTCGATTGAATAAATTTTTCTTATTTTCTTACAGAGTATGTTCAAAAATCCATCAGTGGCGGCAAGTGGTTTAGTTGGACTTCAGTTGTCTTTAGTTGTGATTCAATTAGGACTGTTAGTACGCAGTTCACAATGGCAACAAATTGTATCTTTGACACTACTGCTTTTCGTCAATTATTATACTTTATTTAAACTTGGTAGAGATTATCTCGTCGCTCTAAAATTATACAAAGCTGAACAAACTATTCATGAGAAGTATATGATGTTTCAGTAAATGGCTATTTTATATAATTTATTATCAAATCGTTACCTGTGTATTTTTGTAAATAAATATTTGTTTTTTAACTTTTGTGTTTTAATATTATATAACATTGTTATTTTTATAGTTATTGGATTTTCTTGTATTAAATATATAACAAATTAAATAAGTTATACAATAAATAGGAAAATACAAATATTCATATGAAAAACAATCAGAATGAAATGCCAGGATTTCGGACCGAATCCGAATTGAAAATCGAAGTTCAATCGCAAAAAATATTTATAATTTTGCGTTCCAAGACATTAGTATTGCATTCTTAATATTATTTTATATATCAAGAAATATATATTCAGTTCAGTAAGTTTCAGGAATATTTATATTGAATTTTGTATCTCCAAATATTAATAAAAAAATACACAAAAAATTTATTGTAAAAAAAAACTTATTTTTGGTGGAACGGATACCAGAACAAAATCTAAATGTTTTATTTTAGTTGAACCGAAACAAAAACCGGATTGAAAAAAAAAAAACAGTTCAAAGCCCTGAAAAATACATATGAGAAATTGTGTAATGAAAACAAAACAAATTTAATAAAATTGTTTTAATTTTTTTAACTTCAATTCAGGTACACGTTTTTCTTTAACAATTTCATTAAATCTTACAAAAGGTCTTAAAACATCAGGTATTTTAACAGTACCGTTTTCATTTTGATAAGTTTCTAACAAAGCAATCAACATTCTTGGAATCGCACAAGCTGTACCATTAATAGTATGCGGATATTGAAGTGTTCCATCATTTGATTTAAATTTAATATTAAGTCTGCGTGATTGATAGTCCGTACAATTGCTGCAACTGGATACTTCACCGTACATTTTACGACCCGGTAACCAAGCTTCTACGTCGTATTTTCGGTAGGCCGGTGCGCCTAATTCATGCGGTGGCATGTCTAATGTTTGTAAGTGAATTCCGAGAGATGCAAAATGCTCCTCTTGGAATTCACGAAACGATTCCAATACATTGTCAGAATCGTTTGGATGTGCAGCAGCGAACATTTCTACTTTCGTAAACTGATGAACTCTGAAAAAATATATTTATATATTTTTATTTTGAATTATTAAAAATATATGAGTATAAATAAATTTATGAAAAATATAACAATAGTTGTTGTAGGTATTTTTGTCGACTGTTTGGAAATAGGCTATTGAATATTCAGTCCTAATTTTTTTTTATATAAAATCTCAACGTTATTAAATTGAAAACAAATTTCACTTACATTTCTCTTAAAAATTGTAGAAACAAACAAAAACCTGTGTCTACAATTTTTAAGATAAATGTAAGTGAAAAAATGTTTTCCATTTTATATTTTTGACATATTATTTTTATTATCATTTTTTGACATATATGTAATTATTTCAGTCCCCTGATGAAGTGCTCCGATAGCACGAAACGTTGAGATTTTATATAAAAAAATCAATAAATAACTTTCGTAAAATTAAAACTGAGTATTCGATAGCCTATTTCCAAATATAACAATAGTAATTATATCTACCTATAAATGCCTCTTTCTTCAGCAGTACTAGAAGTTTCAGCGCGATAACACCTGCTTACAGCAGCAATTTTAGTGGGTAATTTGTCCTGTGGTATAATTTTATCCTTAAAATATCCAGCAATAGCCATCTCCGATGTACCAGACAAACACAAATTTGGATCATTAGCTAATGAGTAAACTTGTGTTCTTTCGCCTTTAGTGTTCATACCACAACTTTCAATTATATTCGAATGTAAAATATCAGGAACGGAAAGTAATTGGTAACCAGAATTTAGTAATTTTTTAATTGTATATTTAATTAATCCTTGTTCTAATTCAGCCAAAGCACCAAAGAAATAATAACTTCTGTTACCGGCTACATTACCCAACTGACTTATTCGCATTAAATTTAATTTATTTGTTAGATCATGAAATTCTTTTGGTTTAAAATTGAAAGTTGGTTTATTTCCGATATACTTCAGTACTTTAGGTTCATTACCATAATCGATTATTTGTCTGTGTGAATCGTTTGGTATTTTTAAAGCTTCACTTATAAATTGTTGTTTAATATCACTATAAGACGTATTCGTTTCGTCAGTTTGTTTTAATTTTTCATATAAATTATGGACAGTTTTTATATCTCCAACACCTTTTCTACGAGATATGTTTTGCGTTATAGACTCAATATTTGATGGATTACATAAATAATCTAGATTTAATTCTGGATTTATTGTATGAACTGCCCGTTTTAATAAAATATATGGAATATTTAAATTAAAATATTTTACTTTATTGAAAGAACACATTTTTGTACAAAGTGTTAAATGTTAGGTTATATTACTTTGACAACTTGTAACAACTTTTGTTATTTATTTAATTTTTATCTACATAATTTTTTTTATGAAAACTATAAAATTTATTTATTTTACATAACTAAATTGTACATCATATAAAAATTATGTAATTAGTTGTAATTAAAAATTAAAAAATGTAGGTAAATTATATTTACCGCTAATTTGGTTTCATTCCTTTATAGTGGCGCTAGTGGCATTTTTATATTTTTATAAAATAAATATAAACATGGCGGATGCTGCGGCTCGGCAGCTTCAATATGAATATAAAGCAGTAAGTATTTATTTATTAACTTAATAATTATTCATTTGTAGCAATATTTATAACATTATTAATTAGCTTTTATTTTAAATAAATTTTTTTACTTATTGCATTACGAATTTAAAATTACACGCATCTTATACAAAACGTTTAGGTTACGTTGTTTGTCAACTATCAGTTTTATTTAAAAAGATATGTTTTTACCTGTTTTGTGATACATATTTTATTATTATTCACCTATATTTTTCATTTTAGAATTCTAATCTTGTACTTCAAGCTGATGTTCGTCTTATTGAACGACGCAGTAGAGATGAAGCCACCGGAGAAGTTATGTCCCTTGTGGGAAAATTAACTGGAACAAGAATGGGTGATAGAGCTCAAAGAACTAAACCAGGCAAAGCAGAAGAACGTAAAGTAAAGTAAGTAATTAGTAATCATTAGTAAGGTGTTACGTTTTATTAATTGGTTTTAATTTATAGACGACAGAAACGTGATGAAGCCCAATATGATTTTACACGAATGAAAGGAGCAACACTTTTATCAGAAGGTGTAGATGAAATGGTTGGTATTGTATATAGACCAAAAACACAAGAAACACGTCAAACGTATGAAGTTTTACTAAGTTTTTTACAAGAAGCTCTTGGTGATCAACCGCGCGACATTTTATGTGGTGCTGCAGATGAAGTATTAGCAGTATTAAAAAATGATAGATTAAAAGAACGTGAAAAGAAAAAGGAAACAGAAACGTTACTAGGACCAATAGCTGAAGAAAGGTTTGCGTTATTAGTTAATTTAGGCAAGAAAATCACAGATTTTGGCACTGAAGATAAAGTCCAAACATCCGAAGAAAATATTGACGAAGCGTATGGCATAAATGTGCAGTTTGAAGAGTCGGAAGAAGAAGACGATGAAGATATGTATGGAGAAGTGCGCGAAGAACAAGACGAAGAAGAAGGAGAAGAAGCACGATTAGACGGTACTATTCATGCTGAAAATGTAAGTTTGATTTTCAATTATTTAAAAATAAGAAATGTTTTACCGAAATCATATTTTAATTGCTTTAAATTTTTATTTTAGCTTGGTGGTGTCGAAGAAATGAAAAAAGAAAAACAATTGCATCCTCTAGATATAGACGCTTATTGGTTACAAAGAAGACTTTCAAAAATTTATGATGATGCAATGGTTTCACAAGCTAAAGCAGGAGAAGTACTAAATGTACTTCGTGATGCTGGAGATGATAGAGATTGCGAAAATCAACTTGTACTTCTTTTGGGATATGATTGTTTCGATTTTATTAAACTGTTAAAGAAGAACAGGCAAATGAGTAAGTAATTTAAATATTTTTTTTATTAAGTATTCATGCTATTCTTAAATTTGTTTTTCTTTTTTCTTTTTTAGTTTTATATTGTACGTTGCTTGCAAAATCTCAGAGCGATTCTGAAAGACAAAAAATCAAGGAACGTATGAGTGAAGATACAGCATTAGCGCGTATTTTAAGGCAACTCGATACAGGAAAAGAAGAAGATGGCAATAGTGAAGAAACAGCATTACATACATCTCGTCGTAAAGATAATTCAGATGAAGCAGAAATTGGAATTGGTGGACAAGTAGCTGGTTCACGACAATTAGTTGATTTTGAAGACTTAGTTTTTACGCATGGTTCACATTTTATGGCTAATAAACGATGTCAGTTACCAGATGGATCTTTCAGAAAACAACGTAAAGGCTATGAGGAAGTACATGTACCTGCTTTAAAGCCAAAACCATATGGCGAACATGAAAAATTACAACCAGTTGACCAATTACCTAAATATGTTCAACCTGTATTCGAAGGATTTAAAACCTTAAATAGAATTCAAAGTAAATTATATAAAACTGCTTTGGATTCCGATGAAAATCTACTGTTATGTGCTCCTACTGGTGCCGGTAAAACAAATGTTGCTTTATTGTGCATGATGAGAGAAATTGGTAAACATATCAATGCAGATGGAACGATAAATGCTAATGAATTCAAAATTATTTACGTTGCTCCAATGCGTTCGTTGGTACAGGAAATGGTAGGCAATTTCGGTAAGCGACTTGCTAACTATAATTTAACAGTGAGTGAATTAACCGGTGATCATCAGCTAACTAGGGAACAAATTGCTGCCACTCAAGTTATAGTTTGTACGCCGGAAAAATGGGATATTATAACTAGAAAAGGCGGCGAAAAAACATTTACCAGTTTAGTACGATTGATAATCATTGACGAAATCCATTTGCTTCACGATGAAAGAGGCCCCGTATTAGAAGCATTAGTAGCTCGTACATTAAGAAATATTGAAAGCACACAAGAAGAAGTTCGGTTAGTTGGTCTATCCGCTACATTGCCCAATTATCAGGACGTTGCGACATTTTTACGTATCAAACCAGAATCGGGATTGTTTTATTTCGATAATAGTTTTCGACCAGTTGCTTTGGAGCAACAGTATATCGGTGTTACAGAAAAGAAAGCTTTAAAACGTTTTCAAGTTATGAACGAAATTGTTTACGAGAAAACAATGGAGCACGCTGGACGGAATCAAGTTTTGATTTTCGTTCACTCACGAAAAGAAACCGGTAAAACTGCACGAACAATACGAGATATGTGTTTGGAAAAAGATACATTGGGTCAGTTTTTAAAAGAAGGATCTGCATCAATGGAGGTGTTACGTACCGAAGCTGAACAAGTTAAAAATCAAGAATTAAAAGATCTTCTTCCGTATGGTTTTGCTATCCATCATGCTGGAATGACTCGTGTCGATCGTACTTTGGTCGAAGATTTGTTTGCTGATCGGCATATACAAGTTTTAGTTTCAACTGCTACGTTAGCTTGGGGTGTTAATTTACCTGCTCATACTGTAATCATTAAAGGAACACAAGTTTACAATCCGGAGAAAGGTCGTTGGGTTGAATTGGGCGCTTTAGATGTTCTACAAATGCTGGGTCGTGCCGGTCGACCACAATATGATACAAAAGGTGAGGGTATTTTGATAACAAATCACAGCGAATTGCAATATTACCTGTCATTGTTGAACCAACAACTTCCGATTGAATCACAAATGGTAACCAAACTACCGGATATGCTGAACGCTGAAATTGTTCTCGGTACAATACAAAATATTCGCGATGCAGTTACATGGCTTGGTTATACTTATTTATACATAAGAATGTTACGGCAACCGAATTTGTATGGTATGACCCATGACGTTTCGAAAACGGATCCATTATTGGAACAATATCGAGCGGATTTAATTCACACAGCTGCTCTACATTTAGATCGTAGCGGCTTGTTGAAATATGATCGTAAAACTGGTCATTTCCAAGTGACCGAATTGGGAAGAATTTCGTCTCATTATTATTGCACACATGATACGATGTCTACCTATAATCAGTTATTAAAGCCGACGTTAAGTGAAATCGAGTTGTTTAGAGTATTTTCATTATCTGGTGAATTTCGAAATATAACGGTACGTGAGGAAGAGAAGCTTGAATTGCAGAAATTAATGGAACGTGTTCCTATACCGATCAAGGAGAGCATTGAAGAACCTAGCGCTAAAGTGAATGTTCTATTGCAAGCTTATATTTCCCAATTAAAATTGGAAGGTTTTGCTTTAATGTCTGATATGGTATTTGTAACACAATCAGCGGCTCGATTAATGAGGGCAATTTTTGAAATTGTCTTGCATCGAGGTTGGGCTCAATTAGCAGATAAGGCTTTATCTTTATGTAAGATGATCGATAGAAGAATGTGGCAATCTATGTCACCTCTGCGTCAATTCAGAAAGATGCCGGAAGAAATTGTTAAAAAAATTGAAAAGAAAAACTTTCCATGGGAACGTTTATACGATTTGGGTCCAAATGAAATTGGTGAATTGATCCGAGTGCCAAAATTAGGAAAAACTATACACAAGTATGTGCATCAATTTCCAAAACTCGAACTTTCAACGCATATTCAACCAATTACTAGATCAACGCTTCGAGTAGAATTGACCATAACTCCCGATTTCCAATGGGATGAGAAATTACACGGAGCTAGTGAAGCATTTTGGATTCTTGTTGAAGACGTCGATTCAGAAGTCATTTTACATCATGAATTCTTCTTATTAAAAGCGAAATATGCGGCCGATGAACATTTACTAAAATTCTTTGTTCCTGTTTTCGAACCGTTACCACCTCAATATTTCCTACGAATTGTTTCTGATCGATGGATTGGCGCGGAAACACAACTTCCAGTCTCGTTTAGACATTTAATTTTACCAGAAAAGAATGTACCGCCTACGGAATTATTAGATCTTCAACCATTACCTGTTACGGCTCTTCGAAATTCCAAATTTGAATCACTCTATATAGAAAAATTCTCACAATTTCATTCCGGCCAAACTGAGAAAATCCCACAGTTTAATCCTATTCAAACGCAAGTTTTTAATGCTGTGTACAACAGTGATGATAACGTTTTTATCGGTGCACCAACTGGTTCTGGTAAAACGACAGTAGCCGAATTTGCAGTTCTACGTCTATTTTCTCAAAATCCAGAGGGTCGTTGTGTTTATTTAGTGCCGAAAGAAGCATTGGCGGAATTAATATTTGCAGATTGGCATAATAAATTTGGACAATTATTAGGCAAGAAGGTTGTTTTACTAACTGGAGAAACTGCTCCAGATTTGAAATTATTAGCTAAAGGACAAATAATCATTACAACAGCAGAAAAATGGGATATTCTTTCAAGACGATGGAAACAAAGGAAAAACGTTCAAAACGTACAGTTGTTTATTGTCGATGAATTACAATTAATTGGTGGTGAAGATGGGCCAGTTTTAGAGGTTGTTTGTTCACGTATGCGTTATATTTCTAATCAGATATCAAGTCAAATTGGCAAACATATTCGTATTGTTGCTTTATCTACATCGTTAACAGATGCAAAAGACATTGCACAGTGGTTGGGTTGTAATGCTAATGCGACATTCAATTTCCATCCTAGCGTACGTCCAGTACCTTTGGAGTTACACGTTCAAGGCATAAATATAACACATAATGCTTCTCGTTTAATTGCTATGTCAAAGCCAGTTTATAATTCTATTATTCGATATAGTCCGCATAAGCCCGTAATTGTCTTTGTTCCAACGCGAAAGCAAGCCAGATTGACAGCGATCGATTTACTGACTTATGCCGCAGCGGAAGGACAAGCTAACAGATTCTTCCACGCCGAGGAAGAGGACATAAAACCTTTCTTAGATCTTATGTCCGATAAAACTTTGAAAGAGACATTATCTCAAGGTGTCGCTTATATTCATGAAGGATTAACTGCAAAAGATCATCGTCTTGTTGAACAACTGTTTGATACTGGAGCTGTACAAGTTGTAGTCGTAACACGAGATCTTTGTTGGGGTGTAAATATTTCCGCTCATCTTGTTGTCATTATGGATACACAATTCTATAATGGAAAGGTTCATGCTTACGAAGATTATCCAATCACTGATGTTTTACAAATGGTTGGTCGAGCGAATAGACCACTTGAAGATGATGATGCAAAATGCGTTTTGATGTGTCAGAGTTCGAAGAAGGATTTTTTCAAGAAATTCTTGAATGAACCTCTACCCGTCGAGGTAAGTTTTTTAAATTTTTTATTATCAGTAACTGTTATGAGCAGAGTTTAAAGTTAATAAAAACACGCATTGATTGTACATAATTAGTTTATTTTAATGATTAGAAAGTATATATATTATTATATCTTATTTTAAGCAAAACGTTTTACACAACAATAAAGTTAGATACGCTTACATCTGAACTTAGTTATCAGTTATTTATACACATTACTTTATATATTACAACATTAACTACATATTAAAATTGGTTAAATTTATAAAATTGTAGAGCCATTTGGATCATCGACTTCACGACCATTTCAATGCAGAAGTAGTGACGAAAACGATAGAAAATAAACAGGATGGTGTTGATTATTTGACATGGACATTCTTATATCAACGTTTAACACAAAATCCAAACTATTATAACTTACAAGGTGTTTCTCATAGACATCTATCTGATCATTTATCCGAGTTAGTAGAGAATACACTTAGTGATCTGGAACAATCGAAATGTATTAGCATTGAAGATGAGATGGATTGCGTTCCTCTTAATCTTGGCATGATTGCCGCTTATTATTATATTAATTACACAACTATAGGTATGTATATATATTTCCTTATTTAAATTGATCGCTAAATATTAATTTGCAATACTTATATAATTTTATTTTTCAGAATTATTCAGTTTATCATTAAACAGTAAAACTAAAATCCGCGGTCTTTTGGAGATTATTTCATCAGCAGCCGAATATGAAGACGTTCCCGTTCGACATCACGAGGATAATGTACTACGTAGTTTGGCTCAACGTTTACCTAATAAACTAACATCGTCCAGTGGCGGTCAACCAAAATATAACGATCCCCATGTGAAGACCAATTTACTTTTACAGGCACATCTGTGCCGATTGCAGCTTGGCGCTGAGCTACAGGGTGATACGGAAACGATTCTTAGTAAAGCGATTCGTTTAATACAAGCCTGCGTCGATGTGTTAAGTTCTAACGGTTGGTTGTCGCCAGCTGTTGCTGCTATGGAACTGGCGCAAATGGTTACGCAAGCTATGTGGAGTAAAGATTCCTACTTGAAGCAGTTGCCACACTTTACGATGGAGATTATTAAACGTTGCACTGATAAGGTAAGTTTATTTAGATATCTTGCATTTTAATCTATCAGGAAAATAGAGCTTTGGTCGTTCAATAAATAGTTGAGAATTGATAATTTAATAATATAGAAAGAATATTTCGACTCATGCCATTTAAGTTTACTATTTTTTTCGCATAATTCGATTTGGTATCGAATTTAACCCCCATTTAAATAATTCTGTTGTTATTGTTGTTTAAAAAATAAAAAAATAACGAACTAAAAATTATCTCTTAATCTGTTCTGCAAATGACACAAAAAATTTTTGGTACATATTAAAATAAAAAAAGTTTTAGGATTAAATTCTGTTTTATTTTATATTAAAATTCTGCGTTTTGATATACTGCACGTATATCACTATTAGGAAAAACGTAAACTTATTTCTATGTTTTGTTTGTTTATTATTTTTGTCATTTATTTGTATATATATATATATATATATTTTTTTTTTTTCCTGACGATGATATAACATGCAGTATATCGAAACGTCGAATTTTAATATAAAATATAATAGAAATTAATTCTGAAGCTTTTTTATTTCAAATTATATTTTGTTATATTGTCATAAAAATAAATTTTAGCATGGTGGCCATATGACAGCAATTGATATACTGCACGTATATCACTATTAGGAAAAACGTAAACTTATTTCTATGTTTTGTTTGTTTATTATTTTTGTCATTTATTTGTATATATATATATATATATATATATATATATATATATATATATATTTTTTTTTTCCTGACGATGATATAACATGCAGTATATCGAAACGTCGAATTTTAATATAAAATATAATAGAAATTAATTCTGAAGCTTTTTTATTTCAAATTATATTTTGTTATATTGTCATAAAAATAAATTTTAGCATGGTGGCCATATGACAGCAATGTGTCAAAATATTAATTTTGTCAAAACCAACTTTCAAAATAAGTTTTTTTTTTTTTAATTGTAAACGAGTTTTCCAAAAATCCATCGCCGATGTAAATGAGTTTTGGTATTCAAGTAGAACACTGAAAACTAAGCGACACGTATATTTTTTATTGGACACCGTTAAGGTTTAGTGAGTAAAAATCACCCCAAAGATTAGAGTAAAATTTATTTTTATAAAATTTATAACAAAAGTGTAAATGTACGAATATCTTCTTTGTTTAAGAGCTATCCACCGATGGCATTAGTTTTTTCTATACGATTTGTAAAGTTACCGTTTTGCATCCTTGATATATAACTTACTCCATATTTAACTTTAAAAAAAATGAAGGTATTCGTACATTTACACTTTTGTTATAAGATAAATAGTTTTCGAGAACAAAATAATAGATTTACTGTAAATTTTGGGGGTGATTTTTTACTTTCTAAACCTTGACGGTGTCCGACAAAAAAAATACGTGTCACTTAGTCAGTAGCGTTCTACTTGAATATCAAAGCTCATTTTCCTGTTAGCTAAATCGCTTTGAAGAAATCCAAAAATGTATATTCACCATGTTTTATCAAAATCGTTAGAGCTGTCTGTATTCAAGATGAAGTCTTTACACAAATAAATAAATAAATATATATATAAATTATAATTTCAGTTATTTGAAATTAGAAAAAATTAATTTTATTTATTAGCAAGTATTAGCGCTTTACAGTATACGAGCGACTAATACGATACAGACAGTGTCACACGAGTAACAGAACAAGTTATCTTAGTCTAACAGAGTTTTTATAACATCTTGAGGAATCAAGAATGAATGGTTTTATTATTTAAGTTTGTTTGTAAATATTTACGTGTGTTTATTTATACAACTAAATGGACCCGAAGTTCGAGTGCTAGTTGTTTAGGTTATCATAATTAAACTAGCTCGATTTCGGTGGTCTCTATATTGTTTACATTTATATATTACTTATGCTTTTAATTAATTATGGTTATGATTATATAATTCCTCCCTGCGGAGAGTTAACTTTAACGTCTAACGGGAAGTTAACCATTTGTTTACCATCTTGTTTCCTCTTACAAATATTTATAATCTTATTTCTATACTTATAAGTTAGTTTTATCAATAGTAACATAAACATGATACAAATAACAGTATAAAGTAGTTTAAAGTGGTTAGAATGTGAGCTTTGTTTATATTTTAGGTTCAACAGTTCAGTGTTATGAATAGTTATATTATTCAAGTGTTTTAATGAAAATTTTATTTCTTTATTTTGTTTATTTTCAAAGTTTGTAAATAAGTTTATAGTTTTACCAAATTCTTTTTCGTATGTTATTTTTTCGTTATTGAGTTTACAATTATTTATTAGAAAAATACCTTTTATTTTCTTATTTTGTATTTGATTTTCACATTCTAGTTTTACATTAATATAATATGGACAATATAGATATATTTTATTACTATTCTTAATTCTATAAATTTTATTTTTTATAGCTAAATTATTATAAGAACAATCGTTATTGTTATTGTGTAAGAATATATTTGTTACACAATTGTCGTACTCAAAGTTTTTCTTAATACAAATCAGGTTATTAGTTATTATAACGCATGTTTCGAGAACTTTAAATTTTTCATTTTCATTGAAATAGAAGGTTGGTTGAGTGTCTAGTATTTTGTATTGTTCGTGTATGAATGTTGGTATAGGTGTAATTTGATAAATGGTTTCTTGTTGTTCGAGAATGGGAATGCTCAATATGATTTGAATGGTGGGGTTTTGGAATTGGCAATAGGTTTTTATTATTTTGTTGTTTTGATAATTTTTTAATATTAGTTCTTTTATCAAGGGATTGAGTTGAAATTGATTTAGGATTTCTTCACGTGATATGAGGCCAAAGTGTAAGACGTTAATGCTACAGAATGTAAAGGTTTCTTCTATTGTGTTTAGTAAATATAGTAAATGATTTGTTACAAATATTAATTCGTAAATAAAAGATTTTAAGTCGACTTCGATTTTTAATGAATGGGAGTCTTTTTGTAGTATGGTGACAGTTTCTTGAATTTTTTTGTTATTTTGATTCATAAGCGTTAATTGTTCGTTAAATTCTTTAGTGAAATTTTGATTTAGTATGACATGTGAATTGATTTTATTTTGTATTTCTTTTTGATTATTTTGCATATTTTGAATAATGTCGTCGTATTTTTGAGCATCGTTTTCGTCTAAGTTACCGGTGATTGCTTTGACAATAGAACCAAGTGCATTAATTAGCCCTCTTTTCTTTCTATTATTGTGAATAATGTGTATTTTATTTTCTAACATTAGTATTCTAGTGTTTAGTATAGTTTTAGCATTTAGCAGAGTATGAGTGTTGCGATCTGGGATGTTGTTTAGTTTTATTTGTAGTAAATGATTGAATTCGTGAATTTTGTGATATTGCTGTATTAAGGGATTTACACTTACGTTAATGTAAAGTAGTTGTTCCTCATTTTTAATGTAACCTTTTCCTAATTCGATTATATCGAGACCGGTATTTTCGGTGACGTTTTGAAAATTGTCCCCGAATACTATGGTTGTAAACCATCTGTAACAATACGTTTAGGTTTAATTTTGCTTATTTTGTATTTTTTATTTTCTTTTGTAACAATAAAACCTTTATCTTTTTTGAATGTTTGTATATCATGAATTTTAAATATAGGTTTTTTGATTTTACCAGCTAGTCTTTTATGAACGTGTATAGGCATTTGTTTATCTAATTTTATTTCTATCGGGTTTTCGACGTATTTTTCTTTAGTGTGTTCTATATTATTTCTAACTTTTACATATAATTCTTTCATTATTTCTTGGTGTTTTTGTAAATATTCGTGGGTTATTATTTCTTCGGGAATGTCTTTTTCGAGTGGGGTTAAATGACCGAATAATATATTAAAAGGGGTTAATTTTGTTGTCGAGTGAATAGTGTTATTATAAGCGAGGATGGCGTAATTTACTTTTTCTTTTAGTTTACTTTTATTAAAATATTCGTTTCTATTTAATATTCTAAGGTGTTCGATTAGGGTGCTATGGAATCTTTCGATGTTACCATTAGATTTAGGGTTGTCTAGACACGTGAGGTGCATTTTTATATTTTTCATTTGCAAAAAGGTTTTCACTAATTTATTATTAAAATTTGGACCGTGATCAGCGATTATTTCTATGGGTGTACCAAATACAGAAAAGTATTTAATTAATTTGTCTACGATCGTTATTGCGTTTTCTGATTTTAGTGCATACGCTTGTGCAAATTTTGAAAAACTATCTATTATTGTGAGAAACTTTTGTTTTTCTAATGAAATGATGTCGATATGTATTGTTTCTAGAGGTTTGTTAGCGGTAGGTCTTTTTAGTGTTGGGTTTTCGTGAGGTTTTCTTTCATATTTATTTGTTAAGCATGTTTCGCATTGGTTAATAAAGTTTTGGATGTCTTTTTGCATATTAGGCCAATAGTAATTGAGTTTTAATTTTGAATAAGTTTCTGTTATACCTCTATGATTGGTTTTACCCTCGTGGTAATTTTGTATTGTATTTATTTGTTCTTCTTTACTTTCAATATCTTTGATTAAATTGTTACAAACGATAAGTTTATAGCTATTAGATTTAAAATAAATTTGTAATATTTTATTAACACAAGATCTAAATTTTTCTGGAATTAGACAATAATAATTTATGTTTGGTAGCAAATATTCTTTAACAAAATTTAATAATGTATTTTCTAAAGTTTGTTCGTTTACGTATAAATAGATTCTTTGAATTTTATTTTCAAATAATTTTGAAATTTTGATTTGATTATTGTCTTTTGTTTCGTGAATGATAATTTGATTTTTACCAATGTTAACGGGGGATTCTATATAAGTTAAACCGTTTAATGGGGATTCATCGTCTGAGTGTACGGTATGTGAGCTAATTGAATTGTTTTCTGGAATAAGCGAGCTAGCGTAGTTTTGAATAATTTGTAATTTGTTGTGTACAAAAATTATTATATTACTTAGTTTAAATGTTTCTTTTAATAAATTTTCAATTGTTTCCCAATTTTGTTTATCTAAACCTGAACATATTTTTGGTATGTGTATTTCATAAATTTCGTTTTGCAAGCAATATTCTAATAATATTTCTAATGTTTTTCGAATAGTTTCTAAGTGTGGTTTGTCGTCAAATTTTGTCTTAGTAATTAGGTGGACTATAGTTTGTTTATTTTCTTGTTGAATAGCAATATTTTTGAATAATTGTATTTTATTTAATTTTGTTTTAGTGTGAAATTTTTCGTTAATTTGTTTTCCGAAGCCTTTGCTCATTTCAAAATCTTTTGATATGCAGTGAACTATAAATTTATTATCGAAAATGTTATTATTACTGTATTTAATTTCAAAAGATGGCTTAATGCGTGACAGTGCGTCTGCTACGTAATTTTGTTTACCTTTTTTGTATTCTATACTATAATTATATTCTTCTAGTTTAAGTTTCCATCTAATAAGTTTTTGGTTAGGTTCTTTAAGAGAATTTAACCATACTAACGGCTTGTGGTCTGTAACTAATCTAAATTTGAAACCAAATAAATAGGGTCGAAAATATTTTACTGCCCAAACAATGGCCAATAATTCTTTTTCAATTGTTGAGTAATTTTGTTCGTGTTGGTTTAGTGTTCGTGATGCGTAGCCTATTGCACAATCTTTATTATCTATGTTTTGTGATAGTACGGCACCTAATGCGTAATTACTAGCGTCTGTTGTTAATATAAATTCTTTGTCGAAATCGGGGTAGTGTAATATAGGGTCGTTGCATAGCAGTGTTTTACAATATTCAAAATTTTCTATGTATGTTTTGTCGGTGTAGTTAATTTTGTTACCTTTACGTAAACATTGTGTGAAAGGTTTTGTTAATTTAGAAAAATCTCTAATAAATCTACGGTAATAGCCTAGTAATCCGAGAAAAGATTTTATTTCTTTACTTGTTTTAGGTATGCTAAACTTTTGAATGGCTTTGATTTTGTCGGGGTTTGGTTTTATTCCGTCGTTAGTGACGACGTGCCCTAAGTAGTTTACTTCTTTGCGAAAGAATTCACACTTATCTAGTTGTATTTTTAAATTAGCTTCTCTGAGTTTTTTGAATACTTCGTTTAAGTTTTGAACATGTTCTTGAAGAGAACTTCCTAAAATAATTATGTCATCTAAGTATACAAAACATATTTTGTTTATGTGGTCTCTTAGGACAAAGTTCATTAACCTTTGGAAAGTAGCAGGAGCGTTTTTCAAACCAAATGGCATTCTTTTAAATTCGTAATGACCGTGTTCTGTGGAAAAGGCAGTTTTAGGGATATCTTGAGGATGTACCTCTATTTGGTGGAAACCGGATGTTAAATCGATTGTCGTGAAATATATAGATTTTCCTAGTTTGTCTAAAATTTCTGTTATCTCGGGAATGGGAAATTTATCGTCTATAGTCTTATCATTTAATTTTCTATAGTCGATAACCATTCTGAATTTTGCTTTTCCGGAAGCGTCCATTTTCTTCGGGACTACCCAAATCGGCGACGACCAGGGACTATAAGAGTTTTGTATGATATCGTCTTTTAATAATTTATTAATTTGTTGTTCTACTTCGGCTTTATAAATAAAGGGATATTTATATGAACGGGTGTAAGTGGGAATTTCGTCGTTAGTTTTTATTTCGTGTTTGATTTTATTAGTAAATGTAAGTTTTTCGTTTTCTGAAATAGTTAAATCTTTGAATTTATTTAATAAATTTTTTAAAAAGTGTATTTCTTCGGAATTTAAGTGTTCAGTTCTGATATTCAGTTCGCTTAATATTTCTGTGGTAAAATTAACATAGTCTGAATTTTTTCTAAAATATAAAAATTTGTGTTTATTGTTTAAAAGTTTTATTTCGTCGTTTTGAATATTTATTTGTGCATTTAAAATTTTTAATGCATTTATACCGAGTAAAATATTGAAACTGTTATGAAAATTATATAAATAGCATTTAATATTTTTGTCTTTATATTTAATAAAAGTGTATTCTTCACCTTTAGATTTGCCGTTCATTGTCTGGATATCAAAACTTTCTTTAAAAATTTTAAATTTATTTTTGTTATTATAGACATAAGATTTATTAATAAAATTGTGTGTGGAACCGGTGTCAATTAAAACGTATAAATTTTGTAATTTTAGGTACGGTAGTTGTGATAGACAGTCTATTGTTAAGGATTCAAATTTAATTCTAGGTCGTTTTGAAAATTTTTATTTTCGTTAGAAGGTTCTGTATCATTAATTTCTAATTGTTCGAAATTTTGTTTTAAATCGTTGTCATATACGAACTCGATTTCGTTTTCAGGTTCGGTTTCGTCAGGAATCTCTAAATTAAATAATTCTTCGGAATGAAATGTTGGACGTGATTGTTGTTGGAAATGATTTTGTTTTGCCTGAGGTGGCTTAAATGTTCGAGTTGATATGGACATAGGTGTTGGTTTCGGGTATTGTTTGTTTTGAGCGGGTTGTGAAGGGAATCTCTGAGGATATCTGTTCATCGGTGACTGGTGTTGTGTTTGTGTTTGCATTATTACAGGTCTTTGTACCTGGTATGCAGGTTGTTTGTGCATATTGTTGTTGTGTTTTGGTATGTTATTATTTTGTGTGTGTGCGATTTTCAGATGTTGAAAATCGTTAATAATTAAATTATGTATGTCTGCGAGTGTAGATGGATTTCTACTGGCTAATTGAGACTTAAATGGTTCTTTACAATTTCTTATAAAACTTTGAGTAGCTATACGATTTCCTAAAGCTGTTGTTGCTGTTAGTGAGGGGCCTTGTAATTGTATTTCACATTTAGTTGAAAAAGCAAGGAATAGTTCGGAAAATTTTGCATGAAAGTCGAATATATTTTCATTAAATTGTTTCGTTTCGCAAATTTCCATTAGGATAGTTGCTTCGTTACGTTTATCGCTATATTGATGCGTTAGAAAATTTTTTGTTTCTAGCCAAGAATTGAATTCCGGGCCGGTCGATAGCCATTCGTTTGCTTTACCAACTATTTTTTTTTTAATATGTAATAATACAATTTCTTTTGTAATTTCGCTAGGGTTAGTTCTATTTATTAAGTTTACAATACGATCTACTGATCTGAGAAATTGGGAGAGTGTCTTGTGACCTCCGTTATATTCCGGTATTAGTTCTAATAATTTAAATATTTCATTATTTATAGTACCCATTGAACTAACGGTTATAGTTTCTGGTATTGGTGTACTCATTTTAAGAAATAAAATTTTCGATTGTTTAATTTATAAAATTTTAAGAAATAAAATTTTTCTTAATTGTTTAATTTATAAAATGTACTATAGTGATAGTTACAATTGTATAAATAAATATAAATTGTCTTTTTAGACTTACAATATCTGCAGTATTGCTATTTTCATCGGTGTGATGTGGGTTGCCGCTCCGGTACAGGGACGATTTTCGTTCGTTTGAGTTGGAAGGTGGCTGTTGTGTGCGAATTTCTCGTACAACTTGCAGTTTTCTTACGTCTTTGTTGCTCTGACTGGACGACGGCTTGAAAGACGGGTTACTGTTGTGCTGATGTAAATGAGTTGACAGTATCTTCGGACTTCAACGTATTTTTACACTGTGTAGATTCGTTTCTTTATGGAATAACCAATTAACAGTTGAAACTGACAGCTGATTCGTTTGAACGAATTAATAACTTTTAATTTTGTTATTTCGACGAATCGACTTTTGGCTATCCTACCAACTGCGCCAATTATAATTTCAGTTATTTGAAATTAGAAAAAATTAATTTTATTTATTAGCAAGTATTAGCGCTTTACAGTATACGAGCGACTAATACGATACAGACAGTGTCACACGAGTAACAGAACAAGTTATCTTAGTCTAACAGAGTTTTTATAACATCTTGAGGAATCAAGAATGAATGGTTTTATTATTTAAGTTTGTTTGTAAATATTTACGTGTGTTTATTTATACAACTAAATGGACCCGAAGTTCGAGTGCTAGTTGTTTAGGTTATCATAATTAAACTAGCTCGATTTCGGTGGTCTCTATATTGTTTACATTTATATATTACTTATGCTTTTAATTAATTATGGTTATGATTATATAATTTATATATATATATATATATATATATATATATATATATATACCGGGTGTCTACTTTTTTTTTGTTACATAGGGAATACAATGCTAAAATTTTCATTTGGTGATAAATTTTCCCCTAATTATTATAGAACAAAAGTACAAATACAAAAGTTGTTTAGAATTCAAAAATGCATCAAATGATGCCAAATTTATCAATATAGGATGTTCCGATCAAGAATTAGAAGCAAATTAAAATTTCCATTTTTGCGCTCTTTACATCAAAGTGCCATGGAAATTAAACAAATAATTTCATTTCTTCTGGAGTTTGAGTTTGACAGATCGTATTTATTTTATTGTTACGTTCTGTATTATTATTATTATTATTATTATTATTATTATTGAAAATAATGAATAAACTTAATGTAAATGAAAAGCTATTAAGTATAAAAAGTATTAAGTATTTATTATTTATTACAATGAAAGGGTATTTTACTCGGCTGTACACTACGTACTAGCTGTGGTTTTAAATTGTGAATGTCTCCATTATAATTTTAAGTAATTGTTTAATTTATTTATTAACTTCAAGTTATAAAAACAATACATTTGAATTAGATGACTGGCATTATGCCTAATATATTTATTATAATAATTTAAACTTATCCCTGAGGATGCTGTAAGTTGTGCAGTGAAACGTCGGATAAGAGTTTAATAAATAGTAAATAGCTGAACTCCGTAAAACTTTCTTTATTTATTACAATATTCAATATACCTATAAAACAGAAAAATTCATGAATACAAGATATAGGAGAACAAAAACGAAACTAACAATTTAAATTAAATGTTCAAATAAATCGCCATTAACTGCCAAACAATAACCTAATCTGTTATAAAATTCGTGACGTACAGAGCTTAATTGTGTTTGTGTTATATTATTGCACTCTTCAACAATGGCATTTTTCAAATCAACAAGATTTTTGATATGTCGTTTATAAATTTTCTCCTTCAAATATGGCCATAAAAAGAAATCGCACGGTGCTAAATCGGGCGATCTAGCTGGCCAATTAATTGGACCACCTCTACCAATCCATGAATTTGGAAAACATTGATCCAAATATAATTTAATGTTGCAGCTGTAATGTGCCGGACATCCGTCTTGTTGATACCAGACAACATTATCTTGAGTTGCACACTCTTCTAACTGCGGACCAATATGATTTTGCAACATATCCAAATATTTTTCGTTGTTTAAATTATTTTCAATAAAAAATGGCCCAATTATACACCTGCCAAAAATTCCAGCCCATACATTAACTTTTTCTGGATATTGGGTACGTGTTGCTATAGTCAAGCCAACCAAACAAGTCTCGTGGGTAGGCCGTGGTTTGTTGTCTCTGTATTCTAGAGGTACACTCAGTGCCAATAGTACTTTGACATATAAAATATATATTTTGAGGTTATGCGATAATTTCATTTTAAAAATACTTTAAATTATCTATAAAATATATGCCTACCTTATTTCAAATAAGATTAAGTCTTAAAAAAGACTTATTTTTTTTATAAAGATGAGCAACAGCAGAGAAAATTAAGAAAAACAAACACGCGATAATCTGTCAGTTTGCTAGCTACTTTTACTTTTGTTACGGAATGTACAATGGCGCCAGAAATTGTTTTTATTGGCTTAAACTTTTACCGCCACGAATTGTCAAAATTAGTTCGCATATTTTCCGATGGACTTGTTTGCTTGGTGGAGCTATACCATTAAATGAGGATTTGTTTGGCTCCATATTCTAAAGTTTTGTGTATTAGGTTCGCCGTGTAAAGTAAACGTAGACTCGTCAGTAAAACAAATAGATTTCAAGAAGTTTCTGTCTAAATTGGATTTTTCCATAATAATGTTACTAAATTCGCTTCTAGCCATTTTATCCGCTTCAAATATCTCTTGGTGCGTGGAATATTTATAAGAATGATATTTTTCATTTTTTAGTACCTTATGTATTGTTGAAGGATGCAAATTTAATTCAGCACCAAGTTGACGCACACTAACATTTGGGTTTTCCGTTACACACAAAAGTATATTCAATGTATTTTCTTTAATTGCATTTTGATTTAAATTCTCCTCCTGATCTTCTGCGTTGATTTTTCTACAATTTTTACAACGTTTTAACACACTTCCAGTTTCTTCGAATTGTTTAATTATCCTACGAATAGTCATAGCGGAAGGTATGGGACGGTTTTCAAAGAAAGCGCTGAATAAATCTCTTACTCGTCGTATCGAATTTCCAGTAAAATACCATTTTACGCACTGAACTTTTTCATTTACCTTAAGTTTATTCATTATTTTCAATAATAATGATAATAATACAGAACGTAACAATAAAATAAATACGATCTGTCAAACTCAAACTCCAGAAGAAATGAAATTATTTGTTTAATTTCCATGGCACTTTGATGTAAAGAGCGCAAAAATGGAAATTTTAATTTGCTTCTAATTCTTGATCGGAACATCCTATATTGATAAATTTGGCATCATTTGATGCATTTTTGAATTCTAAACAACTTTTGTATTTGTACTTTTGTTCTATAATAATTAGGGGAAAATTTATCACCAAATGAAAATTTTAGCATTGTATTCCCTATGTAACAAAAAAAAAGTAGACACCCGGTATATATATATATATATATATATATATATATATATATATATACAGTAAAACCCCGATTGTCCGTGCGCGCATTATCCGGGCGGCGGATTCTTCGTGCGGCATTTTTAAAATGTCATCCGTGCGCGGATTATCCGTGGCTGCACCGTTCAGACGTTCGCCTCGAGGAATACCCGAGTTCGGCTCGAGAAACCCTCCGTTTATGTGTTTACTTATTATTTTCGCCAACTGCCGACCGACTCGTTAGTTAAACGTAAACAGACATTCGTTTGTGACACATGTATTTGTCTGAATAAATTATTTAAAAAAATAAAAATGAGGTCTTTGGATTATCCGTGTTTTCGATTATCCGGCGAAGGCTCGGTCCCGGCTGGCCCGGATAATCGAGGTTTTACTGTATATATATTTTGATTTTTTTTTTCCTTCTTGAATGAGTTATGTTTAGTGAAAATTGTGACGCGTTTCAAGTAATGCCATCTTGAGACTAAAGATGGCATTAGCCGAAGCAATTTTCACAATTTTCATTAAACATAACTGATTCAAGAAGGAAAAATAAAAAAACCAAATATATATATATATATATATATATATTTATTTATTTGTTTGGTTATATTCCCTGACTTCATTGTTGAATGTGAAATTTTTGGTTTTTTTATTTTACATATTATTACTCATTTAATAGTATACGATTATAATTTTAATAATTCTAATATCTATTAACGATTATTATAATTACTGCGTTTATTCGTACTATGAGAAAATAATTTGACATTTCATTTTTATATTTTTTGTATTTGAATAATGTTTGAAAAGTGCTTTCAAACTGTATAAGTACTTTTTCCTGTTTCAACAATAGCAGCTTTTTTCTGTTTTACATTTCGCATTTACTAAATTTCTATATCATAAGTTTTCTTTATTGTATTAAACTAAATGTATTAAACTAAATGTTTAGGGTGTGGAAACTGTATTCGATATAATGGAACTGGAAGACGAAGATCGAAGTAAACTATTGCAACTTACTGATATACAAATGGCCGATGTGGCTCGTTTCTGTAACCGATATCCAAATATTGAATTAAGTTATGAAGTACACGATAAGGATAAAATTCATCCTGGATCATCTGTTATTGTTGCCGTTCAACTCGAACGCGAGGATGAAGTTACCGGACCTGTTATTGCACCATTTTATCCACAGGTAATATATGCATTTATTTTATTATTGACGACTACTGACCCAGACAACTCGGGAAAAAGTCAACTATTCAAATTAGTACCCGTTTATGTGGTGTAATTCTCATATAGTACTGAAATAATTAATAAGATAAGTTTAAACATCTCTTAAAGTGTATGTAATAGGAAACATAGCTTTTATATATACAGGGTGTAACAGAATAACTATTCCTAATTTTAACTGGAGTATCCTGGGCTCAGAATATGAAGATTTAATGCAAATCACTGAGATAAAATGTGGCTCCTTACTGATCTACAGGGTGTTTTATATAAAAATTTAAAAACGATTTTTGCCCAGTACTTTAAAACTATTTGACGTATCCTTATCATACTTGGCAGGAAATGTAGGTACCGTACACCATACTAAATTATGTTAAATAAAAGTTTTTGGCTACTGCCAGTGGCGTACAACAGGGGCAAGTGAGAGGTTGATCCTTCCTAAATTCTACGCCACTGGCGGAATTGTCATTTTAGCACAATTTTTCGATTCTCCAATACTTGCTGTGTAAAAAACATACTCTTCCTTTGTAACGATAAAGTCACTGTTTTTCGAGATATTTAAAGTTAAACATAAGCTGCATCCTTGGGATTTTTTCAAAATTTGCTCAAAAAAATCTGAAAAAATTCAGTAAAATAGAGAAAAAAATTAGCTACATAATAAATAAGTAACTTTTTTCTCTAACTCATTCTGATTTGGCTGTAAAAATTATTGAAAATAAAAAAAATAAAATGCAAAAAATATTAATTTTCAATAATTTTTCCAGCCAAACCAGAATGAGTTAGAGAAAAAGTTACTTAGATATTATGTAGCAAATTTTTTTCTCTACTTTACTGAATTTTTTCAGATTTTTTTGAGCAAATTTTGAAAAAATCCCAAGGATGCAGCTTATGTTTAACTTTAAATATCTCGAAAAACAGTGACTTTATCGTTACAAAGGAAGAGTATGTTTTTTACACAGCAAGTATTGGAGAATCGAAAAATTGTGCTAAAATGACAATTCCGCCAGTGGCGTAGAATTTAGGAAGAATTAACCTCTCACTTGCCCCTGTTGTACGCCACTGGCAGTAGCCAGAAACTTTTATTTAACATAATTTAGTATGGTGTACGGTACCTACATTTCCTGCCAAGTATGATAAGGATACGTCAAATAGTTTTAAAGTACTGGGCAAAAATCGTTTTTAAATTTTTATATAAAACACCCTGTAGCTCAGTAAGGAGCCACATTTTATCTCAGTGATTTCCATTAAATCTTCATATTCTGAGCCCAGGATACTCCAGTTAAAATTAGGAATAGTTATTCTGTTACACCCTGTATATTTTCAAATGAAATAAAAATGAAGTTAGAATTTTGTATTCGCAAAATTACAATGAACTGATAACACGTATGAATATACAAATTTTAAAGAAGAAAATTGTATATACATACCTACATCTAATGCCCGTTTTACACTGAGCAAGATTGCACCTGCAAGTGCAAGATGCAAGAGCAATTAGCAACACAAAATTGGGAAAGCAATTTTTCTGTTTTATACTGAGCAATATGCAAGAGCAAGTTATGACAGTTTTTGTTAGTGTTAGAACCATAGGTTAGTTACTAACCTATGGTTCTAACATTACATTAGTACTTACATTGGTACTAACCGTTAGTACCAATGTAACCAACTTAACGCTAGGTCAAGGCAAATAAAAGGCTATATTCAGGCAGGTGGTGGGAATACAAAAAAGAATAATTTTACATTCGATTTATTCGTTTAATACTACATATTTATGCTAACTAATTATTAGAAAAATTAGCTAATTTATGTACAATTAATAATTTAATAACAATTTTTATAATTATATTTACAGAAGTAGCATATAAAAAAAATTAATCAAATATTTAATTGTCAATATTTTCATTGTTTATTATTATTTTGATTTCCAAAAATGATATATGTTGTTAATTGTCATTATAGTACTTATGTATTAATTTCAGAATTTTTGTGTGTGTGGTTTATTTGTAAAAAAATAATTTTTATCATTTTCCTTGAAAAATGCGATTTTCTCTTATTTCACACATATTTTTTATTTGAAAAAAAATAATGTGATTAATCTTTATCATAATTAACAACATATATATTTTTTGGAAATCAAAATAATAATAAACAAAGAAAATATTGACAATTAAATATTTGATTAATTTTTTTATATGCTAATTCTGTAAATATATAAAAATTATTATTAAATTATTAATTGTACATGAATTAGCTAATTTTTCTAATATTTAGTTATAGTGAATATGTAGTATTAAACGTATAATTCGAATGTAAAATTATTCTTTTCTGTATTCCCACCACCTGTCTGAATATAGCCTTTTGTGTTTGCCTTGAATTGGCCTTAACGTGTTTCTTTATCTATGCTAACGTGTATACACAATTGTCATACCAAAATTTTTTTACGGAAAATTATCTGTTTAAAATGTAAGTATAACAATATTGAAAATTCTAATATTATGATTATACTTAAATAACAATTTTTAGCATAACATTTTTACGAATGTTCACGAAAATAAGAAACATTAAGTTAGTAGTATTGTAAAAAACTTAAAATTACTAAAATAAACACGATTTGACCTTGCAAGAGTTGCAAGACTTGCAAGGTCAAATAGAATATGTTCTAATATATGCAAGAGCTTGCTGCAAGATTGCTGCAACGCATTGCACATGCAATTTCTATATTATTACATATTCATATTTCATATTCATGCAATCTTGCTGCAATAGCTTGCATCTTGCACTTGCAGGTGCAATCTTGCTCAGTGTAAAACGGGCATAAGTTTGCATAAATAGATAAAAAAATCACTTTAGATATAGATAATTCTCAAAATATTGGGCAAATCATAAATGTAAGTATATGTTTAAATATCAAACATCCTAAAATTATGTGTATATATATATTGATAATATCTAATTAAATTTTTTATGATTTGTTCTAGAAACGAGAAGAAGGTTGGTGGGTGGTTATTGGCGATCCAAAAACAAATGCTTTGCTGTCAATTAAGAGGTTAACTTTGCAACAAATTGCCAAAGTTAAATTAGATTTTGTTGCACCTAGTCCAGGTCATCATAATTATACTCTTTATTTTATGAGTGACGCGTATTTAGGATGCGATCAAGAATATAAGTTTTCGATTGATGTTGGCGACTTTGAATCGGGAGGTAGCAGTAGTGATGAATAAAATAATGGAATTTGTATTTTTATAACTTTACAAATACCTCCTTTTTTTATCTTAAGTATTTCTGTAATTTTTATTCTTTGTAAATACCAAACAAAAAAAATATTAAATACTATTACGTAAATGTAATTTAATTTTATCTTTAATAAAAACTTACCTATAAATTATTTTCTTGATTATTATTAAAAAAAAAAGACAAAATGTAATTAGATCTAGTCGTTCATGTTTTTGTTTTATTCATAAAAAATACAAATCGTGACTAATTTTAAATAAATTTTTGGTTTTGATTTATAGAAAAATTAGCATCAAAAGTAGACTTATTGCACATCATTGAATTCCGAATTCAAATACTTAAAAATATAGGTGTTTCATTTAAAATTGAAAAGTAAATTTTATGTAATTTATATTATTTTATATAAATATGTAATTGTTATTATTATTATTATGTTTATAAATATAAAAGTTATTTAAAGTTATTGAATAAAAAAATATATATGGATATAGCATATAGCCATATATTTCTAATTTTGTTATTTAAAAAAAAGTCGTATAATTTTGTATAATGTTGATAAGCCAAACGAAGGAGCAATGTATTTGATTTATTCTTTTTATTGAACGTTTCGATTCAGTTAACATAAAAATGTTATGAATCACCATGTGTTTAAATACTTATAACTTTTTCTGTGGCGCGACTACAAATTTTAAGAGTTTATAAAAGGCATTTTTTAAAACATTACTATGTAGCTATAGCTACATATTTTTCAATAAAATTCGAAATCAAAACGAGGTACTAAAATTCTGTAAAAAGCAGAGGTTAGATGTTTTATAACTATCTTTTGGCTCAAACAAAATACCTTGGAGTCTCTCAGCATAAGCATTATACAACAGTAAAAATTAATAAATTTAAGTTTAATCAATATTTTGTGCAATTCTTTTCTAGAAATGTTGTTAAACATAACAATTTCTAGTGGGATCATTAGTAGCAATACCTCCTATATTCTTTAATTATTTCAGTATAGATGCAGAATTTTGTGTGGTATAAGTTATCTTGGTTTATGGGGCCCCCCATCCCGCATTGTGTTGCTGCATTGTTGGTTGCATTTCAATATTATGTACGGCGCCTGCTTGCTTATATGCTGCTGCTATCTATAATGAGTTTCAATAATTTTTAAATTATCTGCGCAACAACTAAAATTCAAAACTATGTATATATTTTTGTGATAAAATTTTTTATTACACAATTGTTATAGATAAATATTTCAGTTTCATAAAAAAAAATTATTGCAATACTTTTTGTTAAATTCTTAGTGTGTTTTTAACTAGAACTAGGATATTGAATTTACATTATCAACATTTAAAAACAAATTATAAATAAAAATAATAATAAGCAAATGATATGATTGGCGAATGCAAATTCATTGGTGTATATAACAATATTAATTGTACTGTTTTGCTGTGAAATATGATTAGATAAATTGCAAAATAAATACTTAAAGTTTTTTATTTATTTTTGGCAATGAGAATTTATTTTCGGTCATTGAACCCTATTTTCAAGATTTTAATTTTTAATTGATAATATTGGTAGATTAGTTAAAGCGTTTTTCTTATCATTTCAAACTTTTCCATTCGAGATAATAAACATACTATCCTTGAATGCGATCTACTTTATTTTGTAATTTATGCTGTAATTTTTTATCATTAGTTTATGTTGTATATAAAGAATTAATTATTTTGCTATATTTATCATTTTTATTCATATAAATTACTTAAGGTAATTAATTTTTGGTCCAATTTTTAGTTATTTATTATATATTTTATGTAGGTTTGCATTGCTTCTTGAAGGCTATATGGTAAATGATATAAATCTTTAAAAAATAAATTAATATTGTCTTTACATGCAATCAAGCAAAGTTTAAAATTTATAGGAGATGATTTTTTTTAAATGCAAAATATGTGATAATAGTTAAATATAAAAAAATGCAGATAATACATGATTTTTCCCGTTATTTTCTTTAATGTAAGGTATGACAACATCAACATTTTTAGTTAATACGTTTACAATGATTGGTTATCAAGTGATTAATAACTATATAAGTAGACGATTTTACAATCAGGAATAAGGTCCTGAGGTCGTAGGCGGGTCTGAATAACACTGATTATCCCTAAAGTTTAAAGTGTTTTTAAATGATATGTCACTGTTCAAGGTTACCAAATGTTTTAATGTTTGGTTCATTTTGATTAAGGTATCACGGTCAGTTATTTATATTATTTTGAAGGTTTATTCAACCTTACCAGTTATTAAAAGTGTATGCATTGAAAACGCCTTTTGTATATGCAAATATTTTTTTAGGATCGCCACACCATATTTTTTGACGATTTTATTGTAATAATACATAAGAATAAAATTAAGAAATCATCAATAAATAATAGATAGGTGAATGCATGTAAAAAGTAGAAGGTTGATAGAAAATTAAAATAAAAGCAAGTAACTATTGTATGGACAATTATATAATTAATAAAATTTTAGTTTATATATTAGAGAAACAGGAAGATATATTTTTCATATAGATTATAATTTTTAAGGTCGCTGTGCTAAAAAAATAAACATTAGTTTTAGCAATTATCATATACTGTAAAATTGATAAAGTCTGGTGTCTGTAACAAAATGATTTATAACTATTAATTTTCAAGTCTGCACATGTAAAGCGTACAGAATATTAACAACGATGCGATTATGTTATTCATAAATTTGTCATTTTTTTGCAAATTTATTTAAATGCATATGAACAAGGTGACCTTGAATTAATTAGCACTTCGTCTGCCGGTGTCAGTGGCATTGCAGTGCGTCATTTAGCAGGCGCCTAGAACTATTTTTATTTTATAGTTTTTTGTATAATTGTAAACATTAGTTAAGTGTACTTTATATTAACAGATACTAATTAATTAATTGTGTGTTGGAGTTGAAAAATGTCTAAATAAAATTCTAAATATAAATTTTTCTATTGCCATATGTTTTTTATCATTCCAATATCGCAGTTTAAAAGTTATATGTGCGATTGTTTTACGGTGTTTCAAATATTTATTTTTTTCAAAATGCAAAATAAAGATAGATATAATGTTTGTGATAATTGTAGATAATTATATTTAAAAGATATTATATTATATATTTTGATATGTTATATTTTATTTATAATTAATTCATAAAATATGTTTCGATAATTATATTTAAGAATAAATATAATTTTGAATCAAAAATTTATCTCTTTATTATAAGAAAAATATGTAAACCAATTACGAATAATATTTATTGATATTTAAGATTTACGTTTGTAAATTAATGGTAAATGCTATTTTTCCATTTTAAAGCAATTTTTTTAGTTGTTTACTGTGTACAAAAACAACAATCGCAAATGATTTTATTTTTATAAAACAAATTAATAGTACTTACTTATATTATTCAACGAGCATGTAATGATGGTTATAACTCATGAAGAGGTGAGTGTTGTAATTTTTCTGCGTTGATAATAATCAATATATAATACAAGCAGAATATTATACTTTTTCTACCACTATAAAATATAAGATAAACATACAAAATTTTGGTTGATCAAAAAGTGTTGAGTAATAATTTTAAAATTTACTGGTTACATAATGAATCAAGAATCGCAAATTTACTAATTAGTTTCATAAAAATAACTGTTTATAGTACAATATAAACATGTCAGCACGCTGTTTTTGTTTATTTTTAGTTTAATAATCAGCTAAAAATAATACATACATAGACGTTTAAGTACTAAAAACTAAAACAGTATAGGTATTTTAAATAAGATATAACAGAAATAAAACAGGGTATCCTATTTGTAGCGTTAAAATAGATTGAAAGTCAAGCATGTGATGCCTTGGGTATGATGAGTCAGAAAATGGGTAGGTTTTAACGAATGAAACAGATTCGCTACTGAAGTGGGTATGGCTAAAAAATTTACGGCTGAAAAACGTTTAACGTCATCAGTCAGTCATTCTGGTGCAATCTTTAAACTTTATTACGTGGCTCATTCAATAATATATCAGACTCACTGAATTTTGGCTTCCGACTTTATCGTACAATTATAAATTTATTACGTTATTGTTTGAAAATATTTTTTTACGTAAGCATGCACGTAAAACTATGTTCTTTGATCTTTCGTATTAATTTTGTTTAAAATATGTATAAATAACGACATACCATTCTAATGTTTTGCGGTATGTTCATGCAATGTTTTAATTTTTTACAATTTATTTAGTCCTTATCAAATCAGCTATATAAAATTTATGACGAAATTCTGAACTGAACTGTTAGTGTTTATAGTAGGATTTGTTTAAAATAAAAATATATAATATCAGTTTTCTTAATGAAAACGAGCGTTTAGTTTCGTCGAAACGTTGATTATAAATAAATTTTAATACAGAACTTGAATCTAAAACAGTTTTTATTTTTTATAATGAGCTCTGAAAGATTTTTTTACTATGTTAAGGTTTTGTCTTCTTTTAGTAGATAAATAAAATTTTTCAATCGAAAGTAAAAGACAAAATATTTTGTAATGCTACAGTTCTCTTCAGAATTCCATAATTAATTTTAGTAAAAAATTAAATTTATAATATATTAATTGTTACTTGTTCAAAAAAGACAAATTTTTCGAATTTTTTATAAATTATTTAATTTTTATCTTTTAGTAATTGTGTCAATGAGGCATTATCATATATAAAAAATAAAGTTGAGTCTGTTTAAAAGTAAATATATTTAAATATGTATCTCGGATATCACTAGTAAATACATTTTACATTTTTACATAACATAAAGCAACCTTTTAAGTATCATAGATATGGTTTTATAATATAGAAAAGTATAGAAAAACAAGTAATAAAAAAAATTGCTTTAGGTTTAAGTTCTGTATTAATACTTATTAATAATCGACGATTCGACGAACTCAACGTCCGGAAAAATAATACAAATGACATTTACAGTAAATAACAGAACATAGGAACAAGTTACTAGGTAATAAATAAGTAACTAGATCACAAAATTCTATAGACTTTTTAATTAATAGAAGCCAAATTTTATTTAACTCAGTGTCTTCACAGTGATTGATGGTATCTTTTCTTTATAAATTTCAATTGCTTCTCTTATCAATCTGCTGTTAATATTGATTGGTTTTGCAATTATTACAGTATCATCGAATTTCATATCATGAAGATACTCTAACGCATTCTGAGTAATAGCAGAACTTAAACCTAAAGCCGTTTTATTTTAGGATGAGGCTATTTATACATACGGTATGTATACGCAATTGGCTATTTATACATACAAAAAAAAAACAAAAAAAAAACCTAAACCAACCTACTAACCTAACCTACCCTAAATAACCAATTACGTAAAAATACTGTATGTATAAATAGCCAATTGCATATACATACCGTATGTATAAATAGCCACTTTCTTTATTTTATACAGGGTGATTTATTACGTCGGGGAAAAACTACAACAGATGATTCCTATGAGTAATCTAAATAAAAACTTCAAATAAACATATGTCCGAAAATGCTTTCTAACGGAACTGTAGCCGTTAGAAGTTTATTACAGAAAAAATACAAGTTATAAACTTCTGAATAATTGTAAAATTACTGATTGATTTTCTAACATTTTGTTTAAACACTAGTAAACCAATTTACTAGTTATGACTTACTGGGTCCCGACAAAATTTGTCTTCGATTTTTAATTATTGTAAATTGTTTATTAAATATTTATTTATGTGTGTACAAAAATTTATAAACTAGTAAATTGGTTTACTACTGTTTAAACAAAATGTTAGAAAATCAATCAGTAATTTTACAATTATTCAGAAGTTTATAACTTGTTTTTTTTTTCCCTGATATAATAAATAAGGCTAACGCGATTAATGTTACATGTAATAAACTTCTAACGGCTACAGTTCCGTTAGAAAGCATTTTCGGACATATGTTTATTTGAAGTTTTTTTATTTAGATTACTCATAGAAATCATCCGGTGTAGTTTTTCCTCGACGTCATAAATCACTCTGTATAATGAGTTCTGAAAGATTTTTACTTTGTTATAACAAGTAATATTGAAAAAGAACAAAATATTTTTAAACTTTTGTAGAGCAATCATAATCTTAAAATGTTAATAAAAAAATTGGTAATGTTGTTGATATCTACTTATATATGAATTTTAAAACGTCCCAGATTTTTGCCCAATTTTGTATGTGTGAATTATAACAAGCACGTTTTATTTCAGAGATATTTTATTTTTGTTTTCAAAAAAATTTAAAAAATACATAAATTAAAGACATGAAATTGTTAATTTGCAAAAAATATTGTATAAATTTAATTATAATATTGTAAACTATTTTGTTTAATTTTGATATATAATTATTTAAAATTTTAGAATTAACAAAAGTACAATAAATATTTATTTTACAATCACACAGAGTACACGTGACTGCATGTATTTGTACACAAAATAAATTTCTTGTTATTGAAAATATTGAAATAATATAATTTTAGTGATAATAAATATAATAATACCCGTATTAAGTATAAAAAAGAGATTTGAATAATTCGGTTTAGATTTAACAATTAATTAAAATTAAAATATTCTTATTATTTCTATTTATTCTAATGCTGATTGTTAAAAAGAAACTTTAGTTTCTCTTATCTGTAATAAAAAAGAGATTGAAAGTGTTTATTTGTATCAATTAAAATTAAAGTGCAATTTGTTTTATTTTAGAAGGTTTATAAACTTTTGATTAGATTATAAGAAAATGTACAGAACTTATATATAGTTACAATAGAATATAAATAGGAATTAATAACTATAATTAGGTTATATACAAGTATAAGTATAAAAAAAATTTAATAAAAATATTTCTGTCGTTTTATTTTTTGAATTTATAAAAAACATGCTTTGTTGCTTAGAGCTTACAATTAGATAGATAGACATTAGATTAATGGTATTCTACGGTATCTGCCAGTTCCATTTTTAAGCGCTGGGTTTACAGTAAGTGGTAACTTAAGGGCTGCTAAGGTAGGCACATTAAATAGGTAGATTATGATTACTTATTGTGATTACTTATTGTGATCATTTAAAATCGATTTTCAAATTGTCCGTAGTGAAAAATGTTAAGGGTTAGGTTAGATTATCAGTTAGGTTATCAGGTTAGGTTATATCAGTTGGAACCATTAACAATAACAATCTTTACCAATTGTTGTGTGTTAATTGATGTATGCCCTGGGATAGATCTAACGTAAGTCCAAAATCTAACCGCAAGGTCGAGACCCAACTTACGTAAATCCGTATTCTGGATAAAATGTACTAAAAAAACAATTTTCTTTTCTTAACAAAATATGATATAAATTCTATTATATTCTGTAATTAAATAAGTTTCTGAATATTGAAGTTGAAGTTAGAATACAATAATAGAAATTTATGTAAATATTTTAAATTTATCGATAGGATAATTAGCGCTAGGTAAAAATATTAACATTTTACCATTAAGCTTAAAATAAAAATATACATAAAACAATATATAAATTTTTAATAACTTCTAATTAATAAGTGTTTTAAATGTTTTTTGCTTTTTGCGTTCGATATAAAAATGGTATATACGTCACTGACAGAGAAAAATATGTCTAAAACAATATTATAATAATAATTATTGGACATTTTTACATAACATAAAGGCTTTACAACGTTTTAAGAATCGTAGATAGGGTTTTATAATATAGAGAAGTATTTGAAAAATTATAGAAAACAAGTAATAAAATAAAACGGCTTTAGGTTTAAGTGCTGTATTAATATTTATTAATAATCGTCGTTTCGACAAACTCAATATCCGTCATTAGGTTACAAGTTACTAGGTAAAAAATAAGTAACTAAATCATAATTTTTTTTTATAAATTTTTAATTAATGGAAGCCAAATTTTATTTAACTCAGTGATTGATGTTATCTTTTTCTTTATAAATTTTTATTGCTTCTCTTATCAATATTGATTTGTTTTGCAATTATTACGGTATCTTCGAATTTTACATCCTGAAGATAATCTAACGCATGTTGAACAATAGCAGAACTTAAATCTAAATCCGTTTTATTTTCTACAATGAGTTCTAAAAGATTTTTTACTATGTTAAAACAAATAATATTAAAAGAGAAAAAAATATTTTTAAAGTTTTGTAGAGCAATTATAATAATTAATAAATTTTTGCAGTTTCATGTGAAATTAGTATAGATTTTTCTCTACATACATATATACACAATAACACTATGTACCCATTATGTAGAAATTAGTTTTCGTCCAGACAAGCAACTTTTGCTTTATTTACATTTAAGATGCCTCTCATACAGGCTCTTTTATTCTTACCACATTTGGAAACATTTACTCACGCAAAAAACTTTCAAGCATACCTCTCCATCTACTCATCGGACATTCACGCAGACGTATACTTTCAATATTATTCACCTATATTTTTTTAATCAAACATTTATTATTTGTTCAAGGTCGAACTATCCTAACATCAATTTTTGCAACAACATTTTTCCAATTTCATACTTTTCATACACTTTTAGTTACACCACATATCTCATGCGTAACTCTCATTTTCACAGCACTCATGTCCTTTTTTTTCTTTTTGCAGCCAAACCTAATACTCACTACCATTTCTAGAAAAAATATGCAAAGCACCTAAATCTTGCAGCCAGCATTTTTACTCTTTTCAATCTTTCGATTAAAGCGGTCCCACCCCTAGTCAATAAACTACCCAAATGCACAAACTTTATTTGGAATATGCACATAGAGAGTAAATATCCCAGTTTATTTAAGTTTTGATGAGTTCTTGAAGAACATTGTACAAAAAATTGGGAATTATTTACGAAGCATTGGTTCAGAAACGCTATTATTAAGCAAAATATAATTTAGCACAGATGTCTATTCTCTTTTGAAACTTCTTCTATCTTTAAACAACTAAAAAAAAAATTGTTAGTTTTACTATTATCATCGGAGAATTTATATAGAATAATTTAGACAATAAATTTTGAAAAATGCTTTTTCTTCAAGCGCATCATAATATTATTATTACGTTATCGTATTGCCTATGTAGAAAGAGGACATTTTGTTACTTGTACAATAATGACATTATTATACAGCAGTTAGTTACAATATGTACTACTGGTGGCAGCACCGAACATAACTACAACGTCAAGTGTATAATTTGACAACTTCGGCGGCTATATTGTGTCAATTTATGTTAAGTTAATTAACAATTGCATTGTTTATTTTTGCCTGAATTTTAATTTGATTATTGAAAATGTGTGAAGAAGTATAAGAAATACAATGTGCACCGTCAAATTTGTAAGAAACTGCATATTCTACCAAATAAATACGGTCAAATGTATTTAATTTAACATCGCCGTCGGCTATATTAATAATTATTAAATCAAATTAAGTTAATTGACAGTTGCATTTTTTATTTTCGCTTGAATTTAAATTTGATTATTGAAAATGAGTAAAGAAGTGCAAGAAATGCGATCTATATCGCCAAATTTGTCGGAAATCAGCTAACAAAAATATTATTAAAGGGTGATTTGTGACGTCGGGGAAAAACTACACTGGATGATTCCTATGAGTAATCTAAATAAGAAAATTCAAATAAACATATGTCCGAAAATGTTTTCTAACGGAACTGCAACCATTAGAAGTTTATTACACATAACATCAATCGCGTTAGCCTTATTTATTATATCAGAAAAAAAAAACAAGTCAAAAACTTCTGAATAATTGTAAAATTACTGATTGATTTTCTAACATTTTGCTTAAACACTAGTAAACCAATTTACTAGTTATGACTTACTGGGTCCCGACAAAAATTGTCTTCAATTTTTAATTATTGCAAATTGTTTATTAAATATTTATTTATTTGTGTACAAAAATTTATAAACTAGTAAATTGGTTTACTAGTATTTAAACAAAATGTTAGAAAATCAATTAGTAATTTACAATTATTCAGAAGTTTATGACGTGATTTTTTTTTCTGATAAAATAAATAAGGCTAACGCGATTTATGTTACATGTAATAAACTTCTAACGGCTACAGTTCCGTTAGAAAGCATTTTCGGACATATGTTTATTTGAAGTTTTTTATTTAGATTACTCATAAGAATCATTCGGTGTAGTTTTTCTCCGACGTCATAAATCATCCTGTATATACATATACATACTATGCTGTTAGTAAGGTTACGGTTACTTGGCATGTATTTTTATTTATTTCTAGTTTAGTTTTGTTTAGAACGCTTGAAAAAAAAACGTATGTCACTCGAAATAGAAAGTTCTTTTTATGTTTTGACCAAATTGTTTGATCTTGGCTTTGCCTTGACAACAAATATCTGGGCTCAACACAATAATCATCGCTTTCTACTCCTCGTAACGTAATATACTATTATCAAGTATGTACATACTTTAAATTGTAAGAAAGCAAATACGGTTTTGTAATTGCAGTTCTTGTATTCAATAACTAACTTATGTGATCTATAAATTATTGTGAAATGTTACAATGTGTAAAAATACATTTATAAAGGAAATTTTCTTGTTGTAAACTGGGTTTCATAAATTTAAATACTAGTTTATAAATATTTTACAGTTCTGTAAAATATTACGAATGAATTAAAAATACTTTTAATTTTATCGCTTACCATTTGTTTAAAATGTATCATGGTTTTCTATTAAGATTTCAAAAGATTTATTTATTTCATTCTAAAAATAATTTTGTATTTAAGTTTTAGTAAAAAATAGATTATTTAAAAAATAATAGTGTAATGCCTGCGTTTGAATAAAATATAGTAAAAAATATCAGGATTTAGTTTTTTGGCAAGAAAAAAACTTTATCGTTGTTTTAAAAATAAAAGTATTGTAATGTGGCAATGACCCCATTTATCTACTGTTTGGTTGATAATAACGTCAAATTTAATGCTTTATCATATCATAACACAAATGAAAGTACTAGTTTATATTTATATACGTACATTTTAAATTTTATGAATTTATATATTTCGAATTTTAATACTATGTTTAAAAGTAACAAATTTGTATATTTCCTAATTTTTAAAAAAAAATTATCATAAACAAATTTTTATATAATCTTGATTTACATTATACCTACTATTTTCACTATTTATACTAAATTTGTAGTGCAATTTTTACCACTTCAACTGCAAGGAAAAGTGGTATAGCGTTTGGTACGGTGTCTGTAACATTTAAAAAAAAAATAAATTTGTATAGAAATTCTTCATATAGCTTCTAGATGACGAATTCAAACTTAGTTTATGTGGGTGTATGGATGTGCGTCGTCAGCTCGCTCGGTCGTTAGTCAAAATTTTGTGATTGCAACTCCTCCTAGACGGTTCAACTGATTTTAATGAAATTTCAAGTTAAATTTGTCTAGTACCCAAGATGGTCATGTGATTTCATTTTTTTCCAGTGATGCCAACTTTCCGAGAAAAAAATTACTAAAGTTTTTAAAAATTTATATTAGCTACATTATTTACCCGATTTTGATCAAATTTTCAAAAAAGATTTTTGTAATGCTCCCATTAATTATATAATTTTTATTAATATCCAGTGTTGCGTGAAACAGGGCTGTGTAATGTCTCCTTGGCTATTTAATTTATATATGGATGTCCTTCTTCGGAAAGCTTTCTGTGGTAATGATGGTTTACAAATAGGTGATTGTCGTGTACCTGCTTTAGCGTATGCTGATGACGTGGTAGTTTTGGCTGAATCTGAAGAACAACTGAGAAGGATGATTGATAGAATTAATGTTGTTGGTAAAGATATGAATCTTGTGTTGAATGTAGATAAATGCAAAGTTTTAGTTTTTGAGAAGGGTGACTTGATGACTAAATGTAATGTATATATTGATGGTGCACGTTTAGAGCAGGTAGATGAATTTGTGTATTTGGGTAGTTTGCTAACTAGAGATGGCCGTTTTGATCGTGAAATTGAAAGGAGAGTAAATGCTGGTTGTAAGGTTTTGGGTGCTTTGGGAACTTTTGCTAGGAATGTAAATGTTTCCAAAAAAGCCCGTTTGAGTGTATATAATGCAGTTTTGGTGCCTACATTGATGTATGGTAGTGAATGTTGGGTTTGGTTGCAAAAGCATAAACGGAAAATGACTGCTGTGGAAATGAGATTTTTACGTGGGGTATGTGGTGTTAATAAGAGAGATCGGGTACGAAATAGTTTAGTGTATGATGAGTGTGAAATTGAAAAGAATGTTGTAGCAAAAGTTGGTGTTAGTCAGTTAAGATGGTTCGGACATGTTGAGCGAATGTCTAATGAACGTTTGGTTAAAAAGATTTATTTGAATGATTTTGATGGTATACGTTTGCGTGGACGTCCGATGAGTAGTTGGAATGGTATGATTGAGAGTGTTTTGCGTGAGCGAAAGTTTCCAAGTAGTAGGAATAAAAGAGCATGTATGAGAGGAATTATGAATGTGGATGAAGCGAAAGTTGCTTGTTTGGATAGGAATGTTTGGAGGCGACTGATTTCGGGATGTTGAAAAGAGTTTGTGCCACACCCTTTTGGGTACATGGCGTGATTGTGTATGTATGTATGTATGTATGTTGCCAACTTTCCGAGAAAAAATTACTAAAATTTTTAAAAATTTATTATGGCCATGTTATTTTACCGATTTTACTCAAATTTTCACAAAAGATTTTCCTAGTATTCATATAATTTATGTAATTTTAACAAAATACAGTGTTGCCAACTTTCCGAGAAAAAATTACTAAATTTTTAAAAAAAATCATTATGACCACTTTATTTAACCGATTTTAATCAAATTTTTATAAAAGATTCTCCTAATTCTTAAATAAATTATACAATTTTAACAAAATACAGTGTTGCCAACTTATCGAGAAAAAAAATCACAAATTTTTAAAAAAATTCATTGTGGCTACATTATTTATTCGATTTTGATCAAATTTTCAGAAAAGTTTCTCTTAATGCCCACATAAATTATAATTTTAATAAAAACATTGTGTTACCAACTTTTCGAGAAATGTCAATGTGGTCTATATATGGGTTTACTCATATACTTCTAATCTTGTTGTGTTTACAAATTACAAGTGATCGTGTACTACCAAGTAACATTTTTTCTGAAGTATTCTGAGACTGCAACTTACAAAACAAAATATTCCATTCTTAAATTTGTTTATATTAATAAATAATTCATAAATTAATTGGTTTATGTATTTATGCATGTAACCGATATTTGAAAAAATTGAAATAATCTTTAAAAAATTGTTATTTGATATTTTAATATTATTTTAAAAATCAGTTTTGATCTTTAACAACAAATTAAACAACAAAAAATCTAAAAACATTATAAGTGACCTTTAATAAAACATGTTTGATCATTATAAAAAAAACCTAACCTAACTTAACCCAACGTAACCTAAGCTACTCTAACTTAACCTAATCTAATAATCTTTTAAATTGAAATTTAAAACTTATGAATGATCTTTAAAAATCATGAATGATCTTTTACTTATTATTTTATACATTATAAATTTCATTTATTTCAAACCCCAACAAGGTAAATGCATTTTTCTTCATTCATAAATTAACTAATGATTTAATTAGTTCACCAAAAGAAATTAATGGCGATTTAAGTGAAAACAAATTTCATTTATAATGTTTAAAATAATAAGTAAAAAATCATTCGATAATTTTATGAATCATTCATAATTTTTAAAGAGTTTTAAATTTCGAACCAATTTTTTTCATGGTAATGTGTAGCGATGAAAAAATATTTTTTAGAGATTATTTAATTTTTTCTCTTTATTTAAGTAATTCGAAATATTGAAATTACATGTATTTATATATAAGATATGCTAAAAGTTTTGAAAAACACCAGAAGAGCTGGTTATAAAATTTCATAATTTTTTAAAGATTCCACACTGGTTGGTGAAAATGGGCCGGTTATTGTCCCAATCCGCCTCTGGAATAATACATTTTTTTTCTACAAAAATTCTAACACATTCTTAGTAAAAAATCTTTAGTGTATGAAAAATGTATTAAGTTTAATAGAACATAGATTCTATATAGATACACATTTAAAATCCACAAATTTTTAAAGTGTAGTCGTATGTAATTTAATATAAATTTTGATTGAGTCGCCCTGCTCTCAATTTTTTTGAGCTTTAGACATTGGTCTAGTTTGTTTAATACTTCTTTTTAAAAAAAATTAAAATTAAAATATTTTCAATTTGACTTATAAGAATTGCCATATCAGTTATGTATATTCATACATTTTTAGAAATTCGCTAAATAATCAAATTACTGTGTTATCTTATCAAATGTTTTTAATTTAGATGTATTTGATAAAAATACAAATATAAAGTTGAATGTTCTATAGGTGATTATATTTATATCTGCAGAGATGATCAAAATATGTACTTTGATCAAAATTCCGACTAGAAATTTACGTGAACACGAATGTTTATACGTCACAAATAAAGAATAAAAACAATTGGCAGTTAATATTTATTATCAAAATGTGATGATTAATTTTATATGTATTATAAAATTGAAGTTTGGAATTATAATTATTTAATAATAACACTCAAAAATATTGAGATTCTATATTTTTCCCAAAATTTCACAAGTTACTCAGTCATTGTATCGGCTTGTTAAGCTATGCATCAATGACTGGCCAGTTTAACCGTAGACACGTGTTTTGATCTATAGGGTCTCATCAGTACGGTGCTTTGATCAGTATCGGGAAGACACTGATGCAGATGTTAGTTCTGGTAGTGAATGTTGGGTTTGGTTGCAAAAGCATAAACGGAAAATAACTGTTGTGGAAATGAAATTTTTTTACGTATGGGGTATGTGGTGCAAATAGGAGAGATCGAGTACGAAATAGATTAGTGTATGATGAGTGTGAAGTTGAAAAAAAATGTTGTAGCAAAAGTTGGTGTTAGTTAGTTAAAATGGTTCGGACATGTTGAGCGAATGTCTAATAAACGTTTGGTTAAAAAGATTTATTTGAATGAATTTGATGGTATATTGATGGTATGATTGAGAGTGTTTTGCGTGAGCGAAAGTTTCCAAGTAGTAGGAATAGAAGAGCATGCATGAGAGAAATTATGAATGTAGATGAAGCGAAAGTTGCTTGTTTGGATAGGAATGATTAGAGGCAACTGATTTCGGGATAATAAAAAGAGTTTGTGCCACACCCTTTAGGGTACATGGCGTGATTGTGTATGTATGTATTGTCTAAGGATGGTCGCTGTGATCGTGAAATAGAAAGGATAGTAAACGCTATTTATAAGGTTTTGGTGCTTTTTCTAGAAACGTTAATGTTTTCAGAGAATACAGTTTGACTATATACAATGCTGTTTAAAATAGGTAAACAATAAATCTTTCTTAGAAATGTTCGCAATAATCATTTTATATTTAAAATGCAACATTGTTTGCATCCGAAGTATTTAAGTGGCAATCTTAAATTTAATACTTCTTTAATCAATGGTAGTATGCATACAAGTATGATTATAATTATAAAAATGCAAATAATTTTTATTACTATTTACTAAAAAGACTAAAACTAGTACTACTAATAGTAATAATACATTTCACAATAGATTAATCGAATATAATAAATTACCTAAATATGTTAAAGATTCAAAAAATTTAAAAATTTTGTACTTTATTTAATAAAGTTAATACAACTTAATAATTAAGTAAATAATTTGATAAATTATATACGTATGGTCATCAATATTGTAAATATTATGCTACATTGTAATTTTAATAATTTTGTAAATATATATATATATATATATATATATATATATATATATATATATACAGAGGCGTAGCAAGACCTTTGTGGGCCGGTGTGCCACTGGGATTAAGGGGGCCCCTTTACTCCTTGTATTGTTTAAAATTTTAATGTTCTTTTGGCTCATTTTAAGTACTAAATGTCATTTTTATTTTGTCAGTTTGTGCCTTATTCGAAAAAAATTTACAAATAAAAGTTGTTTTATTTTTATGATAATCAAAATTAATTAAAATTACTTTTTTTTAAATGCAATCTGTATTTTCAAAATTAATAAATTAAAGTGAAATTCTTAAAGAAACAACTTGCCAAGAAATATATATGTATGTACCTAATAAAGTTGGCTTAACCATAAACAAGAAAGATGTGAAGATTTTCGATTTAACAGTTCAGAAGATAATTTTAGGATAAACGTTTTTAACGCTACGTTAGATATTATAATTGCACAATTAAAAGATAGATTTTCAAGTTTTACGGAAATAAATAAATTATTTGGAATAATTTTCCCAGAAAATTTAAAACAATTATCTGATGACAAATATACTGACGATTTAACCGCAGATTTTGAGGCACAGATATTATCTTTTAGGAAAACCTTTAAAAAACAGTTAGAAAATATTAATTCGGTATTTGAATTAGGAGAATTAATATTTACAGATTATTCTATTCTTAGTTCGGCATTTCCGGAACTTTGTACCGCTCTTATTTTGTTTTTAACATTCCCCGTATCAACTTCTAGCGCTGAAAGAACATTTTCAAAATTAAAACTTATTAAAACATATTTAAGAAACTCTATGGGGGAGAATCGTTTATCAAATTTGGCGATTTTCAGCATTGAAAATGAAAGAGCACGTAAATTAAATTTAAATGAAATAATTCGCATCTTTGCTTCAATGAAAGCGAGAAAAGTTAAGTTTATTTAAAGTTAATGAACTATGTTTGTAAACATAAATTTGGTTTGTACTGTATGTTTTTGTGTTTGTAAACTTAAAAGAATCTATGAAAATGTATTTAACTTACTTTAATAACCTAATTTATATAATAAATATATTTAATCCTATGAATGGTATTTTATTCCTCTTCTTTGTTTTTTATTTATTACAAAAAATTAAAATAAACAAAAAAAATGGTAAGTATTAATGAAAATAAGGCCCTATTGGGCACTTTGGCTCGTGGGCCCCTCTCGCTCATGGGCCCGTGTGCACCGCACTCCTTGCACCCCCGGTTGCTACGTCTCTGTATATATATATATATATATATATACAGGCTGATTTATTAGTAATTGGAAATATTTTAACTGGAGTATTCTTTGCTCAGAATATGAAGATTTAACGCAAATCACTTAGATAAAATGTGGCTCCTTACTGAGCTACAGGGTGTTTTATTTAAAAATTTTAAAACGATTTTTGCCCAGTACTTAAAAACTATTTGACGTATCCTTATCATACTTGGCAGGAAGTATAAGTACCGTACACCATACTAAATTATGTTAAATAAAAGTTTTTGACTACTACCAGTGGCGTACAACAGGGGCAAGTAAGAGGTTGATCCTTCCTAAATTCTACGCCTCTGGCGGAATTGTCATTTTAGCACAATTTTTAGATTCTCCAATACTTTCTGTGTAAAAAACATACTCTTCCTTCCTAACGATAAAGTCACTATTTTTCGAGATATTTAAAGTTAAACATAAGGTGCACCCTTGGGATTTTTTCAAAATTTGCTGCAAAAAATCTGAAATAATTGAATAAAATAGAGAAAAAAATTAGCTACATAATAACTAAGTAACTTTTTTCTCTAACTCATTCTAGTTTGGCAGGAAAAATTAATGAAAATTAATATTTTTTGCATTTTAATTTTTTATTTTCAATAATTTTTCCTGCCAAACCAGAATAAGTTAGAGAAAAAAGTTACTTAGTTATTATGTAGCTAATTTTCTTTTCTATTTTACTAAATTATTTCAGATTTTTTGCAGCAAATTTTGAAAAAATCCCAAGGGTGCAGCTTATGTTTAACTTTAAATATCTCGAAAAATAGTGACTTTATCGTTATGAAAAAAGAGTATGTTTTTTTACACAGAAAGTATTGGAGAATTGAAAAATTGTACTAAAATAACAATTCCGCCAGTGGCGTAGAATTTAGGAAGGATCAACCTCTTACTTGCCCCTGTTGTACGCCACTGGCAGGAGCCAGAAACTTTTATTTAACATAATTTAGTATGGTGCCTACACTTCCTGCCAAGTATGATAAGGATACGTCAAATAGTTTTTAAGTACTGGGCAAAAATCGTTTTTAAATTTTTAAATAAAACACCCTGTAGCTCAGTAAGGAGCCACATTTTATCTAAGTGATTTGCGTGAAATCGTCATATTCTGAGCCCAGGATACTCCAGTTAAAATATTTCCAATTACTAATAAATCACTCTGTATATATATACAGTGTGTCCCAGGATTGATGTTACAAGAGGTGTAATGGACTAAAATTTTTTGAATTTCATTTCAAGATTCTGGAATTAAGCCCTGCTTGGCGTGAAACGAATTTTAAGAATTTTTTCGTTTTTTGAAAAACAAAATGGCCGTGACGGTGAAGCAAGAACTATTTTCTTTTCAGGTAAAGTACCCTTTTTGTTTAGGATACGACAAAATTTTATTAAGAAAAGTTGTTTATAATGACAAATCATGGCCGTATACCAAACTTCAGGACGATCTACCTACTTTCATTAAACTGTCTGTTTTAGATTGAACAAAATAAATTGTAGGTATCTATTAATTTATTAAAATTTTTATTTGTAGATCGTCCTGAAGTTTGGTATACGGCCATGATTTGTCATTATAAACAACTTTTCTTAATAAAATTTTGTCGTATCCTAAACAAAAAGGGTACTTTACCTGAAAAGAAAATAGTTCTTGCTTCACCGTCACGGCCATTTTGTTTTTCAAAAAACGAAAAAATTCTTAAAATTCGTTTCACGCCAAGCAGGGCTTAATTCCAGAATCTTGAAATGAAATTCAAAAAATTTTAGTCCATTACACCTCTTGTAACATCAATCCTGGGACACACTGTATATATATATATATATACAGGATGTTCGTTCGCTTGGTTGATATAGGGCAATTACATGGGATTTCGATAATATGCAGTATACTACTTTCTGAAGTAAAATTCGGAGAAATACTTAGAATATTTTTCGATAAGGAATAAAAAGTTATATAATTTGGTTTTAGTTTTAATTTGCTAGCATGTACCGTTTGGGCGCTAGAATTTTTTTTAAATGTTTTTTAAACTTTTCAATAATTTTTCCTGCTAAATCAATATGAGTTAGAGAAAAAAGTTACTTAGCTATTATGTAGCTAATTTTTTTCTCAATTTTATTGAATTTTTTCAGATTTTTTTGAGCAAATTTTGATTCTATTCTATTAAACTTCTAATATTTGTTTGTTATTATTTACAGTTTTATTAAAATATTATTCTTTACTTATTTAAAAATAGTATACATATTCTAAGATTTAGAAAACATTGATATCTGTAAATAATAAGTAATAGATGGAATTCAGTCAGTTAAATATTTTTATTATCTTCTTTGCCAACGTTTCGGCAATCACTATTGCCTTTTTCAGGGCTAGCAGAATATATTTAGCTAATATTACATGTGTGGAACATAATTAGTATTTAATATAATTTTAATTAATTTTAATTTTCTGACCAAATAATGTTACATAAGATTAAACAATAATTATGTTTCACACATGTAACATCAACCAGTGGCGTAGCCAGAAACTTGTCATGGGGGGGGGGTTTACTAAAGAAATGATATAAAGCAATAAAGATAATACTATAATTTGTATAAAAAATAAAGATCAATAAAAATTATTTTTATAAAAATGAAAGTAAAATAACATATTTCATATTTCACATACGTATGTTTTTGGTCGTTCAGATTCTTGGGGGGGGGGGGGGGGTTCAACCCTCCCTAACACCCCACTGACATCAACTAATTATATTCTGTTCAGTTGTTCTGTATATTATTATATATGTACATATGAATGAATTTTTATGCATACATATTTGTATCTATTGTAGAACCCTGAAGAAGGCAATAGTGATTGCCGGCGAAACGTTGGCATAGAAGATAATAAAAATATTTAATTAACTAAGTTCCGTCTATTACTTATTATTTATTAAATTTTATACTAGTCGATTATTTTCTAATTTAATTAATTTTTGTGTTTCAAATTTGAAATTAGAAACCTACAGCGTAAAATTGTTTAATAATAAAAGAGCAATTATCTCAAAAATGGATTTGGCATGTAATGCTAGAAAAATTTGTAATTGACAGATCCAAAAATGCATTTGCTATACGTTGCAAATCAACTTTTACAAGTACATTTAGAATTGCGTAGCAATTGGTAAATGCGACTTTTTAATTAAAAAAAAATATTAAAAAAAAACAATAATAAATATGACTTCATTGAGTAATAAACAACATTCTTTTCTTTTACAAAATCTAAATCTCGTGACATTGTGTCAATTAAAAATATCAATTGTGTTATTATGAAAATTTTTTAATACATACGTGTAATCAAAAATGATATTAAAATTTATATATTGTTTATATGTTTTAATTTCATATTTTATTTATATAATGCATGATTAAGTAATCATTATTTATTCGAGAAATTTGTGATAAAAACTATTAAATATTTTAGTAACATTATTTTGCTATTCTCGGAAAGATATTTTTCATTTTGTCATTTATCGAAATTTGTAGAAAACTTTTAAATACCTGAAATAAATAATCGTTTAATTAGAAATGAAATTACTAGTTTTGCTTTAAATAAATATATATTGTTTAGTTTCTAGAATAATGAATGTAATAAATTACAGATATATAAAGATTTTTCTCGACTTTAGTTAAGATAAATTATCTTGAAGCATGACGATCACGGTTTTTAACCATGAACAAACAGTACGTCTTTTGTTTTAGAGTCTTAACTTTGTGTATTGTTTTTGATATTCTTAATAAATGTCTTTTCAAAATATTTTGTAAATGCTGATATACGTTAACATTTTTTAAAAATAAAACGGTTTGATTTTAGTTTTGAACAAGTTATATTTTTAATTTAACAAGATTAGAAGCATATGGATAAAGCCATATATAGACCACTTTGACATCATCAATTGGCAACGATGTATAACAATAAAATTACATAATTTTTGCGAGTACTAAAAGAATATTCTGTAAAAATTGGACTAATTTTGGATATATAATAAAGCCACAATTGATTTTTTTTAAATTAGTAATTTTCCTCCGGAAAATTGGCAACACTGTATTTTACTAGAATTATATAATTTATGTGGGTATCAGAAATTTCGTTTTCGAAATTTTGTTTAAAATCGGATGAATAATGTAACAATAATGAATTTGTAAAAATTTTAGTAATTTTTTTCTCGGAAAGTTAGTAATATTGTATTTTACTTTAATTATATGCACTAGCAAAATTTTTTGTGAAAATTTGATTAAAATAAGATAAATAATGTAACCGTAACGAATTTTTAAAAAAATTTTGTAATTTTTTCTTGGAAAGTTGGCAACCTGTAGAGTAGTAAAATTATATAACTTCTGTGGTCACTAGGAGAAACTTTTTTCAAGATTTGGTTAATCATGGTTAACTAATGCAGCTATAATAAATTTTTAAAACTTTTGTGATATTTTTTCTCGAAAAGTTTTTAAATTTTATATTTTTTAACAAAAGATTTTTCTAATGCCTATAAAAATTATATAATTTTACTAACGTATAGGGTTGCCGAGAAAAAATTAGTAACATTTTTAAAATTCAATTTTGGTTTTACTATTTATCCGAAATTAATTAAGCATTGTCAACTTTAAAAAAATATTTATATTTTATTTTAGCTATATTTTATCGAGTTTAAACAAATACATATTTAAGCTTGAAGAATTAAATAATTTAATTATTATGCAATGTTGCCAATTTATCGGAAAACTATTTAAAATTTATTTTAAGTATACTGTTTGTACGATTTAAAACCAATTTTCAGGATAGATTCTTTTATATGCATAATAATTACAAAATTTAATTTTTGAACAGTGTTGCCAACTGAGTAAAATAATGCTTGGCAATTATTGCAAAAATTGTTACTCATAATTTTGATTTTATAATTTAAAATTTTGCAAAAATTTTTTAATATCCATTTAATATTTGTATATTATAGAATTGCGAGTATATATTATAGGGATATGTCGTTCGAGAACGAACTGGTTAATTGTACCGGTTCAATGGAATAAATGAACCCAGCTCACAAAAATAAGAAAATGCGGCTCACGGAATAATTCAGCTTTCGGTACTATTTGGATCAAAAAATAATTCGACTCATTTTACGACTCATCTTGAGATCGGATCTTGACCGCTTCCCACAAGGTTAGTTACAGGGCTGGCGAAAGCATAGGGTCAGAAGGGCAGGAATTCTACTATAATATATATTTAAACAAAGTCAGAGGTAATATTTACGGATTATAATTTTTTATAAGGTCTTGAACCGTTACATTTTTCGTTCCGGTTTAATTAAAAAAAATTGTATCGGTTTCATTCCGGCAAAAATAACAGTTTCTTTCGGTTTTTGCAAACGATTGCAAACGATTTCCGAAAAACGATGGAACTACGATTTTACTCTATTAGACGGCAGCCTTAAAAACTTATTTTCTATTATAATTTAGAACATTTTATTTTTACTTTTATATATAAGCATACTACATAAATTGATACATTAATATAATATAAAAAATAAAAATTATCTTTAATTAGTGAAATATTTTCTAATGTATTTTCATTTAAAGCATTTAAATATTATTAAAAGAAAAGTTAATATCAAAAAATACATCTTTCTCAAAATGATCCCTAGTTTCATTTTCAATTTCAATAACTGAGTTTTCATCGACATAAAACAAAAAATGAAAAAATGTTTTAACATGCATCGAACCGAAATAAACCGATATTTTTTTTTCGATTCGGTTCCGGGTTTAGTTTCAGCAAAAATAACTGTTTTATCGGTTTTTGTTTCAGTTTCGGTTAGAACCCCTGATTTTTTACACAACTATAAAACACAAATTTTTCAAGTTTTGAATTTGTAAAAATATTTTTATTAGATTTTTTTTTTAAATCCTACAATTTTACACCATCTATCTCGCTAAATTTTATTATAGAGAGAGGGAACAAGATCGCCAAATTTATTATCGCTCGATATGAAATTTTAATATCATGCTTTTTGAATAGCTTCTATTAATTTTTTATGACAGTGTTCTTCGAGAAATCTTGTGGAAATTAGTTTGCGACTACGGTGTGAATGGTAATTTTTTAGGAGTAGTTCAAGTTTTTTATGATGGAAGTGTGACTGTTGTACGAGTTGATGGTTATTTAAGTGATTGTTTTTATATGGATATTGATATAAAAGAGGGCTGTATAATGTCTTCTTGGCTTATATATGGACTTTTTTCTTCGGAAAAAGATGATGGTGTACATATACATAGATGATTGTGTTGTACCTGCTGTAATGTATCCTGATGATGCGGTTATTTTGGCTGAATCAGAAGAGCAAATGCGAAGAATGATTGATAGAATTATTGTTATAAGTAAGCATATAAATCTTGTGTTGAATGTTGACAACTCGGCGCCAGAACAATTTAAGCGAAAATGAACAATGCAATTGTCAATTAACATAACTTGACTTAATAGTTTTTAATATAGCCGTCGTAGATGTCAAATTCAATACACTTGTCTGTGTTTCTTTGGTCAAATATGCAGTTTCTGACAAATCTGATGGTGTACACATTGCATTTCTTGCATTTTTAATAATTAAATTAAAATTCAAGCAAAAATAAAGAATACAATAAATTGTCAATTAACATTTTTTGACGTAATAGTTTTCAGATTAAATACACTTGATGTTGTAGTTATGTTTGGTGATGCCACCAGTGGTGTTTATAGTAACTAATTATTGTATAATAATGTTATTATTGCACAAGTAACACAATGACCTCTTTCTACATAGGCAATATAGTTACGTAATATTAATATTATAATACGTTTTAAAAAAAAAGTAAATTTTACGTATATACAGGGTGATTTATAACGTCAGGGAAAAACTACACCGGATGATTTTTATGAATAATCTAAATAAAAAATTTCAAATAAACATATGTCCGAAAATGCTTTCTAACGGAACTATAGCCGTTAGAAGTTTATTGGATCAGTGGCGTAGCGAGCATAACTGGCGCCCGGGGCAAGATACCTTTTTGGCGCCCCCCGCCCCCCGAATAATATATAGTAACATAATATTTAGAATATCATCGTCAACAGGATTTCAGTACATATTATGTATTAATACAGGCACAGATAAACATATGTTTAGATATGTTATTTGTTAGATCTGTAATACAGGGAACTTGAATCGTAGAAAATATTTAGGCAAAACACAAAGAAAAAAATATTTACGTTAAATTTTTTTTTGTGGTATTTGGAGCTATCGATTATTCTATATTGGCGGCATTAACAAAAGTCACAAAATAGAATAACATAGAAAAAAACAAATTTTATTCAGAAACAAATGAATAAAAACAGTAACAAGAAAAACCCTGAGAACTTTCGTACCGACCTAATATGTATGCATACAGTGCTAATTTGGAATAAATTCAGTAAATCGCAGATCTATTTTTATTTTGAAAAATGCTCGGACACGTCGATTAGTATTTTAAGTTGAGGCATTGTTCATGAAAAAAAAAATTAGTATACAATGTGTCCCAAATTTGAGATACAACGTGATCACTAATTTGTTTAAATGGCGACCCTGTTTTTTATTGCGTATTTTTAAAGTACATATCAAGTTATTCGTAACTGCCAAATTTTTAATTTTTATTCCTTGTTATTTACAAAAAATTAAACAGAAAATTAATTTTAGTTGGAAAATAATAAGAAACATCTATCACATTAATAGATTACATATTTCAATAAATGCTCAAAATGCTGTCCATTCACTATCTGACAGTACCCTAAACGGGATTGAAACTCGTTTTGAACATTTCTAATTAAACCTACACTCATTTCTTATAAAAAAATTAAAAAAAATTATAATAAAAATTAGAAATTTGGTAGTTACGAATAATTTGATATTCACTTTAAAAATACGCAGTAAAATTTTTAATAAAAAAAAATATTTTTATTATAGCACGTTTTTAAAACGGACTAAAAAGTAAAAAAATAATCTCTCCTAGTGGGGCGCACTTTTTACTATTATCTAATGCATGCGCCCCACGTTTTTCTAGGAGAGAAATTATTTTTTTACTTTTTAGTCCTTTTTAAAAACCTGCTATATTAAAAATATTTTTTTTTTATTTAAATATTTTTTTAAATATTAATATTAAGGTGGAAAGTGGCGAATATTATATTGCACTTATGTCACTAATGTCACTAATTATGTCACTATTATGTTTAGCGCCCACTAAACTATAGATAAGCGTAAACACTAACTGCTGAATAAATAGATCAATTTCCAATTTTATTTTATTGTTAAGTATATGTATAACCTTTTACAACCGCAGTAGCATTTATCTGCGTTTCCGTAGTATAAGCATATCGGCACGTATAGAAAAAAATTATTACTCCAGCAAGATAATCTAATTGGTCAAATTTCCATTGAGGGGTGGGTGGGGTGCCCAGACTTAAAGAGTACCAGAGAACAAGCGGAAATAAATAAACATTTCCCAAAGCAATAAAACTTTGGGACAAAATGTATATTTTTGAATATTTATAATTGAATCTGACTCAGTCTTCTATTTGCGACTACTATTTAAATAACAGAATTTTTTTGAAATTTCTAGCAGTAGTTAACTATAGTTAATAAAGAAATACATAAATTGCGCAAAAACAGAGGAAATTGTTTCCAGATGTGTTACTTTTATTGGTGACTTACAATAGCAGATACCTAGCTGGCCGACTAAACGCTAGCAAAAAGGGTCTAGTCTACTCACAGCAGGGTTGTGGAACCGAATGAATGCCGACAAAGACAAAAAATTGCCTTTGCATTTTTAGGTTTGCTCGAAGAATAACAAAATAATGTTAAATTTCACGATATTTTTACAGAACGATTCAAAATAATTCTATTATGACAAAAAAAATTATTTTTAAATTGTTTTGGGGACCATTTGGCGCCCCTCTGCGAGTGGCGCCCGGGGCATGATAGACCCCCTTGCCCCCCCCTCGCTACGCCACTGTATTGGATGTAACATCAATTGTTAGCTTTATTTATTATATCGGGAAAAAAACAACGTATTTGGTTTCAGCACAACGGTGCACGGTTAAACGTTTATTTTCCTAGGAAATGGATTGGCTACGGAGGTCTGGTTGCCTGGCCGTCAAGGTCCCCAAATTTGAACCCACTGGACTTTTATCTATGGGGACATATACAAGAACTTGTTTACAAGGTGCCAATAGCAACCCGGAATCAGTTGCTGGAACGAATACAGAATGCCGCAAATGAAATGAGAACTGAGCCTGATGTGCTGGCTCGAGTTAGAGATTCACTCGTCCGACGTTGTCATGCTTGTATTAGAGCCGAAAAAGGACACTTCGAACACTTACTTTGAGTTTAATCCCAGGCGTTCTTGCTTTAAATTAGTACCTTAATTATTGTTTTTGTTTTTTTTCTGATATAATAAACAAAGCTAACGCGATTGATGTTACATGTAATAAACTTCTAACGACTACAGTTCTGTTAAAAAGCATTTTCGGACATATGTTTACTTGAAGTTTTTTTATTTAGATTATTCATAGGAATCATGCGGTGTAGTTTTTCCCCGACGTCGTAAATCACCCTGTATAAAGAACTGTGAATATTTATTTCTACATGAAATAACATTGAAATATTTTTCACATAATACTTTCTATAAAAATTGTATACTTGCATATGAATGTATTTATGTAACTTATATTGTTAGATGTTTTTTTACAGAACTATAAATTTATACATTAATATGTCCTTGTGGTAAATTAAATTTTTAATATCAGCTACAAGTCATTGCATTTATTATCATAGTAGGTGTGCATTTATTTATTTGATACATTTCTTAAGATTAATGTAAGTGATAAAACGAATTGATTTTAGTATTTTTACCGAATAAATTTATATCATAAATGGTATGTAGGTTTGTATTCTTATATAATCGAAAAAAATGTTCTGATATATTTACGTAATGTATTATTTGATATGTAAAATAAAATTTTGCAATTTCATAAGGAAATAAAAATGATTGAAATTTAAAAAATTCTGGTAAATGTGGAATAATTAATCCTAGAAAAAAAAGAAGAAATCAGGTTCCTCTAATATTCTATTTGCTATACTCTGTTATTCATTATGATACATAATGAATAACATCATTAAATTCAGTTACGAATAACATTGTTAGCTGATTGTGACAGTTTAATCATGTTGTTAATTGGCAATGTGTTTAATCGTAGATTACTAACCAGATTATTGCAAAATATGCAAATATCATTTTTTCTCTCTTTTTAAAATTTAATTTACATACATACAAAAGGATATGGCACAAACTTTTTCTACTATCTCGAAATCAGTTTCCTCCAAATATCCCTATTCAGACAAGCCACTCATCGGACGTCGACACAAACATGTAGCTTTAAAATCATTTATATAAATTGTTTTAACCAAACGTTCATTAAATATTAGCTCAGATGTCCGAGCTATCTTAACTGACTAACATCAACTTTTGCTACAACATTTTTTTCAATTTCACACTCATCATACACTGATCTATTTCGTACCTGATTCCTTCTAGTTATACCACATACCACACGTAAAAATCTCTAATTTAATTTAAATAATGTAGTTTTTTTTTTTAATTTTATATTATTTGTAATATTATCAGATTCTAATACATTTATTAGGAGTATTAAAAAATTGTTTTCTATTGTCGAGTATATGTGAAATTAAAGTCGTGATATATATATATATATATTGATTAGGATGTTATTGGGATTAGAAGTCAAATACAGAATATGAAATTAACAACTCAATTCATTGTATACGTTGCAAGCTTTCGGAGGTTACTTTTCTCCTTCATCAGGCTACCTGTTTATTGTAAAATTTATATTTATGTTATATTACAGTCAATTATATTTGTAATTACAATGTACAAAATTATTAGATACTTACAAATATAATTGACTGTAATATAACATAAGTATAAATTTTACAATAAACAGGTAGCCTGATGAAGGAGAAAAGTAACCTCCGAAAGCTTGCAACGTATACAATGAATTGAGTTGTTAATTTCATATTCTGTATTTGACTTCTAATCCCAATAACATCCTAATCAACATTTATATAAAGTCAACATTTAATATTATATATATATATATATATATATATATATATATATATACATATATGGGTCCCGCGAAGAGGTGCAAAGGAGTGCACGTGCATCCCCGTAGTTTTAGACTAAATATCTAAATACGCTATAAATTTACGAATATATGGAAGAGGACAAATAAAACAACTAAATAAAACAAAGAGTTAATGCAAAACGTATTTTTTAATATAATTTTTATAAATTATACTGATTATTATAATAATTATGTTCTTTTAAACATTATTTAATTTTAATTTAAACATTAATTAATTTTTTTATTTTAACTAAAAAAAATTTTCATTTATCGTATTGTAATCACATTAAAGTATACTAAGATTTTTCTTCTTCACTTTTAGAACGAAACCTCAACCGTTTTGGTTGTTTTCCAAATTCGTTGCTAACGTTGTTGTTGAATTCAGTATCTTCTTGATTCTTGAACTACCTTTCTATGAACGCTGAGCGCACAGTTAATATTTTCTTAAGGTAAATTAAAACGCTACTTTTTATTATTTAAAAACATTCTGTCGGCGCCCATGTACACATATGAAATATGACATGTGCACACATTTGTTTTCTGTCAAAATTTACATACAAATAAATTGTAAAATACATTGACTGATACACAAAAATGAAAAATAGCTTTTTTGATTATATAATGAAAATACTTCACAATAATACAAGTTTTGTTTGGACTCATAAAAGTTTTCTTCTCATTTCCGGTTAGCCAAAAAACAAAATGGCGTTTTAAAAAAAAACAACATTTTGTTTGCTTTTTTAAATGTAACATCCTGTATATTTTCTGATGAGACGAAAGCCACTTCTTTCAGCTATCTGCCAGTATAAGGTTTTTTAAAATCGATGCAGAATTAACTGATTGATTAATGTTTAAGCATACAGCTACAAAATCAGCAGTCATCAAATAATTATTAATAATTTTTTAGTAGGCCCCGGAAATGTTTTGACGTGAATGTCATAATTCTCATTTCTGAGTTTTTTCACTAGTTTTTGCATAAAAATAGTATTTTCCGATAAAGAAAAGGCAAATGTTGACTGCTGATTTTGTAGGCGCATGTTTAAACAATAATCAGTTAATTCTGCATCGATTTTAAATTTTTTTATACCGGCAGATATCTGAAAGAAGTGGCTTTCGTCTCATCAGAGAATATAAAGAGTGTTACATTTAAAAAAGCAAACAAAATGTTTTTTTTTTAAAACGCCATTTTGCTTTTTTAGCTAACTGGAAATGAGACGAAAACTTTTATGAGTCCACACAAAACTTGTATCATAGTGAAGTATTTCAGTGAAAACCGCATGTATCTGTCTGTATTCGTTTAAAAGTTATAAGCTCTTGAAATACCGGAAAATATAATGGGACACCCGGTATTTGGAATTTATTTATTTTCATTAAATATTTGAAATAGATTTGTGAGGTTACGCGCATTCATGTCGTCTACCACTGCTACGACTGCTATCAACTGACAGCAAATAGCCAGCATTGCTAATTGCTATCCATTGCCAGCCAGCTAATTGACAGTTGATAGCAATGGTAGATGACATAACTTAGATCATATAGTAAAGACAACAATTTATGTACAATTCCAAAATCTGCTTACATTTAAATTTTCAGTAGTTTCTATCCGATAAATGAGTTAACAAAGATTCCAGAAAATTTCTTTTCGTTTTTCGTGGAGTACTGAAATGATCCTCTGTTAAATCTCCCACGCGAGCTGGCCTGTACACTTTTACTTTCCTTATTTTTCGAGGTGGTGACTCTATGACTGAATTATCGGAAAACTCTAGGCGTCTAAAAACCCATTATGTTACAAATTAAAATTTAGAAATTATAATATTTAGAAACTACCAGTCATATTTAGAATTTATTAAAATTTAATATCAGACGAATATATATATATATATATATATATATATATATATATATATATATATATATTGCTTTATAATTCCGCAGACGTTATATGACGTATCTGGTTTCCGGGATTGGCTCCGCGTTGTCGGTTGTCGATTTTGATGACGACGTTTCGGCACAGTCTCATGTGCCATCTTCAGGTCTTCTCAGTAGTGCTTTTGCTCTGCTTCGAGTTAGACGTGGAATTTCACGTCGAACTCGAAGAAGCCAATTTCGGAAACCAGATACGTCATATATATATATATATATATATATATATATATATATATATATATATATATATATATATATATTAAATATAACTTTATTTGAATTAAAAAAAAGTTATATAAAGTTATGAAAGTTTATTTCAAAATTAATGTGTGTTAAATAAAAAAGTTTCCGTACCTTATACATTCTTGACGATCGCTTGTACCCGCAATCGGCGTGATATTTTTAGTCGATCCCGCTGGCACAGATTCTGCTTCCAACAAATTTAGCTGATTTGTTATAAATGAGTTTCTACAACAAATAATAATTACATATAAACATTAAAATTAATAAAATTGATTATACGAAGTTATGTAAATAAATTTAAAAATGCATGTATACAAATAAAAATTTTTTGTACCTTATATCTTGACGACCGTTTCCACTCGAAATCGTTTCGTCACAAGAAAATATAGAATTTAGCTGATTTGTTATAAATGAGTTTCTACAACAAATAATAATTACATATAAACATTAAAATTAATAAAATTGATTATACGAAGTTATGTAAATTAATTTAAAAATGCATGTATACAAATAAAAAAATTTTGTACCTTATATCTTGACGACCGTTTCCACTCGAAATCGTTTCGTCACAAGAAAATATAGAAAGTACTGCATTAATATTCAAATATTTTTTTCCACTTTTAGCAATGATAAAACATTCCCTAGAAAAATGATTTGAACATATCGCATTTTCTGGTAATACACGAATAATATTGTAATCATTTTGCGCACAGAAATCTGAAACAGAAAAAAATGTGTTATTTCAAATAAACACTGAGTGGACCACTTATTTGTGTAAATATTTTCCGACACATTTAACATTACAGCTATTTTTACTTTTTTTAAATATATAAATTATATGCAAAAACTTACTTATAGAATAAATTTCCTGAAGCTTCATCATGTATTTCACGACAAACAATACAGTGAACATATGGATTCATAGAAAAACGTGTTGAACTGCTTCTTTCTTTAGTTTTCTGTTATCATTTTTTTTAAAATCATTTAGCGTAAAATGGTCAGAGCACAATCTACTGTACGGTTTAAGATCTTTAAAAAAACATTTATGTGAAGCACATGCTTTTATCCACAATTGTTTAATTTTCGGAAAACTGAAATTAACATAAAAAATAATTACACCATATCAAAAATGAGGTAATCAACATATTATTTAATGTAACAATTTGGCAACATTTAATATGAAAAATAATATTAAACAATTTAAAGTTTTCCTAAAATATATTTTCTTTTAGTGATATTTATCAACTATATATTTATTAAGTGCTTGCAACGATACGTCCCCATTTAAAAAGTTTCAAATCCGCCACTGACGCAAGAATTCTGGAGTTTGCACAGTATATGCTAATCATGTTAATCTTTTCGATCATCTGTCTCTCTCTCAATCCTATGCGTTCCCAATTCCCTACATCTAGTCTGAAGGCTATATGATCTAAGTGACATAAATGCGCATGTTCTTCCAAATCTGTCCCAAATATTTATTCATGATTTATTTCAACTAGTTATTGATAAATATAAACAAATTATTACCGTATAAAGTGGCTTTTATTTCCTTTTAGTTTTAGTTAATGAAATATGTTACAAGCAATAGTTTTCTTTTTTCCTGAGCACCAGTATTCGAAAGAGATTATAGAGATAAATGTTATGTTACATTCCTAATTAAAATTTAACATTGAAAGGTCTTGTGAAGGTTAACTAGTATATTGGTTATGTGTGAATGTAGACAATATTATTACCTATTTCAATTTTTATTATACTGTTTACATTTTATATACATATATGTATGTACTTATATCTAATGATTGTTTACGGGCAAATGAGTTGAATGATCCGTTAGTATTTTTAATCATTTTTGTTACGATATTCAAATATATTTATCGACCTTTCTGACATTGAAGTTACGTCTTCTTAATGTAATATTTATTTATATTTCGTTGTTTTTTTTGTTTTTTGATAATCAAGTTTGGTGTATGTATACAATACACAAATACGTAATAAAATTATCAAGTTTGACTTTTTTACCGACCGTCATATCACATATGACGAGAGAGGTATTGTAATCATACAAAATTTAACAAATCGACATTTTTACAGATAAGCACGAATTAGGCTTATGGTAATACGAATCAACTGTTTTAGCATGATGTCTATCTGTTGAGCTGTGAACAAGTGTAGAGTAAATTCGGTTGAACGGATTGTTATAAAATTTCATATTTAAGCTTTGAAGGTAAATATCTCAATTTGATCAATTTGTGTTACTTTTACGAATATTTCCCAACAGAGATTGCTAAACAAGTTATAACTAACAACTTTTTCGAAATGTCAAATAAATTTTGTTCTAATTTTTTATATTTTTATGATGTACATATATAATTCTATAAATAGGTGGCATATTTATGTCAAGACTGTTTTGTTTTTAGTTGCGCCATTATTATCTACAGTAGTTGTTATACATAGTTTTCTATTCAATAAATTTATTTAATACGATGACGGTTGGTTCTGTGGTGGCTACAGCAGATTTTTTAAAGATACATTTAGAAACGTAATTTTTTATCATGAATATAGTCATCACATCTACTTGCATATTGTTTTTGTTATGCACAAATCGCGTAAAAATTCTCCGCCAAAAATCATCTAGATAAAACTCTTCATATACGAAACTTTTCCGAATAAAATTTTTCATGGTTAGATAAGTTTTAATTTTTTTAGATCATTATTTATATAGTTTTATCTAACTTAAACGGTTTTTATTGGTGGAAGCTGACAGAAAGGTTGTACATCGAGATAGTGACTGGACGGTTTTGTTTTAGAAGCTGCGCTATATACAGCAGTTTTGACATTCAGTATTTCATTTGTTGTTTCTTATTTTTACGCACATATAAATAATACTATATATATATATATATATATATATATATATATATATATATATATATAAAATAAACGAAAAATGACTGCTGTGGAAATGAGATGTTTACGTGGGGTATGTGGTGTAAATAGAAGAAATCGGGTACGAAATAGATTAGTGTATGATGAGTGTGAAATTGAAAAAAATGTTGTAGCAAAAGTTGGTGTTAGTCAGTTAAGATGGTTCGGACATGTTGAGCGAATGTCTAATGAACGTTTGGTTAAAAAGATTTATTTAAATGATTTTGTTGGTATACTTTTGCGTGGACGTCCGATGAGTAGTTGGAGTGGTATGATTATGTATGAGAGTGTTTTGCGTGAGCGAAAGTTTCCAAGTAGTAGAGCATGTATGAGAGGAATTATGAATGTGGATAAAGCGAAAATTGCTTGTTTGGATAAGAATGTTTGGAGGCGACTGATTTCGGGATGATGAAAAGAGTTTGTGCCACATCCTTTTGAGTACATGGCGTGATTGTGTATGTATGTATGTATGTATGTATGTATGTATGTATGTATGTATGTATGTATGTATGTATGTATGTATGTATGTATATATATATATATATATATATATATATATATATATATATATATATATATTGTTATATTATATTGTTTCTTATTGTTATTCAATTTTATATTTTTACTGTCTCAGTAAATAAACTTGTGTTATTACTAACTAAATAAAAATTATTACAAATATTACTATTTTACATGCATTAAAAATAAACTGCATAAATATAAAAATGTACTCTTGAAAATCATTAAAATCCATTATGTGTAAAAATAAAATATTTTACAAATATTTAATCGATTCTGTTCTGTTTTATTCAAATATAAATTTATTATGTACTCGTAGCTATAAAGTTAAATGACAAAACGAAAAATTGGTAAATTATTGAAGCATTGAATACGTAGTATTCAGAGTAAGAAACCAATGCAAATGGTAAAAGAGCTTTTATAAATAGAACAAGGTCTAGGTCACATAGTTTCAAGCGCACTAGTACGAGATGCAGATGCAGACACGATTTACATAAATACAAGTTGCTAAAGGCATTTACCTAACATGCTCTGCCAAACGAGAATATTAAAAATTATACTACATTCATTGCACATTTTATGATAAACTTATTATGGGAAAAATTACTTGGCATACACATACATGCTAATTTAAGTAAATAACGCGTTAATCAAAATTAAATATTATTTACGTGCTATTTTCATTATGAGCTATTAAATTTCAATATATTTTAGAAAGTCACAAGTAGTCATTTTAAAAATACTGTATTTCTTAGTCTCAATTACATATATTTATATTTTTGTTAATAGTTTATGAATAAATATTTGAAATAAATCATAAATAAATATTTGATATTGATTTAGTTTTACTAAATACTTGGGGCAGATTTGTGAGGACATCTGCATTTATGCCATCTACCACTACTATCAACTGATAGCAAATAGCCGCCATTGCTTTACATTGCCAGCCAGCTGTTAATCTCAAACTGTTGAAATTCGATTTTGACCGAACAGATCGATCCAAATCGATCAAAAGAAGGCGCGAAGACAAATTTTTACAAACGCATAACTCAGCAGTTTTGCAAACTCTTTTGATCAAATGATCACATCGAACAAACGATTAGATTGATTAAACGAACAGATCGATCAAATGATCAATTCGATCAAACGATCAACTCGATTAAATAATCAGATCGAACAAATAATTAGATTGATTAAACGAACAGATCGACTGAGCGATCAGATCGATCAAACGATCAGATTGGTCAGATCGATCATACGATCATATCAAACAAACGATTAGATTAAACAAACAGAACAATCAAACAATCAGATCGATCGAACGATTAGATTGATTAAAAGATCAGATCGATCAAACGATCAGATCAATTAACTTAATATATATAATATATATATTAAACTTTATTTGATACAGTTTGTTTGTAGATGAAACGATGAAAGAACTAAATTACAGAAAATATTTAAATAAATAGTCAACTTATCTAAGATTTAGTCATCTAATTTAAATTAACAAAGAAAAACATATCATTCAATTTTATTACTGTACGTATTGAATTAAACATAGTTGAATGATAAAAACAGAATAAATAAATGTCAAGACAACATTTATCTGATACAAAATTACTTTTTCAAAATAATATTAAATGTTTTTTTACAGAGTTGAGATGTTTGTTGTTATTTTTTTAAATCAAAACAAATCTAATTTTAAAAAACAATTAGAAAAAAATTGATTTTGTTAGATTTTTAAATTTCGAAAATAAGAGTTAATTATTATTTTTATGTATCTGTTATGAATATAAATATAATATGTGTAATTTTGTACGTGTAATATTTGATTTTATGTCTATTTGAATGCATCCGCTTTAGCATATTCTCAGAGACATACTCGTATATATTTAAGAGTGCCAATGTAGTACAAGCAAAAAAAAATGACAATGTGAGATTTAAATTTGAATTAAAAAATTTATTCCAGTTTGTTTTTGATTTTTTTTTTCTTGTACTCAATACGGACAGAATATTAGGACAGGCGATGTTAGTTTCAATAACATAAATAAATTTTACAATATTATATACTCTAAATATATACCGCAATAATACCTCGATTAATTTTATATTTAAAATTTGCGACAAAACGAAGCAGGACCATACACGCGTAAAAACATTAGAAACTTTCATTTTGTATGGATATAAATTGTGATTTCAATATTTATTTTGTGCTAGATATATCTAGATATTTTAATTAAATAATTATTAGAGATCAAATTTTGTTAAAAAAGTTATTTATTAAAATTGCTTTAAATCATGATTTAAATCAAATGATTAAAATCTGCCCAACTTGGTTTCTTACCAATTTTATTTTTAACTAGACGTTATGTAACTTTTCAATAATATATTAGCTACAGTTATTATTTCTATAAATTTTAAATTTAATTTGATATATTGTTCTTAATAACTTTGCTACAGTGAAACGAAATTGTATGTGGTAAATTTAGTAATACTAAAAGAATTATTTTATGTAATTGTCATTACATGATCGTAAAACTTGTTTTAATGTTGTTGAACCAGCTTACAATGTGTGATTTTTGTACGAGTAACATTTTAAAAACAATATAATTTTTTATGATAACTTATCGATAATAAAAGACAAGATTGAGATATAAATATAATATCATAGGTGATTGTTGCTACATGGTAATAAAATTATAGAAATAAACTTTTAGTGTGATTTTTTCTAAATATTTAGTAAGAATGAAACAAGAAAATATTGTATTATTTATGCTGGACTAAATTTAAAATGAAAAAAATACATACATACAGACATACACAATCACGCCATGTACCCAAAAGGGTGAGGCACAAACTCTTTTCATCATCCCGAAATCAGTCGCCTCCAAACACTCCTATCCAAACAAGCAACTTTCGCTTTATCCACATTCATAATTCCTCTCATACATGCTGTTCTATTCCTACTACTTGGAAACTTTCGCTCACGCAAAACACTCTCAATCATATCATTCCAACTATTCATCGGACGTCCACGCAAACGTATACCATCAAAATCATTCAAATAAATCTTTTTAACCAAACGTTCATTAGACATTCGCTCAACATGTCCGAACCATCTTAACTGACTAACACCAACTTTTGCTACAACATTTCTTTCAATTTTAAAAAATAAACCGAATAATTAGAGAATAATATATTACTGTATATTAAAATGCGATAATTCGGCACCGAGATATCTCGGTACCGAAACATCTCGGTAGCGAAAAACTCGGCACCGGACAACTCGGTACTGGACATCTCGGCACCGGACGACTCTCACCGGAACATCTCGTCACCGGACAACTCGGTACTGGACAACTCGATACTGAGACAACTTGGTACCGGGACAACTCGGCACTTGAAAAACTTTAGCATTGGAATATTAGAAGAGCAAATTCTGTTATTATAAACTTCTGTTATTATAAATTATTGAAAAATAATAATATTTGTTATTTTTTAAATTTATAATATAAAAAAGATCGAATGATGCTTATGCATCTAATATGTTTAGTTTTTTAAACAGGATATTTCGTAGAAACACTGAATTTCATATTTTTTAGTCTTGAATTGTTAATACATTGATATATTAGCTTTTGGATATTTAAAAACATAACCAATGTACAATTTGTACAATTACCGAAACACAAAACTTTTTACATTTTTGCATAATTTTAGCATAATTAAATTTTTATTTAACTTATATGGTACTCCTATTTCATAAAAAAAATTCGAAAAAAAGAGAGCATAACAAAATGATAATCTTTACCGTATTTATTTATTTTTGAAATTATTATTATTTCTTTTCAAAGATTGTTTAATTTTTAAGAATATATTATACAATAACAGAACTTGTTCTAGTTAATATTTCCGATATTTCCGACCGAAAAATGTTAAGATGTGCTATTATAAAATTTTTTGTAGAGTTAAAAAATTTATATTTAAATAATTTATTTTAATTAAGAATATATATTTCTTGTATATATGTTATATGTTTATATAGTATTCAATATTGGTTTATAGATAAGAATGTCACTTTTTTGTTTTTGTATTTTTTATAATTAATTGTATTTTTTTAATGTACTCTATATTAGCGCAAGCTATAATAAATAAATATATTATTATATTATGTTAAATTTTTTAAGTGCCGAGTTGTCCCGGAGCCGAGTTTTCTCGGTGCCGAGTTATCCGATGTTGAAATGTCCAGTGTCGAGTCATCCGGCGCTGAATTGTCTCGGAGCCAAGATGTCTTGATGCTAAGTTTTCCGGTGCCAAGTCGTCCGCTGCCCAGTTATCCGTTTTTGTACCAGCAGGACAGCTTATAGAAAATGCATCATAATATTTCATCTACTTTTTTCGACTTATTGCAGATAGTTTATAACAGTGAGGTAGGGGTCATCTAGTTTAGTAAGCAATATCACAAGAAATATATGTACTTATAAATTTTTAAACAATACATAAATAATTTAAATTCTATTCGTATGTTATTTATACATTACTTTCTAAGCTTTATTGTTTATATATTACCTATATAATAAAATTTCACTATGTGAAAAAGGGAAACACTTAATATTTTCTTCAGAAACTAATTAAAAAAAACTCGTACTTTTTGACTTTAAACTTGAAATAAATACAATTTGTTTTAAAACGAAAAATGTAATTTTCCAACGATGTAAATTGTTACTTTACAAAGAAAAAGTAGTTAGATTAAAAATATTCTAGATAATATGAATGCATATAGATATATTTTGTAGCTATTGGCTCCTCCAGCGGCTATTAAAAATAATATGGTAGGTGGTCTGTGGTTATTTTACAATTTAGTAAAACAGGTTAGAAAGCTGAGTACTTTTCAGTAAAAATATAAATTATGCTTAAAATTGACATTTTAATCGCACTCTTTTTATTTTATAAATTTAAATTTTTAATGATGCGTTTGTTCCGAATAAATTATTATGATTTGCTTTGTATCTATAGTGTGTCGCATATACTCGTAAGATAAAGACAAGTCAATGTATTCGTAACTTTAAGGAGTATCGATTTGTAATTTTGAAAATTCTGTCAGTTGTAAATAATGATTTTGTGTGTAAAACTAATTTTTGATATTTTATTTCTCAATAGAAATAAAAGATTTATTAGTAAAAAATATTTGATTACTGTAACGAATTTCAGCGTAAAGTTCTAATTTTTAATAAAAAAAAAAATAATATTTGAGTAAATTCGGATGTTTTTGTATAGTTCGAGTTTTATTTTGCCATGGAAATAAAAGTAAGGCTAGTTTAGACGGTAATAATTTATTAATAATTAATGAATAACTATTTGAAATAAATCATGATTAAATATTTGGGGTTGACTTATCAACACTAAATATTTGGAACAGAGGATATGCATTTTCATGTCATCTACCACTGCTACCAACTGACAACAATAATAGCTGCAACAACTGCGTGGTAATGTAAAATAATGACGGTTATTTGCTGGCAGTTGTTAGCAGTGGTAGATGACATAAATACGCATGTCCTCACAAATCTGTTTCAAATGTTTAGTGAAAAATAAATGAATCCCAAATATTTATTCATGATTTATTTCAAAAAGTTATTCATAAATTATTACCGTCTAAAGTGGCCTTTAGTTTCGAGGTTTTTACTTTTGACTCAAAAGTAAATGTGTTTTCCGATTGTAAATTTATGTTTTTTTAATAAAAATAAATTTTTTTAATAAAAAATATAATAGTAAGTAACAGTACAACAATTTTCAAAGCTTTGTATAAAATTAGTTAATATTTAGTTTAAAATAAAACTACATTTGAACTGATAATTAATAATAATTTTACAATTACATTTATTTCAAAAAAACACTATGTTTCTAAACTATAAATAGTAAATAATTTCATACAAATCTTTTAAAATACTTATACTGTTATTACTATTATTTTTTTCTATTAAAATTTTTATTTCTATTAAAAATACATAAGTTTACAGTTCAAAAACACGTTTATTTTTGAGTTTTGAGTTAAACAACAAATTACATACACTCTCCATCTAAATAGAAAAACATGATTTATGTTTGTGTAATTTTCACATAGACGGTTTATGTAATATTACATAGTTTTTATTTTTTAGTATATGGAAATACCATAAAATATTTATTTAATGGAAATTAAAATAAAATGACTAAAACACGAAAATAAAAGATCGACAATTATTGAATGAAATTTGGTATAGTGAGTATTATATCTTAAAAAGATATATTTCATAATGTTTTATCATTATGCAAAAACCCAAAATGCTATCTCTAAACACAAATGCTAGCTCTAAAAATTGGAGAAAAAATGCAGAATATGATATTTTTTTTTATAATGCATACTTTTTATATTTTAGAAATAATATCAATATTTAATACATATATTTTCAAATATTTTCAGAATATTTTGTGTTTTTACATCAAATTTAGTCTCTTTTTAATTTTAAATAATACCACACATTAAAAAAAATTGAGCTTATGCAGAATATATTTGTTATAATTTTTACAGCAAGCGTTTTGGTTATGAATCGTCGAAATGTCGATTATTAATTAACATTAATACAAAACTATAACTTAAAACCGTTTTATTTTAGTTACCGATTTTTTAATGTGTATCCGTTTTCCGTTAACTGATAGCAAACAAGAAAATAAAAGATTCTGTACATTTTAAATCTGAATTGCACTTCTAATTCTAAATTAAACATAATTTTGTTTAAATAAAATATTATCCAAGTGAAAAATAAATATTTGAAAAACCTGAACTGGCCCCTAGTTTATGTATACTTTAGATTGACCATGAGTATAATACAAATATTTACTTTGGCATAAATATATAGAGAAAAAAAATTATAATATTTTATTAATTTTTTCTTATTTCCATAACTTTGAATTGCCATATAAAGTTATATGTTAATTAAAATATTCTTAATGATCTATTTTCGATCATCACAAGTAATAAATGTATTATATTATATAATTGAATGCCGGTCGAATTGATTTAATATGTCACCTTTTTGTATGTCAAGATTTCACTTAACATGTAGTTCAAGGTGGGACGGTATACGAATTCTGCAGTTGGCACTTTACATTTAGAATGACAATTTGAACATCTTGAGAAATTCGTTCATTTTATTTTATTTATATTTTAAGAACATACATCTATTGTTTTAAGGCTAATATTTATATAGAACATCCTTGTGAAAGGTGAATGAATTTTAAAATTAGTTAAAGTCTCTATGCTGGCCTTAAATATACAGGGTGTTTTACTCGCTCTTCGCACTTGATTTTTTTCTTAGAACATTAAAACTAATGGACGTATTTTAGTGAAATTTGACACAGCCATACGAGTACCTTGCTGTTTAAGAAGCATGGGTAATAATGTTTGTGGGAAATTGAGATTGTGATTTTTAATGTGTTGGTAAATACCTTCTGTAATGTGAAGAAGAGCTTTTGTAAGTATGTATTGAAGCTAATATGGTCATTACACATTTTTTTACCACTTTGACTACAAGAAAAAGTGGTATAGTGTTCGGTAAGGTGTCTGTAACATTTTCCAATATTAATATATATATATATATATATATATATATATATATATAAAAAGAAATTTTTCATATAGCCTTTAGATGACGGATCTGAACTTAGTTTATGGGGGTGTAGTATGTGTGTGCGTCGTCAGCTCTTTTGCTCATTCGGTCATTAGTCAAAATTTTGTGATCACAATTTCTCTTAGACGGTTTAACAGATTTTAATGAAATTTTAAGGGTAGATTTATTTAGTGCTCAATATGGTCATTTGGTTTTATTTTTTCAGTGACGTCAACTTTCCGAGAAAAAATATTAAAGTTTTTAAAAATTTATTATGGTTGCATTATTTATCCGATTTAAATCAAATTTTCACATAAGATTTTTTTAGTGCAGACATAAATTATATAATGTTGCCAACTTTTCGAGAAAAAAAATTATCAAAATTTTAAAATATTTAATTCTGGCTTTACTATTTATTCGAAATTAATAAAAAATTTACAAAAGATTCTATTAGTAGTCAAAGAAAAAAATCTGTAAAAATTCAGTAAAATATAGAAAAAAATTGGTTATATAATAGATAAGTAAGTAGCAAATTTTGAAAAAAAGTCTTATTTTGAAAAAAATCCAAAGAATACCCCTTGAAAATTTTTAAAAATTTAGCTTTTAATATTTTTCTACTAAACGATGCATTCTAGAATAATGGTTTTTTCACTTAATTATAGTAATCATTATTCCGCATTTTTGCATATCATGCTTATTTTCTTACACCTCATAGTTTTTGAGAAAAAAAAAATAAAAACAAAAAAATAAAAAAAAAATCTAGCGCCCAAACGGCACAAGCTAGCAAATTAAAACTAAAACCAAATTATATAACTTTTTATGCCCTATCGAAAAGTATTCTAAATATTTCTCCGAATTTGACTTCAGAAAGAAGTATTCTGCATATTATCGCGATATCCCAAGTTATTGTCCTATATCAACTTGGCGAACGAACACCCTGTCCTATATATGTGTTTATGCCAAAGTGGTCTATATATGGATTTGCCCACATGCTTCTAATCTTGTATATTCAACTATTAAGTTTTCAACTTTTTAATAATTTTTAAGCTTTTTTATTGAAATAAGTTGTTCAATTTATTCGAACAAAATATCAAAAATATTTTGTTTATATTAAAATATATTAAAATATATTTACGAGTCTGAACATGTTATGTATAAGCATTACATGTAAGAATAATTCTGCCTTTACACTTTATTTGAGAAGTATTATTTATTAAAATCATATGATGAAAAGTTATTGGCTCGCATTCTCACCTCACTTTTAAAAGTGATTTTTGCCAAAATTACTTTTGACTTAATTACTTGTTAAAGCAATTTTAATTCGTTTATTTAATTTTTATAATAGATATAAAAATATATATGAAAAATAAAAATACTATTCATATTTGATAAGAGATAAAAGTAAACATTTGTTTTAAAACAAAAAATAAAAACACTGGCCCGTATTCTCACCTCACTTTTTCGTGAAAAAGTGCTTTTATCATTAATTTTAAAATAACTTTTTTGCTTCTGTTTGTCATCAAATATAAATAATTTTTTTATATTTGATCATTTTTATTATATTTGGTATTATAAAATTTAAATAAACTATTTTAAAATGCTTAATAAATGATTTTAAGTGAACGTCAAAAGCACTTTTTTGAAAAAGCACTTTTTCATATGAGGTGAGAATACGGGCCAACTGTTTCTTAAAACAAAAGAGGTGGGAATACGGGCCAAAGAATTTATTTACAAAATTATGAAATATTTGCTGTAAGAAAAATGTGTATTATCAGTACAATAATAAAGTAAAATACGTTACAAGTTTTGAGTTGAAGCCTTTTAAAAAATTGAAATTCTCTACAATAACAAGATGAAAAAGCATGCAATATACAATGTTCTCGTTATTGAGGTTATTAACATAATATAAAAGTAGCTTTAAAAATTTAGATTTATCTAGCCTAGAACTAAACAAATATTTACATTACAATTTATTTGATTTACTACGCAAATTTAAAATACATTCCAGGCATATTGAACTATATAAGGCAAAACAGGTCAGTTGAAAATATAACATTTAGAAATAAAGAATTTGAAAAGGGTAAAATTAAACCTTTATTCATATACTCGTACAGTTATTTCTAAATCAAAACAATTGCCGGCAGATAAGTATAGTAAATCTTACGATTAATCTAGTGACTAACGTGTATGTCCAATGTAAATAAATTGTATTTGAAACATTCATTCATAAAATGTTTGACGTGTTAATTTGAACGTGCAGAAAGTAAAAAGTGTTTGACCCCGAAATTGTTATTTATTGTTTTTATACAGGGTGTAACGGAATAACTATTCCTAATTTTAACTGGAGTATCCTGGGCTCAGAATATGAAGATTTAATGCAAATCACTGAGATAAAATGTGGCTCCTTACTGAGCTACAGGGTGTTTTATATAAAAATTTAAAAACGATTTTTGCCCAGTACTTTAAAACTATTTGACGTATCCTTATCATACTTGGCAGGAAATGTAGGTACCGTACACCATACTAAATTATGTTAAATAAAAGTTTCTGGCTACTGCCAGTGGCGTACAACAGGGGCAAGTGAGAGGTTGATCCTTCCTAAATTCTACGCCACTGGCGGAATTGTCATTTTAGCACAAGTTTTCGATTCTCCAATACTTGCTGTGTAAAAAACATACTCTTCCTTTGTAACGATAAAGTCACTGTTTTTCGAGATATTTAAAGTTAAACATAAGCTGCACCCTTGGGATTTTTTCAAAATTTGCTAAAAAAATCTGAAAAAATTCAGTAAAATAGAGAAAAAAATTAGCTACATAATATCTAAGTAACTTTTTTTCTAACTCATTCTGGTTTGGCTGGAAAAATTATTGAAAATTAATATTTTTTGCATTTTATTTTTTTTATTTTCAATAATTTTTACAGCCAAACCAGAATGAGTTAGAAAAAAAGTTACTTAGATATTATGTAGCTAATTTTTTTCTCTATTTTACTGAATTTTTTCAGATTTTTTTAGCAAATTTTGAAAAAATCCCAAGGGTGCAGCTTATGTTTAACTTTAAATATCTCGAAAAACAGTGACTTTATCGTTACAAAGGAAGAGTATGTTTTTTACACAGCAAGTATTGGAGAATCGAAAACTTGTGCTAAAATGACAATTCCGTCAGTGGCGTAGAATTTAGGAAGGATCAACCTCTCACTTGCCCCTGTTGTACGCCACTGGCAGTAGCCAGAAACTTTTATTTAACATAATTTAGTATGGTGTACGGTACCTACATTTCCTGCCAAGTATGATAAGGATACGTCAAATAGTTTTAAAGTACTGGGCAAAAATAGTTTTTAAATTTTTATATAAAACACCCTGTATCTCAGTAAGGAGCCACATTTTATCTCAGTGATTTGCATTAAATCTTCATATTCTGAGCCCAGGATACTCCAGTTAAAATTAGGAATAGTTATTCTGTTACACCCTGTATATGATGCGTGGGACAGGACAGTACTCATATATGATCTTAAGTAAGATCATGTCATGTGTGATTTGATTTATTATGATTTGTAACAATGCTATTAGAAGGTTAATCGAAAAGTATTATCTTCCGATTCAAATTTTAGGTAACAGTAAATTAATTGAAATAAAACTTGGTTACTACAGCGGTTCTTAAATTTTTCTTTATCATAAATTTTTTTTAAATATTTTTTATTGTTACAGACAGGGGTGTAGACTCAAAGTCGGAGTCCTGAGGTTAAAGAATCTTTTTTTGTTGCGACTCCGACTTCGACTTTTTTGTTAAAGCAAAAAATTAACAAATATAAAATCACTTGAAAAAAAACGAAATTTTTCCCTTTTTTAATACTAAAAATAACTCCACGATGTTACCACTAACAATTTGCATTATCTATAATGATCGATAAACCAAAATATGAGAACATTACCTTGCTGGAAAAGATCTGTTGTTAATATTGATAGGTCTTGCAGATTAATAAGAGAAGCAATAGAAATTTATAAAAAAAAAGATAACATCAATCAATGTGAAGGTACTGATTTAAATAAAATGTTGCTTCCTTTAATTAAAAATTTACAATTTTTATGTTCTAGTTACTTATTTTGTTACCTAGTAACTTGTAACTATGTTCTGTTTATTTAGTGTAAATATTATTTATATAATTTTTCTTGATAAAGATGTACATTGGGCTCGTCGAAATATCAATTATTAATAAATATTAATACAAAACTATAACCAAAACCCGTTTTATTTTAAAGAAATTATTTGAATAACATTTTAAGTTCATGTACAAAAATTTTGTTTCCGTAGCCGACATAAATAAATTTAAATAATAAAATTTGGATGAATACATATATAATTTCTATTTAAGAGAAAAGCCCAGTTCTGTGGTTCAAAAAAAATAATCGATTTTTCGTTTTTTGTATAAAATTAATGTTATAAGTGTGTAGAATGTGTGGCTGAAACGTTTTCCCGAATTCGAAAAAATTACGAAGTTATAGTCAAAAACGTAAACGCGTGTACGGCCGTCAAATATGGCTCCGGTGATAATCCAAAAAAATTTCAATCTTTTTGAACAATGGGTGGTTTCTGGAAAATATGACTGCCTGTCGATTTTCGATCTAAATTTTCGATATGTATATTTTTTAAAAAATTATCAATATTTTTATAGGGAAATTTTTGATGAAAAAAAATCGATCGAGACTCGATAGCCACACTCTTAATCTTCAAGGAAGTTTAATGGAAATATATATTTTTTTTATTTTACGGGCGACAATCCCTAGACCCTAGAGCAATCAGATCACTTTTTTTGGATCTTCGGGCGACGCCATTTTGCGGGCATGCAGTAACAAAATGTTATTATATTATTATTCAAATGACGTATAATAAAATGGTTTTTATACCATTCCAAAATATTAATTCCCCTTTGAGCTGTGAGCGTTTGAATATAACAGGTTTTTGGAGCTGGAGAACTGGACTATCCCCTTAAATAAATAATTTCTACTTATCTGACATAAATTTCATATTGACAATAACGAATTTAACTGTGAAATAAATTTTAAAATTACTAAAATTTTTAAAAGTTTATTGTGGCCACATCATTAATCCGATTTTGATTAAAATTTCTACTAATGTCCACATAAATTATAATTTTATTAAAATAAAGTATTGCCAACTTTTCGAGAAAATAATTAATAAAATTTTTAAAAATTCATTATTTATCTGATTTAATTTTTGTTTTATAGAAGATACACCTAACGCCCACATAAATTATATAATATTAGTAAAATACATTATTGATAATTTTTGGTAAAAAAATAAAAAAAAAAAATTTATGTAACAATGTCAAAGTGGTCTATATATGGGTTTACCCATATACTTCTAATCTTGTTAAATAATTATTTAATCTAATTTTTAAATCTATAAAAAAATGTATATCTGTTTTAGACAGAATATAAATTGAATAATGCTGATATATATATATATATATATATATATATATATATATATATATATATATATATATCTATCTGTAATTTTCTAGATATGGAAATATTAAATATAACGATATTTTTTCAATAAGTATTTGCAGTTAAATACGAGTATTGCAATAAGAAAGCAAACTGAAAGAACGTAAAATTAGAATGAAAAACATAATTTGTAAACACAAGATAATTAAAGTATTAGTCAACAAAATTCTTGAAACGTAATTAATCAAACGTTTTGACTAATTGTAGTAATATGTGTTTAGTTTATTTAAGATTGTAGTTTATTATACCATATTACGTGACTTTTTACACATAAGTTTAATTATACTATAATTGGTGTATCTGGATATGTTTCTCTAAGTTATGTCATGTTCATATTTATTTTCGTAACTATAAATAAGTATGAATTTATTTAATGTTTTGAAAAATAAATTTTTAAAATAAATCATTTTCCAAAAATATGCATAACAATTAGTTTAGTAGAAAAGATTATTGTATATAAATATTTTTCGATAAAATAAATAAAATGTCTAGGAAATTCAAGTACAGATTTAGTCAATAAATGTATATATTTTATAAGAACTAGTATAGTGTCTGTAACATTTTCAAAAATAAAAAAAAAATTATATATAGAAATCCTTCATATAGTCTCTAGATGAGGAATCTGAACTTAGCTTATAAGGGTGTATGGATGTGCGTCGTTCGCTCGCTCGGTCGTCCAAATTTTGTGATCGCAACTAGACATAAATTTAGACTGTTAATCCGATTTGCACCAAATTTTCATAGTAAGTTAAGTTATTGTCCAAGATGAGTATGCGGATTTATTTTACCAGCTTTCCGAGAAAAAAATTACTAGAATATTAAAAATTTATTATGGCTACATTAGTTATCCGTGATTAATAAAATTTCAACAAAAGTTCTTCTAGTGATCACAAAAATTATATAATTTTACTACCATACAAAGTGGCCAATTTGCCGAGAAAATAATTACTAATTTTTAAAAAAATTCATTACAACTACATTATCTTTCCGATTTTAATCAAATTTTTGCAAAAGATTGTCCACAAAAGAGTCCATATAAATTAGATACTTTTAGTAAAATACATTGTTGCCAACTTTCCAAAAAAAATTACTGAAATTTTTAAAAATTTATTATGGCTACGTTATTTAACCGATTTTAATCAAATTTTTGCAAAATCTTCTCCTAATGCCCACATATATTAATATAATTGTAGTAAAATACAGTTTGCCAACTTTTTGAATTTAATCAAATTTTTTCTTAATGCCCAAATAAATTAGGTACATAACTTTAATAAAATACAATATTACCAGTTTTCCGAGAAAAAACTACAAAATTGTTTAAAAAACAATTATGGCTACATTATTTATCAAAAATTAGTCAAATATTTATAAAATATTTTTTTAATACAGACAAAAATTATGTAATTTTATTGTTATACAGCGTTGCTTACTGATGATGTCAAAGTGATCTATGTATGGATTTATCCATATGCTTCTAATCTTGTTGTTTATCGGTATATTAAACATAATTTTTGTTTAATTGGAAAATAGTCGACTGGTAAAATTTAATAAATAATAAGAAATAGACGGAATTTAGTCAGTTAAATATTTTTATTATCTTTTATGCTAACATATCGGCAATCACTATTGCCTCCTTCAGGGCTCTACAATAGATTAAATATGTATATGTATTATTAAAATGATAATTTGACATGCATTTAATGTAACAACGTTAATTTTATTTTTTTAATTTTCTGACTAAGTTATGTATACAGGGTAATTTATTAAGTCGGGGAAAAACTACACCGGATGATTCCTATGAGTAATCTAAATAAAAAACTATAAATAAACATATGTCCGAAAATGTTTTCTAACGGAACTGTAGCCGTTAGTATAGTGTATTACATGTAACATCAATCAATTTTATTATATCAGAAAAAAAAAACAAGCCATAAACTTCTGAATAATTATAAAATTACTCATTGATTTTCTAACATTTTATTTAAACACTAGTAAACCAATTTACTGGTTATGACTTACTGGGTCCCGACAAAAATTGTCTTCGATTTTTAATTATTGTAAATTGTTTATTAAATATTTATTTATGTGTGTACAAAAATTTATAAACTAGTAAATTGGTTTACTAGTGTTTAAACAAAATGTTAGAAAATCAATCAGTAATTTTACAATTATTCAGACGTTTATGACTGTTTTTCCTGATATAATAAATAAGGCTAACGCGATTGATTAACTTCTAACGGCTACAGTTCCGTTAGAAAGCATTTTCGAACATATGTTTATTTAATGTTTTTTTTATTTAGATTACTCATAGGAATCATCCGGTGTAGTTTTTCCCCGACGTCATAAATCACCCTGTATATTGCGTTACATAATATTAAATACTAATTATGTTCCAAGCATGTAATATCAGCTAATTATATTCTGTTGTAAGTGTGTTTTTGTTCCGTTGTTCTGTACATTATTATCATCTATGTATATATATATATATATATATATATATATATATATATATATATATATATATATATATATATATATATTTGTATCTATTTTAAAGCTCTGAAAAAAACAATAATAATTGCCGAAACGTTAGCATAGAAGGTAATACAAATATTTAACTGACTGAATTCCATCTAGGTGTTATTATTTAATAATTTTTGTTAGTCTAGTATTTCTATTTATTAATTTAAAGTGAAACACAATGATTATATTTAAAGTAAGAAATATATATTTTTGGCTGAAGCGTATTATCAGGAGTAAACATTTTAAACTCTTTTGCGATCTAACTTGATGTAAACATTATCCTAACCTACAATAAAATAAAAAAAAAAAAAACATCAACACATCTATTCTTGAGATAGGTCGCAATTTCGAAAACAAGTTTATATAAGTTTACATTTGAATAATAAGTTAATTAAATAAAGTGTATAATACAGTGGCGTACCTAGAACTTTTGCCGCCCGGGGCGGTCTCCTGTTTGCCGCCCTTTGTAAGTCAATCAAATGGTGGTTTTTATAAATTAATAAACATAAATAAATAATTGTAATTGAGACAAACTATAGGTGGAGAACTTTTTTACCATTGGATGCCATATTTAAATTAGGTAGTAATAAAAGAAGCCGCATAAGTTGATATATTTATAAATGCAACTTTTATAAAAATACAAGATACTTTTTTAAAGGCCACAAGAAACTTACGGAGGCCGCAGGTTTACCACCTATGAGACAAAACATATAACTAATTAACAAAAAAAAATTCCATTAAAAATTTTTATTTTATATTTATAAATAAATAATTTCATTTCTTTTCGATAAACAAACAGATTGTACATATATGTGTATGTAAACTTATTTATATATTTACTCTTCTAACTTTCATAGTAGAAAAATCGTGAATAATATTCTAAAAATTAATATTATTTGCAATTTCTTGTTCTATGGACAATATTGCAAGATTTTGAAGTCTTAAATCACTCATTGTGGAACGAAGATAATTTTTTATCAACTTCAATTTTGAGAAGCTCCTTCCGCAACTAGCTAATTGTTCGCACTGATACTAATTGTTAAAAAAATTCTTAGCAAAATTAGAATGTTGGGTACAGAATTTTCCAATCTATAGTTTTGAATAAATTTTAGTAGATCAAGAGGACCTCTTCCCCCGTTTTTCCAATGTTTTGCCTCTTCTTGTAGTGCAGGTACAGCCATAAAAACCTGGATCCTTTTTCTTTCAATATGGAACTGTTCTTTATCAATGTCAGTAAAATCATTTATTTGACATTCATATTCTTCATTTAGTAGGTTACATGGTATTATACACGAATATTTTCTTACAAGGACATGCAACTGATCAAAGCGTTCTTTTATAAAATATTTTCTACAGTACATTGATTTGACGATGAGGAAAAATATTTGAAATCATATAATAATTCATAATTCGTGGAAATCGAATAGTAAACTTATGAAGTGAATAAGTTATTTTTTATAACTATAACTAAATGCAAAAAATGCCTCCCCAAAATATGTGCCGCCCGGTGCGGACCGCACCCACCGCCCCCCCCCTCCCTAGGTACGCCACTGGTATAATATAACTCATGTTTATATTTATACTAATACTAGTGAAATATTAAAATCTAGTTATGAATGTTTTGCGGATTGGTTAGTATGAAAGATATATAGAAATACCATTTGAATCAGGTGATTTGTTGAAAAATTGCAATAAAAACTATGTTATGTATTTTGCACAACAGATTTTGCATGCTTCTATATATGTTTCGGTGAAATAAAAATAGATAAAATATTTTTGCACTGTTTGATTTTAAGGTCACAGGTAATGAAGTTGGAGCCAAAGTAAATTTAGCACAGACATTGATATTTACATTCAAAATTTAGTCATATCATCTGACATTTACTATTTGATTAGATGACTAAGTCCTGTTTTTCATAATAAACATTTTAACTAAAAGTCGACAGAATTATTATTGTTGCAAATAAAAATAATATTTTTCTGTTAACTATTCAAACTTTTGATAATATAATATATAATTTTTCAGAACTTATTATATTAAAATAAAAACTCTTTAGGATTAGGTTTTGTATAAATTTTAATTAAAAATCGACTTTTCGATATACTCTATGTATATTATCATCAGGAAATCATACAAATGACATAGATAATAAATAAACAGAACATAGAAACAACTTACTAGGTAACAAAATAAGTAACTAGATTATAAAATTTATAAATTATTTTTTAAAGGACGCCAAATTTTATTTAAATCAGTGCATTCAAAGTGATTGATGTTATCTTTTTACCACTTTGACTGTTCGGTGTCTGTAACATTTTCAAAATAAAAAAAAATTGTATAAATTTTTTTATATAGCCTCTAGATGACGAATCCAAACTTAGTTTATGTGGGTGTATGGATGTGCGTCGTCAGCTCGCTCGGTCGCTCGGTCGTCAGTCAAAATTTTGTGATCGCAACTCCTCCTAGACGGTTTAACCGATTTTAATGAAATTTTTAGGATAAATTTGTGTAGTACCCAAGATGGTCATGTGGTTTTATTTTTTTCCAGTGACGCCAACTTTCTGAGAAAAAAATTACTAAAATTTTTAAAAATTTATTGTGGGTACATTATTTATCCGATTTTGATCAAATTTTCAGAAAAGATTTTCCTAATGCTCCCATTAATTATATAATTTTATTAATATCCAGTGTTGCCAACTTTCCGAAAAAAAAATTATTAAATTTTTAAAAAATTAATTATGACCACTATTTAACCGATTTTAATCAAATTTTCATAAAAAAATTTCATAAAATATCAATTTTTTGTTTCTTCAAATATTTTTTTGTATTAATTTATAACTGTTGTTGGAATATAATAAACAAAATTAAAATTAAATAAGTAAATAAATAACGGCATTTCATAATATAATGCTTTATTTTGATTAATATTTAACAGGTTTCAGCATGCACAAATGCTAATAGTTTTAGTGTAAGTATATTTTTTTCAGAGTCGTAGAAATACTGTTCAAACAGACATTTAGAATTAGTTAATTTTATATCAGAATATTTGATGATAATCTGCTAATATTGAAAATATTTGTTTGTTTTTGTAAAAAATATTTTTATTTGCTGGTAAGCTTACAAGTTTTTAAGTAAAATTTAATTTATTGTATTAAATAAATTTATGGAATAAAAAAATTTGTATAACAACTACTGTAGTCATGGTAACTAAACATAAAACTGTTAAATATGCCACCTATTTACAAAATTACTAGAGAATCCCGTGAAAATAATAATTAAACATAAACATAATAAAAATAAATAAATAAACAAATAATAATAATAATAATATAATAATAATAAAATATCAATTGCACTATTATATATTATTCAAAAGCAACACTTCTATCAGTAGTGTACATAACTTCAAACAAATGTCATTTGACATTTGCATTATAAACATAATTATCAAATTTTTGAAAACCAAGATAAAATTGCAGAAAAATGAAACTTGCCTATTCTCAAATAGAGAATGAACCAATTAAAATGACACCACTCCCATCAAAATCGGTTCAGGGGTTCAGGAGAAGATGCTGGAAAAACATGCATACAAACATTTGACAATTAGGGAGATTAATATATTATAAATATAAATGAAAAATTATAAAAAGAAGTTTAGCTATATTGAAAAATGTTAAAAAATAAAAGTTGTTAGTTATAATTTATTTAGCAACTTTTGTAAAATAATTTTTTTCAAAATTGTTGTGAAATATTTGTGAAACACATAAAAGTGATATCAGTAAATTACCAGTTCCGGTTGGCAGGTCTTCACCAAAAGTTGATGAAATTGAAATATTCACATCCGAAATGTAATTATGAAGTTTTCAAACAATCCGTTCATCGGAATTTGCTCTACACGTGTCTACAGATCGACAGACGAACATGACACTAAGAACAGTTGATCCGTGTTACTATACGCCTAATTTGTGCTTATCTGTAAAAATGTCGATATGTCAAATTTGGTATGATTACAATACCTCTCTCGTCATATGTGATATGCACATAGATTTCCTATTACTTTCTCATTTATTTCTCCTCTTTCTTTGGTCATACACTTCTTCACACATTTTTAATAATGAAATTAAAACTCAAGCGAAAACAAACAATGCAATTGTCAATTAATTTAACTTAACTTACAAACATACATACATACATACATACATACACAATCACGCCATGTACCCAAAAGGGTGTTGCACAAACTCTTTTCATCATTCCATAATCAGTCTTCTCCAAACATTCCTAACCAAACAAGCAACTTTCGCTTCATCCACATTCATAATTCCTTTCATACATGCTCTATTATTCCTACTACTTGGAAACTTTCGCTCACGCAAAACACTCTCAATCATACCACTCGAACTTGACATAATAATTTTCATTAGGGTCGCCGAAGATGTCAGATTAAATACATTTGATGTTGTAGTTATGTTTGGTGCTGCCACCACTGGTGTATATGTGTATATAGTAACTGTTGTATAATAATGTCATTATTGTACTGGTAGCATAATAACCTGTTTCTATATAAGCGATATGGTAACGTGATATTAATATTGTGATACGCTTAATGACAAATAACATATTTTAATTGAAGATTAAAATTTTTGTATAATATTGTATATAATACGTCATTTTATCTGTAAAATAAATATATTGACAAGTTTTTGTAAAATTTATTAAAATATCGAATATTTTTAGTGGAAAATTTTGATACTGATAATGACCGAATGACTATCGAATCATGTTAATTATGAAGAAAATTAAAAGTTAAATAGCATATTTCAATGTTCATATAAACAAGAATCGATTTGAAATGGTTTTATTTTATTTTAGTTTGATAAATAGAGGTCATGCGTGAAGTTCTAATTGTGACGTCACAAATTTATTTTTATATATTCATATGTAATTATCTAGTATGCTACATTTATTGCATATTTGCTTTTTTTAAATAACGATACAATGTGCAGAATCATTTTTAATTGTTTTATGTTATTAATGTTTTATTTTTGTAAAATTTAATTTTTTAAAAAAAAAGCACAAAAAAAACTTTCTATTCCGAATAACATATACGATTTTTTCTTCAAACGATCTAAACGAAACAAAACTAAAAATAAATAAAATACATGCCAAGTAACTTTAATCTTACTAACAGTTGTGGAATAGTATGAATATGCATATGCTATTTATATTTGTTACGTGATTTGTGGGAATTAATTTTTCTTTGGTCAAATATACAATTTTTGATACAAGATAGAAAAAAATAAATTAAAATTCAAAAAATATTAATTTTCAATAATTTTTCCTGCCAAACCAAAATCAGTTAAAGAAAAAAGATACTTAGCTATTATGCATCTCCTTTTTTTCTCTATTTACTGAATTTTTTCAGATTTTTTTGAGCAAATTTTGAAAAAAAATTTATTTTGAAAAAATTCCAAGGGTACTTACCACCCCTTTGAGAGAATTTCAAAAATTTAGTTTTTAATTTTTTTCTATTAAACTATGCAGCCTAGAATAATGGTTTCTACACTCAATTATATAGTACCCATTATTCCGCATTTTTCCATATCAAGCTTATTTTCCTACACCTCATAGTTTTTGAGAAAAAAAAATAAAAACAAAAAATCAAAAAAAAATTGCGCCCAAACGGCACATGCTAGCAAATTAAAACTAAAACCAAATTATAGAACTTTCTATGCCCTATTTTTCCGAATTTAACTCGAGAAAAAAGTATATCGCAAATTATCGAAATTGCATGTTAAACGCCCATACGAACTCAACGAACGAACATATGTACATATTATAAATAAAATTTTTTTTTTATAAAGAAACTATCTAACTTTGTTTGTTTTCTGTTTGTTGTCTAAAAAACCATTGGCGTAGATCCCCGCTATAAAAGAGCGTTATAGCGAATCAGCGTAAAATGGGGCAACGTAAATTGGGGTATTAGTGTATATAGTTACTAACCGCTGTATAATAATATCATTATTGCACTAGTAACATAATGACCTCTTTTTAAATAAGCAATATATTAACATAATATTATGATACGCTTGAAGAAAAACGTTAATATTTTGTATGTAAACTTTTAGATAAATTTATAATATGTGCATATCTAAGTTGATTTTAGAATTTTTTTATTAAAATATATTTATAATATTCTTAATTAAAACAGGTATTTGTACCATAAATTGTAAAACACTAATACACATTAATTTTATTAGAAAAATGATACCTACATTTTACAAAATTAATTAAAAGTTATAGTAATCGTTGTGGAATCACTAGAAAGTTATACTAGTAGAGTAATAACGTATTCGCAATATATAAATAACTATAACATGCTAAATAAATTTGAACGCTATTGCATAATTATATATGATATAAAAGTTTGTCCATGGCTTCAATATGTATTGGATATATTTAAAACCAATATTAGTAATATATCTAAATATAACATAATACAGGAAAATTTATTATCTAACCTTATCTATAAATTATTTAACTTTATTTTTGGTTTTTTGCAAGGGCATCAAGTATTATTATCATAGTTTATATTATTTGTTTTATCCAGTTTTTTAAAAGCATATTCATTCTTTAGAAATATTTTGATAATTTATAGAATTGGCGTTTGTCCAACTTATATATAGCAATATGACAGCTGTCATTTAATATATAATGAAACTTTTTTTGGTTGTTGATGGCTGAGTATATGACAATATTAATATTGTCATTTTTTGCTTGTTAACTGTTTTTAGGTTATATTTACAGAATTTAGAAAGAGCAAAGTTATACGAATAAAAATTGGTTGTTAAATTGTTATTTCAAAACAGTGAAAGTGTTCCAAAAAAAATGAAATATCTTGTTCAGATTGGTAAAATTTTAAACTGAGTACAATCTTTTGTAAATCAGGGTTAGGTTTATTTTAATCATTTGATTTTTTAAAATATTAATGAATAATTTAAGGGGGGACACCACTCCGAGCACTCTGAAAATAGGTAAAGTTTGGGAATTTTTTTCGGGTAGACAGAATAAATCACATGTTTCGTGGTTTTTATATGTTTTAGGTGGTCTACAATTTAGAAAAGTTTTAACCAAATTGATTGCAGTGGTGAGCTATAATTCGTTCATTTATGGATTCGTGTTTAAAAATCATTGGTCCATTGTCCAGACTTCCGAGCAGCACTCAAACATAAAAAACATTTTTGGTTAGTCTGTCCAAAAGTAAACTAAAAAATCTAGAATGTAGAGTAGAATTATTTCTAAATTCATAAAATTACTAAAATGGCAGCATTTTGGAAAAAAGGTTTTTTTTTCATATAAAAAATCAACTATGAAAGCACATAAAAAATCTAAAAAAGTATATATCGAAAATATCTTACTCTACACCCTAGGGAATTTAATTCTCTTTTTTCTAGAGAGAAAATCAAGTCAATTGGACTAATAGTTTCCAAGATATATAAAAACATAGTTTCGAGAAAAATGCGTTTAAAGTTTGAGATACCTCGAGATGCCCTGACACGCCTTTGTATAAATCGCTGTAACATCCACAACAGGTTCTAATTTCGGAACACCAATTTAGTCAAATATTCTACACATTATTAGCTTTCAAAAAATTAAAAAAATTGACTTTTTGAAAATTTTGGGCTGGTGTTTCCCCTTAAATCAATTTTGATTAATTACATTTTTAACTAAATTCTATTTCTAATAATCGCTAAATTAAAATATTTAGATTTATCTAACAATATATATATATATATATTGTGACAATTTAGATGAATTTAAAATTTATGTTGTTGATTAAATTTTATCAAAGTGTTCAAATTTTGAAGTATGTTTCATTCATCTGATTTTTATCCTACCTGTCACCCATAAAGGGCACGGCGTCAGTTGTTTGGAGGAGAGCGGGGTCGTAGGTGGGGTTGGTAGGAACTTTATTTTGTGATGTTGGTAAATTAGGTGGGCGCCAGTCAAAGCGGAATGTTGACGCAAAATTGAGAAGCTTTGACAAATCTCAAAGAGGAACTTATCGGGATAGGTACTGTTTTCGTCTTTTCGAGAATTTGTTTCGGAAATGAAATATCTTAATTAAATAAAAAAATATACCTGATGATGAGTGAAACGTAATAATCTTATATTGATGATTTTATTCGCTACAGAGTTATGTGTTCTTTTTCAATACAAAGAAATGTATGTCATTCGTAATAGTGTATCTAGACAGATTGTTTGACGTCTGCTGGTTAGCGGGTGGTCTAGCTAAAGTAGATCTTCTTCTGAGCTTTCGTAGACGCTGAGGGGACGACAGTACGCATTACGCAGTAGCGGTTTGGTAGTTGATGAAGACTGCCAGAAAATGGTCGCTCTCGAGATCTGATTATGCCCAGTTGGCGTTCGTACGTTCAGCATAAATCGTTCAGTCACTGCTTCGTGCTCGATTTGTATAATGGTATATCTCATTCAGCAGCTGATCCAAAATTCGGCTTCCAAGATAGACTGATGCTGCTAATACGACTGAATCCCACTCAGACGTCTTTGAAAGGCACAGACTGGTCCCTAAACATAAGAGGGCAGAGCAGAATAATCCGTACTAACAAATGTAATATAATCAAACAAATCGAACTTGAAACAAAAGTTGATACACTTGAAATAACAGAGGTATTAAGTACAAACATACAATCATCAATATAACAGAATGGTACAAAAATTAGAGATCGTTACACGACTCAAATAAAGGACTTAAGTGAACTTAACGTATTCTATCAGGAATGTGATAGCGCAATGCAATGAAAATTCAACAGTATGCAACTAAATATACTACCCACGATTCCAAACAAAATAAGTTAACTTTACCTAGTTACATGTCCTGATTCATCATAAATTAACAATTCGGTATAAAATTATAAATACAAAGTAACATATTGGCTTTACAAAAAAATAATTGGCTTTGCTTTGCTGATGGCATGTGCGGCGAAAGTCTTTCGTTGCTATGGTCTAGACTACAAGTCGAAACTACGCGAGCAATGTCTCCGAAAGAAAGCTGTGGTACGTTCCAAACTCAAAACTAATAAAACAGGCTCCGTGCCTCAAACATAATAGAACGTTTTCCACAATATCACAAAAAATTTATCTTTACGAAGACGGCCGACTATCAAAATGGACTTTAATCCTAGCCGAATTACGCGCGCAGAATAATGACGCTATGCTTCAATCAACTCACGCACACAGGTTCACCAAATCATCAACAGCAGCCCACTGACATCACAATTTCAACATGCAAGCTACAATGATAGGATTGCACTTGGAATAATTGACAACATAACACATAAACTATAATACAGGATCGGGACAGTCGCGAAATTGTTTTCAAAACAATTGACTATAAATCAAAATCTTAGAAAATTCTCATAAAAAAACGAATTTAAAATCTTAATCGATTATAAATCAAAGCATTAGAAAATTTCTTCTTTGAAAATAATTTGAAATACAAATTATTTCCTCATCAAATATCTATCAAAAGAATTCAAAATAATTGTTCATTAATCCATCGACTAATGACACAATAAACTAGACAGATTTGAACGACATGACTGAATAAATCGTAAGTCATTGATCAAGGTCACGTGAATTTAAAAATGAATCAAAAGGAAAACAATTTGATCTAGATTTAGATTCTAATTTTCACAATTATCGCTTACTTACTTGTATTCAGCTATGCCAAATTCCAATCGTCATCAACCATGTGGACGACTTTACAACGCAATTACTAGCGTTCAACTAAAATATGCTCTCCAACCGATAAAATAAAATATTCCCACCGGAATCATAAATTTTCTAACGTTATAATTACTAAAACTTGAATATTCTAAATATTCACACAATAAATTTTCACGTTTGCATTGAAAACAATTTCACTGCCAATACAAGAACAAAGACGTCGGTTCAAGAGAGTACGCTCTCAACAAGAGAGTGTCTGTCGACGAAGGTTGAGCGGAAGAGAAGGAAGAGCTGGAAGAGAAGGCCGCTACCTAGCCAGGCGCACATATTTATGGAATCTCCCCACTCACAGGCGTGACGCGGAAATGACGAATTCTAACAAATTTTATTTCGCTTATTTCGATGCTACTAATAATATTGTTCGTTGATATAATAATTAAATATTCTAAAACAATTACTGAATTTAGAAAACACAATTTAATCTGCTGACGTAAAATATTCAGCAATATGTCAGTAACGCCATCTCTTGTGGTTCACAGGAATCTCAATGACAGTTGTCAAAATATTTATAAGTTCTAAATTAATGATATTGAAATCATAAATCTGTTCAATTCAACTATTAAAGACACCGAAATAATATAAAAATAATAAGGATATAATAATTGCGATATTTATCAGTTCCTTATTGAGGTTAGGCCGATGTAATCGTTCGTAAGCGGAGTTATTTTAATTTTCAAACCAGTGACAATGTCAAATTGTCACACAGCCCCCCTTGCAAAAGAATTTTTTATCTCATAAAAAATTATACTCATACTTTTACATGAACCGTAACATTCAATAAAATTTACTAATAAAAATGAATAACAATAAAAATTTTTTTAGATTACTAACTAACTGCTTTATAACAAATTTACTCCGAATTTACAGAATCGTCAGATGTTATGCTTTCGTTTTCATCCTCAGAACTTTCAGGAGCTGGTTTTAGGTCTTTAACGTGCCAAATACCCTGATCTTCATTCAGGAGGTTAGCAAGGCGATAAGTAATTGGGGATAATTTGTTCACGACGCGACATTCTATAAAGCGTGGCGCTAATTTCGACGCAAAATGCCGAATACCCGACGACAGAACATAGTTTCGTTTCCATACAGTATCTCCAACAGAAAATTCTAAGTGGCGACGATTTGCATTGTAATATTTCGCGTTCCGATTGTACGCGGCATGAATACGGTCTTGCACTGTATTGAATACGGTTGCCAAGGATTCCAATCTATTGGCATACGCAATACGACTATCAGTACACACATTCTTGGGAGCGTTACCATAAAATTTTCCGGATGTGGGTACATGTCGACCGAAAGTTAGAAACGACGGCGAGAAGCCAGTGACTTGATGCACTGATGTACGGATCGCTTGAGCGACAGACGTGAGATTTTTGTCCCACTCGCGATGGTTATCATCCAAATATGACCGAATAGCTTGTTTCACGACGCGGTTCGAGCGTTCTACAAAATTTACCTGCGGATGAAATTTCGCATTGTACCATAACTTGGGGATTTCATACTTTTTGATCAAATTTTCGAAATTTTTACTCGTAAATTGTGTGCCATTATCACACATAACAATCTGTGGAATTCCAAATAATAAAAATACTTCCGATTCGAGAATCTCACAAATTTTCGGAGCATTAGCTTGACGTAACGGAAACAATAACAGAAATTTTGAAAACCAGTCCGATACGGCGAGAATATATTGATATCGATTCGGATGTGAGGTGGCAGGTAAGGGACCCATCAAATCGATGGATATTGCTTGCCATGGCGATGAAATATTTTTTTCTTTGCCCATACGTCCGATAGGCGGACGTTGTTCAACTTTCTGAGCTAAACACGTTTTACACCGTTGTACAAAATGAGCGACAGATGAGTGTAAATGCGGCCAATAATATCGTTCAGCGATACGCGCAGCTGTTTTAAAAATACCGAGATGTGCGGCGGTTGGCACATTATGACATTGCTCAATAATCGCTTTACGCTCGCAACGGGGAACTACAATTTTCCACGGTGACAGATTAGCCGGTAATTCATAGGAATGATTTCGTAATTTGAAAATTATATTATTTTCAACACGCCAATCAGGAAAAGAAATAGGTTGTTCGATAATACGTTGCCGTAACGAGATATACCATTTGTCCGTGGTATCAGCATAACTTTCAATAACAGCGACTTCTAAGGGCGCACGAGATAACGCGTCTGGTAGTTCATTTGTCTTACCAGGACGATGAATAAGCTCGAAATCAAATTGTTGTAACTTTACTGCCCAACGAGCAAGTTTACCTGTTGGTTCTGACATTCGCATTAACCATAATAACGAATAATGGTCCGTAATGACTGTAAAATGTAAACCTTCCACGTAAGGTCGGAATTTATCGATAGCAAAAACTACAGCGAGACATTCGCGTTCCGTAACAGAATAATTACGTTCCGCTTTATTAAGCGTGCGACTAATATAAGAAATGGCATGTTCAGAGCCGTCTGCGTCTTCCTGCGTTAATACAGCGCCTAGACCAAAATTAGATGCATCGGTATACATCCGAAATTTGCGGATAGGAACAGAATAATCCGGACTAACGAGTACTGGTGACGATACGAGTGCTTCTTTAAGCTTACAGAACGCGGTTTCGGCCGAGCTGTTCCATACAACATCCATTTTCTTTTTCTTACCCTTCGTAAGATCAGAAATAGGAGCAGAAAGGGATGCGAAACTCGGAACGAAACGTCTGTACCACGAGGCTAAGCCGAGAAATCGCTTGATTTCGGTTACATTCGTCGGACGCGGAAACTGTTCAATCGCGGATACTTTTTCCGGATTAGTACGTAAGCCAAATTTATCAACTACAAAACCTAAGTAGTTCAGCGAGGGTCTACAAAATTTACATTTTTCAAAATTTACAGTGAAACCAGCTTTTTGAAAGCGATGTGAAACTTCTTTTAACGTAATTAAATGTTCTTCGAACGAATTTGTCGCAATAATACAATCGTCCAAATAAACGAAAACTTTCGGTTCAAGCTCGGGGCCAATGATTCTGTCCATCAGACGTTGTAATGTCTGACCAGCGTTACATAAACCGAACGGCATGCGTTGAAATTCAAATAAACCACGACCGGGTACTGAAAAAGCAGTCTTTTCACAAGAAGAAGCGGAAAGTGGAATTTGCCAGAAAGCACTTTTTAAATCGAGCGAAGTTAAATATTTCGCACCGCGAAGTTGATTAAGAATGTAGTCTACACGCGGTAGAGGATAAGCATCTTTTTTCGTAACAGAATTTACCTTTCGACCATCAAAACAAAAACGATAACTTCCGTCAGATTTCTTAACCATCAGAACGGGTGAACTCCACGCGGATGATGAGGGACGGATTACACCGAGTTCTAACATTTCATCTAACTCTTTATTCAAATGTCCACGCACGATTTCAGACAGGGGATATTGTCGTTGCTTAATCGGAAGCGCATCAGCAGTATCGATAATATGTTCGACTAAATGAGTTTTTCCGAGTCCTGCTTTACCTAACTTTTCAAAATCCGCGATTAAACTATCGAGTGATTTTCTTTGAACATCCGATAATTCATCCGAACTAGCAATGCCAATACAAGACGCAACTTCAGGCGCAGCTGTCCACGAATTCGTTGCAAAATTAACAGAAATTCCAAATGATTTACAAAAATTTACTCCGAGAATCATCGTATGACGGATTGACGGGACAATAACGAAAGTGATCGTTCGCGTTTGCGACTGAGCGGTAATCGGTAAATGAACGGTGCCAAGTGAAGCTTGGGCTTTGCCGTCTGCTGTAACAATAGTAGCATGTTCTACTGGTAACAAGCTGATTTTTAAATCACGTAATAAGGAGAGGCCGCGATATCCAATAATAGAAACATTCGCGCCAGAATCTAACAATGCCGTAATAGACTTATTATACGCAGTAACAGTAATAAAAGGGCGATCATCTGAACCGGGATTTATTAATACAGGTGCAATTTCAGGGGTTTGTACAAAACGATGGATCGTATTTAACCAAGCGGTCCATTCTTTTCTATCAGCACTTAATCTGCCGAGTTTTCGGGAGCTGACGAAACCGAAACGGCGTGTACGTTTTTTGTCTGCCTTTCACAGCAGCGTTTGCATTTGCCAGCAGTTTGATCTTTCATTCCGCATTTATAGCAGAAGATTTTACGTGGTTTAGTACAAGAATTAAAAGAATGCCCGTTTTCGTCGCAGTTCCAACATTTCATTCTAAACGAAGTGTTGTGCGGAGTAATTTCAGCAACATGAACGCGCGGCGGACGTCGATAAGCCATATCAGGTTCTAATAACGAATGGTTAGGGGACGGAGGATTTTTAAACGATGCTACGTTAAATTCAGTATCTTCAATACGTTTACACGTTCGAATTAAATCGCTAATAGTATCAAATGACTGTAGTGAGCAGAGACGTTGAAACCGTGGCTGTAGATTTTTTATTATTAATGAAACACGCGAGGATTCGTCTGGTCGATGTGACAAGCGAGAAAATAAATTCTCCATAATAGCAATGTAAATTTCTACACGTTCCGTTGGACCTTGTGTCCTTTGACGTATTTCATCCATTAAAGCTAGTTCGAAATTTGACGGCAGGAAGGTTTCCTTTAGTCGGCCAACTAATTCAGACCAAGTTTTGACACTTGGGCGCACCATACGGAGCCAGATCAAAGCATCTTTCGTGAATAACGAAGAAGCTTGTCTAAATAAAGTTTCATCCGATACACCGTAAGCATACGCGGCTTCGCTAATTCGCTCAATAAATTGATTAACACCCGATAAACCGTCGAATACAATATTCCAACGACTAACTTGCGTTCTTGAATCAAAATGGTTACTCGGAATCGGAATAAAATTTTGCGTTGACGTAGTAGGATACGAATTATTTAGTAATGGTACACGAGCGTCAAGAACAGGATTATCGCGTTGATTACGTGCAGTTAAATTATCATTCTCGCGATTTATAGTTGGCGAATCGAATTGTATACGATTTAACAGAGTCGAAAATCCAGGATCTAGATAGGAAGGAGTGATCGAAGTATTTCGCAAGACAGAGGTTTCGTTCGATGAGCCAGCTGGTGGTGCATCAGCTTCTGAGTTCAAATTAATCAGATTCGCAGACGGATTGCCACGAATTGACTCACGAATTTGCGTGTGCATATTTTTTGTGACCGAAAGCAACTTGATGAGTTCTTGTTGATGGTTTAATGATAATAAGCAAATGCGATCTTGCAAGTAAAAAATTCTTGAATTCAACAGTTCATCATGTAGCTTACGTTCAGCGGGATTAAGAAATGGCAAAATTTTTAGCATACCCAATACTTCATGCAACTTTAACTGACATACTCTGGATTCGTTCACAGGAACAGGACTGCATTCAGGCCTTATCATTGACTGAACTCGTTCTTTCTCTAACTGTAGAAGTCCTTCTAGTACGATTCGTTTGCTGTTTAGTGATCCGGATTCGGAGACATTGCGTATTGATAACTCATGTTCAATTTCGTCCTCATACAGGTGCTCGATTCGATACGGAAGATTCGCCATGTTACAAAGTATAATTAGTAAGCAAAATAACACAATATAATTCAAAATAATAAATAACACAAGATAATGCCAAAATATTCAATAAATAAATGAATAGCAAACAAATAATATTAAAATAGCCAATATCAACAATAATATAATTCAAAACAATAAATTAAATAACTGATAGCAAACAAATAATATCAAAATAGCCAATATGAACGATAATAACTTATAATAACTATAAATATTTTCGAACTCAAATTCTCGGAAAATTGAAAGGAAGGAATGGATTTATTCGAAGACAAAATTTTTTGTGCAAAGCAAATCACAATATAAACAAAGGCCCCACACGTTGGATGCGCCACTTATTATGTGCGGATACAAATCAATCAAGGCCCCACGTTGGCGTGACACTTATTATGTGTGACAATTTAGATGAATTTAAAATTTATGTTGTTGATTAAATTTTATCAAAGTGTTCAAATTTTGAAGTATGTTTCATTCATCTGATTTTTATCCTACCTGTCACCCATAAAGGGCACGGCGTCAGTTGTTTGGAGGAGAGCGGGGTCGTAGGTGGGGTTGGTAGGAACTTTATTTTGTGATGTTGGTAAATTAGGTGGGCGCCAGTCAAAGCGGAATGTTGACGCAAAATTGAGAAGCTTTGACAAATCTCAAAGAGGAACTTATCGGGATAGGTACTGTTTTCGTCTTTTCGAGAATTTGTTTCGGAAATGAAATATCTTAATTAAATAAAAAAATATACCTGATGATGAGTGAAACGTAATAATCTTATATTTTTGTTCAAGTATAGTATAGTGAAGTGAACGGTATACACGTGTTTTTTTTTGCTCGATACATTTAGCAGTGTTCAGTGATAAAAAACCATATTTAAATTTTAGTTTTAAGTAAAATATATAAATTGAAATTCAGTGAACATATTAAGCATATCGTATTTGAAAAAACTGTAACATATATTTGATAATATCATTATATATGTAGTGCTTTATTTGCATATAAAAGTTAAAATTTGTAACGTGTTGTCTTTAAAAAACTGTGTGTTCAAACTGGTTTAAACATAAGTGTGTTTACTTCAGTAATCTAAAATTTAATAAAAACACAAATTTAAACTTGTTACTTTAATATATTTAAAAACGAAACATTACATTTATTTAAAAAAAAAAAATTTATAATAAATAAATAAAATGTCAATTTGCAAAGTATGTAATTCTAAGCTAAGTAGAACAAATCCTGGTGTTTTGTGTGCAGGCAAATGCGCAGCAAGCTTTCACATTAACTGCATTGATATATCGGAGTCTGTTAAAAATGCGCTAATTTCATCTGATAGTTTATCGTGGTTATGTGGGGATTGTAAACAATATAAACAAAATCAGGACATTCCAAAGCATGAGCAACCATCCCTTTTACAAATCATGGATATACTTAAAGATCTTAAAAAATCTGTAGAGTTCTGCTGCGACAAAATTGATGATTTTGAAGCCAAATTAAATTCAATTACTGACAAAATTAAACTAATTGAACCACTTCAAAATGAATGTAATATATTAAAAACAAAATTAATAGATCTGGAACAAAGATCAAGACTCAATAATGTGGAAATATCTGGTGTGCCCGAGTCATCAAACGAAAATTTAACTACAATTATTGAAAAGATTGGAGAGGTTGTTAAATTTCCAATACAAGAACAAGATATCGATGTAGTTCATCGCGTTGCATCGTTTAAGTATAACAAGGATATACCAAAAAATATTATTGTGCGCTTCACAAGAAAACAAGTAAGAGATAATTTTGTTGCCAGTGCGCGTAAAACTTCTAATCTAAACTCGAGAAGTTTGAATATGGATAAAACAAATAAAATATATGTAAATGACCATCTAAGTCCACATTACAAGTTATTGCTAAGAAAATCTAAAGAAGCTGCTATTAAAAATAATTGTAAATATGTCTGGGTAAAAAATTTTAAAATTTTTGTACGCAAATCAGACACAACACCAATATTAATTATAAACAATGAAAATGATATCAATAAAATAAAATAATTTAAAATAATATGTAATACATTAAATTAAAATCACTCTAAAATGGATTTAAATATTTATTATCAGAATGTTCGAGGGCTTAATTCTAAATTAAAAAACTTTTATAATGAAGTTAGTATAAATAATTATGATATCATCATTTTAACGGAAACATGGCTTAGTGAATCGGTGTTAAATTCAGAACTATGCAACTTAAATCAATATACAGTTTTTAGACGTGATCGTGTCAGTGAATTTAAAAATAGAGGTGGTGGCGTTTTAATTATGACAGCAAATAAATTCAAAACTAAAGTTCAAAGTTGGAACTCAATGGCTGAAGATTTATGGGTAACCATATACACACCGCAGCTGAAAATTAATATATGTTGTGCCTACATTCCACCATTATCGGATATTCAAGTTTACACATCTCACATCAATAAAATAGCTGAACTAACCACTACTTATCCGGAAGATATTTTTCTGATCTGCGGCGACTACAACTTACCTGAAATCAACTGGCTGAGTAAAGCAAATACAAATATTCTTGAACCTAATATATCATGTAACCGAAATATTGCACTAGATTTTATCAATTTAATGTCTTTTTCTCAACTAAATCAATTTAATTATGTAAAAAACTGCAATAACAAAATTTTAGATTTAATTTTATCATCTCATACAATTACAATTAATAAATGTGATTATCCAATTACCAAATTAGATCAGTATCATCCAGCAGTTGAAATTAATTTAAAATTTAATACATATAAATTTCTTTTACCAAACGAAGAACTTACTTATAATTTTAGTAAATGTGATTATGAAAATTTGATCATAAAATTATCACAAATTAATTTTGAAAATAGATTACTAAATCCAGATGTAAATGTGAATGTAGATACATTTTATAGTATTCTGTATTCTTTATTTAATGAATTTGTACCTATTAAAAAAAGAAATAACAAAAAATATCCTGTTTGGTTCAGTAAATCACTTATAAAAATGATTAAAGAAAAAAATAAATATCACAATAAGTGGAAAAATTACAAAAATATTAGTGATTATAACTCTTTTTCATATTTAAGAAAAAAAATCAAAATTAAATTAGACTTAGACCATAAAAATTACACCACATATTTAGAAAACAATATTACAACAAATGTCAAATCTTTCTGGCAATATACAAATTTACTTAAAAATAATAAAAATAATATTCCACATATTTTACATTACAATAATGAAACTGCAAAAACTGGACAGGACATATGTAATTTATTTGCCAAATATTTTGAGACTGTTTATACTAATGAAAATCCAATCAATAATACAAACAATTATAACAATGCACATAGTTCTGTGAATTTGGGGGAAATTACAATTACAGAAGATGAAATTTTTAGTTACATATCTAATTTAAATATTAAAACTGGACCAGGGCCAGATAAAATTCCTCCAAGTTTTATAAAAACATGTGCATATTACTTAACTGTACCATTATGTATCATTTTTAATAAATCTCTAAAATTAGGTATTTTTCCTGATTATTGGAAAAGTTCTTATATAACTCCAATATATAAATCTGGAGATAGCGCCAATGTAATCAATTATCGACCTATTTCAAAACTATCAATCTTTGCTAAAATCTTCGAAGCTATTATAGTGATAAAAATTAAATTTCAACTTGAAAGTATTATCATATCAGAACAAAACGGATTTTGTGCAAAGAAATCCACACTAACTAATTTAATTCCTTTTTATGAAAACATATGTTCAAACATGGACCAACGAATTCAAGTAGACGTTATCTATACAGATTTTAGCAAAGCATTCGATCGTGTAAATCATATTATATTAATTAAGAAATTATCACAAATGGGTATACATGGTTCATTGTTAAGATGGGTTGAATCATATATTGGCAATAGGTGTCAGATTGTTGCACTTCGAGGGTATCAATCAAGAAATATTGTTGTTAAATCAGGAGTCCCACAAGGTTCTCACCTGGGCCCGTTATTATTTAATATTTACATAAATGATATTAATGAATTGTTCTTAAATTCTGAATTTACCTTGTTCGCTGATGATTTAAAACTTTATAAACCAGTGAAATCATTACAGGATTGCATACTTCTCCAAATTGATCTCCAAAGATTACAAGATTATTGTGAAATAAACTATTTAAACTTGAATATTAATAAATGCTACATTGTTCGTTTCACTAGAAATACTAATAAAATTCTTTTTAATTATCAATTAAATAATGGTTTTCTTGTAACTAAAGAGTCGATACGAGATTTAGGCATTATATTTGATACTAAACTCACATTCAATGAACATATTCAAAAAATTACTAAAAAAGCATTTCAGCTCTTAGGATTTATCTGGCGAACATGTAAAAATTTTACATCATCAGAAACTTTAATATTATTGTATAACTCTATAGTCAGATCGCAACTCGAATTTTCTTCCACAATCTGGAATCCCCAATATAAACATCAAATTAATGCACTAGAATCACTTCAAAAAAGATTTATTTATTTGTTATCTATTAAACTAAACACTAGGTTTGCTAATTATGATTCAGCACTTCTCACTTTACAAATGTTAACATTAGAAAATAGAAGAGTATTAACTGATATGCTAACTTTGTTCAAAATTCTTAATTATAATTTAGATTCATCTAAATTTCTACATTTACTTAATTTCAATGTACCGTTAAAAGCAACTAGAACTAATCAATTATTTTATCTTAATACATTTCATAATAATTACTGTAAAAACTCAACATTAAATAGACTAATGTTTACTTATAATTTGCACTTTAGTGAAACTGATATTTTTAATATGGAATTCAATACATTTAAAAGAAAAATTATAGATTTATTGTCAAACAAACAATATCAACAACTAGGCTGATATTAAACTGTTTATATTTTGTATCTTGTTTTGAAAAACGTGTTATTTTGTTATTTTGCTGTATAATTAAGAAATTTTTGTAATAAATTATTGTAAATCTATAATTGGCTTAGGCCGTTGATTTACTAAATAATAAATAAATAAATAAATAAATAAATAAATATTGATGATTTTATTCGCTACAGAGTTATGTGTTCTTTTTCAATACAAAGAAATGTATGTCATTCGTAATAGTGTATCTAGACAGATTGTTTGACGTCTGCTGGTTAGCGGGTGGTCTAGCTAAAGTAGATCTTCTTCTGAGCTTTCGTAGACGCTGAGGGGACGACAGTACGCATTACGCAGTAGCGGTTTGGTAGTTGATGAAGACTGCCAGAAAATGGTCGCTCTCGAGATCTGATTATGCCCAGTTGGCGTTCGTACGTTCAGCATAAATCGTTCAGTCACTGCTTCGTGCTCGATTTGTATAATGGTATATCTCATTCAGCAGCTGATCCAAAATTCGGCTTCCAAGATAGACTGATGCTGCTAATACGACTGAATCCCACTCAGACGTCTTTGAAAGGCACAGACTGGTCCCTAAACATAAGAGGGCAGAGCAGAATAATCCGTACTAACAAATGTAATATAATCAAACAAATCGAACTTGAAACAAAAGTTGATACACTTGAAATAACAGAGGTATTAAGTACAAACATACAATCATCAATATAACAGAATGGTACAAAAATTAGAGATCGTTACACGACTCAAATAAAGGACTTAAGTGAACTTAACGTATTCTATCAGGAATGTGATAGCGCAATGCAATGAAAATTCAACAGTATGCAACTAAATATACTACCCACGATTCCAAACAAAATAAGTTAACTTTACCTAGTTACATGTCCTGATTCATCATAAATTAACAATTCGGTATAAAATTATAAATACAAAGTAACATATTGGCTTTACAAAAAAATAATTGGCTTTGCTTTGCTGATGGCATGTGCGGCGAAAGTCTTTCGTTGCTATGGTCTAGACTACAAGTCGAAACTACGCGAGCAATGTCTCCGAAAGAAAGCTGTGGTACGTTCCAAACTCAAAACTAATAAAACAGGCTCCGTGCCTCAAACATAATAGAACGTTTTCCACAATATCACAAAAAATTTATCTTTACGAAGACGGCCGACTATCAAAATGGACTTTAATCCTAGCCGAATTACGCGCGCAGAATAATGACGCTATGCTTCAATCAACTCACGCACACAGGTTCACCAAATCATCAACAGCAGCCCACTGACATCACAATTTCAACATGCAAGCTACAATGATAGGATTGCACTTGGAATAATTGACAACATAACACATAAACTATAATACAGGATCGGGACAGTCGCGAAATTGTTTTCAAAACAATTGACTATAAATCAAAATCTTAGAAAATTCTCATAAAAAAACGAATTTAAAATCTTAATCGATTATAAATCAAAGCATTAGAAAATTTCTTCTTTGAAAATAATTTGAAATACAAATTATTTCCTCATCAAATATCTATCAAAAGAATTCAAAATAATTGTTCATTAATCCATCGACTAATGACACAATAAACTAGACAGATTTGAACGACATGACTGAATAAATCGTAAGTCATTGATCAAGGTCACGTGAATTTAAAAATGAATCAAAAGGAAAACAATTTGATCTAGATTTAGATTCTAATTTTCACAATTATCGCTTACTTACTTGTATTCAGCTATGCCAAATTCCAATCGTCATCAACCATGTGGACGACTTTACAACGCAATTACTAGCGTTCAACTAAAATATGCTCTCCAACCGATAAAATAAAATATTCCCACCGGAATCATAAATTTTCTAACGTTATAATTACTAAAACTTGAATATTCTAAATATTCACACAATAAATTTTCACGTTTGCATTGAAAACAATTTCACTGCCAATACAAGAACAAAGACGTCGGTTCAAGAGAGTACGCTCTCAACAAGAGAGTGTCTGTCGACGAAGGTTGAGCGGAAGAGAAGGAAGAGCTGGAAGAGAAGGCCGCTACCTAGCCAGGCGCACATATTTATGGAATCTCCCCACTCACAGGCGTGACGCGGAAATGACGAATTCTAACAAATTTTATTTCGCTTATTTCGATGCTACTAATAATATTGTTCGTTGATATAATAATTAAATATTCTAAAACAATTACTGAATTTAGAAAACACAATTTAATCTGCTGACGTAAAATATTCAGCAATATGTCAGTAACGCCATCTCTTGTGGTTCACAGGAATCTCAATGACAGTTGTCAAAATATTTATAAGTTCTAAATTAATGATATTGAAATCATAAATCTGTTCAATTCAACTATTAAAGACACCGAAATAATATAAAAATAATAAGGATATAATAATTGCGATATTTATCAGTTCCTTATTGAGGTTAGGCCGATGTAATCGTTCGTAAGCGGAGTTATTTTAATTTTCAAACCAGTGACAATGTCAAATTGTCACAATATATATATATATATATATATATTTGTTTTGTTGCAAATGATAAAGGTAACCGTGGTTCTTATTGCGGTATATATTTAAGGAATATAATATTGTAAAATTTGTTTATATTATTAGAGCAAACGTCGCCTGTCCCAATATCCTGTAAGTTTGAGTACAAGAAAAAAATAAATCTAAAATAAATTTTGGAACCTTGAATAAATTTTTTAATTCAAATTTAAATGTAACATTGCTGTTTTTCACTTATTCTACATTGGCATTCCAAATACGTATATATGTTTCTGAGGATATTCTACTTCGGATGCATTTAAACAAACATAAAATCAAATATTACATGTATAATATTATTTATATTATACCTATATATTTATCTCGTACATTCATAACAGATACAGAAAAATAATTCATAAACTTTTACTTTTAAATTTTAAAAAAATAATCAAAAGAATCAAGTTTTTTCTGATTTTTGATTTCAAAACACAAATCACTGACAGTCCAATTCTGATACAAATAATAATAATGATAATTTTTTTTTGAATATACAAAAAAAAATTAATATGAAATTTATTAATTTTTTCTGCAATATAATTATATTTTTTTAATTTCTGTTAATTATGTGCGTTATGCAGTTTATAATTCACAACTGTGAATTATGGTATCATAGCAGAGTATTTTTGATCAATCACAACTTTTTAATACTTTATCTATACTTTCTTTTTTAGAAATTAAAAATTGAAATCGTTTGAGTATAATAAAGTAAAATTGCTAAAATCTGTCTGTTTCCTTTTTGCAGTATGCCTACGAAATATTAAATCAAGCTACATCACATCTCTTTTGAGAGTTATCGAGGTGAAAACACTATAGAAACACAACAAATTTTTATTAAATACAACATTTTCTCTATCATATAACATTACAATCACATACTCAGCTTTTTTTAATTTAGCGACATTCACGACAAAGCTCCCCTGCCAAGTAACACTGTATCAAACTATTCAGTACTGTCTTCATACGTTCGCTATAAGTACATGTTTTATTATTTAACAGTTTTGTACACCATAAACGGGATACGGTCATGCTAAAATTGTGCTGTATGATAAGATTTTTTTACTGTTCTTTAATGTTCTATAACAGTCGGTTCATATATCAGTGTCAAATTGATTTTTTCCCCGCCTCTGAGGTGTTTCGCCGCTAATCTACCGTCCATATTGTACTCAATGTATTCACCTACGGCTAGACAATGTCTGCGCATGTGCAGTACGTTGACCGGACTATTAGATTGTTGTATTGTACTCGGCGAGAAAAAATATAAATACCGATATTTGATTATTTGTTTTATGTTTATAATAAATTATGCAGTGTTGAACAACGGTATATTAAAAATACGAATATTTTTCCGATGTTGATTTTGATATAATTCAAATTTGATTTTGTTATTGTAATTAAAATTATCAATTTTTTTAAAATGTGTTAAGTCTCATGAATTTTTTATTCATCTTCCAGTGTCATGTTGCAAACATTTTTTTGTATAGTTTTATTATTAGTACTCAGTATTTTAATAGTAATTTTTAGTAGTATTTACAATAAAATTATTTTAAATATTACTTAAAATACTTCCGTAGTTTAAACAGGGTTGGGCTGTTTGTGATTTAAAAAAAAATCATAAAAAAATTGATATTTTAGATTTTTATTTTTAAATTTCGAAAATAAGTGTTAATTAATTATTTTTATGTATCTATTATGAATGCAAATATAGCATAATATAATTTTATACGTGTAATAATTAATTTTATGTCTGTTTGAATGCATCCGCAGAAACATATTCTCAGAGACATACTCGTATATATTTAAGGGCAGTTCAAGGCAAACAAAAGGCTATATTCAGACAGGTGGTGGGAATGCAAAAATAGATAATTTTACATTCGATTTATTCGTTTAATACTACATATTTATTGTAACAAATTATTAGAAAAATTAGCTAATTTATGCACAATTAATAATTTAATAACAATTTAATTTAATTGTCAATATTTTCTTTGTTTATTATTATTTTGATTTCCAAAAAATATATATGTTGTTAATTATAATAAAGATTAAATATATTTTTTTTCAAATAAAATGTATGTGTGAAATAAGAGAAAGCGCATTTCTCAAGAAAAATGATGAAAATTATTTTTTACAAATAAACCACACATAAATAAATTCTGAAATTAATACATAAGTACTATAATAACAATTAACAACATAAATAGTTTTTGGAAATCAAAATAATAATAAACAATGAAAATATTGACAATTAAATATTTGATTAATTTTTTTATACGCTAATTCTGTAAATATATAAAAATTGTTATTAAATTATTAATTGTACATAAATTAGCTAATTTTTCTAATAATTAGTTACCATAAATATGTAGTATTAAACGAATAAATCGAATGTAAAATTATTCATTTTTGGTTTCCCACCACCTGTATGAATATAGCCTTTTGTTTGCCTTGAAATGGCCTTAAAAGTGTCAATGTAAAACAAGCAAAAAACCACAATGTTAAATTTAAATTTGAATTAAAAAATGTATTCCAGTTTGCTTGTGATATTAGATACAAAAATTTTTGAAGAATTTTGAATACTTTTAAGTATAATTATACAAATATTTATGAAAAAAGTATTTAAAATACTAGTATTTATAATCAGAGTTGGGTTAATTATAATCATTTGATTTAAATCATGATTTTAATGAAAATAATTATATTTAGTAAGTAAATTTGAATGAAAAAAAGTACTTGTATTTTTAATAATTTTTTGAGTATTTAGTATTTACTGGTCTCAGCTCTATTTAGTAAAATAGAAGAAGTTGAAATTCAGGAGAATAATTAATTATTAATTAATTTTAATTATAAATATTTGTATATTGTGTATAATATTAATAGTCGAAGATCCAAAGCCCTGTATCCGGACATGTGTTTTGGATTTGCTGGTATATATTTTTTGAAGACATCTTATAAGAAATTTTCTGCCCGATTTGATGGTGTGTAGACGCACTTTTTATTTTTTTTGCATAATTTCAAAAATCCACTTTTTTCAAAAAAATTAAATTAAACTGTTACTATACAAATTATTAGCATAATTCTTTTTAATTTTATTTACTAACTATTTCTGTTAATGGTTTTTGAAAAAAGAAATAGTTATTAACTAGCAAAAAATAAATAAACAAATAAAAGAGCAAGATTTTTTTCAATTTGAAAGCGAATTTTTCTTACAGTTAGAAACTTTTCGGTAAGTAGGTATAATATGCGATAAGTTTTAAAGCAATGTCTAAAGAAGTTTTTCTATTTCTATTTTTTTTTATATACAGGGTGTTAGGTAAACATGCGGCAAAAATTCAAGGGGTTATTCCTTGGCCTATTCTAAGAATATTTTGTCCTATGATGATTTTTGAAAAACCCACTGAGGTTATCCAGTGAAGAATTTGGACGACTTGCGAAATCGGCTAATTGCTGGGTGTAACTCAATTAGAAACGACTCTGGTGAGTTTGAAAGAGTTCGGCAGTCAATGACGAGAAGATTGAATGCTTGTATCCGGGCTGGAGGAAGTCATTTTGAACATTTATTGTAGATTGAGCAACTTTACATGTACTTTTTGATAATAAAATGTTGTTACTGTCGCAAATTTTTTTTACCCAGTATTTTCGAAACAAAGGGGTTTTTCAAAAATCATCATAGGACAAAATATTCTTAGAATAGGCTAAGACATAACCCCTTGAATTTTTGCCGCATGTTTACCTAACACCCTGTATATATTCTGTAATATTTTCGAGTTATGTTTATGAATTGTGCGCAAATCTGCCGGTCGACCATATAAATTCTTATTATAAAGCCGTCACTGCTTCTATACGTACGTATATATTTGTATTTATTATATATTATACTTATAAAATGATTTTATATCTATGTTAATAAAATATATGATACATTAATCGATATTTTTAATTTGTCTATTTAATTAGATGAAAGTGATGTTTTTCTACTTCAAAATAGTAAATTAAAGGTGTGAAAGCACAAAAACTACTTTCAGCTTAAAATACATATACTATTTTTTTCTACGTCCATTTATAAATTAGCAAAAAAAGATAAAAACATTTAATTTTTTTTAGTGTATTATTTGGTCCAAGTTAACCATGATAGAACATTTCCAAAGTATCTTTTCTATCAGAAATTCTGATTTTCCGCTTAGCAAGCAGCAAAAACTTTACATTGCTTGCTCAACTGCAAATGTCAACGATTTGTTGTCAGTTGATAAAAATATGGAGACATTTAAATACTTTTAATCAAATAAAATTTTGGAACAGAATCTTCCGGAATTTTAGTGTAAGTACTTAGTAACACTAATTTTAATGTAATTTAACTTCTAATTTTATTATTTAAAGAAAATGAGATTTTGGGATTAATATTTTATTTCATAGAAAATTAGTAGAATTAGTTTAGTTTTAATAATTATAAAAATTTAGTTGTGTGCGGTCTAGGAACATTCTTCGTTTACAATTCTTTGCCCACAATTTTTCGCCGCCACAATTTTTTGCCGCATGTATTTACTTAAAAAATTAAAAGCAAAGTAAGCGCAACCAAAATCTACAGGCTTTTTCTAAAAAAAAATTAACCTTTTAACTCAACCTATCTAGCAATTAGTTTGCAAAATGCATGTAAGTATATGCAGTAAAGAATTGTGGCGGCGAAAAATTTTGGGCAAAGAATGTTCCGGACATGATAAAAAGTATATAAAATTATAAATACGTCATATACAATTCCAAAATAATCTAGATTAAAATGCATAAAATTTTGGACATTTTTCTGTGCATTATTTTTCACATAATTACGTGCATTATTTTATCTATAAAATAATGCAACGTGTCAAACGACCTATATATATATATATATATATATATATATATATATATATATATATATATATATATATATATAACGTATATAAGTTATCCCAATAATTATTAGATATTTTTGCATGCTAAAAAGCAAATTTTGTCAAACGCTTCTAAACGATCAAAACTACAAAAGTAAATCACACTAAAATTGTTTTGTTACGTTATACAACATTTTCAAATATTCTGAATTTTTTTTTTTAATAAATTGTTTATTTTCAGTTTTTTGACAAAATAATGATACAACTATGCACATATATTTAGTTTATATAGATCTAGATTTGTTTTTATTAATTTCATTAAATTTTCAAATTTTTTTTTGTCAGTTTTCTTATTGAAGAAACTAAAATATATTAATAATAAAAATCTTTTTCTTTATTTTAAATACAAGATCATTTGTATTTATTTGTCTTTATTTTACTTCTTCAATAAAATTTTATTAGAAAATAATGTAAACATAAATAATGTCTGATAAAAGTATGAATTTAGTATTTTTAATTTTGTTATCATTTGAAGAAAAACCTTTTTAATTTCATTTAATGATAATTTTATATATTTACGCACACTCTTGATCTTCGTCAACAACTAGAAAATATTAAATAATATATTTAAAAAAAATTGTAAGATTCAAAATTTATAATTATCTATTTGAAAATGTATTAAATTTAATTAATTACAGAAATATATACATGCTAATTAATTAGTTAATGACATTGTTTATTTATCACTTTGTGACGTCAAAGAATTTTAACAAAAAGAAAAAAAATCTAACTTTATATTTGTAAAAAATTGGTAATAATTATTATTATTATTTCAAAAAAATAAAAACAGGTTAATCGGTTAACCGTGATTAACCGGATAATCGCGATTATAACTGATTAGTGAAATAGTTAGATTTACTAGTAATCGATTCGCTAGCTACTATAAATTGTTGAATAATAGCTTTTTGTAATAGCATTTAAATAATTATTAATATACTATACGTTTATAACCCCATAGAGAAAAGGGTACATACCAATTGCACACGGCGAAATAGCCAAATTGCACACCGGTCATAAACAGATTAAGGGATTAATATTTCAACGTAAAACCAGGTAGAATCGAAAATAGTTCGTCTCTAGAACGTACCACAAATGCCTGCAAATCTTTTTACGCAAATTTTCCTAAAACCTATAACCTAACTTACCCTAAGCCCACAGTGGCGGATGACCGGCGAAAAAATATGCTATAGAATAAACGAACGCTCACTTTAAAAATTACCTGCGTAAAGGTTCAAAACTCTTATAAACCGATAATCCGTTTGGGTCATTCAGCGGTTGACCGGTGTGCAATTCGGTTACTCAAATTTGGGATTTCTGGCCGCGGTGTGCAATTTACCTGCTCCGAGAGAAAAACGTGGAGCAACGACAGCTAACACTCCTTATTATTATATATTGCATGCGCCTCACGTTTTTCTGTATGGGGTTATAAATCTGTATGGGGCTAGGAGAAATTATTTTATACACTTTAGTTTGTGTTAAAAACGTGGTAAGTATATTAATTTTTTTTTATTTAAATAATTATTTTCTGCTTTTTAGTTTTGTTTAAATTTAACTTTGATTTAATTAATTAATTATAATTTAACAATTATTTTTAATATGAATTTCAATCTCGTTTTAATGTATATAATTTACTGATTAATTTGAAAAGCATAAAAGAAAAATGACTGCTGTGGAAATGAGATTTTTACGTAGTAGTATGTGCCTTGGTATAACTAGAAGGTATCGGATACGATGAGTGTGAAATTGAAATAAAATGTTGTACTAAAAGTTGGTGTTAATTAGTTAAGATGGTTTAATATCTTGAGCGAATGTTTAATAAACGGTTGGTTTAAAAATTTTTTGAAGCTATACGTTTGAGTGGACGACCAGTGAGTGGTATGATTGATAATGTTTTGCGTGAGTGGAAAGTTTCTAAGTAGTAAGAATAAAAAAGCATGTATGAGAAGAATTATGAATGTGGATGAAACTAAAGTTGCTTGTCTGGATAGGAATGGTTGGAGGAAACTGATTTCGAGATAGTGAAATAAGTTTTGTGCCACACTCTTTTGGGTACATGGCTTGATTGTGAATGTATGCATTAATTTTCAAAAATAATTTTTAAGAATAATTGAACTGTAAGAAATATATTTTAAATTTATGTAATTTTACGTAGGTTTTGACAGTAAAAATAACAATATTTTGTAATTTTACTGTGTTAGTTTACGTAATATTAGATTTTTTTAAGAGAAATCACATAAATTTTATGTAAAACTATACATAATTTTTTTACAGTGTAGTTTAATCGATTGATTAAAAAGTATGAAAGAAAATTATGTCACATATAACTTCATGTACAAAAAAATTAATAAGTAATACATTTTATATATAAATCAAGCTATACGACAATATCTAAAACAGTTTCTATTTTCTCTATAATCAATCAATTCTGCGCCATAAGCGTGTCAAATTTTAACTGACACTTCACCTATTTGCACCTAATAGTTTCTCTACAATAAACACACATTTCATACAGCACATCACCGTTAACCATCAACATTATCAACTGTTAAAAAAGACTTCTCTTCCTTTTGTAACGTGCTTGAAATGCTTGATGATCACGGTAATAATTTAACTTGAAGAACGCGCGCCATTTATTACCGCACGGAGTACATTATCATAGTTTGATTCATGGGCCGTACATCAATACTGATCATCGAATTGAACATCGGCCGACATGAACAAGTATTTTGCGTTACCAATAAATCAACGAATCAGGCGCAAATGTATAGGAAAGAGAAAATAAATTTGCGCATGCGCTGATATTGTCACGCGCAGGTTATTTATGCGCGAGGTCTGCGTAGAAAGGCTGCGCTGTATTCATTATCCTCGTGTCATATATTTGTATGCGTGTGTATGGATAATGTAATTGAAAGATACCGAAATTATTTTGAAAATCATATGTGCAAATTTAATAATAGTATATAATGTTATACGTTTGCAAGTGGACGTCGGATGAGTAGTTGGAGTATTTTGAGTGAGCGGAAGTTTTCAAGTAGTAGAAATAAAAAAGCATGTATGAGAAGAATTATGAATGTGGATGAAGCTAAAGATGCATGCCTGGATAAGGATGTTTGGAAGAAACTAATTTCGGGATAGTGGAAAGAGTTTGTGCCGAACCATTTTGGGTATATGGTGTGATTGTGTATGTATGTATGTATGTTACGAGAAGTAGAAAGCGATGATTTATTGTGTTGATCGCAAATATTTGTGGCCGAGGAAAACCAAGGCCAAGCAATCTGGATGAAACACAAAAAGAGCTATTTATTTTAAGGTACATAAAGATTTTTTTCTTCAAGCGGCCTAAACGAAATTAAACTAAAAGTAGATAAAAATGCATGCCAAGTAACCTTAATCTTACTAACAGGTGTAGAAGTGTAATGTATATGTTATTTATATTTATGTTACGTGATTTGTGAGAATTAATCTTTCTTTGGTCGAATATATAATTTCTAACAAATTTGGCGGTATACATTGCATTTTACACTGTTTTACACATTTTTAATAATCAAATTTAAATTCAATCGAAAATGAACAATGCAATTGTCAATTAACTTAATTTGACTTAATAATTTTTAATATAGTCATTGGAGATATCAAATTAAATATACTTGACTGTTTTTCTTTGGTCAAATATGTAATTTCTGATAAATTTGACGGTGCACAATGCATTTAGTGCACTTCTTCACACATTTTCAATAATCGAATTAAAATTCAAGCGAAAATAAACCATGCTATTGTCAATTAACTTAACTTGACGTAATGGTGTTTTCAATATGGCCGCCGAAAATGTCAGATTAAATACACTTGACGTTGTAGTTATGTTAGTTATATACACCAATGGTGTATATAATAAAAAACTGTTATATAATAATGTACATTATTATACGAGTAACATAATGATCTCTTTTTACATAGACAATATGGTAACGTAATAGAAATATTATGATACGCTCGAAGAAAAAAAAAACAATTGAGTATAATAAAATTGGTAGTAAACATCATTTAATTATTGTAAAATCTTTTAAAACTCATATATCTGTATTACGAGCTTGGTTTTAAAATTGGTTTGAACTAATACAGGTTTTAAAACAATGTAATTTCTATAAAAGCAAGACTAAACAAATGTACTATAACATTCAAAAACCGAGCTTGTAATGCCAGCTATAATAATATTAATATTAGGAGTAAAATAAAGGTGTAAAAAAATTATTTATTCAATTTATTCTTGAATTATTGAAGAAATGTGATTTTTTCAATCTGTGACATTGAAATATGTGATGAACAAATAATTTTACATTTTAAATTTCAACTATTACTTTATTTTTTAATTTCTAAACATTTTTATTACATAATTTTTCTATTTCTAGCCATAAATTTTTAATATTTTAACTGAAATTTCCCCTTCATAAAAAATTCAATACAATACAATTACAATATCCATATGTAGTAAGAAAACAACATGTAGGGTACATATTAATTGCACACGTCCGTTGGGTTTTAATCCCTTATCGAAATTTTGCATAACAAAATTGCACACCGGTCATAAACAGATTAAGGGATTAAGATTTCAACCTAAAACCAGTTAGAATCGAAAATAGTTCGTCTCTAGAACGTATCACAAACGCCTGCGAATCTTTTCACGCAATTTTTTTTAAAACTTATAACCTAACCTACCCTAAGCCAATAGTGGCGAATGACCGGCGTAAAAATATGCTATAGAATAAATGAACAATGACTGTAAAATACCTGGTTAAAGGTTCAAGACCCAAATAAACCGATAATCCGTTTCAGTCGTCGAACGGTTGACCGGTGTGCAATTTCATTATTCAAATTTTGGGATTTCTGAGAGCGGTATGCAATATTATGTGCTCCAGACCTGCAGTTGGGTTTTTTATAATTAAAACTAGTCGGTAGAAATCAATAAAAATTCAATAATATATCAAATAAATATATTTTTTACACCTTTATTTTGCTCTTAATATTATACGAATTCCACTGATGTATCATGGGCGCCTTTAGTGTAATGTTTTGTTTTATTTATAAAAGACCAACGTTTTGCTTTTATTGAGATAAAAATAATACATGTTATTATATAGTAACTATTTTAAACAATATTAATTGCAAGACCAAAAATATTGAAATAGATTTTGCATGTTCTTATAATTATTTTTCCTTTTTTTTTCAGTGGTATTACAACACTGTGTTCAATTTCAAATAATAACGAAAACAAGCATACACAATAACATGTAAATAAATCTTTAATTGGTTTTTTCTGTAAAACAATAAAAATGAACTAATCTGCAGTGTTGTTTACTGTCGAGATACAAATATATAAATATGTAGGTACTAAAATAAATTTATTATGACATAATTTAGAAAAGAAATCTTTATATGTATATTTCCATAAACATATTATTTTCCAAATTTCCGCATGATTAATTTGGTATATTAATAAATATATTACCAAAATAGTAATTAACGCCAGACATATTAATTATTATTATTTAGCAACATACTTCACTAATTAATTATATTTGCACTATAATTATATTTTCTGTTTCTTGACTTAAGTTTATCTTGTAATTTTTGTTTTAATTTTATAGTACATTGAAGTAAAAAGTTACATTCAATTCAACTCTTTTTTTTGTATTATACATGATTACTGAAATTATTATTATACATATACAGGATGTTTAACGTAACCGGGTCACTATTGCTACTTTTTTAAGAGATACTGTTTTGGTTAATTAAGTGATATTAATACTGTCGGCTAATGTATAATAATGGTTATTGTAACCTGTTATATATTTCTGAAACAAAAGCTTGAATTACATTATAATTTTTTCGTCTAGATTCATATTAGGTATCTAGTTCAAGTTTCGTTCAAGTACAGATAGTCAGTTCTAGTATAATGTAAATCAGATTTTGCATCCAAGTTTCTTTCAAGTTTCCTAGTATATAAATATACAACATGCTCTATTTTCCTATTCAAGTTTCATACTAGATATATTATACGCATGCGCACGCAATTGTACCAACCTTATATGTACCGTTTGTGGAATTGAACAAAACTTGAACGAAAATTAAACTAGAAATCTAGTATGAATCTAGACGAAAAAAGTATAATGTAATTCAAGCTTAAAATTTTTTTGTATTTATTAGAATTGACCTAGTGACAGCTTTATGTATCAGAGTTTGCAGCCAATCACTTGCCACTTGAAAAGATTTTCTTGAAAATGTCTTTGTGTTTAGAATTTTTTGCTGTAACTTTTATAGAAGTCACAATTTTTTTTGTTTACTTGAGTAAAGTTTGCAATTTTTTTCGTTTTGTATCAGTCAGTCTGTGCTCGTCTTCGTTTAAGTTTAATTCTAAGTTCGCCCTCGTTTAAGTTAAGTCTACGTTTGCCTTCGCTTTAATTAAATCCGCTTTTGTTTAGTGAAATAAAATCACGCTTTATTTCAGGCTTAATTATGTTTTTACAACGTTTAAATTGGGTATTTATAACTTATATTTGTTTTTGTGCATATTAGTGTAATTCGTGTTTGTATTAATGTATGTCGTTAAATTATTATTTAATTAAAATCTAAATTAGTAAAAAATATATTTAATAGTACGGTCACTATCTTTACGTACGCTCCTTTAAGTTTATAAATATGCGCGCCAATTGCAACATCAGATCATCAAGCATCAATTTGCAAAAAAAAAACACAAATAAAAGGCTTCCCATATATTGTGGAGTTTTTGTATTAAGAAACACTTAATATTAAATTAGTTTTTTTAATGATTAATTTGAAATATTTTGAAGCCTCATTCAACTGTCATTTCAGCAACAGTAATAAGCATATAAGCACATAAGTTCGGTTAATTCAATTATTTGGCGCTAGCACATACGCAATGTATTATCATAAGATTATGTGTACCTATTCATTCCATTGTTTTTAGCTAGTCGAAAAGACTAGCTTATAAAATCGTCAGGACGGCTGGCTGGCTGGCCGGCCGGCCGTATATGAAAAATACGATAAATACGAGTGTTAATTATAAATATAAAGGAGAGCTCGTAGAAAGCTGAAACTTAGCAATTAGATAGTTCATACCAAATAAAAAATTAAGTTCAATTTTCAGACCGCAGTGTTGCCAACTTTCCGAGAAAAAAATTACTAAAATTTTTAAAAATTTATTACGACCATGTTGTTTAACCGATTTTGTTCAAATTTTCACAAAAGATTCTTCTGGTATTCATATAAATTAGATAATTTCAACAAAGTACAGTGCTGCGAACTTTCTGAGAAATTTTTTTTAAAATATAACTTTTTTCAAAACTTGTTCAAAAAAAATCTGAAAAAATTCAGTAAAATAGACAAAAAAATTAGCTACATAATAGCTAAGTAACTTTTTTCTCTAATTCATACTGATTTAGCAGGAAAATTTTTTGAAAATTCTCAAAAACATTTAAAAAAAATTCTAGCGCCCAAACGGCACATGCTAGCAAATTAAAACTAAAACCAAATTATAAAACTTTTTATACCCTATCGAAAAGTATTCTAAGTATTTCTCCGAATTTTACTTTAGAAAGTAGTATTCTGCATATTATCGAAATCCCATGTTATTGCCCTATATCAACCAAGCGAACGAACACCCTGTATATATATATATATATATATAATTTAAGATCCGAATATCGGATTAGAATTTTAGGTCTAGATATCGAATCCGGATCTTAGATTCGAATCTCAAATTATCCGAGAATCGGGTATCCTGATATATGAATTATTTTTGATCCAGATATCCGAATTTAAATTTTCAAATATTGATAACACTAGCAACAATCGAATGCCTTTGTAAGCAACTAACGTAAGTCTGAAATCTAACCGCAAGATCGAGATCCAACTAACATAGGCCCATTGCACCAAAACAGTTGGTTACCAAATGTTATTAATATACAATTCTTTAATTTTTTGTTTATAAAAACTAGCGTTTCCGTAAATTTAATATTTTGAATTATCATATTTTTAAATGTACATTCTTTTATTCAAACATAAAATATGTGTAATATTTCTTCCTTGAGACAAGTTAAATTTTTATTTCTGTCACTATTTATTTTACACTTTTTGACAGTATATTTCATAAAGTTTATTTAGCATTAAAAGAAACAAAAAAAAAAAAAACTCAGAAAATAAACGTTACCTCATTTGTCTTTCTATCAACCTATCGTTTTATAATCCGGAGAAAATTTTCCTTCTATTCGCAAATATAAATTAATTTGACGTTTTGTAGTGAAACGGTACATACAGCAATCGGTTAAATGTCGGCAAATACATTTCCATTTGTTTTGTTTCTGCGCTTAAACAGAAACTTTTACAACAGCGAGTAAAGTGATGCATCAAAGTCAATATAATAATAATTTCTCAGTCAACTTTACCTTTGTATACCTACCGCAAACAAACTGAACATCTGACAATATTCATGTTTTATTCCAATCAAGTGCTCCATGTATGTAAAGCTGTCACTTTACCGTAAAAAAGATCTATTTAACGAACAAATAATATCGTATTTGTGAATGTAGGCTTCTATCACATAATGAGAAATAAATATACAATTAATTTTAATTTTACTGTGACGAAAAGTTAATAAAATAAAATAATTTCAAAATAGAAACGGTTTTTAGTTTTAAGTTCTGTATTAATATTTAATTATTTATTGATAATCGAACTTTCGATGAACTCAATTTACGTCTTTATCAGGAAAACTGATACAAATGACATTTACAGTAAATATCAGAACATACAGACAAGTTACAAGGTAACAAAATAAGTAACTAGATCATATTTTTTTTTAATAAATTTCTAATTAATGAAAGCTAAATTTATTTAAATCAGTGCCTTTACAGTGATTGATGTTAACTTGTTTTGTTATTACTTTGTTTTGTTATTATTATGTTCTGTTATTTACTGTAAATGTCATTTGTATCACAGATTAACCAATAGAGTAAAATTTAAACTTTGGTTCAATTATTATTATTATTGATGTAAGTTTGGATTCAAAACTATGCTGGATTCATATCAAGTTTTCGATCACTGTTTTTAACAACAAGTTAGTACGAGTATAATAATTATTGAAAAGTTTGCATCTGCACAAACAATGAAATTTCTTTAACATTAATATAAAGAAGAAACATTTCCTATTTCGTTTACCTACATTTTGTAATGTTTCTACTCATCACGATTCTGATATTTTATGTTTTGTAAAAAAACAAATCACAGTTGAGTGACACCATACAATGACAATACATTTATAAAGACACTATTTTAAATAAACTGACATTTGAATGTGAAATATTGTATATTACGATGTGTGAACATTTACGTTGTAATTTCATTTATATATTGTGTACAGTTACAATAGTAATAATAAAGTTTTATTATATAATAATTCTGAGAATAATATATATATATAAACTAAAATGTTTACACGATTTTAATAGCAATACTTAAGTAGAAAATTAAATGAGTACAGAGTATTGGATTTTTTAATATAAATATAACTGTAAAAACTTTCACACACTTTAAAAAGCTCAATTAAATATAAGTTGGTTTGTGTTATGAAAAGTGTTGAAAAAGGTTCACAAACTTTAAACGCATGCAGTACGTTAAACATTAAATCAAAAAGTTTTAATAAATATGGGTCCGAAAACTAATCGTTTTCAAGATATTTGTTCTGTTTTGTTTTAATAATAATTTATAATATATTAATATAATCTGGAAAATGTCTCAAACATAAACTTTTTCTTCAAACACAAAACCAATATTTATTAAATTTATGGATTTTTTGGGCTTTCTGGACTTGATGACCAAGCAATTTCAATGAATACCGGCCATGAAAGCCTGAAGATTACTAAAAATATTTATGTTTTATTTATTATCGCTATTTTTTTAAATATTGCCAATTGAAATTTTGATGCAAAATTGATATTATTTATATACAACGCAGTTTTGGTGCCTACGTTGATGTATAGTAGTGAATATTCGGTTTGGTTGCAAAAGCATAAACGGAAAATGATTGCTGTGGAAATGAGATTTTTACGTGGGGTATGTGGTGTAAATATGAGAGATCGGGTACGAAATAGTTTAGTGTATGATGAGTGAGAAATTGAAAGAAATGTTGTAGCAAAAGTTGGTGTTAGTCAGGTAAGATGGACGTCCGATGAGTAGTTGGAGTGGTATGATTGAGAGTGTTTTGCGTGAGCAAAAGTTTCCAAGTAGTAGGAATAAAAGAGCATATATGAGAGGAATTATGAATGTGTATGAAACAAAAAGTGCTTGTTTGGATAGGAATGTTTGGAGGCGACTGATTTCAAGATGATGAAAAGAGTTTGTGCCACATTCCTTTGGGTACATGGCGTGATTGTGTGTGTATGTATGTATGTATTTTTAATGTGTATAAAAGGAAAAACATTTCAAATTTATGATATTCAATAATAATTTATATTTAAAACAACGTATTAAGAGGTAGCCCACTTCTCCAGAGTTAAAACACGCTCACAGCTCAAAGGGGAATTAACATTTTGGAATGGGGTAAAAAGCACTTTATTATCCGTCATTCAAACAACAAAAATAACATTGCAAATGTTTTTTTTGTTGTTGCATGCCCGCAAAATGGCGTCCCCAAAGGTCCTCTAAAAAAAGGTGGCCCGATTGCTCCGGGTATTGCCGCCTGAAAAAGGAAAAAAAACGTTTCCACTAAACTCTCTTGAAGATTAAGAGTGCGGCTATCAATTCTCGATTAATTTTTTTTTTGAAAATTAACAAAATTTTGGCGTTTTGTAAAAAATTTTTTTTTAGCGAAAATTTTTCTATAAATATGTTAATAATTTCTTTTTTAAATAAACATATCAAAAATTTAGATCGAAAGTCGATAGGCAGTCATATTAAAAAAGATTAAAAATTTTCCGAGTTATCACCGGAACCATGACAAAAAAGTACGTTTTGAGAAAACAAACTTTAAAGTTCTTAAATCCTTATATGACGGTAATGCACGCGCTTATGTTCTTGGCTATAATTTTGTAATTTTTCCGAATTCGGACAAATCGTTTTGGCCACACATTTTACACGTTTATAGCATTAATTTTAAGCAAAAAATCGATTTTCTTCGATTCAGAGAACTATAAATCATTCGTTATTTTTTACATTGTCTATTTATTAGTTAAAAATTTGCCAATCAATACAAAATCGCATTCTAAACAATATCTGGTAATAGCTTTTGTTGATATATAAAAAGTTGTTTTTCGAGACATTTTTTCTTTTAAATTAAATTTGCCGTATACCGGAACTCAAGTGACATTTGTCACTTTTTATTTGAAATTTAAAAACTACTGCATAAAACGATATAAAATTATCAATAATTTGTTTTTTCAAAAAGTAAATTTATAAAACAATCAACATATTAGATAAATTTATTATATCACATTTTTTTCTATTGGACAAAATTATTGTAAATTTTAAAAACATATTAGGTTACTCTACTGGTAATTTTAGAGGCCGCTGCAAGTATGCAAAATAAATTTATTTTGTTTTATTAAAATGGGCTTTGCTTTATAGGTCTAATAAAGATTAATTTTTCTCTTTCTATCTATCCAGATATAAAATCAACATTATGGAAAGATTTTAAAATAAAATTATAATATCCTTAAGCAAATAATTACATTTATAATAAAAGCTAAAAGTATTTAGTTCACATATCTATAATTAATATTAAATAAATAAAGAAATAAATTATTAATGAATAATATTTTTTTATGAATAAATTTAAGTCAGATATCATTAATAATTCTAATACTTAATAATTATATAGGTATGCGCATCGTATCATAGCATCATGTATAGAATAATAAATTTATACCATTTATATATAAATTTTACCATTACACCGTACTTATTAATTTCTAATTTAATATTTATTTCTTATTTGTTCATTTAGAACCGATTACTGCATAGAAAATTAGAATTTATTTACATATGCAGTATATAAATTACCATATTTTCTACATACTGTTACACTTTTTTTAATATCTAATGTAGCTATAATAGTATGTAGAATATTATCTATAAGTTTTTTTTTATATAAATATGAAGTATATAACAAAAAAAAACACACACACACACACACATACACACAAACATTTGAAACAATTTTCAGTAAAAGTTTAACTAAATTTTACGAATAAAAAAGTACATATTTTAATTTTTTGATGACAACCACGATGACAAGACAGACTACAACGACTACAGTTTTCTTCAGTTTTTTCAAATTACACAATTTTATCTTTTAAAATACAATTATTTTGCAAGTTTAACATTTTAAAATATTGACAAGGAGGCTTGATAATGGCTATATAGCCGAAATCGATCGCCATAAATAAAATATTCTTATAATTAATATACTGGTTATTTTTCTCTTAACAAATTTTAACTTCTACATATTTTAAATTCAATAAATAATCAGTTTGCATGGGGCTATATGCTCGAGGAGCTGATTGTATTAGTTTCTTCACAATTTTTACTTGCATTGTTAATTGTGCGGGTCGTTAGCCCACAGCCAAGCAAGGGACCTACAGCTTATAGTGGGTTCTAAACCATTCAAACGCAGCCGATATCAGTTCAGTAGTACAAGGTTTTAATACCAGAGTCCGAGTCAAACACGCTACCACTGGCTTACAGCTTTTAATTTAATTTAATATAAATATTATATAGTTTTATATTTAGCAAATATTGATTTGCTTTATTATGTATACTGATATATTTTAGAGTTTAACCATTTTGAAATATGTTAACTTTAGTGTGTCGTTTAATATAACGCCTAATAAAACGATAAACGTATAATGTCTCTGGCTTATATGAGCCATTTATTTTAATAATCAATAATATAAGATTTGGAAAGTTTTTGATTAATAAAATTATATAATTTATTTTTATTTGTATGTTTCGGCCACTAATCACAAGTCATCTTCAGCTCTATTTTATAACACATATTACAATTAATATTTTATAATAAGTTTTACAATAATTAATATGTGAACTAGGAAACCCGTGACCCTTAAAGGGTCACGTTTAAAGTCGAAAATAGTAAGAAACAACACAAAAACTCAGTATATAAATATAAAAAAATAAAGGGCGCGCGCATGCGCGCGCCCCGTAGAAAGTATTACGTAAATATAAAATAATAGATTAAAATTTTTTGATTTAAGCTCTTCTTTTTTATCCGACGAAAAATTCGAATATTCCGTCTTCATTCTCTTGGCCTTTTTATTGCCGTTTATATTAGATTTTGCTCGTTTGGGCATGATACAAAATTTTTATAATACAACAATATCAATGAAATGTACCTTTTACTCTTATTTTAATGAAAAAAATGTAAGTAAATGCACTGATATATGTAAAAAAAATGTACTTGCAATATATTGTGACAGCTGTTTATTTATTTATTTCATTCATTTTTTTCATAGTTATCTAAGTTTATTTTTGACATTTGCATTATAAACATAGTTTTTCAAATTTTTGAGAACCAAAATGAAATCGTAGAAAGATGAAACTTGCCTATTCTCAAATAGGGAATGAACCAATTTAAATGACACCACTCCCATCAAAATCGGTTCAGGGGCTTAGGAGGAGATGCGGCAGAAACATATATACATACAAACATACATACAAACATACATACAAACATACAAACATACAAACATTTGTCAATTAGAGATATGAAATTAGGTACATAACATTATTTTTATTTTTTATTCCTTTGTTACATGTAATCTTGATATGTTAAGTAAAATTAAAATTGTATTATAAGTTAATTTGTTAAAATTAACAAATTTTATTAAATTAAATTACAATTTTAATTTTACTTAACCTATCAAGATTACATGTGATAAAAAATTAAAAAAGTCCTCGTGCTTTTGATCGAGGGACTTGAGCGCATTTTTGGCGGGCGGATCAGTATTTTTAAAATATCATTAATTAACTTATTTAGCATTGGCTGAGCGCTTTTAAACAATTCGATGCGCCAATAACTTGACAGCACCGAACTAATGCAAAAAACTAGAACTATCTACGATGTCTAGTTTAAAAGTTTTTCTGGAGCCGAACGAACGACCGACCGAACGGACAAAACGTATTATTGAGCTTCTCATTTTGAAAACAAAAATGCGCTAAAAAAAAGAATGCATAAAAAAGAAAAAATTTGATGATATTTGGAACAAAATGTCAAATTTTATCAAATTTACATCTTTCTTCTCAGCGCCAGTGTCGGGGAAAGCGGCAACTTTAAAATTTTAAACGGGAAACCATACTAATTATTGCCAAATCGTATTTAAAATAAAATCGTCTAATACTGTAGTTTTTTTGTCGATTACAGCGCCACCTGTCACAAATTAAAAAAAAACATTTTAGGGTAAAATCTACATAGTTTATTTTTTATCTGAATCTGCAATTAAATATGCGGGTTTGTATTTAAAATTTTAAATATGCCCTCTTTTTCTGCCCTCCTGGGAGTCTGGGGGCATAACTTTAACAAGATTGGATGTCGCCCTCTTAACCATTAAACTTTTGATTCGAAACATTTTTTGATCCATTTGTTTATTTCTCGAGATATTTCAGGATATAATTTAAAATGGGATACCCGGTATACATATTAGAACATTTTTTTTTAACGTTAAAACATTACAATCATCTTTATTAATGTGTTATTATAAATGTGTTATTATTCTGTTATGCCTATTTTGTACGAAGCATTTTTTTATGGGATTTTGTTGCGCAACAAAATCACAGGAGGAAATTGCTCGTGCAAAACAGAAATTGAACACGCAATTTTGTCGCAGCGACAAGTTACACAAATTAGAACATGCATGGCCTTACAATTTCTAGTTACTGTTTAAATTTTACTATCACTAAGTTTTATTATGAAAGTTATATTTATAATTACTTTTATTAAACTTACATACATACATACATACACAATCACACCATGTACTTAAAAGAGTATGATTTCATTATTCAGAAATCAATTTCCTCCAAACATCTCTATCCAGACAAGTAATTCTAGCTTTATCCACATTCGTAATACCGCTCATACATGCTTTTCTATTCCTATTAATTGGAAACTTTCGCTCACGCAACACACTCTTAATCATACAACTTCAACTACTTATCGGACGTCCACGAAAACGTATACCTTCCAAATTCTTTTAACCAAACATGTATTAGACATTTACTTAAGATGACCGAACCATCTTAAATGACTGACACTTACTTTTACAATAATATTATTTTCTGTTTCACACTCATCATACACTAATCTATTTTGTACCCGATTCCTTCTTTACCGTATTGAAATATATTTTTATTAGATTAAAATAATATTTATTATAATGTGCTTTACATACGGAGCACACATTTTTCTATTAGTTGGTATATCAAAATGAAATAAATAAAATTGCAGTACGATTTTGTTGCATCGCGTAAAACATACATATATTTATGATACTTTGTTGCGCTATTTTTGTGCAATTTTGTTGCACAAGAAAATTTTAAGAAAAATCAATCGTGTAAAACCGGCATTAAGATTTTTGTATCAGAAAAAAAAAACAATGTACCGTTAGCATTGCTGGGAACCAAATCCAGATAATTAAGTTTTCGGATATCCGGATCTTTAATCAAATCTAAAATTCGGATATCCGGAATTCAAATCCGGATCTCAAACTGTTTTGAAGATGATGACTATGATGCGGAATATATTTACGTAAAAAACTCAACAAAAATTTATAAAATATAGAAGTTACAGGACCTGGAGTGGCAAGTTTCCATGGCGGCGACTTATTGTTAGTCGAACGATAATCTACAATAGTATTGTAATCTATTGGAAGTACTTTGACAGCAATATCTCACTACATAATGGAGTTATAGACATAACAATACAATAACTATGTGGAAAGTTATTCTATTATATCTATATGTTGAAACAAACATTACTTTTTATATATAGCCCGTTTGAGTATATACAATGGAGTTTTGGTGCCTACGTTGATGTATGGTAGTAAATGTTGGGTTTGGTTGCAAAAGCATAAACGGAAAATGACTGTTGTGGAAATGAGATTTTTATGTGGGGGTATGTGGTGTAAATAGGAGAGATCGGGTACGAAATAGATTATTGTATGATGAGTGTAAAATTGAAAAAAATGTTGTAGCAAAAGTTGCCGTGTTAGTTAGTTAAGATGGTTCGGATATGTTGAGCGAATGTCTAATGAACGTTTGGTTAAAAAGATTTATTTGAATGATTTTGATGGTATACGTTTGCGTGGACGTGCGATGAGTAGTTGGAGTGGTATGACTGAGAGTGTTTTGCTTGAGTGAAAGTTTCTAAGTAGTAGGAATAAAAGAGCATGTATCAGAAAAATTATGAATGTGGATGAAGCGAAAGTTGCTTGTTTGGATAAGAATGTTTGGAGGAGACTGATTACGGAATGATGAAAAAAGTTTGTGCCACACTCTGTTGGGTACATGGCGTGATTGTTTATATATATATATATATATATATATATATATTATAATTTACAAAATATATAAACTTTATTATAATAAAAATAAAATATAAATACAAATACAATATCTGCTTCTGTGTAATAGTTTAGATTAGGCATTTCAAATGTATCTCGAATGTCTGATCTAAATTCGGATATCAGATCCGGATCCGGATCTCAAATTATCCGTGAATCAGATATTAGAATATCCGAATCTTTTTGTATCCGAATATCCGGATTCAATATTTTCAAAAATTGACAGCACTAACCACTAGAAACTTACATAGATTATTTTGGATAAAAACAAAAAATAAAAATGTGCTTGTGTCAATTTTATTTCTAGGTGTGTTATACACATACATCTATATAAATTACGAACAATATTTAAAAAAAAATTAATAATATTATGTTATTTTTAACAATAATTATATTATCTGTTTTATAATAAACAAAGTCAAATAATCACAATACATGGCAGCCTTTATAATATTATGAATAAAAACTGATTCCAAGCCTGTTACGTTCGCACCTCAAGCGCAAAAACCAACTCTCGGAGCTAATCAGTTTCCATCAGCGTAATTCAAAGCAATGTATCTCTATCACTTCAAATGCCAATTTAATCTATTTAAATCATGCGCTCAATTAGATTGAATTTATCCCCGATCGGTGCATTTATCCACACATACACAAGAGCAGAGCAGAGCAGAGCAAAGAGCAGAATATGCTAAGCAGGTCCGACAAGTTCATAGTACAAAAATTACGGCAGCGTGCGCCCACGGTAAACTGTACGATGCGATTTACTGCCGCACAGCAAAATTTCCGTCTACTCCGGTCTGCATCGTGCGCGATTCAAATAAGAATAAGTGCAAGTACAATGAATCGCTAGGATTCTGATTGCTGAATCCGTGTGTGAGAGAAATCAGGGTGTGTCCGTTCGTTGTTGCACTTGTATTACCAGAAGTTAAATTCAATGTGATGTGTTCAAGATGCACAAACAAGACGAATATAGATATATTTCAAACATTTAAACAAATAGGATTTTAAAATAAACTAATTCAAATAACATTACAAATGTCATTTGAATCAGTTTATTCTAATGAAAACGAACGTTGAGCTTCGTCGAAACGTCTATTATAAATTAATAACTTAATTTGAACTTAAAGCAGTTTATTTTATATAATAACTTCTGAAAGATTTTTTACTATGTTAAATTTTAAATAGTTAATGTACGTGAGTTAATATTTAACTGGAGTTACCTCAAGATGAAATTTAAAAATGTGCTTTTTTTTAAAAAAAATTAAATTAAATGCTAAATTAAATATGGAGTTACAATAACTCGTTTACAAAGGTCGAGTTAAAATTTAACTCGAGTTAAAATGATTAACCAAAGATTAAATGTGTTTATAAGAGAGAATTGAATTAAATTCCGAGTTAAATATGGAATTACAATAACTCGTCTACAAAAGTGGAGTTAAAATTTAAGCTTGGGTTAAAATAACATTTCTGTTTTTGTTTTATTAAAAAAAGTGTAGAAAATCACAATTGTTCTTTGAATTTTAGTAATATAAGTATTTAGAGTTATTGTTATTATTATTATTATTATAGTCAAAAAATTTATATTTTGTTGTAAATATTTGATTAACGAAAGAAATGGTTTATAATGTATGTAAATTAAACATGTGCTGCGACATAATACTTTTGCAAGAAATGTCAAAGTTGAGCATCAATTAATTCAAAAAAGATTTAAATCATAAATTAATTTATTGTTATTGTTAAAATATGCTCTAGTTTTATAATTTTTAATTTTTTAATAAGTACCTAATAAATTAAAATATGATCTTACTGTGACGAAAAGTTAATAAAATAAAATAATTTCCGTTAAACCACAAACAATAATTTAAAAGAGCTGTATATGTATTTCAAAAGATAAGCTTTTATCATCAGTACGATGATGAAAACTTTGCTTTTGAAATACATATATAGCTATTTTAAATTTGTTTGTGAAAAAAAAATAGAACAGTTTTAGGTTATAGTTCTATATTAATATTTATTAATAATAATCGATGTTTCGACGAACTCAACGTTTGTTTTTATCAGGAACAAAAATATAAACATAGAGTTCGTCGAAACGTCGATGCGAAAATAACGGAAATTATTTTATTTTTATAAGTACTTATATAAAATTAGATTAATAGAATTATATGTGGACATAATTTACCTAAAAATATTGAATTTGCTTGGAATATAATTAAATCACATAAATACTTAGTTTATATAGAAAGTGTTAATTAATATAATAACAATTCGTGTAAAATATTTAATTCTTTTAAAAAAACCTCAAATTATTCATAAAACAAATTATTTTCGTATCAATTTAACAAGAAACTCGTAAATTAAGATTTTAAAGCCGGCCGGCATGGCCCAGCAGTTTAAGACGTATGTCCGACACCAATCGTACCTGCCCGGGTTTGAATCCCGCTTGGGGAATAAATATTTATAATGTCTTTGCATCGTTCAAATACACTCTGAAAAGTGATATCTATATATTTATTGGTTGATGGTTTTCGCTACCGAATTTATTTGTGTAAAAAAGATTTTTAAAATTAGTTTTTGATAAAGAATTAGAATTAATAATAAATTATGAATTATAATGTGTATACGTGCATTTTTCCATCAGTTCTGGTAAATCTATATAAGTATAAACCACTTTGACATTAGACACGTTTATTTCATTACCACAATCACAAGATTTCTTATATAATAAATCAGTAGAGTATTTTGTAATCATTTCAAAACATAAAGGACATAAAGTGTACCCATACCACATAATTCTATAAATTTTTATTTAACAAGATTAGAAGTATATGGGTAAACCGGGTCCGCTTCATTTTGCCGCCGGACATTTTGCCACGGGACATTTTGCCACGGACGTTTTGCCGCCGCGACATTTTGCCGCCGGGACATTTTGCCGCCGGGACATTTTGCCGCCGGGACATTTTGCCGCCAGACAAGTATTAGGCGTAGAAGACAAACACCTACAAACAACCTATTAACCTAACCTACCCTAACCTAACTTAACCAATATTTTATCGAATTATCTCTTCTTTTGTTTTCTACCGAAAGCTACACCTAATACTTGCCTGGCGGCAAAATGTCCCGGCGGCAAAATGTCGCGGCGGCAAAACATCCGTGGCAAAATGTCCGGCGGCAAAACGGCGGCGGCAAAACGTCCCGGTCCCGGAATATTATATCTCAGGTATTTTTTCGGTACAATAATAATCGTTTTTGTAGAAAATAAAGCCAGTTAAAAAGTATACTATTTTTTATTTTATATAAATCAATAAATAATATTAAATTAATTATTGAATTATTAATTCAACATTTATTATGTAATTTTCAGAACAGTCAGTTACAATAAATAAGTTGTATTAAACGAATAAATTCAATATTAAGTTCAACATGTTTTGTATTTGAGCTATCTGTCTGAACATAGCAATTAGAACATAGCATATTAATAAATTGAAAAATATTTTAAAACAATTTTTGATGGTGTTAATGTATGATATGTATAGCAGTGAATGTAAGATGTTTATCTTTATCTTTGTATTATGACTTAAGTTTATGTAGAGTACTTTTATGTATTTTCGACTTTAATAAATAAATGAAATAAATAAATATAACTTCAAAATAAGTTTGTAGCGTTTAATATATTTACACGTAGAGTATTTTAATAAAATCGTAACAAACGTATGAATCAATCCAATATTTATGTACTCATTCCAAAATATAAAAATATATATTTTCTTTAAATATATTACGAGAATTTGAACTGAATCTATCTAAAATTATTATTTGTAGTTTTACTTAGTAGCTGTAGCTGCCAAAAATTCAACAACAAAGTAGTATAGCATTTATTGCAAAATCTTTAATTATTTAAGGAAATCACGTACCTACACTTTGTGTTCTAACATCACTGTTGACATATAGTACAAAAATTTATAAAGAAAAATAAACAAACTCACATTTTTACTTTGCTAAATTTAATGTGTTCTAATTTTTTGCGATTTTTTTATTTCGTAAAGATTATTTTATTTTGATACATCAAAGCTTACAAAATATTTATTATAGCATTTTAAATCTTAAACAGCACATATTTTCTTTATCATAAATATATAACAAAAATAATAAAAGATTAATATAAATATTGAAATAAAAAAAATATATTTACAAATTTAATAAATATAATTTTTTAAATAAAATTAAATAAATATTTAGTAATCTAATTTCATAACGGAAATTAAATAAAAAAGTAATTACGAAAAGAAGCCATATCAAGAATACATTCAGTAAACTAATAGACCGAAAATTAAATCAAAATCAATTCTATGAATGTTCGTTTGTTACTATGCAAACATTGTATGAAAAAAAAAAAATTGTTCAATGTCATTGTGTACATGAAAATAATCTATTAAATTTCAACATAAAATTAATCAAATTAAAATTCTAGTTTTACAAGTTAATCCTAAATCATTGTTCTGTAATAATTATGTCAGTGGTGTGATGTTCATGGAAGCAAAGATAGCATTGCTTTCCACTAAATTTTATAATTGGATAGGTTGGGATAAAAGGTTAATATTGATTTTTTTAAGAAAAAGGTAATAAACCTGAAAATTTTGCTTGTGCTTATTGTTAGATAGGTTGGGTTAAATGGTTAATTTTTAATTTTTTAAAAATAAATATATACGGCGAAGAACTGTAGGCGAAGAATTTTAATCGAAAAAATATGGGCGAAGAATGTTTCAGATATGATCAAAGATATACGTCTGCTTGGACATTAGATGAGTAGATGGAGAGGTATGATTGACATTGTTTTGCGTCAGCAAATGTTTCCAAGTGGTAAGAATAAAACAGCAGGTAGGAGAGGCATCATGATTGTGAATGAAGTAAAAGTTGCTTGCCGTAATAGGATTGTTTGGCACAGAAACTAATTTCTGCTTAAATGGAAAATGTTTGTGCCACATTCTTATGAGTACATGGCGTGATTGCGTACATATGCATATTTGAACTTCTTTATAAAAAAAAAATTATTGATATATAATCTACCCGAAATGCATCTATTGTAATAATTATATTATACAAAACACAATAATTATTTCATATATTTTTTAATAGCAACAAACTTAATATTGCCAAAAAGTTTAAAAAAATTAATTTAAAAAATATAAAATTATTATATATTAGGTTATTAGGTTACTTATTGCATTAAACTGATAATAAATAAATATTTATATGAATGTATATATTTTTAATCTATCATGTTTTTTCGTTGTAAATCATAATTAGCATTACCAAAAATATTTATTTAATATATTATAATTAGGCAAGTTCAATATCCTATATAACAACTGCACTTTTATTTTGAATATAAATTTAATTTTTATTTTTATTGCAAAAAAAATATTTGACAAAATTAGTGAACATTATTTAAATTTAGATTAAGTGTTTGTTATTTAACTTATCATTATTTTTATTTTGTAATTTAAATCTAATTATTTGTAACATAGAAATAAAACAAAAAGTTTTTGAGTATTTTTAATATATTATAATTAGGCAAGTTCAATATATTATATAACAAGTGCACTTTTATTTTGTACGTAAATTTATTTTTTATTTTTATTATAAAAAATAATAGACAAAAGTAGTGAACATTATTTAAATTTAGATTAAGTTTTTGTTTGATAAATTATGTTTATTTAACTTATCATTATTTTTATTTTGTAATTCAAATCTAATTACTTGTAACATAAAAATAAAACAAAAGGTTTTTGAGTATGTTTAAGTAGTATTTATAAACACATTTAATTTATTAATATGAAATATTACTTACTGAATGTACATTAATTCATTTGATTCATAAATATATCGTGATTATAGTTAACAGCTATAAAACGTGATCAAATATTTTTCTTGCTTATAATTGATTAATTAATTTACAGATATTTCATGCGGAAATGTCGAATTGAACGGTTGCTCACTTCAATATCATAAAACATTAAGGTCGAATTTTATCGTATGAATAAAAGATAAATTTATATTAGAATTTTTTTTAGAATTTTTCTTATAAATTAAATAAAATAATAAAGAATCTTTCAGAATTCATTATATTAAAATAAAGCAGCTTTTAGATTAAGTTTTATATAATTTTAATTTAAATTCGACATTTCGATATACTCTACGTAAAAAATTGGATACTATTTCTATTAATATGTATTACTACTATTATATAAAAAGTCATTAGGTGCCAAATCAGGACTATACGACGGATGACCTATTAAATCGGCGTTTTGAGCGGTCAAGAAGTCACTTGTTTGAGCCGATGTGTGAGAGTTCGCATTGTCGTAGTGGAGAATGATTTGTCTTTGGCGGTTGGTTTTCCTTATTTCGCCGAAGACTTCTAGCAAACAAATGGTTGTATACAGAGCCGGATTTAGACTTGATAAGGCCCTAAGCTATTTGAGATATGGGGCCATTTATAAGTCCAGATATTGTATGTCAGTGACAAATATGATTTTCGGATACCTAGAGGATTAAACTGAAATTATATATACTTTATACGTGCCATTTCTATTATAAAATAATAAAATTATAAAAAAAATAAATAATAATAAAATAATTTTAAAAATTACCGTAATTACTGGCATTTTCTGTCGAAATTTATCAGTAATTTCGGTAGTCATAATTACCGGTAATACCGGTTAACTGGTTACCGGTAATGCAAACTTTAAGCACAATAGCGCTTCGTTCTTCTTTGAAGATGCGCTAAAAAAATTGGTGAAGGGTATGGAACATCCCGGACATGTGCAGCATTGAGACAAATAATGCTGCAGTATATTTAAGTATATAAGTATATATATATATATATATATATATATATATATATATATATATATATATTATATATATATATATGACACTTGCTCACTCGGACAATTTTTTAGAGCCCTCAAGAAAATGGGGGCCCTAAGCTATAGCTTGTGTAGCTTATACGCAAATCCTGCACTGGTTGTATACCATTCAGAATTATTAACCGTTCTATAGTACGTTGCACCAATTGTGCGCTTGTGACATGCCCAATTTTTTTGAAAAAAACAAGCAACCATTAAATTTGGCTCATCTTGAAAAACCCACACAGTCGACTGCTGTTTATTTTTGGGCTCATACGCGAAGTTCTACGATTCGTCAACTGTCACGATGTCATAGATATGTTTTGAAAACCCGCGATTGCATTTTTTGGGCATTTCTTTTGACTAATTGACATAAGCTTTTTTTTGAGCAATTGTCAAATTATTTGGAATCTAACGCGAGCAATTCTTCTTGAAGACTAAATGTTCATGCAATATTGAATGTATGCTGGTCTCACTACTGCCCAATAATATCTCAATCTCACGATAAGTCACATGACGATCTTGCAGTATCAGTTTATGTACAGTCTCAATGTTTTTCGGAACAATAACCGATTTTGGACGACCTACACGAAATTCGCCGTTGAGCGAATTACCGCCACGATTAAATTCGGTAAACCATCGATAAACACTGGACCTTAATGATGTTTCATCGCCAAAAGTCGAATTAGGCGTTGACTTAATCCACATTGAAAGTTGTAAAAAATAATTGTATGAAAATGTTCACGATTTAATTCCATTTTTTGGCCGAGATAAATTTTTCAAGTTACTGTAAACAACACAAATAGCGCTCGTACGTACGTCAAAACGTTTTGAATACGCATAATGTCAAAAATGTCAAACTTTACGAAAAAAATGTCAGTTACCAGATGGCAGCACTAGGATTGCCCAACTTCAAAATATACAAGGCAAACCTCGTATTATAAATGTGGATAAAGCTGGGATTGCTTGTCTGGATAGGAATGTTTGGAGAAAATTAACCCTTTTGGGTACATGGCGTGATTATGTATGTATGTATGTACTTGTTGGCATTAACAATATTTTAAATTACTGATAACATATATGAAAAATGCCTGAGATATTTAAAAAAAATACAGGTCGGAATTTGTCAACTAGATAAATTAAAAGGATCATGGTTCATCTAAATGTATTCAAAATCTGTTTACTTCACATATTTCAAAGTCACGATGACATAAGACGCCGTTTATAAAAATTAGTGCATAATCAGATAGGAGGCACTGTAAAAAATATATGTAAATTTACGCAGCAAGTTGTTGGCAATATTGCGACCACAAACATTAAGTGTAATTTTATATAACATAAAGCGTAACATGCTTTTTTAAAGTGTGATGATTTTTGCGCCACCTTGTATATATATATATATGCCGTAGAAATATAGAATAATCCGTTTTGTTTTCGCAAAATTACTAGTATTGTATTTTTTATTTTTCAATTTTTTTCTGTAAACAAAAATACAAACTAATTTTTTTACTTAACGTATATCCTGTATTGAGTTTGACCGAAATCTTTATTCATTATTCCTGCGACATTTGATTTCCATTAATTAAGAATTTATAAATTTTATAATTTAGTTATTTATTTTGTTACCTAGTAATGTTTTTGTCTCTATGTTTTGTTTATTTATTATATGTGTCATTTGTACCTATAATTTGTCCTGATGATGATATACGTAAAGTACATCAAAACGTCGATTTTTAATTAAAATTTATACAGAACTACAACCTAAAGCTTTTTTATTTTAATGTAGTAAGTTCTGAAAGATTTTTACTATGTTATATATAATACTACTTCTTGTAGATTAGTTTTGTTATTATATTTTCTCGTTTATATTAGAAATGTAATTGAATTTATAAATATTAAGTTACAATTTACAATTATCGATACGTTCGTTGGATGAAAAAACTTTCTTTTCATTGTTGGGTTGTACTTATTTACTTGATTGATTTATTAAATATTAAAGATTAAAAACAACTTTTCTTGACAGCTTGCATGCACATAAAATGACGTGTTTGTTTGATACTGATCAATGTTTAAAGAAGTTCTTATTCGATTTCAAATGTCAAGTAGTGTTACATGAAAAGGGTAACGTTGATTTCGCATACAATAATTGTACGGTGAAATTTTTATAAATATTTGAATAAATGTGATGGTAAATAAATATTAAATTTATGTAGGTACTTATTGTTTAATTTATTTTACAAATATTGCAAGGTGTACAACATAACATTTATATTATTATTGACTGATTGTCAATAAAATGTATTGAATATATATATAATTTTTCTTCAAGCGTATCATAATATTAATATTACGTTACCAAATTACCTATGTCAAAAGAAATTATTATGTTATTAGTAGAATAATGGCATTATTATACACATAGTTATTATATACACCACTGGTGACAACACCAAATATAACTACAACGTAATTAATCTGATATCTTCTGCGGCAATATAAAACTTTTATGTCAAATTAAGTTAAGTTTATTTTCGCTTGAATTTTAATTTGATTACTGAAAATGTGTGAAGATATGCAAGAAATGCAATAAGCATCGTCCAGAAAGATTGAAAATTCCATATTCGACCAAAGGAACTCGGTCAAGTGTATTTAATTTGGCATTTCCGAGGGCTACATTAAAAATTAATAAGTCGAGTTAAGTTGACTGACAATTGTATTGTTTATTTTCATTTGATTTTGATTATCGAAAATGTGTGAAGAAGTGTAAGAAATAACAAATTTTTAAAAAATTATATATTCGACTAAAGAAAGATTAATTCTCACAAATCACGTAACATTTACATAAATTATATATATACAATTCTACAACTGTTAGTTTTATTTGACCACAAATATCTGGGCTGAACAAAATAATCATAATCATCAAATACTCCTCGTAACAAAATAAAGTAATACAAAACAGAGACAAGTAGGTATATAAAATTTTAAAACTATTTAAAAAAATTCATAGAAACAACAAATTAACACACAATGTATATTTGTAAAAATATGAATATTGAAAATAATTTTTTCATGAAATAGCAAAATTTATATTGTTTTATTAATATAAAACAAAGAAATTATTGTTTGGTTTATTAAATAAAGATATATACAAGTTAAACCAAAAGACTTCAAATCAAACAACTCGAGAAGAAAAATTTAAAACAAGTACACGTACAAACAAACACATGTTTTTGACATATGACATTAATAAATTTAACACTAATCGACCGCTTTCTTAAACATACCAGACAATCAAACAACACAAAATCGAATTTGACATGCTAATTATTTCTTGTCTCTATTATTATTTTTTTTTTAATTTCTAGAATATAGAATTCCATTCTATCGTACTAGGTATGTACTTCACAACGTGTTTTATGCACACATACCTCGCTTATGCACAGTATTTAAAATACCAAAGCAATGCTGGTTTGCCGCGCGCGCACGCGTGTATAACTACGGGAAAATGCATGTTATCCGACGCGCAAAAAGCTAAAATGCAAAATAAATAACATAACTTACCTCACACGAAGTAAATGGTCTTTTTATGCCAATGATAATCGCAATGCAATTGCCGCATTGCATTCGATTGGATGTAACTTAGGAACGCGCGCGGGTTAGGTTCGTTTTTTTTTTATTCGACGCATCTGATAGGGAAAATGCAATTGTAAATCATTTGTCAAATTGAGTATGAGCAGTATTGAGTGCTGTAACTTTCTTGGTTACTGTATTGAATTGTTTAGTATAACTTGTTACTTTAAAAAACATGTATAATACAACGATGGATTTTATTACTAGTAATGCTTAAGTATTGAATTTTTAATTATATATTCTCATATTATATATTAAAAAATATGCATGTAATTTTTCTTAAAAAATAATAGCAAAATTTGTTTTCAACACGTTTTTATTAACTCGTTTTCTTTCCTGTCTGTTTGTCTATTCAGTACAAATTTTGCAATCGATTTTAAACTAACTTTTCGTTGAGCTAGAGACTTGAAACTCAAAACATAGTTCAAAATTCAGATGACAATACAATATTATTTTATTAATTTTGAGATGTATGTATCAATGTTCAATTCCTACTCAAAATAAAATTAATTAATTAATTATCTAATTAATTGATAATATTAAAAATATTAAATTAAAGTTAGTTAATTAACTTAATTAATTATAATTATAATTAATAAAATTATAATTAATTAAGGCCATTTCAAGGCAAACAAAAGGCTATATTCAGACAGGTGGTGGGAATACAAAAAATAATAATTTTACATTCGATTTATTCGTTTAATATTACATATTTATGGTATAACTAATTATTAGAAAAATTAGCTAATTTATGTACAATTAATAATTTAATAACAATTTTTATATATTTACAAAAGTAGCATAAAAAAAATTAATCAAATATTAAATTGTCAATATTTCCTTTGTTTATTATTATTTTGATTTCCAACAAATATATATGTTGTTAATTGTAATAAACATTAATTATAGAAAGATACAAATGATATTTAGAGTAAATAAACAAAACATAGAAAAAAGTTACTAGGTAACAAATTAAGTATCTAGAATCTAGATCAGTGTTTCTCAACCAAAAACGCACCGCGGACCAGTAAAATATCTAATTTTCTTACGCGGACCGCTAATAATAATTGTTGGTTAATTTTTTGCAAGAAAACAAATATATTTATTTTAATACTAAATTCATTTATTTCAGTTGTAGAAAATCACAGAAAGTTGACAAAAAATAAACAATCTGCATAAAAAAATAACAATAGAAACTGCATAAAAAATCACATAATAATTTGAATAAAATTAAAAAAGTTATTTAATAATTATTAAAGAGTTTCGTTATCTTGCTCAGATCACTAAAATTTTTTTGCGGACCACTAAAATTTTCCTGCGGACAACTAGTGATCCTGTTGAGAAACACTGATCTGGATAGTTAATTTGTTACCTAGTAACTTTTTTCTATGTTTAGATTCTAGATCATAAAATTTATAAATTTTTAATTAAAAGTAACCAAATTTTATTGAAATCAGTATCTGCACATTGATTGATGTTATCGTTTTCTCTCTTTATGAATTTATATTGCTATTTTTATTTTAACAAACGATAACATCAATCAGTGTGAAGGCACTGATTTAAATAAAATTTGGCTTTCTTTAAAATTTTATGATTTAGTTAGGTACTTATTTTGTTAGCTAGTAACTTGTTTCTATGTTCTGTTCATTTACTGTAAAAGCTATTTGCATTTTTTTCCTGATGAAGACGTATGTTCGTATGTTGAGTTTATCGAAACGTCAATTTATCAGTCAATCTATTAATTTTTAGCTATATCAATTTGACTATTTTTCAAATAGTATCACTAAACTTACAGTTTAACATTTTCATATATAAATTAATTTCATTTCATTTTAAAAAAAAAAGTTTTTTGTTTTTGTTTTTGCAAGATGCAGTAGGCACCCCGCAGTAGATTGCTCGCAAGTGCCCGCCACTGACTATAAATTATGTGTCATCTTAGTTTCTTTTATATAATAATAAAATGCAAATAAAGTAATAAAAGAATTAATTTACATGGCATAAATAAAATAAGCAACATAAAATTCTAGTCTGCTAACAAGAAAATAACGACACATGAGAAAGGTACGTATGATTACACTGTAAAAAATAACGAAATTACAGAAAAATAGTAGTATAATTTTACTATAAAAAACATTTTTTTTTATTTTCACACTCATCATACACTAATCTATTTCGTACCCGATCTCTCCTATAGTTCCACCACATACCCCACGTAAAAATCTCATTTCCACAGCAGTCATTTTCCGTTTATACTTTTGCAACCAAATCCAACATTCACTACCATACATCAATTTAGGCACCAAAACTGCATTATATATAGTACATATTTTGTGTAGTAAAACTAATAAACTATTTTAAGTGCAATTAATTTATTTTAAAATACATTCTTTATGTAAATTTAGAAATGCATGTAATTATACCAGCAATAATATTACAGAACTAAACAAATTTTAGTTATTTATGGAAAATTCCTGACAGAAAATTTACTGAAGTTATGTAAATTTACTAAAAAAAACTGTAATATTACATACATATATACTTTTACATTTCGTTAGTAATATATCATATTACATGATGTTTATAATAGTTCTGATATTATGTATTTTTAAACAATTATCTAAAATTAGAGCAGTTGTGTAATTATACCTTATAGTGTCTCATGGTTTGTAGGTAAAATTACATAATTTTTTTTAGAGTGTAGACGACTGCCGAGTAATTCAAGGTGACTAGCATAACTTTTAATCTCGGTAAACGATCATTAGAATTCTGATGAGCTCGTAATAACATAATTACAAACCAAGCATTCGCGATCCGCCGTATTTTTCATTGAAAAATACATTCGTTCGATGCACGAGAACACACCAAGGCGTAAATGGCGTACGATACAAGCGTCGATCGGAAATGATAATGATCTTTTAGGTATATATTCGTAAGGGGTCAGACAGACGGTATAACATATTATTATATACATCCAGTCCGCAATCTGGGTGGGAAATGGAAGATGGTGTTACTTTGCGATCAACCGTTGTGTATACGTAGTGTATGTACTCAGGTGATTTGTGAATGAGGAAAAATACTTTAGATGAATTTTACGGGCGATTAGGTACTGTGAATGCATGCTAAACGAATTTGTTTGATGCTGTTTTTATTATTTTTAATAGTTTAACTGTACATTTATAGCAAATTGTAGTTTTAGAAAGAAATTCATGGTATATTAACAGCTTACATGTAGCTACTGCAATAGTAGGTATATATCAGTTATTATATAAAAACAAGATTAGAAGTTTATGGGTAATCCCATATATAGACCAATTTGACACTATCACATAAATGATAAGAAATAAGAATAAATTTTTTTTTTACCGAAAGTTGGCAACATTGTATTGTGCTAATATATAATATTATAGGCGCTAAGGGTGTCTTCTGTAAAAATTTGATTAAAATCGGATAAATAATGCGGGCATAGCAAATTTTTAGAAAATTATTAATTTTTTAAAATTATTTAAATAAAATTATAATTTATGTGAGCCCTGGGAGAAACTTTTCTGAAAATTTGACTAAAATCGGATAAATAATGTAGCCTCAATGAATTTTTTTAAATTTTAGTAATTTTTTTTTCGATAAGTTGGCAACACTGTATTTTGTTAAAATTGCATAATTTATGCGGGCACCAGTAGAATCTTTAGTGAAAATTTGATTAAAATCGGTTAAATAACGTGGTCATAATAAATTTCTAAAAATTTTAATAATTTTTTCTCAGAAAATTGACAACACTGTACTTTGTTGAAATTATCTAATTTATATGGATACGAGGAGAATCTTTTGTGAAAATTTTAACAAAATCGGTTAAACAACGTGGTCGTAATAAATTTTTAAAATTTTTAGTAATTTTTTTCTGAGAAAGTTTGCAACACTGTATTTTATTAAAATTAAGAAATTTGTCTCGACACTAGGGAAATCTTTTCTGTAAATTTGATCAAAATCGGATATATAATGTAGCCTCAATTAATTTTTTAAAACTTTAGTAATTTTTTTCTTGGAAAGTTGGCATCACTGGAAAAAACCAAAACCACATGACCATTCTGGGCACTAGATAAATTTATCCTGAAAATTTTATTAAAATCGGTTGAACTAAGTTCAGATTCGTCATCTAGAGGCTATATGAAAAATTTTCATAAAAATTTTTTTTCTATCAAACACTATACCACTTTTTCCTTGCAGTCAAAGTGGTAAAATTTTTTAGTATATGTGTGATTTGATTAAAAATATTAAATACACTAATAAATAAATAAGAAATTAGAAGAAATTTATATTGGAAAATCATGAAATATTTAAATTTTTATGTAGTAGATAATACAAACACCAAAGTTCCTTATTTTTCTTATCTGCTTCAAATAAAATAACAAATAAATTAACGATTGCCACCATCGGCAATTTGGGATGCCAATACAACTCAAAACTTTGATGTTATTACATAAATACTAATGACGCTATTTTGGTCATTAAATTTAGCTTAATTCTTTAATTTTAAAGAACTTTAAGTAAATTTCAATTCTAGTGATTGCTTTAAGTGTGAAATCTTTAATTTACATTTTTTCAAATTTAAATGGTATATTTGTTCAAAATTGCTTTATTAAAATTTATTTAAATCGCCAAGGTAAAGTCTCATTTAAACTAAGAATCTTTAATTGACCAGAATAGCAGAGTATCATAAGAAACAGAAATGACTTTTTAATATTTTTTCTCTAAAAGTTGGCAATACTGTTTAAAAATAAAATTATATAATTTTGTAAAATTTGATTAATCTCGGTAAAACCAGCATTGAATTTTAAAAATTTTAATATATTTTTCTCTGTAAAATTATATAATTTATGTTTGTACTAGAACAATCACGGAAACATATAATACCACATGACCAACTTGGCTAGTAAATAAACCTATTCTGAAAATTTCATTAAAATCGGTTGAACTGTCTAGAAGTTACAATCACAAAATTTTAATTTACGACCGAGCAAGCGACTTGACGACGCAAACACACACGCTTATAAATTAAGGCTTGTATGAAAAATTTCTATGTATTTTTAAATTTTTTTGGAAAATGTTACGAACACCGTACCGAACACTATACCACATTTCCTTGCAGTCAAATTGGTAAAAATGTAATAATAATAACTATTTGTTAGTATGTTTTCATAGTAAATTATTTAAATTACCATCTATAAACAGTAAATAAAGAGAATTTACAGATATTGAATATTAGGTTATAGCAAAGAATATTATAATAAGCTATAGCTATATATTTTATTGCAAAAAGTACAATAAAATTCACATACGTATTAATAAGTTAGATTTTATGGTAAGTGTCAGTTTGTAAAATATTCACATTGGATAAGCGGCAGGAAACATAATAATTACGAATACAAGATGGTTATGTTTCAAAGTACCTACTTAAAGTGATGCGTTTATTTATGATTATATATATATATATATATATATATATATATATATATATATATATAAAAGTAATAATATTTTTATTGCATGTGTATGTGTATTTCGTACACACGCAATTGGAATTTATCTATTAATATTTTTAAAATATTTGGAAAAATACATATACAGATTTTAAACGATACAATTTATAATTTAAACAAAATTATAAGTATATATAATTATAGGCCATTTTGATATTATCACCATAAATGATAAAAAATAGGAACAAATTTTTTATATGTTTCACCAAAAGTTGCCAACATTGTATTTTACTAATATTATATAATTTATGTAGGCGCTGTAAAAATTTGATTAAAATCGGATAAATAATGTACCCATAATTTATTTTTTTTATCAAAAAATTGGCAACACTCTATTTTAATAAAATTATAATTTATATGGGCACTAGGAGACACTTTTCTGAAAATTTGATCAAAATTGGATTAATAATGTAGCCATAATGAATTTTTTAAAAATCTTGTATTTTTTTCTCGATAAGTTGGCAACACAGTATTTTATTAAGATTGCTTAATTTATGTAGGCACTAGGAGAATCTTTTGTGAAAATTTGATTAAAATCAGTATAATAACATGGTCATAATAAATTTAAAAAAAATTTTACTAATTTTTTTCACGGAAAGTTAGAAACACTGTATATTAGTAAAATTATGTAATTAATGGGAGTACCAGAGAAATCTTTTCTGAAAATTTGATCAAAATCGAGTAAATAATGTAGCCACAATGAATTTTTTAAAACTTGAGTAATTTTTTTCTCGGAAAGTTGGCATCACTGGAAAAAATAAAACCACATGACCATCTCGGCTACTAGACAAATTTATCCTGAAAATTTCATTAAAATTGGTTGAACCGTCTAGGAGGAGTTGCGATCACAAAATTTTGACTTACGACCGAGCGAGTGAGTGAGTGAGCGATAGTGAGCGAGCGAGCTGACAATGCACATCCATACACCCACATAAATTAAGTTTAGATTTGTCATCTAAAGGCTATTTGAAAGATTTCTATACAAAAATTTTCTTTTTTTGAAAATGTTAGAGACACCGTACCAAACGCTATACCACTTTTCCTTGCAGTCAAAGCGGTAAAAATATGTTTTATAAAGTTGATAGTTTTTATACTTTTTTTTTAATTTTATTAAATTATTACCAAAAAATTTAACATATTTCTTTTAAAATATAACAATTCTGTTTATAGTTTTTCTTCAAGCGTATCATAATATTAATATTATGTTATATTGCCTGTGTAGAAAGAGGTCATATTACTAGTACAATAATGACATTACTATACAGGCATTTAGTTACACCACTGGTGGCAGCACCAACAATTGCATTGTTCGGTAGAATTTTAATTTGATTATTGAAAATGTGTGAAGAAGTGCAAGGAATGCAATATGCACCATCAGATTTGTCAGAAACTACAAATTCGACCAAACTAAAACACGGTCAAGTGTATTTAATTTCTCATTTCCGACGGCTATATTAACAAGATTAGAAGTTAAGTTACTTAACAATTGCATTGTTTATTTTCATTTAAATTTTAATTTGATTATTGAAAATGTGTGAGAACCTTTTTGGTGTCCGAATCCAACACGCTGTCACTGACCTACGGTTGCCTGAATATTTAATGCATATAGATATTTAATTTTAAAAAAATATTCTAGATGAACCCTCAGCCTTCAATAAAGATAAATTATTTAAAAATTTTAATTGCGCAACAATGTTTTGTTGTATATCGTATTCTTATACAGGGTGATTTATGACGTCGGGGAAAAACTACACCGGATGATTCCTATGAGTAATCTAAATAAAAAACTTCAAACAAACATATGTCCGAAAATGCTTTCTAACGGAACTGTAGCCGTTAGAAGTTTATTACGTGTAACATCAATCGCGTTAGCCTTATTTATTATATCAGAAAAAAAAACAAGTCATAAACATCTGAATAATTGTAAAATTACTGATTGATTTGTTTAAACACTAGTAAACCAATTTATTAATTTATAAATTTTTGTTCACACATAAATAAATATTTAGTAAATAATTTACAATAATTAAAAATCGAAGACAAATTTTGTCGGTACCCAGTACGTCATAACTAGTAAATGAATAGTTTTATTAAGCATTTAGCATAAATTAAAATCCGATACATAGTTTTAGAAAAAATTTAATTTATAACGAAAATTGTAGGGTGGGCCGATTTCATTGCTCGGGAGTTTATTAAAAATGATTTTTATACTATGTTGTTGTTTTTACTATATTGAAAAATATTATTTTATGTAAAAGAATAGTATAAAATGATTACAATAAAAATATTCGATTATATTTATATCATCTGTCTTTAGACAATAAAAATTATGACCCGCATTTCCGATATAAGTATGATATCTGAAATGTGATGTCTGAATAGAGACAATATTTAAAGTATTGGAATTTTCCTCACTTTGTATTCGATTAAAGAGATTATTACCCAATCCAGTGTTCATGGTCTTCCATTCATCACATCAACAATAGTGGTAACCCTCTGCATTGCTTTCAGACCAGATCTATCCGTATCATCTCAATCATTCGTTCGAATAACAGTTCAGAAGTCATTTTATGGTGCAACGTGACCGGTGCGTGATCCTGTTCTAATTGTATTCATATCGTTGACGGTCGTCGATCGTGCTCCCATCAATCGGACAACCGAAACATAAGAGAGAAAAGAATTCTTTCAGAAATCATCTCGGCCTGAGCTGTGTGCTCCCTATCACAAACGCTCTTTTCAATGACCTGTGTCCCAGAGCCGACAGCCTAGGTTTCAAACTTCTCTTCCAATCACCTAACCGAGTAGTGATGGTCTGCTCTTATCGGATACGCGCAACATCGTTTACCCACTATTAATTCGATGCAATGATGTTTGTTTGTTTGTTATTTAACTAATTAACTGGCGCTTACAGAATCGGTGCCGTGACGTAATCCTTATTTTGTTTTGACTGATGCAGAAACAGAATGTGGGAAATATAGAAAAAATGTATTATTGTACAAATGGATTTTATATAATGAGTTTGATGATGAAATAATTTACTGATTGTATTGTTTATGTTTAATATCGATTTTTACTTTTACCATGTGGACTTTCAAAGAAAATGTGATCTAATTTTTGGATAGATGTTTTTATTGTCGTAAAAAAATTAATAAAAATTCTACACATAATTAATTTTTCCTACTCCTATTATAATTTGCTTACCTACAAAATTAAAAATGTTAACGCTGTTTGTGTGTTTTATTAATTGAGTTAATAATTTTATAAATTTTTATCAATATAGATATTTTTTGGGTTTATATGATTGATACAATATTTCTTCTTTTTCAATAAATTATACTACTTTGATATTAAGTTATACTTTATATAAGAATATTGATTAAGGATGAAATGAATATTTTGGGAGGCAAGATTTTTATCAGTTTAATAAAAAATAATTGTGTTTTTTTTCATTTTTTACAAAATAATAATATGAAAATTTATTTAGTTTTAATTTATGATTAATTGTAGTATTTATGTTAATATTTATTTAAGAACATAGATAGCTTTTTAATTAAAAATTTTATTTTTATTATTATTATTTTGTGTTTATGTTTGTGTAAAGTTTGTGGGTTGCATTATTTTTACAATTTCTAATTTAATTTTAATAAAATTTTATAGATAAATTTTTTCAAATTTGTATTGATATTTAAAAAAATTATAATATCTAATAACAATCAATTTTATAAAATTTTATTTTAATTAAATTGGTTCACATGTTTCTAATTTGGGAAATATTACACTTTAGATGATTTTTATTTTACTGTTTCAATAGTAAGAAAATATAGATTAATTAATTAAGAAATTTAATTTTATGATTAGTTATTTCAGAAACATTGACGGATTAAGTTAACCTAAATTTATTTTCGGGTTAGTAGTTCATCTCTGTTTATTTTTACCGGGTATAATTTTTCATTTACGTTAAAAATTATATGTTAAATATGTAAAGTGTTGTTTCTTATTTGCAAATCTTTTTTAAATGGTATGTTGTCAATGTTGAAAAATTTAATGAGGTATATGTGAACGATATTGAAAAAGCAATATCTAAGAGACTGTAGTTTAGGGTTGGCAAACGTTCTATTTTGGTAAAACAGCCCTGCAATTACGTGTTTATGTGCAATTTATGTGTTTTCCGTCCTCCATTTAGACTGGACATGTTCTACATTTATATTTTGATGTTATAAAAATTAAAAGTGTTTCATCTACGTAAATATTTTAAATTTACTCATTTTCTAAGCAAATCACATATTTTTGTTTTCGGCCACTTTAGACGGTAATAATTTTTGAATAAATATTTTAAATTAATCATGAATAAATATTTGAGATTGATTTAGTTTCACTAAATATTTGGGACAGATTTGTGAGGACATGCGCATTTATTTTTTTTTTATAAAGATTTGATAATTTTTTACAAAATTGCACAATTTTTTTCAAGATTGAATTTTTCGAGAAAATTACACAAGTTTTGAGTAAATTGCAAATTTGTATCAAAATTCCATAGTTTTTTTTAAATTAGGATTTAACAATTTTTTCAAGATATAACAATATAACGAATTCTAATTTTTTTTGTTAAAAATGACATGTAAAAAAATTAAAATATATGTATTTGACAAACATTTTGGCATTTTCACAAATATCTATCATTTTAACAAAATTTAACAATAATTAAATTGTGCAAATAGAAATTGTTAAATATTAACTAAAACAACAAAATGAAATTTTGTTAAAAATTGCCAAATCTTGTCAAAATTATTTAATATTTTTAAAATGTCGGAAAATTTGATTGGAATGTAAAATTCTTGATAAAAACTGCCTAATTTTGTCAAAAATTGTGTAATTCAATTAAAATTTAATATAGTAAATGGTATATGCATTTCTTCTATATTAAAATAAACAAAAATGTTTAGGATTAAGTTGTCTACAAATTTTAATTTAAAAAAGGCAACGTTTTGATATATCTTACGTATATACATATATAAATAAACAGAACAAAATAGGTAATTAGATTATATTATTATTATATTGTAAAATTTCTGCAAATTTAAAACGAAATTTTTAACAAAAGTATCATTTTCTCTTTTAATGCCATGTAATAAGGTATAGTAGCAAAAAAATTAAGATTAAATAATGCTTAATTATACATTGTATATATATTTGTTTTTGCTACCATACATCTACAAATCATCTTATCTCTACTTTATTTTGTTTGTTTACAACACAGACATGTAAATAAAAATAAAATAGTACATATGATGATTCACATATAAAAATATGTATATTTTCAACAAATAACAGTAAAATTCTTTGAATAAATGTAGGTCATAAATGTCTGAAAATAGTATTTCAAAATTATTTCATATTATTTGAACTTAACATTTTAAAACTTAGACTATAGATAAGTAACTGATATCGTTATGTTATACATTAATATTTAATAGTTTACTAATGAAAAAAATAAATAAACAGACTTTCTTGAAATTGCATAGGTATACTAATAAAGTAAACAAATAAGGGTCTCAGTGGAGTAGTGACAAATAAGCCAATTTATGAGTTTCGAGATAATGCCGTTTAACAATTACAAATGATCAGTGATGAATAATGATTAGGCAAGCTAGTGTGCTTATCTATAAAACTAAAATGAGACTTAAGCCAAAACCGTTTTATGATTTCGTTTTAGTTTTACGAATTAACACTGCGCAAAAACTTAACCATTCACATTGCCTGTTTGTCTTGATGCATTTTCAATTACGTCTATGCAGTGATGACAATTTAAATGTTATTTAAAATTATTTCTGACATTTCTGTTTACATGCCAAACAGTTTTTGATTATTTTCAGTAAAGTGTTCTTGCAGTATAAGTTGTTTTGTTGTGTTAAATGTGTCTGCAGAATAATTTATAAGATTTGTTCGCGGTAGTAATTCCGAATTAATTCAGAACCTGTTCGGAACGTCTTTAGGATCAATTCAAAGCGCATGTCCGATTCTGAATTTATTCAGGATTTTATATTTCCGCAAACGTTAAATGAACATTACTTTTAATTAAATTGTGCGATCATAGAGTGCGATCTGCCGATCCCGTTATTTGACAAATTTAATTTTAGATATAAGCTGTTCTTGTTTATTTCGTGCATAATAGTAAATAACTTGTTCTTTTAAAACACAAATCTAACATAAAACGATCGAAATTGACGTGTAAACTATTGCTGGTAAACTTTCACGATCATACAATGTCAGTGCGCATGTGCGGATCAGAAATTTTTGATAAAATCCTAGGATGTGTCGAATACGTTCGAAACTAATTCCGAATGAAATAATTGGGTTCCGCGAACGCAGAACTTTTTGTTCAGAACATGTAATTTTCTTACCGCGAACGATCGAATTTACATTGCGCATGCGTACTTGTTCGGAATGTGTTCGGGATGTGCTCCGCGAACAAAGCTATTATACAAAATAAACCTGTACAATACACACATACATACATAAATACACAATCACGCTATTTACCCAAAAGGGTGTGGCACAAACATTTTTACTATATCGAAATCAGTTTCTTTTAAACATCCCTATCTAGACAAGCAACCTTAGATTTATCCATACTCTATTCCTATTCATCTTCTATTCCTATTACTTGGAAACTGTCGCTCACGCAAAACACTTTCAATCATACCACTCCAATTACTCACCGGACGCCCACGCAAACGTATAGCTTATCATTCATGAAAATGACAAAAATGACTAAACCAACTTAACTAATTAACACCGTTACTTTTGCAACAACATTTTTTTCAAATTTACACTTATTATACATTAATCTATTTCTTACCCAATTTCTCCTAGTTATACCACATACCACACGTAAAAATCTCATTTCTGCATCAGTCATTTTCTTTCAGACTTTTGCAGCCAAACCCAAAATTCACTACCATATATCGAACATAAGCACCAAAACAGCATTGTATATACTCAAACGGGCTTATTTGGAAACATTTACATTACTAGCAAAAGTACTCAAAGCACCCAAAACCTTACAATTATTTTAAAAATACGAATGCGAAACAGAACATTTAGAATAGTGTAGGACATAAACATAATTTTGCAGATTTGTAGAATGAATTCACCATTTTCTTTGTTTTCGGAAAATTTTTCTTCTGATATTTCTAAAATAATTGTTATTTTATTATATTAAATACGTCTTTTCAAAATAATATTAATTTTATCTTTCAAAGCTATGTTAGAAAAACTTTGACTTTGATAAAAACAGTAATATAATTAAACTACGTTGATATATAAATTTATACTATGTAGTTTGACTCAGAATCACTAACTCTGCGCTAAAACAAAACACTGAATTCGCTTGCAAGAGTTTGAAAGGGGTTACAGGCGACCAAAGTTTTGAAATAGGATCAGCTCTATATAATATTTGTGAAATATCTAAATGAACTGCAGTATGTGATTGGGTAGCTTTTTTATTAGTAAAACACAAAAAATCTCAATTCTGATCAAGGTGACGTATTTGCCATTATTCCACTGATGTCCTTAAATGTTGGCGTATTTTTCTTTATTTGGAAAATATTATGAATAAATTTTGCTAACGGTTATTACTGTAGTTGTAACTTTGCAAATGTTTGATTTGTCTATTATTCTGAATTTTAAAACTATTTAGATAGTAGAATTTTTATCAAAATGTTTTTTCTAATACGTATGGAAATATACGTATTTAAATATTTGTTATTTTATAAATTGAATATATATCGATATTATAATGATGACCCATTGCTTTCAAACATATTAAAATCAATGAAATCAATGAAAAAAATTAAATAATGCTTGAAAATGCTTAATTTAAAAATTAGTCACAATTATAAATAAAAAAAAAGTTATAAGAAAAAATTTGAATAAGTAAATTTTAATTTTTCTTTCTATAATAATTTTTATTTAAAAATTTGTATAATTTTTATAAAATATCGTACACCCGGAATTAATTTGATACAATTGTTTATATTTTATTACACAATATGTTATGATAATTGTATATTTTCTAAAATTATAGTTTATTATACTTTACGAGAAGTAGAAAGCGATGATTATTGTGGCCGACGCCAAGCAATCCGCCCAAAATACAAAAAGGGCTTTCTATTTCGAGTGACATATACGATTTTTTCTTTAAACGTTCTAAACGAAACTAAACTAAAAATAAATACATACCAAGTAGTCAAGTACTACTAACAGTTATAGAATAGTATATATATATATATATATATATATATATATATATATATATATATATTTGTATATTATATATATTTAATATATATATATATTTGTATATTATATATATTTAATATATATATATATATATATATATATATATATAATTTTTCACAAATCTGACGATATACATTGCATTTCTTCATACATTTTCAATAATTCAATTCAAATTCAAGCGAAAATAAACAATGCAATTGTTAATTAACTTAACTTAACTTCACGTAATAGTTTTCACTATGGCTGCCAGAGATTCCAAATTAAATACACTTGACGTTGTAGTTATGTATGGTACTGCCACCTGTGGTGTATATAATAATTAACTGCTGTATAATATCATTGTTGTAATATAATGACCTTTTTCTACATAAGCAATATGATAACGTAATATTAATATTATGATAGGTTTGAAGTAAAACTATAATTTTTATTTTATAAATACATTTACGAGTTGTAAATTTAAATATATTTTTAGAATAAATGATGCAATTTATATGTGAATTTTCTTCAATTCGCTTAACAAAAATATAACAAAATCACGAGAAAAGCAAGTGAAAACTTAAATATATTTTTCAAAAAAAAAAATCTAACAAACTAATTTTATAAATAATAATAATAATTGGCCATTGGCCTAACGTTTAAATGTTAACATAGATAATAGTGTTTACTAAATCATTTCTATAAACATACAACAAAATAGTAATTAAATCTAAAAACGTATTATGAATTAATTGGATATTCTTCAATGACAAATTTACGTATAAAAACAACATACAGTGTTCACGTGTAACTCAAAACCTAATTTGTGACGCAATTTCGTTTGTAATTTCTGAACAGCTATCGCATTTTACACAGACTATTGATTACAATACGTTTCGTGTTCTAAGTCATTGGTTTACATGATTCTTCTTTTTTTTTTTTGTCTCCCTCCTGCAAAACACCCACATTTTGCGGTTTGAAATCTATTGAATTATTCCCAGGCTTACAAGATTATTTCAATTAATATTACTGTAGAAATATTTGATGTTTTCAAGAAGATGTGTTCAAATCTCTTTTATTAAGTTTTAGTAATTTTATATAGTGAAATACTGGGCTATATGTTCAAAATTATGAATCATAATTTAATTAACAATTTTTATTTTGCACTGAAAATGTTGGGTTAATGGGTCGAGTTACTATGTCCTGGTGAATAAAAAAAGTGCTATCAAATGTCTAATACGTAAGAAAAAGAAAAGAAAAAAGTTTATTATTATATATAATAATTATTGAAATATTTTTTTTAATATATCACATTTTTAAAACGGACTAAAAAGTATAAAATAATATTTTTCCTAGCCCCCTATTCAGATTTATAACCTCACATATATAGAAAAACGTGGGGCAATTACATATATGTTGGAAAAGCTGGTTAAAATTTTAGAATTAAATTCAAAGAATATCATATTATAAAGGAAATAATAGATATAATAGAAATAAATTAAATATAGAATATAATTATTAAATTGTAATTAATTAGATTAATTAATTAGGTTAAAATTAAAGTTAAACAAGGCCTGAAAAGCAAAAAATAATTATTTAAATAAAAAAATATTTTAATATTCCACGTTTTTAACACTGACTAAACAGTATAAAATAATTTCTCTTACCCTCATACAGATTTATAATCCCATACAGATTCCTGATTGTCCTGAAAATTTGTGATTGTAAATTTTAATAGCTACGAGAATACTTGCAAGATTTAAAACGAAAAAGTGGGGTGAAAAGACAGCTAGTTCCTACACTCTTTACTATTGTTATCTATTGAATGCGGCCCACGTTTTTCGTTTTAAATCTTACAAGTATTGTCATAGCTATTAAAAATTTACAATCAAAAATTTTCTGGACAATCTGTATGGGGTTAGGAATCTGTGGGGTTTATAAATCTGTATGGGGCTAGAAGAAATTATTTTATACTATTTAGTCCATTTTAAAAACATGGTATAGCAAAAAAAAATATTTAAATAATTTTAGATACATTCATACGCAGTTAATTAACAACCCTACTACCTTTTGTTAAAAGCTAAGATATTTTTATATATTTAAAATCTGAACTTTATTAAAATTTATGTATTATTTCTGATGATGGCTTAACAACCGAAATTAGCCAATAAAAAGCTTTTAATAAAATTGTAAAACTTAAAAACGATTGTTTTGATTATTATTTTTTTGTTTATACAATATCTCAAAAATAGATAATGATTCACAAAAATGGAAAGTACCAACAACTTTATAAATATAGACTCTATATATATATATATATATATATATATATATACATTTAGGCCTGGAAGTTTTAGTTAAAATTTTATATTTTATTAATTATAATATAAACATAACTTAAATTGACTACTTTTGAGATACTAATTAGTCATGCTGTACTACGGTTATTATTTACTTGTTATTGCCTATCAATGGCCAAGATTGAACTTTTGAACAAAAAAAAAAATTAAAAATTCAACATTAACAAACATAGTGTAAATTTTGAAATATGCTTTTTTGAAAAATAAACTGCAAATATAAAAATATTAATATCATATTTTTACGAACAATTTCCTAATAATAAATAGAAACATTTTATGTTCAGCGAGTAGATAAAATGTTTGTAAACATTGTAATGTTGTGATAGTACACATTTCAAAAGTTGTTTTTACTATACATTTTTACTTTTTTTTTAATTATAATTTGGCACGCAAAAGGTGATGATATTTTTATATGATAATATTGTATCATTAAATGGCAAAAAAAAACAAATTATTGACAATACTATATATTAGTACATACATACATACATACACAATCACGCCATGTACCCAAAAGGGTGTGGCACAAACTCTTTTCATCATCCCGAAATCAGTCGCCTCCAAACATTCCTATCCAAACAAGCAACTTTTGCTTTATCCACATTCATAATTCCTCTCATACATGTTCTTTTATTCTTACTACTTGGAAACTTTCGTTCACGCAAAACACTCTCAATCATACCACTCCTACTACTCCTCCAACTACTCATTGGACGTCCACGCAAACGTATACCATAATATATATTAATAAATTACTTTTTATTAATGATTTATTTATAAAAGAAATTGTAATTTTACAAGTCTTAACAAGCATTTTTAACACGTTTTCATTAACTCGCTTTCTTCCTGTCTGTCTGTTCGTTTGTTTATTTGTTCGGTACAAATTTTGCAATAGATTTTAAACCAACTTTCGGGTGAGCTAGAAACTTGAAACTTTAAACATAGCTCAAAATTGGATGACAATGCAATATTAACTAATTAATTAATTAATTAATTAATAATAGTAGAAATATTAAATTAAAATTAATTAATTATAATTAATTAAATTAATTAATTAGGTTAAAGTTGAACAAGACTAAAAAGCAGAAAATAATTATTAAATTAAAAGAAAAAATTAGTATAAAATAATTTCTCCTAGCCCCATACTGATTTATAATCCCATACAAAAAAACGTGGGACGCATGCAATAGATAATAGTAAGGAGTGTAGAAAGTGTGAATTCATTATTAAACATTTTCCACATTAATTAAATTTTTTCAACGTAAATGGGTCGTTGCATATTATTTTATTAATCAAAAATATATATTAAAATAACTACGTCAATATATATTTTAAAACAAAATTATTTATAATAAATTTAAATAAATTTTAAATTTGAATGTCGAATTCGAATTTGCTCGTTGTGACGAGCAAGTATTCAGCGCCTCTTATGCCTCAATTTGATGTTATGTTTGAATTATTCTTACAAATTTATATAAAACAAATATATTGTATACGTGGGGCAACGACAGCTACTCCCTACACTTCTTAATATTGCATGCGCCCCACGTTTTTCTGTATGGGGTTATTAAATCTGTATGGTGCTAGGAGAAATTATTTAAAAACGTAGTATATAATTTTTTTTTAATATTTAGTCCTGTTTAACTTTAACTTTAACCTAATTAATTAATTTAATTAATTATAATTTAATATAATAATACTCAAAAATATTGATATTTTATATTTTTCCCAAAATTTCACAAGTCACTCAGTCATTGAATCGGCTTGTTAGGCTATGCATCAATGACTGGCCAGTTTAACCGTACACACGTGTTTTGACCTATAGGGTCTCCCCAGTACGGTGCTTTGATCAGTGTCGGGAAGACACTAATGCAGATGTTAGTTCTGGTTGACTTTTATGCCAAGTACTTTGAAACGATAGCAAAGAGAGGTAATAAATACCACCAACGCCATCTATACAATAATGCAATAAGCAATTATACTAATGAGACCATATAGGTCGAAACACGTGTCTACGTTTAAACTGGCCAGTCATTGATGTATAGCCTAACAAGCCGATTCAATAACTGAGTAACTTGTAAAATTTTGGGAAAAATATAGAATCTCAATATTTTTGAGTATTATTATATTAAGTTTCACAATGACAATATGAACATTTATTTGTTCAAGGTTTATTACTAAAATTTAATAATTATAATTTGATATAATTATAATTAATTGTTAATTCATTAACTTAATATTTCTAATATTATTTATTAATTAGTTAATGTTGCATTGTCATCCAGTTTTGAGCAGTGTTTAAAATTTCAAGTCTCTAGCTCATCGGAAAGTTAGTTTAAAATTGATTGCAAAATTTGTACTCGCACAGACAGACAAACAGACAAAAAAAGAAAGCAATTTAATAAAAACGTGTTAATATAAGACTTAATTCAATTTTCTAAAATGTATAAATTTCTGATATGTAATAATATAAGCTTACTCGTAACCCTATTTGCTATACTTTCCATATTATTTGTAAAGAATAAGTAACATATTATACAATTATTATTAAATTTAACTGGTTACTTCAATCATAAACTATATTCAATGCTCATGTGAAATCTAAATTAATTGGCACAATTATTTATTTAAAATATTAGTAGCTACTAAATACATATATAATTATTAATCAACCAGTTACGTATAAATATAAATAATTATGCTACAAGGAAATTACTAAGATACACATTAATATATAGCAAATTATAAAATAAAGATATTATTTACTAAATGTAACACTGTACTAGGCAGTTATAAAGTGTGTATGTCATTATTACCATATATTTATATATATGTGGGTATAGAAAAATTGAAGTGTGCTTGAATTAAGGACATAATTACGAACGTTCTATAATTAAATAGTATTTCGTAATTGACACGTTGCGTTGGCGATATGTATGTTATGAACTTGTATTGCAAGTTTGATGTTTTGACTCAATTACTGAAATTGAACGACCTTTTCAAATCGTATGAAATAAACATGTTGAAATATTTGCTAAAGTTCATCATTTATAATTTTAATTGTTTATATCTTTATATAAAAGTGATTTATAATACAAACATTGACAGCTTATTGGGAGAATATTTTAAGTGAAAAAAAAAGTTAATAAACTTAGATACTATTTTAATTAGTTAAGATTGGTGTAATAAAAAGTGGATGAGTTTAATATTAACTTGAAAATTTTATGTTACAAGGAGTAGAAAAAGATGATTATTGTGTTTAGCCCAAATATTCGTGCATTGTAAAAAATGTAATATATATTTATGTAATTTTACATAACTATTAACAGTAAAATAGCAACATTTTGTAATTTTTACTACGATAATTAACGTAATTTAACATTTTTTCTGTAAAAATATATTTATAAAATATGTAAATTTACATCAATTTTTTACAATGTAACCGAGACAAAGCCGAAGCCAAGCAATCTGGGCGAAACACAAAAAAAGTTTTTTATTCCAAATGATATAAGTATACGATTTTTTCTTTAAGGGATCTAAACAAAACTAAACTGAAAATATCTTAATTTTACTAACAGTTGTAGAATAGTATATAGGTATATATATATATATATATATATATATATATATATATATATATATATATATATACAGTGGCGCAACCAAGGGGGGGGCCGACGGGCCTTGGCCCCCCCCAGGGCTAGCAGAATTAGCACAATTTTTATTCGTTTAGTCATATATACAGCAGTCACTTCTAACGCTACAATTATTTACCCCAAAATATTTAGCCAAAATTCATTATTTTAAACTATTAATTATTCGATTCATGTAAGATAAAGTGAAAATCTGGTTAGTATTTGCTTTTTTTTTGCTTCTCCAAGATAAAATCCTTGGGCCCCCCCCAAGACAAAATCCTGGCTGCGCTACTGTATATATATATATATATATATATGTATATATTATTTATATTTATTATGTGGTTTGTGAGAATTAATCTTTCTTTGGTCGAATATACAATTTCTGACAACACTGCACGGTATACATTGCATTTCTTAAACTTTTTCACACATTTTCAGTAATTAAATTTACATTCAAGCGAAAATAAGCATTGCAGTTATCAATTAACTTAACTTGACTTAATAATTTTTAATATAGCCGTCGGAGATGTCAAATTCAATACAAATACACTTGAATACACTTGACCGTGTTTCTGTGGTTGAATATGAATTTTCTGAGAAATCGGACGGTGTACATTGCATTTCTTGCACTTTTTCAGACACTTTCAATAATCGAATTAAAATTCAAATAAAAATAAAAAATGCAAAAATGCAATTAACTTAATTTAACTTTACGTAATAGTAATTTCAATATGCCCGCTGAAAATGTCAGATGAAATGCACTTGATATTGTAGTTATTTTTAGAGCTGCCACCAGTGGTGTATATAGTAACTAACTGCTATATAATAATGTTATTATTCTACATAGGCACTATGATAACTTAATATTAATATTATGATACGCTCAAAATGCTCAAAAAAAACAATACAAAATTTTTTTTTTGCATTTTCCATGGTAACTATTCATTTATTACTACTTTGACTGCAAGGAAAAAGTAGTATAGCGTTTGGTACGGTGTCTGTAACATTTTCAAAAAAAAAAAAGTATAGAAATCTTTCATATAGCCTGTAGCTGACGAATCTGAACTTAGTTTATGTGGGTGTATGGATGTGCGTCGTCAGCTCGCTCGCTCGGTCGTCAGACAAAATTTTGTGATCGCAGCTCCTCCTAGACGGTTCAACCAATTTTAATGAAATTTTCAGGATAAATTTGTCTAGTGCCGATGGTCATGTGATTTTGTTTTTTTTCCAGTGATGCCAACTTTCCGAGAAAAAAATTACTAAACTTTTTAAAAATTCATATTGGCTACGTTATTTATCCGATTTTGATCAAATTTTCAGAAAAGATTTCCCTAATGCTCTCATTAATTATATAATTTACTTAATATTCAGTGTTGCCAACTTTCCGAGAAAAAAATTACTAAAATTTTAAAATTTTTATTATGGCCATGTTATTCAACCGATTTTACTCAAATTTTCACAAAAGATTCTCCTAATATTCATATAATTTATGTAATTTTAACAAAATACAGTGTTGCCAACTTTTCGAGAAAAAAATTAGTAAAATTTTTAAAAATTTATTATGACCATTTTATTTAACCGGTTTTAATCAAATTTTCATAAAAGTTTTTCCTAGTGCCTAAATAAATTATGCAATTTTAACAAAATACAGTGTTGCCAACTTATCGAAAAAAAAATCACAAATTTTAAAAAAAATTTATTGTGGCTACATTATTTATTCGATTTTGATCAAATTTTCAGAAAAGTATGTCCTAGTGCCCACATAAATTATAATATTATTAAAATACAGTGTTGCCAACTTTCCGAGAATTGTCAGAGTAGTCTATATATGGGTTTACCCATATACTTCTAATCTTGTTATTATTGTATTTTGTGTTAAATATTTGTAGATATAAATTTATAATTACATGTATGAGTAATGTGTTGCATCTAAAGTAAATAAGTTTTCTTATCAAAAATTTCAGATATTACGCAATACCTATTGTTTTGTATTGATATTTCATAACTTAAATTTCATCAGTTGAAATATAAGCTATAATTTGGTAAATAAGCTTATCAAAACAGGATTTACTACAGAATTACTTGAGATGTCAATATTTTTATAAAGTTTTATAATGACATGTATGAGTAATGTGTTGCTTCTAAAGTAAATACATTTTCTTATCAAAAATTTCAGATATTGCTCAATACCTATTGTTTTGTATTTTTTGTATTTCATAACTTAAATTTCATCAGTTGAAATATAAGCTATAATAGTCCAGTCAAAATAGGAAAATCAGAGGAACTAAAAATACTAGTTCCAATTTTTTCAGGAATGTGTGAGGAAGGGAGGGGGGTCCCTTGAACAAGAAAAAATAAAATCCCTCCAAATCCCAGGGCCGTTGGGGGGCGGGGGATTTAAATCTTCCATTTTTCAGTTTTTTGTTTATAACTCGAAAACGGTGCGTTACAATGAAAAAGTTTTTCAGTATAAAATGAAAGCTTATTAAATTTGCTACAAGTTTGGTTATATACATTTTTACGAAAAACTGGACTGTTTTTGTGCTACCGGCACCGGAAAGGTGGTAATTTAAAAAAAAAATTGTTTTTCATTTATGCTTTTCGTATATTTTTGTCTTTTAGATCCTCACTCGTTTATTTTAGAGGAAAATCGTCACAATAAAACTTGTACAGCATTAAATTCCCTACAAGAATATATATCATATGTTAATTTATATTGAACAGGTCGCAATTTACAGTTTTTAAGATTTCAACAAAAAATCTTGATTTTCCAATTGAAATAAATAAAATAATAGTTTTAATCCATTTGAAGGCTCCATTTCTTTACATATGTTCATATATCTGGTTTACACAAATGTATAAGACCCACACCTCTTTGAAAACAGTTTACAAAATATATCTATAGAATATATTTTGTAAACTGTTTTCAAAGTGGTGTGGTACTGGTCAGTGGCGCAACCAAGGGGTGGGGGGGCGACGGGCCTCGCCCCCCCCCCAAGGCTAGCAGAATTAGCACAATTTTTATTCGTTTAGTCATATATTCAGCAGTCACTTCTAACGCTACAATTATTTACCCCAAAATATTGAGCCAACATCCATTATTTTAAACTATTAATTATTCGATTCATGTAAGATAAAGTGAAAATCTGGTTAGTATTTGCTTTTTTTTTTGCTTCTCCAAGATAAAATCCTTGCCCCCCCCCCAAGACAAAACCCTGGCTGCGCTACTGGTACTGGTAAATGAAATCTTTAAATCCTAATTCAAAAGAATTCAATTTTATTTTACACAAAAATGTTGAAATTGACACAAGTAAAATGTAACAGTTTTACAATGTAACAGTATTTACAAAATATATTCTATAGATATATAATTATATAATATATAAGGTCTTATATAGTTTTAAATAATTTACAATTTTATTTCAACTAATTGAAATGTTAATAAAGAAAAAAAAAATATTTTTATTATATAAAATATTATACCGAGTGTCTGCAGAATTAGAGGCACTCGGTATAATTATTCTATTTATAAACATAATGATGCATAAAATTTTTTTGTGCTACACTCTGTTGGGTATATGGCGTGATTTTGTATGTATATATGTATGTATGATATAAAAAATTTCAGGGATAAACTAACTACAGAGTAATATAAATTTTACAATAATATAATTTCCGGTCACGTAGGAAATGATATCAAAATTTGAATTTCAAATGGAAAAATCTTCTATATACATCTTTACATATCTAAATTATACATTAAATTTGGAATTCAATGATGTGCGGTAAATTTAGTGCAATTTTTTTTTAAATAAAAATAATTAAAAATTATATAAACAAGATTAAAAGTATATAGGTAAACCCATATATAGACTACTTTGACATTATCACATAAATCGGTTAAATAAAGTGGTCATAATAAATTTTTAAAAATTTTAGTAATTTTTTTCTCAGAAAGTTGGCAACACTGTACTTTTTTGAAATTATCTAATTTATATGGATACCAGAAGAATCTTTTGTGAAAATTTTAACAAAATCGATTAAACAACATGGCCGTAATACATTTTTAAAAATTTTAGTAATTTTTTTCTCAGAAAGTTGGCAACACTGTATTTTGTTGAAATTATCTAATTTATATGGATACCAGAAGAATCTTTTGTGAAAATTTGAACAAAATCGGTTGAACAACATGGCCGTAACAAATTTTTAAAAATTTTAGTAATTTTTTTCTCAGAAAGTTGGCAACACTGTACTTTTTTGAAATTATCTAATTTATATGGATACCAGAAGAATCTTTTGTGAAAATTTTAACAAAATCGGTTAAACAACATGGCCGTAATAAATTTTTAAAAACTTTGGTAATTTTTTTCTCGGAAAGTTGGCAACACTGTATTATATTAAAATTACGTAATGTATGTGGGTACTAGGGGAATCTTTCCTGAAAATTTGATCAAAATCGGATAAATAATGTAGCCACAATGAATTTTTAAAAACTTTAGTAATTTTTTTCTCGGAAAGTTGGCATCACTGGAAAAAACCAAAACCACATGACCATCTTGGGCACCAGACAAATTTATCCTGAAAATTTCATTAAAATCGGTTGAACCGTCTAGGAGGAGTTGCGATCACAAAATTTGGTCTGACGACCGAGCGAGTGAGCGAGCGAGCGAGCGAGCGAGCGAGCGAGCGAGCTGACGACGCACATCCATACACCCACATAAACTAAGTTCAGATTCGTCATCTAGAGGCTATATGAAGGATTTCTATACAATTTTTTTTTTTTTTTGAAAATGTTACAGACACCGTACCGAACGCTTTACTACTTTTCCTTGCAGTCAAAGTAGTAAAAATAAAAACTGAGTGACTAGATTTATTTTTTGGTAATTTAATTAATTTAATTAATTTAATTAAAATTGTAATTTAATTTGTTTTTTTAATCAAAATCTATTTATTTGTCATTTATTTTTGTATATAAAACCTTCTTTAGTTTTATTAACACGTATTTATTAATTTGCTTTTTTTCCTTTCTGTTAATTTGCAATCGATTTTAAACTAACTTCTCAATGAAATAGAGACTTGAAACTTTAAACATACCTCAGAACTGGATGACAGTGCAATATTAACTAATTAATTAATAATATTAGAAATATTGAATTAAGGTTAATTAATTAGCTTAATTAATTATTAAATTATAATTAATAAAATTAATTAATTAGGTTAAAGTTAAAGTTTAACAGGACTTAAAATGCAGAAAACAATTATTTAAATAAAAAAATTAATATATCACGTTTTTAACACGAAATAAAAAGTATAAAATAATTTCTTCTAGCCCCATACAGATTTATAACCCCAAACAGAAAAACGTGGTGCGCAACGACAGCTACTCCCTACACTCCTTACTATTATCTATTGCATGCGCCACACTTTTTTTCTATGAGGCTTATAAATCTATATGGACTAAAAGAAATTATTTTATACTGTAGTTCGTGTTAAAAACGTGGTATATTAATTTGTTTTTTATTTAAATAATTATTTATAATTCTAATCAATAAGTTACATTAAAAAGATATGCATTTAAATTTATTATATTATGTAAATCAAATGTTTAAAATTTAATTAGTTTAGTAGGATTAGAACTCTTCACGTGATGTGCACTATTCAAAGGTCGCATTCTGCACAAATTTAAAACATATATAATAATATACACAAATGCATTTTATGGATGCATGTAAGCATGATAATCTCTTCCTGTCTAGATTTTTATCTACATTGAAAATATCAGCAGAACCTTTCGCTAAAGATTTACAATCTGGCGTTGATGAACAAACAAACATGCGAATTGAATGTTCGATGCTGAATTGTGTACGATGTATTTGAAGTGGTAATGAACGAACATGTGCGAATAATGAATATATATATAAATAGATGCTTCAATAAAGTGTTTGCCAATCACAAGTTACGTGCGATCTTGCGATTTCTAATTGGCTAAGCTTGACGGTAATGACTATTGATTGTTCGGTAAATGCAATTAACCCCTAAACGAGATAAATTTATAATGCAATGACGTAGTTTTCTAGTTGGCAGCTTAATTTGAGTTTTCAAATGATAAATTATAATGTTGTAATACACTGTAAAAAATATATCTTAAATTTATGAAATTCTACATACACTGTAAAAAAAATTAGCAAAATTACAGAAAAATAGTGGTAAAATTTTACTATAAAAAATCTGTAATTTTATTTTACAATAAATATTCTGTATTTCTACCTCAAAATTCTGTAATTTTTTACATAATTCATAATAATCACATAAAATAAGTAAAAATAACCTTACTTTCTGCAAATTGCATCACATACTTACAGTAAAGTTACATATTGTTGGTATAACTTCTTAAATTATGTAAAATTACAGCTTGCATATTAATATTTATAATAATTCATGAAAATAATGAGACTTAGTACATATTTTGTGTAATAATACTAATAAAATGTTTTAAGAAGTAATTAATTTATTTCAAAATACATGCTTTATGTAAATTTAGAAATGTGTGTAATTATACCAGCAATAATATTATAGAACTGAACACATTTTTAGCTATTTATAGAAAATTCCTGACAGCAAATTTACTGAAGTTCTGTAAATTTACTAAAAGAGGCTATACTAAAAAAAAAATTGTAATATTACATATATATGTAATTTTTCATTCGTTGATAATATCATATTACATAATGTTTGTAATAATTCTGATATTATGATTTTTAAACAATTTTTATAAAAAATTACATTTACAAAACATGTAAAATCACATACAAAACATATAAAATTACATAAATTTTTTACAGTGTAGTTGATAATTTGTACACATATACAGGCTTATTCACTAAGCAAAATTTTTAATTTAGCAATATTGCTAACTACAAAGTCAATTGCTAAGACATATTTTCTATTCACTAACTTCCATCACTTGTTAAAATTTAACAATTCTTATTAATTTTAATTGTTTACTAGCAAAAGCGTTTTATATTATTTTATTACATCATGAAATAATATTAAATGTTGAAGAGAAAATAGAATGGTAAGAAAATATTGAATATAAATATAAATTTTTAACCAATTAATATAATTTAGGAATATTTCCGTGTAAGTAAAGAATTAGCATTACCAAAACGATCTACGTTTATACTGAATCATTTAAAAATATTTCTAACCTTCAATTTCTACGGTCATAGCTTTTTATTATTTAATAATTCTGCTAATTTTATTCAATTGTTATCTACATTATTCGATATTAATATAAAAAAAATCTATTATTAAATTGTGCATCTGAAGCCTCTACATTTTCATGACTTTTTTATAATTATTTACGCAATAATATGTACTTGAGATTTTTAGATTAATTTTGTTAAATGAACAGTTCGAAACAAGTAAAAACATTCGTTGCTCGCGTAATGTGCAACTTTAGTTTTCTCGTTAGCAAAACTTGCTAGATATTTCGAAATTAACAATCTTGCTAAAATATTTTGTAGTGAATAAAAACAAGAAAAATAATAAATTTTAAAAAAGTTTAGTAATTTTTTTCTCGGAAAGCTGGTATCATTGGAAAAAAATCAATAAAATCAAACCAATATCAGTCGAACCGTTTAGAAGGAGTTGCGATTACAAAATTGATTGACAATTTAGCGAGCGAGCTGCGACGTACACACATACACTATCATAAACTAAGTTCAGAATCGTCATCTAGATTCTAGAAGCTATATAAAAAATTTCTATGTATTTTATTTTAATTTTGGATAATGTTACTACATGTACCATATCGAACACTATACCACTTTTTCTTTTCAGTCAAAATGGTAATAAACAACTGATATAATCATCTCCTATTTGTGTTTATTTATTTACTTTAGCTTATTATGTATTATTATTATTTACAATTTATTTGTCATATTACAATGTTTTTATTTTTATCATACACTATAAAACGTTTTGTTGATTGTTTATTTAGAAATTAAAATCTATAAATAAAACAAAAACAAATTAAAAATCTTTACACGCAAAATTCATTTAAAAGTACCTAGTAAAAGTAATTTGTATATGTCAAATTTTTTATTATTTTTTTTTTTTTAAATCATTGTGCTATTTATAGAATAGAATAGATGATTCCTAGACCTAATCTATATATCTCAAACTAGGTCTAACTAGTTAGTTACACATATACGAGATAAAAAGTTTAAGAATGCGGGTTAGACGTAACGATGAATAGGTATCTATTAACATTTATGAATCTAATTTTTTACTATGAACGAATTATCCCACACTGCGTTTAATAATTTTTTAAATCTTCAGTGATTAAACACTTTTGATGAGTGATTTATTTTTTAATAATTATAATAAATTAATCTTTGTCAAGTTATTTTTTTGTAACTGTAAATAGTAAAATTCCAGATTATGCATTCTACATTTTCCGTACATATTTACACAATCACGCCATGTAACCAAAAGGGTGTGTCACGAATTCCTTCCATTATCCCGAAATTAATTTCCTCTAAACTTTAGCTTTATGCACATTTATAATTTCTCTCATACATGCTCTTCTATTCCTACTACTTGGAAACTTTCGCTCAAGCAAAACATTCTCAATCATACCACTTCAACTACTCATAGGACGTTTACGCAAACATATAGCTTCAAAACCATTTATATTAATTTTTTTAACCAAACATTTATTAGAAATTCGCTCAAGATGTCCGAACCATTTTAACTGACTAACATCAACTTTTTTCAACAACATTTTTTTCAATTTCACACTCATCATACACTAATCTATTTCGCACCCGAACTCTCCTATTTACACCACATACATACATACACAATCACGCCATGTACCCAGCAGGGTGTGGCACAAACTCTTTTCATCATTCCGTAATCAATCTTCTCCAAACATTCCTTTCCAAACAAGCAACTTTCACTTCATCCACATTCATAATTCCTCTCATACATGCTCTTTTATTCCTACTACTTGGAGACTTTCGCTCACGCAAAACACTCCTCCACTCATACCACTCCAACTACTCATCGGGCGTCCACGCAAACGTATACCATCAAAATCATTCAAATAAATCTTTTTAACCAAACGTTCATTAGACATTCGCTCAACATGTCCGAACCATCTTAACTGACTAACACCAACTTTTGCTACAACATTTTTTTCAATTTTACACTCATCATACACTAATCTATTTCGTACCCGATCTCTCCTATTTACATCACATACCCTACGTAAAAATCTCATTTCCACAGCTGTCATTTTCCGTTTATGCTTTTGCAACCAACATTCACTACCATACACCAACGTAGGCACCAAAACTGCATTAACAATAAGTCCTGAAATACTATTTCATTAAAAATTGCATTGAAATAGAGCGATCCAAACAGACACTATTAATACTGCGTTTTAAGTAAAAATGCTACATGTAAGTGTGTGTGTGTGTAAAACGAACGTTATCATATATATAAAATATTAGTTTGTACAAATAAGTCATAAATGCAGCTCCACCTTTTGTGATCTCGATCCAACCTTCAAAATTTTGATATATGTGTTGCACATTTACTTATAGATTAGAAATAATCAGGGATGAACAGGCGTTTAATATTTTCAAAACAGAATAACTAAATATTAGATTTGTTCGATTGATTTTCTTGCGTTTTACTATAAAACGCCGCTGCAAATGATGCAACGGTTTACCGTTTACATAACATGTAACTGCAAAGTGAATAAAACAACAAACTTTGACACAAAAGTAAACAGTAGCCGCAAGGATGCGAATCGAACAGGACTAATATATTTGACAAATATCCAAATAGGTTGTTGTACATGAAGGTGGCGTATTCATCATTATTCCGCTGAGGTAGATCTTCGCATAATGGAAATTAATTAATTAATTAATTTATAAAATTTTGTATTATATATATATATATATATATATATATATATATATATATACTCAAATATAATCATAAAGGAATAATCTGAAAATGAAAAATTCATATCGCCTCGACCTGGGATCGAACCAGGGTCCTTCCACTTGCCGGGCGGAAGCTCTACCACTGAGCTATCGAGGACATTACAGATCAAGCGAATGAAACTTAATCATTTTCAGTACACATTCTTTTCATAATTTTATCATAGTCAACAAATACACAATATCACTAATTTTTATGACGAAATGCGTATAAGAACTATAGTTATGAAAGGTGTAGGTTAGTGCAATGGTGCAAATCAAATATAATACATAAATCTGCTTAGTTGATAGATATATCATTTAAATACAGTTAATACTCAAATATAATCATATATCTATCAACTAACCAGATTTATATATATATATATATATATATATATATATATATAACATTATATGTGATTTAGATTCAAATCACATCCGTTTTGAACTGGTTGAAGATAAGCCTTACTATCTGTCTTAACAATATTTGTTAAAACAAAAAGTTAATTGAGTATTAGAAAACTATATTGATTATTCCTAGAATGCGAATCGTATGCACGTAGTAGTCATAGTTATCTTTCTTCTCTTGTAACAATCTTTAAAAATTATCAACCCACATTTAAATATATCCTATCAACTACCCTTGATGCTCATTTATTCATCGACATCTTTAAATATCTCTTCAGATGACTGGGCACTTTGTTAACTTATTCATTTTTAAAGTGATTTTCTCACATGCTCTTGCTTCAAGGCTATCTAAATATAGATCAATATTTTAAAGAAATTTTTCAAACTGATGGTAGGTGTGTTTGTGTTGTAGCTTACGGCACAGCCACACTGATTTATGGTGCTTATTATTGCTCGATGAGATTGCAACTCTAATAAATAAATATCGACGACAAATACAAGATCCAGTCTGAAAATTTATATTATGAATATATTCAATATGTTTGCTTTGATATACTTGTATTGTAAAGTACTTGTACTTTATGCATTTATGCCAGTATGTTGACAAATCGTCAGCCGATTTCTTGTTGGTTCCATACGTCAATTTTGCGTAAATTGAGTTAATGCTAATTTTAGTAATATTTGTATGTTTTCTATAAATTTTAATTGGTTCCATATCCTTACTCTAACAAATTCAGTTCAGAAACTTTAAACATTATTTTCTCGAAATTAAAGTTTTTGTGGTTGTGCACTGAGCAAATTGGCACAAATTGTACTTTTTTATTTATATCGTTTATAACTTTTAAAGAAATATATTATAATAAATTTGTAAGAATAAATAAATGACAAATGAGTAAATTTGAATTTGATCATCTTCTTCAGAAAATGTTTTAAAAATTATTAACAAATATACTCGTAATACTGAAACAACTATATGAGTCGAAGTATGTACCAAGTTAGTTACGCGACTAACTTAGTACATGCTACGACAATATTTTTTTTAATATTTTTTTAAAAGATGTTTTCTAAAAATGACAATAGGGTTATTACACAAAATGTAATTTTAACAAGATTAGAAGTATATGGGTAAACCCATATATATATATATATATATATATAAACTACTTTGACATTATCACATAAATAATAAGAAATATAAATAAAAAAAATTTTCACCGAAAGTTGGCAGCATTGTACTTTGCCAATATATAATATTATAGGCCAGAGGTTCCCAAACTTTTTTTCCCCGTAGACCACTTTCAAAAATTTACTGGTTTCGGTGGACCCCCTGCTGCTACATTTCTACCATATTCCCAAAACTCGTCAAAAAATGTGAAGATTAGATCTAACGATGGATATATGCGTCGCGGCTGAGTTCCAACTCTAAATTCGGAGTGGTAAAAATAAAAAGAAGAATAGTATATTTTCATTATTCATTAAAATTTTTTATTAAAATAATATGATTAGACTTAATAGACTTAAAATTAAACATTAATAACGTAACTTCAACAATTAAAAAAAATAGTCATTTTTAATGGGAGGGATGCACTTGATGAATTGATAGCAAGTTATCAATATTTGGCTTCAGTTTTGTCAGGAATAACCGCAAATCTCCCCGTTCTGTGATATTCAATCTGCTCCTTTTTTTTGTTAATAGGTTTGTCACCACACTAAAACTTTTTTCGACAAGGTATGACGAGGGAAACGCTATCAAAAGTTTTCTCGCAATTTCCCACAGTCCAGGATATTTTTCGGCAATTTCTGCTTGCAGCCAAAATGTTTGATAGCCTTTTTTAAATTTCACCTTCAGCTCCTCATTGGTGGTAAGCTCGAGTAGCTCCTCTTGCAATACCACATTCGCCACTTCCGTTTCATCAAATGGATTTATGATCCATGGTGGTATTTCCATCGTCAGAATATCTTCAAATCTATTTTTGAAGTCATCATGCAAGGCATTTAAATGTTGAACGTATGTCTGAATATCCTCATCAAGACATTCTGCCTGTGACAAGTTTGGAAACTGTGCGAATTCGCGCCGACTAATATTTTGCTTCATAAATTTCAATTTTCCAAGAAAAGCCGAAATTACACCCTTTGTTTTTATTAAATTTAGGCTGTCCCCTTGCAACTGCAAGTTAATGTCATTAAATTTTTTGTACAAATCTGTCAAATACGCGATGTCTGCTTTCAATTTGATCAGATTTTCTTTTAAATCTGGATCTTTACTTTCCAAAAACTCTAAAACTGATTCAAAAAGTGAGTAAAATCTTGTTAAACATGCACCTTTCGACAACCAGCGTACTTCAGTATGTAAGAGTAATCGTTGGAAGTCTTCATCATTTTCGTCGCACAATTGTGCAAATAAACGGGTATTTAACGCGTTGCTTCTTATTTTGTTAACTGCTTTAATCACAAATTGAAGCGATTGGTGCAATCTATCACTCAAATTTTTCGCTACCAGGTGTTGTCGGTGTATGACACAGTGAATTGCAGTTACTCCTGGTATAATTCTTTGAAGATGGCTTATAAACCCACGATATCGCCCGAACATGGCAGGAGCTCCATCTGCTGCCACCGAAGTAATGTTTGTAAATGGAATCGATTTTTCCTTAAGAAAATCGCTCAGGACATTAAATATTGATTCTCCTTTTGTGTCCGTCTTCAAAGTTTTCGCGAATAGTAGCTCTTCATGGATTTCTTCGTCCATAACAAATCGAACATATGCCAATAATAAGGCTTCATTGCCAGGTAATGTTGATTCATCCAATTGAATAGAAAAATGAGTTGTTTGCAGATAATTGCACAAGAAGCTTTCAACATCAGAGCTCATTTCATCAATACGCCTTTGTACAGTGTTGTTACTCAAAGAAATTTTTTTAAGTACGTCAAATGGAGGTTTGTGCAGAACAGTTTTTAAAACCTCTTCAACAGCGGGTAAAATTAACTGTTCACCGATGGTGTGCGGTTTTCCAGATTTCGCGATAAGCAATGAGATATTGTAGGATGCCCGCAAGCCATCATCGTTACTTTGAGACGTTGAAGCGAACATACTTTGCACGGTGGGTCTTCTTTCATATTTTTCCTTCAATGTTTGAAAATATTTTAAATCTTTGCCTATTTTATCAGGATGACACCTTCTTAGATGATCTTCGAGCTTCGATGGTTTCATCGAGTCATTGCTCAAAACTTTGTTGCACAAAAGGCATATGGGCAATCGTTTGTCGGCCGTTGATGGAACAAAACCAAATTTCAAATATTGAACACTGTATTGTCGACATTTCTTCTTAGATTCAGCCATGTTTCGTATCAGTTACCTACGTGTAAAGAAAAAAAAAAGTTTGTTTTAGTAATCATAAGGTGATTTTAACAGGATATGGCTATTTGAACAGAATTGAATGGGAATAATTAGTTAATTATTGCAATGAAAAAACCAAAATGCCGGCGGCAAAACTGATTTTAATTATTAAAAGCAATAAGCCGCTAAGATTGAATCTATTTTAATGTAATGCAAAACATTTTTTGATTAATTATATTTTGATACATTTCTGTAAATTCGAGAGAAAATACTTTTAAAGAATATTTTGACGTCAAAACACCGCGATTTTAATGTTTTATTTATTACGTTGATACATTACTATACGAGTGGTACATTTTATGAAAATATTTTTAGTCATTTAGCATTAGCAACTACGAGGGCACTGAAATATGTACAAACATGCAGGTCAATTATAATAACTCTCTTTTAGTGAATCACCACAGTCGGGTAAATAAATAATTTTATAATAAAAAGTACTAAAAGTTCAATCTTTCTCGGCTTTCTGTTCTTTTATAGAAGTATCGAATAATGGCCCTGTTCAGTATTTAATTTTTATTACGTACCTACTACACGCAAACATAACAAATAATATAATATTACTACAATATAAAATAAAAGTATGTATAACAAATAGGCAGGTATACTTACTTTTTCCGGCACTGGCAAACACTGACATCGATTCACTCACACGTTTCTTTTCAAAATTCCCGAAACAAATGAGCACAGCAAATGAGTAAAGCAAATGAGTAACGTTTGTTCTTGGCATTCGTATTTATATTGGTGAAGAATCAAACAAGTTCATGCAAGATTGCAAGCACAGTACAAGTCGTATTTCGTCCCTATGCACGTCTTAACTAGCGTTGCTGGCTGGCTAGCGGGCGGCGCTTTGCAAGTCTCGATACGCGTTGTACTCAAAATATCGAATATGCAAGTTTTTACAAGTTAACAGTCGCTGACTTTCTTAAAATACACTACTCAAAAAAATTAACGGAGGTTTAAAAAAAAGGAAATTAATACTAAATAAACAGGCTATCAGATCCATATGCCGGCCTAACTGAAAAAAAATTTTCACACCCGTGGACAAAAAAAAAACAAGCAAAAAATTTGCAATATTATTTTTTTGCGCTATCTGTTAGTATTGCATGAGAACCGTAACTCCTAAAATATTTTAGCAAAAATCTGAAAATTTGAATCATAAAGCTTCAAAATGCTTTTTTTAAAGTCTCAATACGACCATTTTGCACCGAAATAAAGCCTGTCAAAAATCACCGAAAAATTTGGAATTTTTTTTAGTACCTAGTGTATTATCTGCCTACAATGTAGGCCCTACATTGATAGGTACAGCCAAGCCAACATTTTAGTTCTTTACGATCGAAACCAGATAAATTTTCGTGGACCCCCACTTACAACCAGTGAACCCCCATTTTTTTTTCTCGCCATCGTAGACCCCCGTCGAGTCTTCCGTGGACCCCTGGGGGTCCACCTGGACCACTTTGGGAATCACTGTTATAGGCGCTAAGAGTATCTTCTGTAATAATTTGATTAAAATCGGATAAATAATGCGGGCATAACAAATTTTTAGAAAATTATTAATTTTTTTTCGGAAAGTTGGCAACATGGTATTTTAATAAAATTATAATTTATGTAGGCACTAGGAGAAACTTTTCTGAAAATTTGATCAAAATCGGATAAATAATGTTGCCATAATGAATTTTTTTAAATTTTAGTAATTTTTTCTCGATAAGTTGGCAACACTGCATTTTGTTAAAATTGTATAATTTATGCGGTCACCAGGAGAATCTTTAGTGAAAATTTAATTAAAATCGGTTAAATAACGTGGTTATAATAAATTTTTTAAAATTTTAATAATTTTTTTCTCAGAAATTTGGCAACACTGTATTTTGTTGAAATTATCTAATTTATATGGATATCAAGAAAATCTATTGTGAAAATTTTAACAAAATCGGTGAAACAACATGGCCGTAATAAATTTTTAAAAATTTTAGTAATTTTTTTTTCGGAAAGTTGGCAACACTGTATTTTATTAAAATTACGAAATTTATGTGGGCACTAGGGAAATCTTTTCTAAAAATTTGATCAAATCGGATATATAATGTAGCCTCAATGAATTTTTAAAAACTTTAGTAATTTTTTCTCTCGGAAAGTTGGCATCACTGGAAAAAACTAAAACCACATGACCATCTTGGGCACTAGATAAATTTATACTGAAAATTTTATTAAATCGGTTAAACCGTCTAAAAGGAGTTGCGGCCACAAAATTTTGTCTGACGACCGAGTGAGCGAGCGAGCGAGCGAGCTGACGACGCACATCCATACACTATAAACTAAATTCAGATTCGTCATCTAGAGACTATATGAAGGATTTCTGTACAATTTTTTTTTTTTTTTGAAAATGTTAAAGACACCGTACCAAACGCAAAACCACTTTTTCCTTGCAGTCAAAGTGGTAAAAACTAAAAAATAAAAAACATAATTTTTTATATCAAAAAGCAGTAAAAGTTTTCTAGTTAATTTTTAAATTAATAATAGAAAATCAGTTTTCATTTTCAAACTACTTAAAAAGTAATGACGTACATGTATGGCGAAACGTCTGCGACGAAGATAGATTACTACGTCATATCAACTCAGAAAATTCTATAAATTGAATGACGTAAATGTTTAATAATAGAGGTAGAATATAACGATTTACTGCTTGATTGGCCAACAAAATTGCTACCAAATGTCAGATAGAAACAGTAGGTTTTATGTAGACGCCATCAATTTCTCCTCTCTCATTTTTATAATTTTAAAAAAACAAATGTAGTTATTTTTTAACTAAAAATGCATTTCTTCTTTTGAATTAATTTTGCATTTTTAATTCAAATTAACTTTACCGTTAATCTGAAAATTTACGATACTTCAAAGATATCATATAGGTATATATACACAATCACGCTATGTACCCAAAAGGGTGCGTTACAAACTCTTTTCACTATCCCGAAATCAGTTTAATCCAAACATTCTTATCTAGGCAAGCAACTTTAGCTTCATCCACATTCATAATACTTCTTTTCTTGTTTTTCATGCTTTTCTATTTCTACTACTTGGAAACACACTCTCAATCATTCCACTCCAACAAGTCATCGGACGTCCATGCAAACGTATAGCTTTAAAATCATTTATATAATTTTTTAATAAACATTCGCGCAAAATTGAAAGAATCGCAAATAAAGATTTAAATTTTATCAAATTTATACTTATGTTGCAAACATCCATACATAAAAACTATAATAAAATTGAAGAATTTCAAAACATTTGGCATAGAGATAAAAGAAAATACAATAAAAGCTCATTATTCTATGAGTCTAGGAACATTCTTTATTCATAATTCTTAATCATCACCCATAATTCTTCGATTACAATTCTTCGCCCACAAATCTTTTTTTTTTCGACGCATATATTTATTTAAAAAAATCTAACCTATCTTTGAGTGCAACCAAAATCTTTGGGTGTATTAACTTTCTGTAAAAAATAAAATTTAACCTTTTAACCCAACTTATCTAACAATGAGCGCCATCAAAATTTTTTAGTTGTATTAACTTTTTCTAAAAAAATACAAATGAACCTTTTAATTCAACCTGCCCAGCAATGAGTCTGCCAAATGCATGTAAGTATATGCGGCGAAAAATGTGGCCGCAAAAATTATGATCGAAGAATTGTGGACACAAAAATAAACATCTACTGATAAACATATTCAACAAAAAAATTTATTACACAAAAAAAACAACCGGAGTGCAAGTGAAATTATTTGGCCCGGACGCCAAATTGGATATAGGCACGGCCCTGTTTGTTCTAAAAGGCGCAGTATTATTTTTGGCACAACGGTTTTCAAAACGCTTGGCGCGGCCCTGTATGTACAACGTACAATATATTCTTATACTGTAAACATTATCATCTAATTAAAAATGATATTATCTTAATGCAACATTGATAGACCAACTAACAATATGTTTTTATTTGATAAACAAATTGAAAATCATTATCATTACAAACTACAGATGTCATTTACACAGACTAGATAAAAATTATCGTTATTTATCTTACGGTTTCCAAGTATCGTTAAGTTACCGTTATTTTTTAGTGCAATTACCGAAACCGCTATTGTTGTAATATAGATTTTTTTTTTCTAAAAGAATTTTACACTTAAAATATAATGATTTATATCTTAGCTCACATGTAATAAGAAGGCGTATGTATTCTGCGCGGTTAACACAAAGAACTCATGTTCTTCCATTTTACTACTAATGGTTGCTTTAGGCCCTTTGTACAGATTAATTGTAGTTGTGCAATAAATTATAATAAAATAAATGTCTAAATATGTAATTACTTGCATGGTTATATAAATGCAGTACTATATTTACAAATGTTTTATTTTAGTTTGTTAAAAAAAACGTGACACGTTCTAAAATTATCAAGATGGAGTATTTAAATATTTTAATTAGAAAAAGATATCACATGAAAATGCAAATGTAGATGCCAAACAGTATTTTTCATGAAATGCTTTCAAAGTGTTGAAAATAGGAATAATAAATAGTTGTGTGAAAAGTATTATAAATGTAAATGAAATAAAAGTTACATATTAGAGTAGAAAGGCTGGTTGTATGTTTTGTAAGTTTGTACATGTAATTATATTTTTACAATAAAAGTCTTAATATAAAACAGATTTACAATAATTTTTAGCTATTTCGGTAATATAAATTTGAAAATCCGCCAATATTATCAAAACGGAAACATATGAAGTTTTTGAAAACATATTTGGCACATAAAAATGATTTTTCATTCTCTTTTAAAAAATGTATATAAATAAGCAAAAAAATTTAAAATAAGAAATGTCATATAATGTTTTTTGTTTGCCCATAAACAAATATATACGTATTTATAAAAAAAATACTCTGCAATTGTCATAAACATATTTTTTAGATAAATGTTTATTGAAACTGAATGATACTTGCAAGGCTTCGAACCGTTACATTTTTCGTTCCAGTTTTCGTTTAGGTTCAATTAAAAAAATATAAATCGGTTTGGTTTCGGTTTTCGTTCCGGCAAAAAAAAATGGATTTTTTTCGGGTCAGGTCCTAGTGATTAATTTTTAAATTTTTTTAAATGTTTTTATTTGTATTAAAAACTTATTTTCTACCATAATTTAAAACATTTTATTCCTACTTCTAAAATAAGCAATTGATACAATAATATAATATGAATAATAATTATTATTTATTAATTGAAGATATTAATAATTAGAAGTATATAATATACGATAATAAAAAAACGAAAACTGGTGTGAAAAGTAAGATTGTGTTAATGCGCGTGTTTCAACATGAATCAAACCGAAATAAACCGATATTTTTTCTTTCGGTTAAGTTTCGGTTTTCGTTCCAGCAAAAATAACGGTTTATTTTTATTTTCGGTTCAGTTCCGGCTCGAAGCACCTGGATACTTGTATTAGATGTACATATATTTAAAAAAAAAATTGTTCTAAAATATTTATGTATATATCTATTATATATATTTTCATAATTATATGTTGAGATGTCAATGAATATGTGTATGCTGAAGACAATGTAATAAATAAGTCATTATATATATATATATATATATATATATATATATATATATATATATATATAAGTCTGGACAAAGTGATAAATCGGGCAATGTGATAAATATTATATTTATCACTAATAATTAAATACACAACATAACCTAGTACAAATTTTTATTAACAATTCAATACATTAACCAATGTTTATCATTTTATCCAATTTATTTATCACTTCGTCTAGACATTATGAATAATAACTTTGTCCATAAAATATATACATATTTAAATTTTTCGTTTCGATCGATAAATTTTGATTACTTGATATATATATATATATTTTACTAATTGTATTATTATTTTTATTATTATTTGTCATATTTCCATATTTATTTATTTTTGTTTTGTTCAATCTTATATTTTGTCCTGTTTTTGATGTACAAGAATGGGCAAATAAATTATTATTATTATCTTATGAAGTTATTATTATTATGTTTAGGAAAAATTATGCTGCAAATTTTTTCTAATTTTCAATCTTTCACAATTACATTATATATGAATAAATAAAATTAACTTTCAATGATAAAAAAAATAACAATTATAAGACAATATTTAAACAAAATTCTCGAACGAAACAGCGCCCAATACCAAAATAAACTAATAAACATTTTCCTTGACAAAACAAAAACAGTACACACACACACACAAATATGTGCTTGTAATTACGAAACTAACCACAAGTTGTCTAGGCACCTACATATTACGAACATACAAATTAAGGCACAAAACATTGGCATACCTCAAATGAAAGTTCAATTTTTTGGACCGTAGCCGTCGCGTGTACTGTTTACTACTCGTACCTATGCTAATGATGCATTTACCGGAAAAACTTTGTAGGTATCTCATATGATGGTATTCTTTCGTTGTACTACCTCAGTTTTATTTTGAAAACAAAATATTAAGCATATGTTTTAAATATAAACATGTATTACAAATAGTTTGTATATTTAACATAACGAAAACAAAATACTATCGGAAACGACGTGATCAAAACAAAAAATCACATTTCCTTTGCCTGATGTTACTTATGTAATTTAAATATTGTACATTGAATTAGAATAGTTTATTGTAATTTTATGAATATTATAACACATTTTTGGCATTAATTATTTTATAACTATTTTACTGCCATTTTAAATGCCACCATTAATCTTTTCAAAATTGTAAGGGCCGCTATTTTCAACTTTGGATAAAATGTAATGAAAAAATATATACATTTATTCTATGATTAACCTTCCCGTATCCGACATGGCTATAATATACCTAGTTCAAATATTAAATTATTGTATCTAGCAACTCGTTTATATTAAATATACACTAATATCAATCCCAGAAATAATTTCCAATGTCAAATAATCGTCAAATTTAATAATACAATGAATAAAAATACATACGTACTTGGTTTGCTATTCTCTAGGCATATACACATAGACAAACGTTGTCAGTGTTCAGTAAAACTCGAACAGCGGAATTGTCTGTTACTATTCATGCAATAATATAAGATGTATTTTTGGCCTAATTTTTCAATTTTAGATAATAAAACTTTGTTCCTATATTTATAATAATAAAACAAAAGTTTTTTTTTACCAATTTTTAGATTTTTTTAAAGCTATTTTAATGGGTATAACATACCCATGTCGGTATCACGGGGTGCCGTTCGATGTCGGCTTGTCGAAGGTTAACTATTTCCCATCTTATCCGGAGTTAAAAATACTGGCTCTAAGATATACCAACATCTGTTAAATAGTTTTTTAACATATTTTCATAGACATGAAATTGCAACGTATGTTAAAGAGTGTAAAAGATATTATTCCTTTTCAGTAGTAATAATAATAATAATACCTTTATTGCCCAACAGTTATACAAGATGAAGATGTACACGTTGAGTAGATCGATAATTCATAAAAATTAATGCAGCACTACAACCTAAAGTCGTTTTATTTTAAAATATAAAATAATTAAAAGATTTTAAACTCTTGAAATAAGCGTTATTGGGTGATTGAAACTTAATGTGCCGCAGCACCTCGATTCAAAACGATATTGAAATTAAATTTAAATATATTTTACTAGGAAATGATAAAATAGATGAAAGTGTTTATAGAAATGTGAAAAATGTGAATTTAAAATAAAACAAGTATGATAAAATAGTAATTTGCCAGTTGCTATAGCGATAAAAGTAATCCAGTTAAAAATCTTATTTTTGCGAGATAATATATCTAGTGTAATAACAATAATAAAATACTTTTCTTTATCACGCCATCACTGTCACATAGTGTGTTATAATATTTATTATATAAAAAAAAACACATTAAACACATGTGATAATATGTAAAAAAATAAGCTTTATCATTTATTTATAATGCGAATGCTATATTTATTTTGACGTGATAACCTGCTGTTTATCGATTTCAATTCAAAACAACAATCGATTTATATATTTACTTAATAAGTCAATAGCGTTTTTTTATTATTAATAATTGTGTTGTAATACAATACAAAGTAATATAATATTATGTGTAACTTAAGTATTGCATTTGATATCCAATTATTTATTTTTAACAAAACAAAAATAATATGTTACAGTTTTTTTTTAATTAATTTTAATTATAAATTATAAACTATGAAATATAGTTTACAATTTATATATAGTTTTAACTATAGTTTATAAATTATAAACTATATTTATATTGAAATAAAACGGATTTGGGTTGTAGTTCTCTATCAATATTTATATTTATTAATACTCGACGTGTCGACGTATTCAAGTTACATTAGAAAAAATGATACAAATGATATTTACAGTAAATAAACAGAACCTAGAAACAAATTACTAGGTAACAAAATAAGTAACTAGATTATAAAATGAATAAATTATTAATTAAAAGAAGCCAAATTTTATTTAAATCAATGCCACTTCACACTGATTGATGTTACTTTTTTTTTTTTTTTATAAAAGTCTATTGCTTCTATTGACGGGTCTTGAGATTATTATAGTATCTTCGAATTTTACATTATAAAGATTTTTTTAAAGCATATTTCATTCCCTGCTTACTGAAACTGCTCATATTTTTTTGAAATAATTACTTGATCAAAAAAAATTATCAAAAAATGAAGGGTTCTTATTTGAAATTCCAAAGTTCTTTCGCTCCCCTGCGTATATAGAAATCAAAGAGCGGGTAATTTTGACATAATTGGATTTTCCCGTCCAAAATATTAATTTTTCGTTAAAACAATTTTTTTCTTATGATGCACCTATCCAGGTGGTTAATTAAAATAGGTCACCTATATATATATATATATATATATATATATATATATATAAATTTGTAAAACCACCCTAATATATATATACAGGTAACCTTCCTATAACACGGTAGATAGGTTCCAAGAAAAAGGCGTGTTATGTGAAACCGCGTTATATGAGACCCAGAGCCAATAGAAAAAAGGAAGTTAGGTTCCAAAAATTAAAACACATATGTACAGATATTTTTTAAGATACCTACATAGAAATAACTTCAATTTTATTAAAAATGTACGATTTGTAAACAAAACAATTTTCATATAAGTATATATCTGTACCTGAGAGATAAACAGTCGTAACTCTATTTTTATCATTTTTACAGTAGACACGAAAAACTAAAAATTACATAGTTTTTTGATGTTTATGTCGACATAAGTTAACTAACATTACTATAAGGAGCTATTTTAAAGAAAATAGTCGTACAGATTAAAATTGAGACAGTTACAGACACATTATGTTAGCACATGATTATGAACTTACTATTGTTTGCCTCTTATGTAAAAGACAGATAAAACTAAAAGTCGTAGTTGACAAAAACTTCTTTAATAACATAGTTTTCTTTTTAAATTAATAAAACTCCCGAACAAAACTTCCTGAACAAGTAAACCTTCTAACAAAACTCGCAGAACAATCGCCCCCTTTACCTTTTTGTAAAAGACTCTTTTAGTTTAAATACAATTTTATAAATAATGGTAAAAAAATCTAAGATATCTGAGTATACATATTTATACATGTCATACATAATTACAATAAAATAATCTCCCTTATATCACAAAATAATTTATAATTTTTATACGTATTTCGAAAGCTAAGCTTTCATAATTAGTAGCTAAAGTAAAAAAAAAGTAAAACTAAAGTCTTAAAAGTGATCCAAGGCCACACAAACACTAAACGTACTCGGCGATCTAAAAGCATTCAAAATACTACACTAAACACTAAATACGTATTTAGCATTTATAAATTATTTTGTGGGTTAATTATTTTATTTAAATTTTCGCCACAGTAAGATCATATATTTTATTTATTGTATTAAGAATGTTTAGAATTAAAGGCTTTACAAGTACAATGAATTTTTTAGCAACTACACGTACATTTTAGTATTTTATATTCATATTATGTAAAAACTTTACTGTGAGGTCTGTAAATTTAAATATTAACGTGGTGTAAATCAATTGCCCCGAGTTTTTATGTAAAATTACCGAATTTCTTTTTACAGTGTAGTTGCTAAAGAATTGTGAAGAAATTTCTGAAATTTAGAGGTTAAAATTTATTAATAGAAAAATGTTCAGTATATTATTTATAAGATTATTTTATTTATGGCGATCGATTTCGGCTATGTAGCCATTATCAAGCCTCCTTGTCAATGTTTTAAAATATTAAACTTGCAAAATATTTGTATTTTAAAAAATATAAATTGTGAAATTTGAAAAAACTGAAGAAAAATGTAGTCACTGTAGTCTGTCTTGTCATCGTGGTTGTCTGAGTGTGTCTGTTGATAATGGCTACATAGCCGAAATCGATCGCCATAAATAAAATATTCTTATAAATAATATACTGGTTATTTTTCTCTTAAGAAATTTTAACCTCTATTACAATTCCAGTATAAAATGGAGAAATTTATCAAAAAATTCTGAAATTTAATATAAAAGTTTTTTTATAATATCCTAAAATTGAAATAAAAAATTTACTATGATGCGTTTGTTGTTTGTTTTTTTTTGTTGAAATTAAAAAAAATAAGAAAATATCGACTGCTCGAAAAAAGTGTGCATTTTCAGTGTAAAAATCATCTTTTAAAGTGTAAGAAAAAATCGGAAAAAGAGATATCAAAAAAATCCTAAGTATAATTTTAGAGAATTTAATTCTCTACAATTAGAGTAAATCGGATGGTTTGTTTCCGAGATCTCGACGAGACAAGGTTGAAAAACATGAAAACGTGTTTAAAGTTTGAAGTTCGTTTTATACTGCCCGATCTGTACTTTATATCTGTTCTAACACAATTCTGTATTGGTCACTGTAACTCCGTCAAAAATTTGAATTTCGGAAAACCGTTTTAACACATCATTATATATACTACCAGCTTTCCGAAAATGCAAAAAAAGTGTCAAGGTACTATCTCAACTTAAATAATATAATTATTTATTATACTATAAAATTATATATAAAATTATTTAAATAAAAAAATTTAATATACCACGTTTTTAAGACGAACCAAAAAGTCCCCATACAGGTTTATATCCTTATATAGAAAAACGTGGGGCAACGACAGCTACTTCCTACACTTCTTACTATTATCTATTGCATGCTTCCCAAGTTTTTCTGTATGAAGTTATAAATTTGTACGGGATTAGGAGAAAATATTTTACATTACAAAAATTTTTTTATTTAAATAATTATTTTCTGTTTTTAGACTTGTTTAACTTTAACTTTAACCTAATAATTAATTTAATTAATTTTTTAATAATTATAATTTTATTAATTATATAATTATGATTAATTAAGTTAATTAATTAACTTTAATTTAATATTTCTAATATTATTAATTAAGTAATTAATTAATTAGTTAATATTTCATTGTCAGCCAAGTTATGTTTAAAGATTCAAGTCTTTAGCTCTTCGGGAAGTTAGTTCAAAATCGATTGCAAAATTTATACCGAACAGACAAACAAACACACAGACAAGAAAGCGAGTTAATAAAATAGCATCAATTTATAATGTAACTAAAAACCATGCTATTCAATAGTTTAGTACTGGTTTCGTGATTTATGCAGCCTCAAAACAATTTTTTTTTCAGAAAGAGCTATGCAGTATGTTTTTAGCAGTGTCATCAAATTTGTCAATCAAATACAAATTTAAGCAATATGTAATATTATTCAGATGTTTGTAAATAGATATTATTTTAAAGTAACAGGCAACATTTTTGTAACACTGTAGTATAGTAGAATTTATTTTCAAGTTTTTTTTTTATTAATAGATTAAATTGATTCATTTAAGTCTATTAGCATTAACATTAATCGTAACTATTTAATCCTATATGTTAAAACACATTCTATTTGTTTAACATTTTATGAACAGACTGCTTATTTTGTTATCAGTAAATAAACTAATTGCAATCAATTAACATATGATTAATAGTTTGTGTTTATGTGAACCTAATATGACTCTAATTACATTAAATATATTACAATTTTTATATTTTATGAAATAGAATACACTAAGCAAGGAGCAATTGAAAAGCCTTATATAGAAGTCAATTTACAATAAAAATTTAAAAAAAAAATTAATTTAATTTTTGTTCATTTTACATTTTGCTTATCAAAGTTTTCATATATTAGAATACAGTAGTTATTTTAACCTATGCCAATCATAATAACCTGATTTTCCTGTTTTGTATATATATGATGTTTTTCTAGTTATTAACTTTTGTAGATTTGCATAAATTTAGCGATTCTTGTATGTTTATTTTTGGATATTTGCATTTATATATACGAAAATCAATGACACTGAGATAAAATCTATTAAACATATATTTTATACAGTTTTTTTTTCTTTTTTTTGAGCATTTTATATCATATGTTGGATTTTTTTAATTAGTGCATAAAACTTTAAAGAAATTTTAAAAATATAATGGGCCGTATTCTTACCTCACTTTTAAAACTGATTTTTGTCAAAATTATTTTTTAATGTTTACTTAAAATTAGTTATAAAGCAATTTTAATTAGTTTATTTGAATTGTATAATATTAGATATAAAAATAAACATCAAACATAAAATTACTATTCATATTTGATGAGAAGTAAAACTAAACATTTATTTTAAAGTAAAAAATAAAAGCCCTTTTTTATAAACAACTGTAATCAATATCTAGTGAATTCAATATAACATAGCTTATAATACGTTTGATTTATTTTAATTTTAGAAATTATTTTTACGTTAAGTAAGTTTGTGACATGTATGTTAAAAAATGTGTGTCCCGAACATCCTTTGCCCGCAATTTTTCGATCACAATTCTTCGTCCACAATTTTTCGATTACAATTCTTCGTCGTCACAATTCTTTATCACCACAATTCTTCGCCCACAATTCTTTACCGTCACAATTTTTCGCCGCATATATTTATTTAAAAAAAATTAAATTAATACTCTGTCGTAAATCCTTCATAGCTAAAATAAAGTAAAAAAATCTTTCTTATGATGTATAGCATATCGAAATGTTAAATTATAATATAAAATGAAACAAAACTTTAGCCTAAAGCTTTTTTATTTTCGTATTTTTAATGAATTTCTAAGCAATAAACTACGTAGTGATTGTAATTTTTATATAGAAAAAACATAATTACATTATGATATTATTACACAATTTCATTTAAGCTGCTTTGTCCACATTTATGACATCTCTCATATATATTCTTTTATTAGGGTTTACGAACATCTTTACCTACAATTCCTCGATCACAATTCTTCGGCGAAAAATTGTGGTCGAAGAATTGTGATTGAGAAATTGTGGGCGAAGTGCGAATTAATCATACATTAATTTTTTCAAAAAAAAAAAAAATGTTTCTAAAATGTATAATCTCATTCTCTCAAATGCGACAGTTGTTTTTTGATTTTAAACTAATAGTTACAAATTGTTTTTTTAAATTTTAGTCTAAATGTTAATAAATTTTTAACACTAGTTACTTTTTATAGGTTACTGTGTCTTTGTAAACCATTAATTGAATCTGAAGAACAGCTGAGACGGATGATAAATAGAAATAATATTTTAGGTAATGATATGAGTCTTGTGTTGAATATTGATAAGTGATAAGTATTCGTTTTTGAGAAGGGTGACTTGACGACTGAATGTAATGTAATGTATTTATTGATAGTACACGTTCAGAGCAGGTAGATGAATTTCTGTATTTGGGTAGTCATTATCTAAAAATGGCCGTTTTGATCGTAAAATTAAAAGAAGAGTAAATGCTGGTTGTAAGGTTTTGGATGCATTGAGTAATTTTGCTAGAAAAGTAAATGTTTCCAAAGAAGCCCTTTTAAAAATGCTGATTTTGGAGCCAACATTGATGTACGAGTTGTATGAGTTACCTGTATGAGTAGCTGGAGTGGTATGATTGAGTGTATTTTGCATGAGCAAAAGTGTCTAAGTAGTAGGAATAAAAGAGATGGTATGAGAGGTATCCTGAATATGGATGAAGCTAGAGTGCCTCTCTGAATAGAAATGTTTAAAGACAATTAATTTCGGGATACTGAAAAGAGTTTGTGAAACAACCTTTTGGCTACATAGTGTGATTGTGTATGTATGTTTATTAAAAGTTAATAGTCATGAATCTCTAGAAATAATCATTTATTTTTGGCTATTTCTAATTCGGACAATCTATATAATTTTCTTTTATTTCTAATTTAAACAATATTTAATACTATTTTGAAATTAAATATTTTGAATTTTGTGGTATTTTACGGTAATATACAGGTAACCCTCCTATAACACGGTAGATAGGTTCCAAGAAAACGGCGTGTTATGTGAAACCGTGTTATATGAGACCCAGAGCCAATAGAAAAAATAAAGGTTAGGTTCCAAAAATTAAAATACATTTGTACATATATATTTTTAAGATACATATAAATAACTTCAATTTTATTAAAAATGGACCTGAGAGATAAACAGTTATTTTTATCATTTTTATAGTAGACGCGAAATATGAAAAATTACATAGTTTTTTTTTATTTTTATGTCGACATAAGTTAACTAACATTATTATAAAAAGCTATTTTTAAGAAAATAGTCGTACAGATTAAAATTGAGACAGTTACAGACACATTATGTTAGCAAATGATTATGAACTTACTACTGTTTGTCTCTTATGTAAAGACAGGTAAAAGTAAAACCAAAAGTCGTAGTTGACAAGAACTTCTTTAATACAAACTTTTTTTTTAAATAGCTGGTGCGCTTATAAAATGTATATATTATATGTACATACACGTTACTACAAGTAAAAACCTGAAAACTGCGTTGTAAGTAGTAACGTGTTAGAACGAAACCATGTTGTTGGATACCGTGTTATAGGAGGGTTAGTGCATTTAAGCGAAACGTGTTAGAACGAAACCGTGTTGTCGGAGACCGTGTTATAAGAGGGTTACCTGTATTTTATTAAAATATTTGACGCCCTGAGATCAAAAACGAACGAAATATTTAGTATGAGGATAAACGCCATACAAATTCACGAGAGTAAAAACGAATTAAAAAAAGCTAAGAAGAAAAATGCGACAATAAAAGTTCCGAGTAAAAATAGGATAAACGTCTAATTCGTTTTTACTCTGAACTTTTTTTGTGTCTCTCTATAGTTGTAGTTGTAATGTCATTGCAACTTGTAGTTTGTTGTAGTAGAGAGATAGGGACAAAAATGTAAGTTCCGGGTAAAAACGAAATAAATGCCTAATTCGTTTTTGCCTGGACCTTTTTGGTTGTTGCATTCTTGCGCGGAACTTTTAACTTCTTTTTGCTCAACAAGGTTTTTTTTACATCAATTTTGTTCTGGGCGCGTCATTTATTACATTACCAAAATTTTAACATGCATAGGTAATTTAAATACTATTTTAGATAGAATATCCATAGGTTCACTTATTGATTAATGAAACTGCAGACCTATTTTAGAAATCTATTTTTATATTATGCTGCATGTATGTACATAAATGTAATAAGTAGATTGTTTTTTTCTCATTTTTATAAAAAGATGATTATATCTCACTAGCCTTGACTTGCGCAGAGAATTTAATAAGAACCATGTTCTAAATACGAAACTTGCCCCTTGCATACAGAAATGCAAAACTTGCTTAGCTTACTATACATATACAAATTCAGTAACACCTAGGTGAATTCGCACAGTGCAGTCCAATTATTTAGTAGGACAAGGTTGCCTGAAAGACATTTGATAAAGGGTATTTTTGTTTCTTCTTCGCTTTTAAATCATTTAAAATTACATTCTAACACTGACATATATATGAGGTATCTATTATAAGTGTCGGCGCGGTAGCCGAGCGTGTTCAAGTGTCAGATATTACGAAATATAATACTAGATTCGGTGGTTCAAATCCGTTGGCCGGCGTGAATAAAAAAATGCTACAAGGTCAAGCATTAATTAAAAAGAATCGAACACAATAGTTTGATCAACTGTTTGTCTTAAAACATCAGTAGTTTAGATTATTGTTTGGAACTCGTCGCTGCTCTACGCGAATGCACAAGTTGCAGTTTCGAAAAGTATCTGAATAGTTATCACGAAATCAGTATTTCGGTACTTGAGGTTAAGGCTTGAAGTTAATAACAAAGTAATCAGAAATTTCGTTATTAAATATTCTGATTACTTTGTTATTTATTTTTATATTTAATGACAAAATTACTCACAATCAGTTACTTTATTTATTTAATATTTTATTATCGACTTCATGAATTTCATATTCTTTAAATTTTATGATTGCTGTACCATTCTTAATGTATTTGTTTCTGAATTTTCTAAAAAAAACATGTCTTGAAAAAGCTGGAAAATACCACCGAAAGCTTGACATAAAATCTTTAATGAGAGTTTTGATTCAACATTTAACCTTTTGACTACTTTTCCATCGAAATTTAATCTTTTATAATATATTCTAGTCGTAAATTTTCTATTCTATATATATATATGTATGTATATATAGATCGGATTTGTCATGAATAAATAACAATGATTAAAGATAAAAAATTTTCGTAGATTAAAAGCATTTTGTTGTGGCTTTTGATAAATAAAACTCAATTGAAATACTATCCAAGCTTTCGATATATATTACAACATTGGGGAGCTACAATAGCTTTGTCTGGTCCAAAAATATATGGGTTCAACACAATAATCATCGATTTCTACTCCTCGAAACATAATATACTATAGGTATTTCCATAACATAATATTAAAAAGTTCTCTTTCTTCATAATTTCCATTATTTACGCATCGAGAATCAGCTTTTGGTCAGGTTCTACTCTATAATATAATTATGATATATAATGTTGAACAAAAACTATAACAAATAAGTTTTTTTAGTTATTGATAATGGTTTTTTGTTTTGTTTAAATATCCGGTGTTATACTTAAAATAATTAAAGAGATATCTGATATTTACAGTTCTTACTTTGCGATAAAAGTTCTAAACTATTTTAATTACTGCAATTATTTAAAAAAATGTTATTTGTTGAATATGTTTGTTATGTTTTCAATTATTCTTTAAATTTGATATTGCAATATGATACTGTTTTGATAAATAATTATAATTGGAAAGATAATTTACAATAAAATTTACTTTATTAATTTTATAAAAGTAATTAAAAATTCTTAGAAATAAAATAATAATATTTGTAACACCATAATTTAAATACTTTTTTTTTAATAAAAATAAATACACTATTTGGTTTAGAAAGAGTGTTTTTTTGGAAAAAATTGAAGTGAAAAACTATTAATAATTTTCAAATCAAATATATATTATTTCTCAAATTGAAAAGTAAATAAATGTATATATAGAGATTTCAAAATAGTTATACTATTTTATAACTTACCATTATTAATTTGTGTTTAAAAATTTATTTTTTTATAGAAACTCAATTTTACAGATCAAAAATATGTTTACTTTCGAATGTAAAAACGTTGGTTTTAAAGTAATGTTTTTTTCAGTGTACACACTGACGTATATTGTTTCATAGATTAACAATATCTAATGCAAATTTTAAAAATATAAAGTACAAATTTAATAAAATATATATTTTTTTGAAAAATTACTAGTTTCAATTATCTAAAGTAGCTACCCAAAATTTTAAAGTTTTTTGAAAATTGGAAATAATATTTTGAATATAATATTTTTATTATGTATTAAATTTGATGTATTAGAATTTCAAAAAGAGTTAATGAAGTATACAAATCTGATATATGGCTACCACAAAACCAACCGTCATCATCATCGTATTAAATAAATTTATAAAATAAATTTTTTTGTATAATAACAACTACTGTAGTCATGGTAATTAAAAACAAAACTGTCTTGACGGTCTTGAAGTAAATATGCCACCTATTTACAGAATCATATTTGTATCATAAAAATATAAAAAATTATTTAGCTGCATCAACAAAAGTTACAAATAAAAGTTGTTAGTTATAACTTGTTTAGCAACTTTTGTTAAATAAATGTTTTCGAAATATATCTCTGTTGCGAAATATTCGTAAAAAATATAAAAGTGACATCAGTAAATTACCACTTCACTCTGAGATTGGCAAATCTTTACTAAAAGTTGATCAAATTGGAACATTTACCTCCGAAACTTAAATATGAAGTTTTAAAATAATCTGTTCAGCCGAATTTACTCTACACGTGTCAAGAAACAGACTGACAGACAGACGAACATTACGCTAACAGCAGTTGATTTGTATTACTATAAGCCTAATTCGTACTTATCTGTAAAAATCTCAATATGTTAAATTTGTTTTAATTACAATACCTTCCTTATCATATGTGATATGACGGTCGGTAAAAAATAAAATAAAAAATGTTTACAAATTTTATTATATTCACATTGCTTTTAATTATCATTAATAAAAAAATTTAAAGATTAGAAAAAAGATTAAACATTTAATAACAAATTTCAACATAAAAGTTTATGATATACATGATATAAATACAATTTAGTTACTATTAATAGAAATAAAAACAATTATAGTTTATCAAATGATGTTTTAAAAAATTTACTATCTTATTATAACCTATAATATAAAATAAATATTTCTTAATGAGTCTAGTCTTCAAGCAGACGAAACGTAAATTCATATGATAATCAAATCAATCAATACAAATAACAAAAACTGATCACTCATTTTTAGCGTGGCCACCTGTCACTCTATTTATATACATAAAATAGGAAGTAATAGCGAAAAAAAATGTAAAAAAAAATCAGCTGGCGCTAAATTGTACAACTTGGTCACGTGATCGGCGCCTCGTTGCGTAAGTTTATCAAGTTATCATAGTTGGTGGAACAAGTATTGCGTTCACGCGGTGACCACGCGGAGAAAGAGATAGACTTAACTTACCAAGACCTATACGACTGTCTCATTCTAAACTGAAAGTTATTGGCTTTCGAATACGATTTCGAGCATTTTAACTATGTTATGGTGTGACTTGCGAATATAATTTGATTCCAGTTTAATTTTAGACGGTTTGTTTCTTTTGTTTACTGTCAACGCGTTAATATTTGGTTTTGTGAATGTTTCTATGATAATATTTCATAGAAAATATATATTTCAAATGTTTTAGATTGTGATTATGTGTGTTCGTTTGTGATATAGTATTCACAAATACTTTGAAATTTGTAAAATTTGCTAGATATTTGTTTTGTATCTGCGAGAAGCGCGGTAACCGAGCGTGTTTAAGCGTCAGATACCGAATATAATACTGTGGACCATGGTTTGAATCCGCTGGCCGGCATTTCTGTTTATCATAAAATAAATAAAATGTCACAATAGTTTGATAAACTACTTCTCTTAAAATATTAGTAGTTTATTATTTTTAAATTACGTAATTTGTGATGAAGACATGGTTAGTACAGATTGTTATTTTTAAATGTATGCAGTTATCGAAAAACAAAAATTTTATTGAAATGAGAAAAGTCTGCAGTTTTAAATTGCTATAAATAAAATCTAACAAGATGTTTGCCAGTTCATTTAGATAAAAAAATAATTAATTTGTTATATTATTATTATTACTATTATTTTATTAACAAAATAAACTGATATACAAACTTTTTGTTAATTTTATTTATACTCATTAAAAACTGCAGACTCTCTTCTTTTAAACGCAGTTTTTTTAAATAAATGCATATATTTAAAAATAACACTCTGCACAAATCATGTATTCAGTACAAAGTTAAATGCAAGTAGTTTTTCTGTATCCGGGCTCAACAAATAAGAAGATGTGTAATAGGTATAAAATATAAGCCAAAACAGGGCCTCGATTTTATAAGTTAAATTCTACAAGATTTTAAAATCTACAAGAATTCAGTTTTCCCCCACTCTTGTCGAGGTGTGGATTTTGAAATCTACTGGTCAGAGGCAGTAGAATTGGTGACCTTGAATTTCTATCTGTTTACTAGTGACGTTTTGTACTTTCGTAAAAAGTGTGGTTAGAATATTTCATAATTATTATAAATAATTAAATAGGTATGTAATTTATTTTTAGATATATATTATTTGTTTTATTTATTAAATTATTGATAAATAGATGGGTTTTAATATTTTCGCGCACAAAATTTGAAATTTCTTATAGAATTTACAAAATCGCTTTAGTGAACAAACTTCCCCATGACATCTAAAGAAATGGAGGGGGGAAAACTGAATTCTAGTAGATTTTGAAATCTTGTAGAAATTATAGTTATAAAATCGAGGCCCAGGATTAGGAAATTCGCTAACTTTGTTTTGGTAATAACTTTTTTTACTGTATGAGATATTTGTAAATTTCAAACGCTTTATTCTATGGAAGCAAATTAATTTTTTTTCAATTTTTGTTTCATATATTGTCAATATTTGAGTACATTTTTCAAATATTTCTAAATAAAAATTTAAATCCAACAATTTGCATCTCTAGTTTAATTCTTCGTTTTTCATTTAGTTTTTGTTTAAAAATGATATCTAAAAAAATAGCAAAAATTCTATACTACTCATAAGACCTGAAATACTATTTCATTAAAAAATTGTATTGTAAAGCAGACACTGTTAATACTACGTCTTAGGACCGGCCATATACATTCTTAAATATAGTCTTATTACGTAAAAATGATATATACAGTGTGTCTACTTAAGTTGGAACCATATGGAAAACTTTTTTATTATTGGTTTTGTGAAAAAATTTATTCTTGATAAAAAGTTGTGGATCGTTCAAAACTTAAAATGCAACCATCAGATATCAATTTTTTTAAGCCGTATACGAGGTTTGTCAAAAAATATCAATTTTACTCAACAGTAAAGTACCTTTATTTTTTACAATTCAGAAGAATGTTATAAAGTAAATTTATTTTGAATTATAAGTTATATTCAAATATGCAATTACAGCCATTTAGCATAAAAATTTTGACATTGCCAAAATATCGGTCACTCTAATATATAGATTTATATATATATATATATATATATATATATATATAAGAGTGTGTCAAACAAATATTTTTATATCTGTAAAACATTTTTTAACTAGCTTGTATAAATACGTCACAAATTCAGTTCCACCTTTTATGTTCGCTGTCCCTCAAAATTTTGATACATGTGTTGCATATCTTCTTGTAACTGATTAATATAAATAGATGCATAGAACTTTAAAGTTTAATAATTTTTGTTTTTGAAAATATTTTGGTCAATCTAAACCATTTTCCGATATTCTTTTAATTTAATTAATATAATAAAATAACTAATTTATTATGAAATAATCTTGAAGTTATAAATCGCATTGTTTTTCATTGTTTTATTGCAAATTTGACTATTTAAAATAATCTAATGATTTACAAACTATATAACAAAAATATTAAAATATTTACAGAGCAGTTTTATTGCTTTTAAAGGCACTTAGAATATTTGCTTTTGGAAATTTATAGAAGTTCCTGAATGTTATATAGTTTACAATACGATTTGTAGCAGTGGTCTTTAACCTTTACACTCGTATAAAATATTGAAAAACAAATATTTTTAAGTTCTTCTCTGTTTCGAATTTTTTCTAGTGTATATATTGCCAAAGATATTTAGCTTTGAATCATATGTCACTGACAATTCAAGATATATTTTTATAAAATCAAGATAAAATAAACAACTTTCAGTACTATTTTTGCAATAGAAAATACAAAATTAGTTACTACGTTTTACGTTTTTCTAAATTTTATTGTATAATCAATATTTTTCGTGATTATTTTTGTATGATAAAAATGCTAAAGTTTGATAACGTGTCGAACTTTGAATTAGAAAAACAAAACTGTTATAGATGAGCTATGTAATTTTTTTATATTTAATTATATTTTGCATTTTAGTATAATTTAGATATTTCTACTGTTTATAATATTTTGTTTATTGACTTTATTAAACGTTTGAAAATGCACAATACATACATATATATCTTTCGTTTCATTTTTACCAATTTGACTGCAAGGAAAAAGTAATATAGTGATTCGGTACGGTGTGTGTAACATTTCTAAAAATTAAAAAAATATATAGAGTATAAAAATCCTTCATATAGCCTCTATACATAGGCTCTAGTTTCTTGCCTATTGATCTATTATTCTATATGATGAATCTGAACTTAGCTTATGATCGCTACTTCTTCCATACCGTTCATCCGATTTGCACCAAATTTTCAGGGTAGGTTCAGTTAGTATCCAAGATTTGTTTTTTTAGTGACACCAACTTACCGAGAAAAAAATTACTAAAGTTTTTAAAAATTTATTATGGCTACATTAATTGTCCATGATTAACCAAATTTTTCACAAAAGATACTCTTAGTGCCTATAAAAGTTATATAATTTTACTATTATAGAGGGTTGCCAACTTTCCGAGAAAAAAATTACTAAATTTTTTAAAAATTCAATACATTATTTATTTTTGATTTTAATAAAATTTTCACAAAAGATTATCTTAATGCCCACATAAATTACATAACGTTAATAAAATACAGTGTTGTCAACTTTCCGAGTATTTTTAAAAAATTAATTATGAAAAAATTTTGTCAAATTTTTACGAAATACTCTTGTAGTATTCGCAAAATTTTTATAATGTTACTGTTATACAGCGTTGCCAATCAATGATTTCAATGTAGTCTATACATTTCTAATTTTGTTTTGTATATTATTGTAATTTTGATAATTTAAAAGAAATTATATACTTTTTTTTAAGTTTTATTAATTAATATTTAAAATGCAAACAAAATAATCCATTTACTAACAAATTTTTAGAATTAAAAACATAGATGTGTTACTAAATAATTGAGTAAATATTCATATAATTCATATTTTTACAAAAGTTTTTTGGTTGAAAGTTTTGGAGTTAATGTCTTTTTTTTGTTAAAAGTTATGGAACATAAATTACAACAAAAATAATCGTGCTAACTTAATATATCATCGAATTTCTACAAAAATCTATTTTGAGAAAATTCAGTTTATAATAGAAATAAATAGAATTGTATACAGGTATAGTTTTATGTAATTTAAAATGAAAAAATATGTTTTGAAATTTGAAATTAACCAATTTTTGAATTTTTACTAATTTTTGCAGTAATATTTTAAATTATTTCTTATGCATTAAACTGCATGCATATAGAATGAAATGGCTTTTTTATATTTCTAGCAAATTTATGACAATGTATATTTATATTACCAAAGTATGTTGTTATGTTAATTGAGATGATTAAAATGTATTGATTTTAAAAATAATTTATATGTAATTATTGTAGACTAATGCAGTTTGCAGTTAGTATTTAGATGTCTCGCCTTATTGAGTTCAGCGAACCCATTTATTACATGAGGTTTCTTATATACTTATGTGATTTCGCAACTTGCTAACGGATCGTACGACGATAAATTTTCTTCACGTATTTCGTAGCTGATTTACATGAAAACACATTTTGAGCATGCTTTAATTTTGAACTTGGTTCCATGTATTTTTTTTTATCTAATTTTACGTTATATAATAAACTGATGTAATTAGCACATGATTTGTGTACTTTGGATGCAATTGTAATTTTTTTTTTGTCTGTAGTCAGTACTAACACTTCTAAAAGCAGGATAAAAATGGACAAAAAATTGATTACATTAAAAACTATTTCATAAACGTTTCTTTAACATTTAATAACAAATAGCAATTCACTACCTAATCATAGGCGAAAAAAAAATGCACTGTAAAAAATTTACGTAATTTAGAAAAAAAAGTTATGTAATTTTACATGTTTTGTGAATGTAATTTTTCATAAAAAATGTAATATTACGTAAATTGTTATAGTAAAATTACAAAATATTGCTTATTTACTGTTAAAACGTATGTAAAATTACATAAATTTAAGATATGTTTTTTACAATGTGTATAATACATGACGTGACCCATTCCTGGTTACAAATTTTTACTGCAACGTGGCGTGTTCCGTCCCCAAAATTTTCAAGTCAATTATATTTGTCTAGTTTGTCTAATGGCTAAGCCAACTTTATTTTTCGTTACTCTAACAAAAACATTTCTAAAATGAGTATTATTATTGCAATTTTAACATCAAAAACAAATATTCCATATGATTTACATAGTAGACTAGGTATATTTTAACGTACTAGTAATGATTCATGTTTTTATGACTACACAATTCTAAACAGTTTGTTTAATTTACAATATATTGTAATAATTTTTTAAACATCAATAAATTATAAAACATTTGATAATTATTATTGTATAATATTATTGTGTTTATATATTTATATAAATATTATTAAATGATTATTATTTTCATTCTATTTTAAATAGTTTTGATTCACGTGAAATTACTGTGAACAACTGATGTAATTTTTATTATTTATCTATGTTGATTTATTCTTTAATTTAACGAAGGTTATTCATATTTTTATTACGAAAAATCACCTCATATCTGAACCTTTTGTTTTTCGTTCATTTACTCAAATGTCTGATATAATACATTCATTATTATGCAAAAGAAATAATTTGCAATATTTCAATATTGTATTTTAGTATTAAATGAAGTATTTCTGGAGTTGGTTTTTCCTATAACTTATTTTACATTTTTAATCAATAAAAATAATTATTTTTATCATTGTTAATAAATTAGGAATCACAGTGTATATTTTGTTTATTTTGGAAATACCGTTTCCAGTTCGTTTATGATATTTTTGTGGAGTATAATTTGCAAATGGATAAGTTTTATGCATTTAATTTTTTAAATTATTTAATTAAAAAAAATCAATTAAAAATAATACATACATACACAATCACGTCATGTACCAAATAGAATGTGGCACAAACTCTTTCCATTATTCCGAAATCAGTTTCATCCAAATATCTCTATCCAAACAAGCAACTTTCGCTTCATCCACATTCATAATTCCTCTCATACATGCTCTTTTATTCCTACTACTTGGAAACTTTCGCTCGCGCAAAACACTCTCAGTTATACCACTCCAACTACTCATCGGACGTCTACGCAAACGTATACCTTCAAAATTATTCATATAAATTTTTTTAACCAAACGTTTATTAGACATTTGCTCAAGATGTCCGAACCATCTGAACTGACTAACACCAACTTTTGCTACAACATTTTTTTCAATTTCACACACAGCATACACTAAAAATAATAAAACAAAAATAAACATTAAAAATAATGTAATTCAATTTGCTTTAACAAATTGTTTTACATTATGTAAAAAAATTAAACAAAAATATTTAATAAAATCTAGGAATTTTTAAAAAATAAATGCAAATTTAGATTTATTAGTAATTTTAGTCAAATTTATTTTCTTTTACAAATTTATGAATACTGAAAACCGAACCGGAACCTAAACCGAAACCAAATTAACCTATAGCTATAAACTAGTTTTTTTATTTTGAATTGATCTGTTTAACCATTTTAATCCGGTTTTGTTTAGACGTTTAGAGTATTCTATAAATTTGTGTATATTTTTTATTTTTCTAAAATTCTTAAACAAGACTATAATTATATGAAATATGAGTATGTACTATAATTCGAATATTAAAATGATTACCTATATAATTACAATATGTAACTGTTAGTGGCGTAGCCAGAAACTTGGCATGGGGGTTGGGGGGTTGGAGGGTTTACTAAAGAAATGATATAATATTGATCAATAAAGATAATACTATAATTTGTATAAAAAAAATAAAGAGCAATAAAAATTATTTTTATAAAAATTAAAGTAAAATAAGATATTTCATATTTCACATACTTATGTTTTTGGTCGTTCAGGTTCTTGGAGGGATATTAAAATAAAAATATTGATGTTTATTTTTTATTGTTTGCTGTTTTTTAATTAAAAGTTATTTTATCAATAACTTTTTTATTATTCAAACATTCATAAAAATAAAATAACATCTATCTTAATGTACACAACATAAAAATATTTATATATTTTAGATATATTGCTTTTGTAAAAAAACTGCTTTACTATTTAAGTATTTATATTTACATAAAAAAGTAGCATTTCTTGCTTACAAATATTATTCATTAAAATCATTCATTTTTCTTCAATATTGCATCAGATTATTCTGTTGTCGCATCAAATCGCAGTTTTGAATCGGGTAATTTTACGTCTCATAACAAATTATTTATTTAATAACACCAATGACAAAAGACAAACTCGAGTTTCGGTCAAAGTAAAATACAAAACATTGGAGAATGTTTTGGTAATCCCATCTGTGTACCCAATATACCTCCGAAACCATCCAGTGGAGTGTCGTGAAATTATCACGTCGTACACGCCCCCCTTGGTGGTACGAGTGGTAAGACCGAGCAGACGACGGCTAGCGTCTAAATCGCGTGCTCAACGCGTGTCCACGGCGTCGTAGTGTCGGCGAGTGGGAGAAGCGACTCGTTCGTGTCTGCATGACTACGAAGTGATCGTCGCCGGTACGAGTCAGTCCGACAAGTGTACTTAACAAATACGGACGTTTTAAAACTAACCTCACAAAAAACAAAACTACACCGCTACGATTTAGAAAATGGGATACCTATAACGTAGTAGTGCCTTTTTTAAAAATTGTAATTTATATCATAAGTCTTTCTTCTTCTAAACTTAATCATCTACTTCTGTGTGATTGTAAATGTGTATAACCAAGTTTGATTATTTAGTGATTTTTATTGAAATTTAATCGAAGATTGTTTTACTTCAATTGTTTGTTTGTTGAAAATTATATTTAAGGTATGTATTCTCTTTTATTTCATAGTTTTAAAAAAAATAATCTTGTTTTGACATATTGATTCGGTACTACGACCTGCCCTAACGTCAACGCAGTTAACTGTATCGTTTGTTTGTCTGCAATTTCTCAAAAACAAAATCAAGAAGTAATTTAAAAATATTGCTGTTTTATAGCCTTTGAAGGCTATATCTTATTAATATTTATGAATATTTTATTTTATTATTAACGCACGTTGTTGCTAACGAGGTTTTACAATGTTCAATTTGCAATTAAAATTGGTTTATCGTATTTTTAATTTCAATTGAAAGTGATTATTTTATTGGGCTGTAAAACAAAAAAAAAAAACCAAAAAATGTTGCAAAATATATTTAATAGTTATGATTACTTGCAAATTGATAAGTTATCAATTTATTGTTATTTTTAATTCCATTTCAAAGGTCTATATTATATGAAAATTATGACATTCTTTTTTATTAATCAAATCGGTTTAATGAACGTCACCAAGATAATTTTATGATTTTGTGCAATTTTTTTTAGTTAATTTAATTTAAATAAAAACAAGAATTTAGACTATACATATATTTTATTAATTAATAAATATAATAATACAAATATATATTTTTGTATTGAATAAATTTTAAAAATAAGTTTCATATTTTTTGTCCTTTATGTAACTGTAACTAATATTGATTGTTATTATAATACACAGGGCCGTTCCTGGCGGGGGTGCAAAAGGTGCATCCGCACTAGGGCGGCCAGCCGAAAGGGCGGCCGTGGTCCACTTTTAGCCTCAAATTAATAGTAAAATAAATCATGTTAATTTTTAAGGGCGGCTATTTCTTTTTTGCACCTGGGCGGCTATCATTCCAGGAACGGTCCTGATAATACATATATTAGAAATAAAATAATTTATATATATTCTTTTTTGTTTTACGAAATTTTGTGACATATTTCTGTCACGAATTTCGACATAAACTCAAATTGTAACTCAAATAAATCTCAATAAAATTCAGAAAGGAAATAATAGATTGATTGACTCAATTGAACGAAATTAGTATAATTCAATTGAGCGTGAACGATCATAACTTGAGCCACCGTTTTTAATTAAATAAACTCATTCACATTGGATCCGTTATACGTGCAAGTCTGGCTGCATATAAACAGCCGAGGTCGTTTGGCAGTGAACCGCCTGTTATCTTCAACCAATCGTGCGAGTATTTTTAATTTTAGCCCAATGTGCACGCGTGATCTGCATGACTTTTTCTAATTGTGATTCACGTCTCGCAAAATCGTCGTCGTGCTTCATATTTTCCCCGGTCGTTTTTTCGATTTTAATCCGCGTGAACGCGTCGCTGGGAACGGACGCATTTTGGTGAAAGATCTGGGTGTTTGGTGCCAAATTTCAGATTTTAGCATTATTTTTCGTAAATTGTAAGTTATTTGTGATGTAGTTTTTGCTAAATAACAAAGAATGCTATTTTTGTGCAAATATAATAAAGTACTCTTCGGATTTATTTACTACGTGAGCTACAAAAAATATTTGAAGAGCAATAAATTTGTTTATAGACAGATAACAAGCTGATAAGATGAATATACTTAATTACTTAATCTATTAATAATACAAGATAAAGTAAAATTTTGCTTAATATTTTTTTTGTATGCTTGTTAATAGAAATTTATCTATTTAACTATAAGAAATTTTTTCAACTTTTTAGTACACTTGTACCAGAAAAAAAATAGTTGTATATTTATCAATCATTTTAATTATTAAAAATATTTAAAAGCTAAATTTGTATTTATGTAAATACATCATTTATATTAGAATCGATAATTATAGTAATATATTTGATTTGTAAATAATCTTTTTAAAGACACATTCAAATTTTATTTTAACATATTTCAGTCTCAAAATTGAAGAAAATATTAACTTAATAACTTAACAATATAAACATTATTAAAATACTGGATTCTTATAAATATATAATTTAAATAAAATTGCTTCAAATTTCTTTATAAAACGATGCAATTTTTTGTACAGAAAATACTCAGGTTTCAATGTAAATTGTTTAATATTTTAACCATCAGGATAAATCCACTATCGTATAACATGCTTTAGAATTTCTTTATGACGTAAAATTGAAGGACAAAAATAATTGCAATAATATTAATAGTAGTATTAGTATTAATGGAGAAGCAAAAGAATAAAAATAATAATATTATCGACCAGTGTGAAGGCATTGAGTTAAATAAAATCTGGCTCTCTTTGATTAATAATTTATAATATTTTTTGTTACCTAGTTGCTTGTTATGTTTATTATATTTGTCATTTGTATTTATCATTTGTATTTATTTTTCTGATGATTATTTACGTGTAGTGAATCAAAACGTCGAATTTTTAATTAAAATATTAAAGAACTTTAACTTAACTTATTATTTTAGAAAATAATTTTGTACATATTTCATATGATATAAGAAAACTAAGAATTATTATTAATAATTATTACTGTCTTGAATAAATCTGCATGATTTATAATTAATTGAATAAAACGAAAAGTTTGCTAATAAATTCTTTAACGTATAAATAACATCTTAGTGTAACATATGGTTGAGAAATAGATTAAAAGCGGGGGCACGCAGATTGTAAACATTCATTTTTTTAATAACATTTCTAATAACGGATAATAATAATGTTCGGCTTATAATTTATGGTTAAGCTTTTAGCATCAGGGCTTTCGTAATGCAACGACAAATGTGGGCAGCAAAACATTTAGCATGTATAATGTTTTGTTTCTTATGTCTCTGGGCAGGGGCACAGAACGCTATACTATACGAGTAGAACCGGCCGGCAAAAGCCGCGAGACTTTCTTCCTGTTGTTAACTGAGATACTTGTATAGGTAACATGCTACTGCCTACGTGTGACGCGTTTTATAAATGCGCATACCCGTTTACTATGCTTCAGCGAATGCATTTAAACATATTAACTTTACATCTTTAACAAATGCGAGACGAAATAAAAAGATGTTTAGTGTTTAAGTTAGATTCGCTAAACAACGAAATAGTCACGTCTGGTTTGTGTACGATTAATATTATTCGTGATTAATTTTATTCGTTTACTAGTTATACCTAGTGTTTGAGATGAGAAGGATGGAGATAACTGCGTTGACGTTATGCTCGCCTAGATTTAGTTAAATCAATACAGATTTTTTCCGCATTCCAACATTTTTCCTTGGATTTTGGCTCATAGTACCAATTGGCCCTGGAATGTCGTTAATTTTTTTAAATTGATTTGTCTTTTTGTTACAAAAGTAAAGGCAAAGAATTAATTTGGAGAATTAACAAGACAAATGTGCCAAATATTCTTAATTCTTCCGCACAAATGTATAAAAATATTAAACAATAAATAAACCAAAATACATTTTAGCCAATGTTTTTTAACAAGTTCGCCGTTATTCTTAAATTTCTTAGTTTTAAAAAATACTAGGGTAATAGTTTTAATATATAGTTCTTTAAAATTTGAGATAAGTTAACAATTATTGTAATTGCACATTTAACGATAGGAACATTTATTGTTAAGGGTCATTAGCAGGAACATAAAACGTTTGTTATTTAATACATTTGCATCAAAATGTAAAACATTTGACAAAAAAGAACATGCAAAGTTTAAGAGATTTATATTTTGAACAGTAAATTAATGGAATATTGTTTTTATTTACAGTTTCTGATGTGCTCTACCATAAGCATGCCTGCCGATTACGAAATGTTGGTATCGCACAGTCCTCCAGTGTTTAGTCACAGCCCTCCTGCCAATTATCTCACCGATTACTCACCTTTCCGTTTTCATTACGACGGTTCGTACAAAAGTTTTCCCAGTGGAGGATGCCGAGTTTTACCGCCCAGATCGTTGCCTTTCCAGCCAGAAACAATCGAACCTATAACATTTAATGGACCGCAATCACCTCGCCGTCCGTGCCTTGTGCTGCGCACTGAAGACACCAATTGCTCGTCGGAATATTCCAACCCGCTCAGTCCCACCAAGCTGAAGAAGAAGGTTGTGTTTGCCGATGACCGTGGCATGTCTTTGACGCAAGTCCGTGTTATGTCCGAACCGTCCAGCGTCCCACCACATTGGACGACTAAATTTCTCGCACAGGTTACAAAAGGCCTTTCGGCTGAAGCTTGCCCCGAACCCTGGGAGGTCATATTCGCTCAGCCTGCTTCGGACTATGTAGATTTTCGAAGGAGACTCGAGCAGGATAATGTTTCACTGGAAAATGTGATTGTTCGTGAGAATGAAGAATGTGTTGTTGGTACGATTAAAGTACGTAATCTCGCTTTTCATAAGGAAGTTATTGTCCGATCTTCATCCGACGATTGGATAACACACGAGGATACATTTTGCAAGTTTGTTAATAATAATCCCGCATTAACTTCAAGCAACAATGGACATTACATTCTTTACGACACATTTTCATTCCGTTTAATTCTCCCACCGCGCTCACGTCGTATTGAGTTCTGCGTTTGCTTCCGTTGCAATGAGCAAGAATATTGGGACAATAACTCCGGATCTAACTATATTTTATTGAAGAAACTTCTCGAATTACCGAAAGCTAATCCAGTCGAAGAATTTTTAGACAAAAAACCGGAGCGTAACAATATTAACACAAATGAACTTTTAATAAAATTGAAATGTGCTGATGCGTTACACGCTAAAGTTGAATCATGGAGTGAATTTGCAAGTTGGAATCACTTGGAAAATAATTGTCCTTATTGGTGATATGTGTTTCAACCACTAATTATTTATATTAATCGTTCCGGCGCAACGCTTCCAAACGTTCGTCCTCTGATTTACAAGATCTGGTGTACCAAAAGGTGAGAAGATTAACTTTTAACTTTTATCAACTAACGCTTCTACGCACTTTTTCCACTACTCGTTTTTAACTTGCATTGATTCGCTTGCTCTCTATGTGAATTATTGTGAAATATAAAGTAGAAACAAGTAAAAAGTGGATGCTTAAACGCAAATTTGGTACAATTTATTGAGAAATGATAATTCAACATCGTCTTCTTCTGATTGCAGTTTACGTAGCCACCGTGAATTCGTCGTGCCAAAAGCAAGTGAAACTCGAATCGGCACTGAGGAAGGATGTTTGTCCAGAGAATTTACTCTGATGCGTAGAAGCGTCCCTATCCAACGAACATAATCCTCGTTCGATAACGTATTTTACTCATTTAGATTATTATTTTATAAAATTGGTGCATCACCGGCGTTATTGGTTATTTGCTGGTGAAAATCTGTGATAGTGTTTTTGTACGTAACTGAAGTCTCAAATTCTAGCGATGTACGGATGTTTTTTTTTAATCTGTGAAATGATAAAATGCTCTCAAATTGTGCCAAACGAAAATTCTGTCCTAAAAATGTTGATGTTAATGGTGAGAGAAAGAGAGAGCATCAATGATTTTCTTTTCTATAAGACTGATAAACTGTATGTTTTATTATTCTTATTATGTAAATAATGATATATGTTTAGGAAGATTGTTATAATTGGTTTTGTAGTGTTTCTTGATCGATATTTTTGTACCTATGAATAATATACATAAAATAGATGATCGTTAATATGAAATAATAATGCGGTCATGAGGTTGTTATGATATATTTTAAACTACAATGGGAAGCTTTTACAAATTTATAGCCAGTTCCTTTATTGCTTTGTACATACATACAGATATTATATATTTAAGTACATTACTTACATACATACATACATACATACATACATACATACATACATACATATATAATTATTACATACAGAAAGTCCTTTTAGATATAGTTTTTTTTATAAGAAACAGGTACAAAAGCTTTCGCACTGATTACATGTTTGTTTCTATATGTTTATTACATATTTCATTTGTATATAATTTCATTTCTTCGTTGTTTTATTTTTACATATTTGTGTTTTTATTATATCATTTTTGTAACTTATATTATGAATGAGACGTGATGTGTAGCTGATTATTTTTTAGTCTATTGCATTATTATCCATATCTTATGTGTACAATTGTTTTAAATACATGAGAAAATATTATGAATTAAATTCCTATTTGATTTCTTTACTATCTTACCTTTATTTATGTCCCTGTTATGTGAAGCCATCGTAAAAATTTCACCATATTACAAATATTTATTATTGTATATAGAAAGTTAACAGTTGAGTTTTTTCATATATAAAATTAAAAGAAGTAATGTTTGCTGATAACGTAGCTATAAATACATTCTGAATAAATAAGTTAGATAATAATTAAACTCAATATAAAAATGGACAGATGACAAACTGTACAAGTTATTACTTATAATACAGGACCCGAAGCATAAAATACACCGCCTATTTTTAACTTTAAACATCTATATTTGGAAACTGGCCATACTGTAGGCGCCAATATAATTTTTTTTAGTATAATTATAACACTAGTTACTTTCTGTTTTCTAAATACTAAACTTTAACGTAAATATTGTAAGTCACTTATTTGGTCTAAACGAAATTTCTCTTATTATTTACAAACGGATAATTTAAACGAAATGGTAAATAGTGTATTTATATTATTTTGTTTCCTTTCGAAAGCAAAGTAAAGCTAATGATTATGTTACATTCTTCGATCTTAGGTTCAGTTACCAGGTATAAATATAAATATTTTGAATTTGCCTTGAAGTCAACACATGCTTGAAATGTCACGACAATGTCTATTAATTTCTCTACATTCAGTAATTATATTGAGAGTCAAGGCAATCTATAGATATTTTAGGATTATATTAAATTTAAATCATTGTTAATTTTATTTAATGACAGACTATTCCGTCTAGTTAATATTTAATTAAAATTATGTCGGTTTAACTTGCTGATAATAAATATTAAGTATAACATACAAATATCAATTTATTCCAATGTTTTTGAGTAAATGAAAATTTTATTAATATATTTCAAAAATTTTTAAGTTACATTAAATAGGTTACGTTTAACAGTTGTGTATTTTGTAATTTGCATAATAAAATAATTAAAATGTTACATAATTAGTTTCAAAATAAATTTGTTTCTACAATAACAACTTTAATTTAAAAATAATTATAAAAGTTTTAATGAAGTATGTTCGAAATATATTATTTATAATAACATTGGTCATATGTATGCACTTAACAAAAACAAAATTAGTTGTAAATCTGCTACTATTCCAATAAGTAATATTAAATAAATATAATTATTGAAAATGCCTTTAAAAAATTAATTGCAATAGTGCCATAAGTTTTTATTGGGATTTTGTTATTGAATTTTTTTATGTGAAAGAAAAAAAAACAGTTTATAAGAAGCTTTATTAAAATATCAAAATCACCGTTGATTGTAAACTGTAAACCAAAAAGGAAAAAACTTATCATTCATTTAGTTCAAATCGGATCGAGAGGCAAAGTCGAACGAATCAACTGGCTCTCCCACATTTCTGGGCCAGTGACATGCACGCATTTTGTGCGTGAGCCGGTAAATACAGCCCACCGTACGATGCGTTGTCGTGTGGCCGCTTTCTTCTACTTTACTCGAATATATTGTGAGAACATGCACCGATCACGTGAACATCACGAGCTGGATGAAAGCAGCAACGCGCACCAGCTTCTTTCTTGGGCTTTGAACGGTTTTATGACAAGACGATAGTCGATGGAACCGAAAAATATTTAATTTCTATGGGCTACCTGTTATCCGTGAGAATAGATATGGTACGATGTCTTGAATGTTAGATTTGCTCTCATATATTGTGTTGGATTTTTTTTGTACACTGTAAAAAATATATAGCAAAATTGAAGAAAAATAATAGTAAAATTTTACTATAAAAAATAATCTATAATTTCATATTATTATAAATATTCTGTATTTCTACCTCAAAATTCTGTAATTTTTTACATAATTCATAATAATCACATAAAGTAAGTAAAAATAACCTAATAAGTATGTAAAATTGCTTAATTTCTGCAAAATTAATGTAGAATTACATATTATTGGTATAACTTCTTAAATTAATGCAAAATTACAGCATGCATATTAATATCTGAAATAATTGTAAAATGCATCCTTTATGTAAATTTCCAAATGAATGTAATTATACCAACAATAATATTTCAGAAATAAACAAATTTTACCTATTTATGGAGAATTCCTGATGGCAAATTTACTGAAGTTCTGTAAATTTACTAAAACAGACTTTACTAAAAAAAACTATAATATTACATACATATGTACTTTTCCATTCTGTTTATAATATTATATTACATAATGTTTGTAATAGTTTTGATATTATATATTTTTAAACAATTACGTAAAATTACAGCAGTTGACTAATTATACCCAGAAATACTTGGCATCATAGTGTCTCATAGTTTGTAAGTAAAATTACATAATTTGTTTTTAGAGTGTATTTAAAGAAGTCTAGGAATTTTGTAAGGGTAGTTGGGTAACAATAATATAATACAATTTGTCAGGATTATACTAGTGGAAGAACTATTTTTGAATAACATGTAAATGGTTGAAATTAAAAGTTAATGCATTTGAAATGACTAAAGCAATATATGGTTATGAAAAATTTAAATACAATATAACATTTACTATAATTATAGCTTATAAAAATATTTGTAACTTGTAAAACAATTACAAAATCTACACTGAACAGAATAAGTTAATTTACTTATATGGAATATAAAAATAATTACTAAAATGCTATAAATTATTTAATTAACAATTTGTAAACTTTATAATCTAGTTATTTATTTTGTTACCTAATAACTTATTTCTATGTTCTGCTTATTTATTGTACAAGTCATTTGTATAATTTTTCCTAATGATAATGTACCTAGAGTACGTCGACATGTCGATTTTTAATTAAAATTTATACAGAACTTAATCCTAAAGTCTTTTATTTTAATATAATGAGTTCTAAAGAATTTGTATTGTTATTGAAACAGTTTAACAGTTTCAATTTTTTTCAAACAAATTTAATATTACGTACTTTATATAAAACAGTTTTAATGGGCCCACAAAAAAATTCTTTCCTGAAAGTCATATATTATTTATTTCATATCAATACTGAAAAAAGTTGTTTTTTAATAAATAAAATGTGTTGATGTCAAAAATAATTAATTTTTTAAAATATATATTTCACTATGTATCTATTATTTTAAGTTTTTCTTTAATTTTTATATAATTCAATTATAAACTAATTTTATCCTGCAATTCTGTTCGCATCTTTTCAGACGTAGCTTTACAAGATATTTTGTTTTTTTTTATCAAAAAAAGAATTCCATTTACTAGGAAAAAACATATCTTGTAATTGTATGATTTTTATGAGATATAAAAAGAATTGCAGCATTAGTCATAAATAAGAGTTGATATACAATATAATTTAAAAATTAAAAAATATATATTTGTTAGCAGTCATGTTTTTAGGGCATGAATTAAATATTGGTTTCATTGATTGCGGTCAATTATGATAAAAAGAGTATTAACATTTAAACAGATAAATATTTTAATTTGACATATAACAATTTAAAATTTTTGTTGTGACATAAATTTGCAATGATTTACTTTATTTTAATATTGATAATGAAACTTTGCATACATTTTCATCAGCTTACATAATATAAAACCTGTAAAAATAAATTGTGTATGAATGATCAGTTTATATCACATGTTTGATACATGTGAAATGTGTGAAGGAAGAATAATAATTATTATAAAGTTATTGAAAATATTGAAATATTAAAATGGTATTGTTTGTAAATTAAATGAAAGTACATTAAATAATATATACCTACGTAGGTATTTGAATTTGTAGATAAATATACATTCATTGGATGTATAATTTGCATAGTTAATGTATTTAAAATAAAATATTTGAAAGTTTATTTGACTTTTTTTACAATTTCTTTACATCATATTAAACTTGTTTTTTCTATTTTTGTTTTTTACGGTTACCAGTTTACGAATTAGGCAAAATTTTGTCTAGCTTACGAACTGTTTACGTAAAATAGAAATGAAATTTAGACATTCAAAAAAAGGAGAGAAAAATATTTAAGATTTTTAAGAAATATTTTATGAATACAGTAGTTGGTTGAGTACTGATTAGGTCAAGTGGTAAATAATTTTTTTTTTTCAAAATCGACTATTTACAAAACATTTTTAAATCAAAGTAAAGAGTTTTTAAGATTATAAATATCTTTTTTAATTTTTAATTATTAATAGAAAACAATAATTACATATACATTCAGTATAAACATAAACAAAAGCAAAAGCATAAACGGAAAATGACTGCTGTGGAAATGAGATTTGTACGTGGGGTATGTGGTGTAAATAGGAGAGATCGGGTACGAAATAGATTAGTTTATGATGAGTGTGAAATTGAAAGAAATGTTGTAGCAAAAGTTGGTGTTAGTCTGTTAAGATGGTTCGGACATGTTGAGCGAATGTCTAATGAACGTTTGGTTAAAAAGATTTATTTGAATGATTTTGATGGTATACGTTTGCGTGGACGTCCGATGAGTAGTTGCAGTGGTAAGATTGAGAGTGTTTTGCGTGAGCAAAAGTTTCCAAGTAGTAGGAATAAAAGAGCATGTATGAGAGGAATTATGAATGTGGATGAAGCGAAAGTTGCTTGTTTGGATAGGAATTTTTGGAGGCGACTGATTTCGGGATGATGAAAAGAGTTTGTGCCACACCCTTTTGGGTACATGGCGTGTTTGTGTATGTATGTATGTACATACAGTACTGTAATAACAAAACATTTATATTGTATAATGTATATATATTAAATAAGAACTTTATTAAAGAGTAATGTTGGACTGTAATAAAGTATACAATTTTCTGAAAAAAAATTGTATGACTATTGATTTGTATTAGAAATGGCACGAATAGTAAAATGGTGAATATCGAATATTCGGTAGCCGAATAATTTTACCCACTCTAGATTTTTTTATTGTTTATCTAACGGTATAATTTTTATTTGAATAATGTATTATGCAAATATTCTCTTATTTTTATTTTTAATATTATATAATAATAACATTATAACTATTTAAAAAATTCTATAATGTAATATTACTCTAAAAGCTACATTCATACATTTTGATCGTTTACAATGATATTCAAATACAAAAATAGATATCTTTATATACGTTCACTGTTTACTATAACTTTCGCAGTTTTTTTTTCCCTATTTAGTATTGGGCGATAAATATTCGGTCACATATTAAAAAATCGGCAAATATCGAATAGTAAGCGAATATTCGAGACATCTCCAATTTGTATGAATTTGAAAGTAGAATTAAAATAATCTGTTACATTTTAGTAGCATAGTAGCGCTAAAGTTTAATTGATATTCCGACTACAAGCAATTTTTAATAAAAAAATATTTGGTTTTAAATATTAAATATCATCAATTATATCAATTTTTGTTAAACTCAATCTACAAACATAACGCTTAAGAATAATCTGTAACATTTGTTATATAAAAATTAAAAATTTATGTTGTGTTGCAAGAAATTTTTTTGATAATAGAATCTACAATAAAATTATCATAAAGTATACAATAATATTGTGCTGTAAATTCAAATAAATCAATATAAACGTGATTTCTTCCGATTTGGAGTTTGTTTAAAATTGATAACATTATTTAATGCGATATTTAAGATAGCAAAGAATGTATAATACTTCGATAAGAAATATACGTTTTCTACTTATCAGTTTATAGTTATGTTAAAATACAAGAAATATAGAAATTTACTATTTTATTTATGTTTTCAACATTTTTTTTTATAATTTAATGAATCTCCAAGTTTTTATCTTTATTTTTAAATTAAATTTTTTTGGTTGAATTTACGAAATTCGATTTTAATAATTAATTCTTTTAACAAAATATTTTCAGTTATAAATATAACCCCATTAAAAAAATAAATACATTTTTATAGACAGAAAAACTGATAGTTTATTTTCGACATACAAATGAAAAAATATAATTATTAAATTATAAATTAATTACATTAAAAAAAAATAATTTTATATTATATAGATGATTATAAACATGTTTTTTCAATATATGCAAAAATATAGTGTAATATTTTGAATATAAATTATTTTTTTCATAAATTTATATAAATTTACAAAAAAATTTACTTTTCTTAAAACATCTTTAATATGTTATGACAAGAAATTAATTATGAAAAATATTATAAACTGAATACCACTTCCATTGATGTTCTGTCACTGATGAACGTCAAAAAACTATAGAAATAAAAAAACAATAACAAATAATTGATGAAATATACCAATCATTAATCAAACTATAAAAATTAAGTGTATTTTAGGAGTTTAAAAACTTTCATATAGTTAAACACGAAGTAATATCAATAAAAAAATCTAATTTATAGAAAAATTTGTTGTGGTCCCTACAAAAATAATATAATTTTAAATTAATAATAATAATAATAATAATAATAATAATTATAATAATACATTTATTCAAGTCGAAATGATACATGTTGAGTACAGTAACTTAAGTCAATATAGAACATATTTACAAGCAGTTAAATATTCCATAAAAAAGATAAAAATATTTCAAAAAACGTGATTTAAAAAATCTTTACTAGTATAAAAAACTGAAGTTGCTAAAAAGGTTTTCGCCCATTTTAAAAAATGTTTTGTAGGTAGCATCTTTTTATTTTCAGGTATTTTGTTATATATGTGAGCTTCCCAGTAATCGGTACCTGTTTGGGTTCTATTTATTCTGTGATGAGGAAGTAGAAAATTACTTTTGTGTTATAATTGTGGAAATCCTCATTTTTGTGGTATTCATTTTTGTTTGAGTGCATGTATTTTAAACACTGATAAATATACATGCATGTTAGAGTCATTATTTTTCTCTGTTTTAAAGTATTCTTTACAGCTGGTTGTATGCTGTATTTGGCATAGTGTTCTCAAGGCTTTCTTCTGCAACATAAATATTGATATTGATTCCTTAGTGTTTCTCCAGATTAGAATACCGTATGATATAAGCTATGAAAATTTGCAAAGTAAGCTGCATTTGCTGTTTCATCAGATGCAATTCGTTTCATACTTCTTATAGTATAAATCGCTGCTGATAGTTTTTTACTAATTGTAAGCTCAGTGCTATGGTCTGTCCAGGTAAACTTAGTATTTATAGTGATACCTAGGAATTTTAATTTGTTTTGTTTTCCATTCATTTGAGATTTCGTAGTAGCTAGAATCTTCTATGTTTTCGAATTATTTATGTGCAATTTATTGTTAGTAAACCAGTTTGTTGCCTTTTGTAGTATTTGACTTGAAAAATTTTCTATTTGGTGAGTTAAATTTGGTCAGTGTTGTCAACTTTCAAGATAAATACGTAGCTAAGAACAGTAAGAACTCTTGCCATCAGATCTTTGATATTTGATTTATTTAAATTTAATTATTATTAATTAATGATAAATTTCTAACACAAGTACTATCAATACCATATATTACAACAATTTTACATAACAAATATAACCATATCCTTTCCAGACTAACGAAATAAACAGGCAATGTGCATGGAGCTGAAATTGTCATTTTAAATCAGTCGCATCCGTGCGACTTCTTACCCGGTTTTAATCTTTATTTATATATTCGCGCACGCTAAGCTCAACGCGCAGAAAATACGATGTTCTATTTATAGGCAAAGCAATGTGGTTTTGACCAAGCCGAGACGCACCCTGTTTCTTCTGTTTCTGATTTAGATAAGGTTTGCACTCCGGGCCCCTTGAGGGCACACACACACACACACACACACACACACACACACACACACACACACACACACACACACACACACACACACACACACACACACACACACACACACACACACACACACACACACACACACACACACACACACACACACACACACACACACACACACACACACACACACACACACACACACACACACACACACACACACACACACACACACACACACACACACACACACACACACACACACACACACACACACACACACACACACACACACACACACACACACACACACACACACACACACACACACACACACACACACACACACACACACACACACACACACACACACACACACACACACACACACACACACACACACACACACACACACACACACACACACACACACACACACACACACACACACACACACACACACACACACACACACACACACACACACACACACACACACACACACACACACACACACACACACACACACACACACACACACACACACACACACACACACACACACACACACACACACACACACACACACACACACACACACACACACACACACACACACACACACACACACACACACACACACACACACACACACACACACACACACACACACACACACACACACACACACACACACACACACACACACACACACACACACACACACACACACACACACACACACACACACACACACACACACACACACACACACACACACACACACACACACACACACACACACACACACACACACACACACACACACACACACACACACACACACACACACACACACACACACACACACACACACACACACACACACACACACACACACACACACACACACACACACACACACACACACACACACACACACACACACACACACACACACACACACACACACACACACACACACACACACACACACACACACACACACACACACACACACACACACACACACACACACACACACACACACACACACACACACACACACACACACACACACACACACACACACACACACACACACACACACACACACACACACACACACACACACACACACACACACACACACACACACACACACACACACACACACACACACACACACACACACACACACACACACACACACACACACACACACACACACACACACACACACACACACACACACACACACACACACACACACACACACACACACACACACACACACACACACACACACACACACACACACACACACACACACACACACACACACACACACACACACACACACACACACACACACACACACACACACACACACACACACACACACACACACACACACACACACACACACACACACACACACACACACACACACACACACACACACACACACACACACACACACACACACACACACACACACACACACACACACACACACACACACACACACACACACACACACACACACACACACACACACACACACACACACACACACACACACACACACACACACACACACACACACACACACACACACACACACACACACACACACACACACACACACACACACACACACACACACACACACACACACACACACACACACACACACACACACACACACACACACACACACACACACACACACACACACACACACACACACACACACACACCAACAAACGGCAAAATCAAAACACCCCATAACATTAATCACGAGTGGAAAACGAATGAGTTTTATCTATCGAACGATAGATTTGTGCAATTCACTTAAGGGTAAGTAGTTCCGGAAAAGATAGCTCGCTTGCTTATTATTAAAAATGGATTTTGAATGCGATATCCAATAAGAATAATTGAATAAGTTTTGAATTTAAATTGGTCAATAACTTTATATTTTAATTATTTTCACAAAGTATATTGATTAATTGCAAAAAATATGGTTTCATCTATTAGTGAAATTTTGAAATACCGTTGGTGATAAACATGTTATTGTTTCTATTTTGTTTAATTTGCTGTTATACAAGGATTTGCTATTAAAGCTCATTTGAACTACTTTAATTATCTCGAAATTAGTGTTATGTTTTAACACAGAACTATTAGGGACTTTGAGAGGGCCCCAGCTCTCAACTCTATGAAAAAAAACAAACTATAATTTGAATATTTTTAATGGACTTTTGGGAATCTAACATATTCTACTCGTATTAAATAAAAGTATATTAATAAAAGAAACAACCATTTCCAATTTGAAACAATTTTAACAACAGTCATTAATGATTTGTCAAATAATATGGTTCGGAATGAGTATATTAAAGTAAATCACAACATTTTGGTGCAAAACAAAAGTTTTAATAATTTTGTTGCAAAAGTTAATCACAACATTTTGGTGCAAAACAAAAGTTTTAATAATTTTGTTGCAAAAGTTGGTGTTAATGAGTTAAGATGGTTCAGCTATCTTGAGCGAATGTTTAATGAACGTTTGATTAAAACAATATATGTGAGTGATATTGAAGGTATACGTATCCGATAAGTAGATGGGTAGATATGATTAAGAATGTTTTCCGTGAGCGAATGTTTCAAGATGGGAAAAATAAAAGATTATGATTAAAAGATATCATGGATGAGAGGTATCATGAATGTAAATAAAGCGAAAATTACTTTTCTGAATAGGAATGCTTGGCGGAAACTAATTTCTGCTTGAATAAAAAGAGTTTGTAATTGTTAGTTATTCGTATGTATATAGATATTAAGCGTATTACTTTAAATTATCCCCTTTTGTTTGTTTTTGTGTAATATAAATTATTTTTAATATTGTAAATAGCTTTAATTATTTCATTGTATCCAGAACATGCTTATGCTAATTAATCATTGACATTATATAATATGCGTATTATTTAGCGTATCAGAAATTTTTTCTTTTAAAAATTGTATAAAGTACTTATTTTATGGTGTTTTGTACGCGTGATGTAAAATTTCGAAATTAGAAAATATATTTTTGTAATTAAGAATATTTGCAGTAAAATTGATAAATGAATTACAATCAAAAATGATATTAATGACATTACTTAATAATTTATCTATTCCTAAAGCAATCGTTTCCAATTTCTTGCAAATAACTTCACCAATCCAATTTAAAGAACACGTACAAGTACATCAGTATAATTGGTTGTCCGCCATGTAAATTATGATCTTCTTTACAGATTTAATGGTCATCTTTGTCAACGTTGCACCGTCTCGCATTCGCGACATGCTTTAACGGTCATTGAAGAAGATGGTTTTAAATTTAACACCATAGCATGCATGTGCGCGGCTCCGGAGATTAGAAGTCGTGTCACTGCAACAACTTCGATGGATGCGGACATAATGTGACACAAGCAACGGTATAGAAATAGAGTCGATGTGGTTTTTTTTTTTGATGATTTGGTACGCCATATTGGGACAATGTTGACGATGTTCTACATTATGACTCCATAGTATAACGTTAACAAGATCAACTGTTATAAGCGGAAGATGAATGGGGCAAAGATGGCATGAGAAAGAATCCAGATTTTTTTTTTTATATATATTTTTAGTTGATATTTACCCCTATTCTTTAAAAAATGTTAAAAGTTAAAGTTAAAACAAAAATTCTGCATTAAAATAATACATCCTTACAAAATATAGTAATATGGTGTTATCAAACAAATTATACAAATTAACACCAACATTTTTTTTTATACTATTGTACAGTGTAATTTGTATACAAAATTAGACTAATTTTTATTTATACAGTCATTTTTTGAACACCAAATACAACAGATTTTTCAATGAACACTTTTGCACTTTGTCATGTACATACGTACATACACAATTACGCCATATACTCAAAAGAGTGTGATACAAACTTTTTCCAAAATTAAATATTTGGTTTATTTGAAATATAATATTTTTATTATTATTTTTTGAAGGTTCAGAAAAAAAATTATATTTAAAAAAAGATAATAACATTGAACAAATGTTCGTACATGAAATTAATATAAAATATCCTAATATCAGAATTTTTTGCCAAAATAAGTCTAAATAAGTCGGTTCAATGATTGAGTAACTTGTGAAATTTTTGGGAAAAAATCCCAACATTAAAATATTTTGTATTTAATTTTTTTTAGTCAATTAAACAAAAATTAAATATATATATATATATATATATATATATATATATATACATATATTTATATGTTTATTGGGATTAACAGTCAGGCAGAAAAAACAACTCAATTCATTTTGCGCAACCTTTCAGAAATAATTTATTACCTTCCTCAGGCACTGCAATATAACACAAATAAATAAATTAAAAAAAAATGTAATTACAAAAAAACAATTAAACTCACAATGGTAGAGTTATCTGCAAAGTTTTAAGAAACCATGTAGATAAAAAGGTCCCAATTTACCAATAATATTATCAATATTATTGTAAATGTAAAAAATATAGAGTTGAAACAACAAAATTATTTCAACGGTTTGACATGCAAACAAAAACATAAATAAAACAAAATGGTATGGCAACCATATGTAGGCAAATGACAACAAATTGAAATAGAAACAATGAGTTGGCAACACCTTAAAACCAAACACCAAGATGACAAATCGAAGTATAAATCAACACTTTTAGGTCAGGTGATACAAATATTTAATTATTACTAGATAACTTAATATATCTTCGATATTGTCTTTGTACGAGTATTGCAGGACTTGGATCATATATGACTATAACTTTTCCTGATGGTATTTGGAAGCATTGTTCAAGCATTAGCCGATTGCATTAACCAGAGATTTAGATTGCGCTTAGAAATACAAGCACTAGATATCGGAAGACATATTCGTACTATAAACCAACTCTACAACTTCATAAAACAATAAAATGAAAAAAATTAAAAAACATAAATAAATTTGGAGATATTTTTCATTGCAATATCAATTTTTGGGCCGCTTGAGTAGATATTTAAATATTCAAATGTATACGTTACTTATTATTTAATTTTTTTGTTTTCTTCAAAATATTTTTTCTTGGTTGTTGTATCAATAAACTCAAAGGACACATCAAACATATAACAAGAATAATAGTAAAGCATTTAAAAATGTATACTTTTAGTGACATTATTTGTGTTGCCAACACATTGTTTCTATTTCTAATATTATTTTTAAAATGGGACCTTTTTATTACATGGTTTCTTAAAACTTTGCAGATAACTCTGCCATTGTGAGTTTAATTGTTTTTTGTAATTACATTTTTTTATTTATTTTGTGTTATATTGTAGTGCCTGAGAAAGGAAATAAATTATTTCTGAAAGCTTGCGCAAAATGAATTGAGTTGTTTTTTCTGCCTGACTGTTAATCCCAATAAACAAATAAATATAAATTTTTCTAGTCACTAAAGCATATATATATATGTATATATATATATATATATATATATATATATATATATATATATATATATATACAGGGTGATTTGTAATTAATTGGAAATATTTTAACTGGAGTATCCTGGGCTCAGAATATGAAGATTTGACCCAAAACACTTAGATAAAATGTGGCTCCTTACTGAGCTACAGGGTGTTTTATTTAAAAATTTAAAAACGATTTTTGCCCAGTACTTAAAAACTATTTGACGTATCCTTATCATACTTGGCAGAAAGTGTAGGTACCGTACATCATACTAAATTATGTTAAACAAAAGTTTCTGGCTAGTGCCAGTGGCGTACAACAGGGGCAAGTGAGAGGTTGATCCTTCCTAAATTCTACGCCACTGGCGGAATTGTCATTTTAGCACAATTTTTCGATTCTCCAACACTTTCTGTGTAAAAAACATACTCTTTCTTCGTAACGATAAAGTCACTATTTTTCGAGATATTTAAAGTTAAACATAAGCTGCACCCTTGGGATTTTTTCAAAATTTGCTCAAAAAATTCTGAAATAATTGAGTAAAATAGAGAAAAAAATTAGCTACATAATAACTAAGTAACTTTTTTCTCTAACTCATTCTGGTTTGGCAGGAAAAATTAATAAAAATTAATATTTTTTGCATTTTAATTTTTTATTTTCAATAATTTTTCCTGCCAAACCAGAATAAGTTAGAGAAAAAAGTTACTTAGTTATTATGTAGGTAATTTTCTTCTCTATTATACTGAATTTTTTCAGATTTTTTTGAGCAAATTTTGAAAAAATCCCAAGGGTGCAGCTTATGTTTAACTTTAAATATCTCGAAAAATAGTGACTTTATCGTTACGAAAAAAGAGTATGTTTTTTACACAGAAAGTGTTGGAGAATCGAAAAATTGTGCTAAAATGACAATTCCGCCAGTGGCGTAAAATTTAGGAAGGATCAACCTCTCACTTGCCCCTGTTGTACGCCACTGGCACTAGCCAGAAACTTTTGTTTAACATAATTTAGTATGGTGTACGGTACCTACACTTTCTGCCAAGTATGATAAGGATACGTCAAATAGTTTTTAAGTACTGGGCAAAAATCGTTTTTAAATTTTTAAATAAAACACCCTGTAGCTCAGTAAGGAGCCACATTTTATCTAAGTGTTTTGGGTCAAATCTTCATATTCTGAGCCCAGGATACTCCAGTTAAAATATTTCCAATTAATTACAAATCACCCTGTATATATATATATATATACAGTGTGTCCCAGGATTGATGTTACAAGAGGTGTAATGGACTAAAATTTTTTGAATTTCATTTCAAGATTCTGGAATTAAGCCCTGCTTGGCGTGAAACGAATTTTAAGAATTTTTTCGTTTTTTGAAAAACAAAATGGCCGTGACGGTGAAGCAAGAACTATTTTCTTTTCAGGTAAAGTACCCTTTTTGTTTAGGATACGACAAAATTTTATTAAGAAAAGTTGTTTATAATGACAAATCATGGCCGTATACCAAACTTCAGGACGATCTACCTACTTTCATTAAACTGTCTGTTTTAGATTGAACTGCAATAAATTGTAGGTATCTATTAATTTATTAAAATTTTTATTTGTAGACCATTGAACGAAACAAATAGTATTTACAACAAATTTAACTTACAAAACGTAACACAAGATTGTACTGCAATAAATTATCTATTCAAAGCAACCTCCATATTAAAAATATAAAATAGACAGTTTAATGAAAGTAGGTAGATCGTCCTGAAGTTTGGTATACGGCCATGATTTGTCATTATAAACAACTTTTCTTAATAAAATTTTGTCGTATCCTAAACAAAAAGGGTACTTTACCTGAAAAGAAAATAGTTCTTGCTTCACCGTCACGGCCATTTTGTTTTTCAAAAAACGAAAAAATTCTTAAAATTCGTTTCACGCCAAGCAGGGCTTAATTCCAGAATCTTGAAATGAAATTCAAAAAATTTTAGTCCATTACACCTCTTGTAACATCAATCCTGGGACACACTGTATATACAGGGTGATTCAGGACTAGTGTAACAAACTTTAACAGCTTATTCCTGAGGTCATTTTGAGCCAAAAATGTCATATAAACATAGGTCCTATTCCTTCTAGTTACCAAAATACAAGAGGTTGAAGTTCTATAAATAACACGAAATTTTCTAATTTTTGTAATCAAGATACTTTTGGAAAACAAGAGTTTTATTGAAAAGTCATACCTTATTTATTTAATTGTGTCATTTTATGTTTTGTTCTCTAAATCGTATTCGATAATATTAATAAATAAAATTAATTAAGACAAATAAAGTATGACTTTTCAATAAAATTCTTGTTTTCCGAAAGTATCTTGATTACAAAGATTAGAAAATTTCGTGTTATTTATAGAACTTCAACCTCTTGTATTTTGGTAACTAGAAGGAATAGGACCTATGTTCATATGACATTTTTGGCTCAAAATGACCTCAGGAATAAGCTGTTAAAGTTTGTTACACTAGTCCTGAATCACCCTGTATATAGTAAAACCCCCGCTTAACGCTGATCCGCTTAGCGCTGTTTCGGTTTAACGCGGTTTTTTTGGAGAAGAGTATTCAGCTGAATTTAGCCACTATAACGGAAATTATGGACCAATTTATTGAAAATGACACTGATTTTGATACGAGTTCAAAGGCAAGAAGGGGTGTTATGGATGCCTTCTCCACTTATTGACAACTTCTTACAGAGCGCAAAAGAAAAACGCAAATGTCATTAGATACCTTCTTGATAAAAAGGTAGAAAATTGGAAATGCAGAAGAATCTGAATGATCAAATACAAATCAATACAAATACAAAATAATGGTGACTTAGAATTTTATTTACATATTTTTATATTACCATTTGTTACGTTTCTATATTTGTGAGAAATAAGTCTTTGTTGTTGTATTGTTATAAAAAATATATTTAATGAACTTAATTGACAAAATAATTTTTTAATTTTTTAATTTTCTACCTGTTTTCCCCTAATATATATATATATATATATATATATATATATATATATATATATATATATATAAATATTAATTTAAAATTACTTGTGATGTAGATAATGTATGTACACAGGTACTGATGTTCTTATATAGCTTATTTTGTAGAATCCGGGACTGGAAAATCAGAAAATATTAAAAACCTGATAATCCAGCTTGTAAACTAGTGTTTGGAATGTATATTAATTACCTACCGCCAATGATGTAAGAGTTCTTTTAACTATTCACATTTTATTTTATGCTTCAAAAGAATAATAGGTATTACATTTTTAATTTACTTAAATAATACAAACACAGTTTTTCACAACAGGCAATTTTTTACGATCACAGTTATCTGTGGTTAATTCAGTAGTTAATATTATCCTTAAATATATAAATTAAAAAAGTTAGGTTTATATATATTCAAATATATTACTTAGTCTTTTTAATACTGTGTACCCATTAGCAATATTAACTACTGAATTAACCACAGATAAAGGCTATCGCAAAGAAAACGTATATAAATTTAATATTACGTAACAAAAAAAAAACTTTTTCAAAATAAATGAATACAAATAATATTTAGTATAATACAATACAGTGCCATTTTTATTATAATAGAAGCAAAAAAAAACTAGTAACTGTAGTAAATATTTTATTGAATTTCTAAATTTAATAAAATAAAGTATCGATATTAGAATAAATTTGAAAAGTATGTAAAACTTAAAAATTTCTAAAAAATATGTATGATATTGGAATATAAGTAAAGAGAATAGTAATAGTAATATACTATATTCTCTTCAATATATGTAATTAAATTGTACTTTAGGTTTTTAAGCTCTGTTTTTTATCAATGTAAACGTCGAGATTTGAAATAAATATAACAGAACTTAAATTTAAAGCAAAATTTAAATTAAAGTATGAGCTCTGGTAGATTTTATATTTTTTATTATAAATATCTATTTATATTTATTATTTTTCAAATTTTATGCAGATTTTGAAACATATAAAAATTTTTTTACATCAATCATTTTTTTCTATTCTGACACTCAATTTCTGCATCTTTTATATTTATGATACGTCTTATACATGCTCTAACAAAATACTCTTAATCATGCCAAACTCCCTTACTCATTGGAAGCTCGTCATAAATTTTAACTGACTTTTTTTCAGAAAAAAAGTAAATATTCCTATTTCATAAATATATTAGTTAGTTAGTATTTATAACTCTTATTGTTAATTTATTAGATAAAGTTATGATATAAGTGAGTCAGTTTTTTGAAGAAAAAAAATCTTTATTTTAAAAAATATATAATTTTTGACGATAATTTTTTGCCATCTTCAGAATATGATTAAATTTTTAGTTATAATTTGTTTTTTTGGTGTTGTATCCAATTTAATCATATTCTGCAAATGACGACAATTTATCATTAAAATTAAAAATAAAGGCCCGTATTCATAGCCCCTTTTAGAGTACTTTTAGATTAAAAAAAAGTATATTTTAAATTTTTTATTTAAAAAATATTACAACTGTTTTTACCATTATTTATATTTTAAAATGTTAAACATAATAAAAAGTATTTAATTTATAAAAGTAGTTTATATTTGATGTATAAATAACGTAAAAATTTATATTGAAATTAGGACTGGTTTTAAGAAAAAGTACTCTAAACGGACAAATATTTGAAAAAAATGATTCACTTTCGTTATAATTTTACCTAAAAAATAAATATATTAGAAAATATCTATTATCAATTATTGTATATTATCGTTATCATTGTATTGGAAAATTTATAATCCTAAACTTATAGGCAACTTACATTGCATTACTGGGGATCGATTTGGAAACTCCAAATTTTAAGACTTATGTAAATTTTATTATATAATAATAATGAAGTATTGATAAAAAACCAAGCAACTAAAAAAATAGTTTATATTAGCGTGATTATTAAATTAATATTTCCAAACGAAATCTACAATAATTGTTAAAGAAACACTACTTTATTTCACTTTTTCGAACATAAAATATCTGTTTATGATAACAATGAAAGTAATAAATAAAAAAAAAGTACCGTAGCATGTTATTATTTCACCCTGGCGTTATATAAATACATGCCACAAAAATTTCATTGAAAACAATTAAAGTTGTTTTGCAATCTCGCCGTTAAAATCATCAAATTTTAAATTTGTGTTTTGCTGTTTGCGTAAGTTAATTCTAAGTGCGGACAATTGTAGAAAAAATAATGTGTGGAACCATTGATTAAAGATCTTTAATCAATTGTGAAACTCATGCATAAAATGTTTTTTAATTCATGAGAATGTTGTTAAATGTAATAAGTAAAAGTATTACTTTATGCACTTATTGTATAAATTATTATTTAAAATATTTGCCTTTTTTTTCGTAATAAATGTACATTAAAAGAAAATTGCGCAGAAAATCCTAAATAAAAGAATGTTTATTTTTAATAAATAATTAATTTTTCAAAAAAAAATTTATATCTTAAAATATTGTATTACGTTTTCATTAATTTTTTTATTGCATAATTTATTTGAAATTTTTGTCTAGCAATTCTGTATATTGAATGTAAATATTTAAAAAAATTGAAAATCGTTGAAAAATTATTTAAGTTTAGATTTTATTGCTTTTTTATTGTTCAATTTTCTAATTAATTTAGAGAAAAAAATGGAAAAATATAATTTACCAAAATAATAACATAGCAAATGAAACAGTATGATATTACTGCATTTTCAATTAACAATGCAAATAAAATTGTTATAACTCATATACTTTTTCGTATCCGTGTAATTTAAAATTTTATTTTATGTTTTTTTTTTTACTTTTAAATTAAATTTTCAATAGCATAGTTGAAATAATTCTTTTTTTACGAGTTTGTTATCAAAATTAAATATCAATTATTGGTCATTTAGAACTAAGCACAGTCCATTTTCCTGTCGTCTATTAGAACATGAAGCTTGCGAATCAAATATTCGTTATTGTCACATTTGCAAACATATATCAAGTTTTTTCTGCACCAGGGGATAAAGCAAAAGCCAGTTCGTTTAATTACAAGTAATTTAATTATATTACCGTGACGTTTATTTATCTATTTTTTTCTTTTCAGAATGTAAAGAGTACGCTCAATATGTCTACGCTGAAGAAGCTAGTCCAGTTTTGTCTCGGCGAACAAATACAGATCAAGTATCACAATGTGGAATTGTTGAAGTACCTTTAGTTATTGGTGGCGTTGAGGCAGCTCCAAAAGAATTTCCTCATATGGTAGATATATTTTTTTATTTTTCTCAATGTGATCTATATCAATATTTTCCAATCGCTGGTTCTTGAAATAAATACTGATTTACGTTGTTACCGAAAGAAAATATATAATATTTAAAAAATATAAAATAAAACACGATACAATTAGTATACCGAATGACAAAAATGAAAAACTTACGACAAAATTAGTATACCGAATTACAAATATAGCACGACAAAATCTAAAGAATTTGATTATATTCATATTCATATTCATCATCTTTATTCCAATAGAATTTTTACAAACATTGTTAGTATCGTCAAATATTTACAAAATAGAAAATTTACAAAAAAATTCTACAAAAAGTTACAAAAACTTTCAAAAAAGATTTACATACAAACATATCATCCGCAACTACTAATTTCGATCATTCGCACAGGCACTGTAGAATTCGTCGAGATTGTAGAAACAACACAAAATAATTTCAATTTCTTTTTGAAAGAAGATAGTTTATTCGAACCTTTTATTTTATTTAGTAATTTATTAAAAAGCTGTAATCCAAGAGAATTGGCAGATTTATCCGAAATTCTATAATATTTATAATGCAGCTATTGCATTTCGGTATACGAAAGTTGTTTAATTTTCTGGTAAAGATTGAATGAACATCCATGTTCTTCTGAAATTTATTTTAATTTAAAAAGATGTATACACACAGTTGAAATATGTAAATACTGCATACAGTCATAATATTGTATTTTATGAAATAATTTTTGCATGAGTCTCGTTGAGAGATGCCTGCGATGCATCTAATCACTCTCTTCTGCATAATGAACACAGATTGAAAGACTGGAAATGCTCCCCAAAATTGAATGCCATATAGTAGTAGTGAGTGAACCTTCGCAAAATAATATTTAAGAACATGCTGAACATTCAGCATGTACTTTTCTTTGAGCAAGTAGTGAATGAAATGAGATTGGTTGTATCGTGATTAAGAAATAGCGAAGTCACACTGCACCAATCATTGAGCAGATTAATATTTTCGATGCATTTTTCCAAGAGTACGCTGATATGTTTATGTGATACCATGATAGCTGTATCATCCTCGAACGCCAAAACTTTACTCTCTTTAAACGCTACGAACAAGTCATTTAAGTAGATGCTGAATAGCATAATGATAGCATAGGTGAGAGCACACAGCCCTGGGGCACCCCGGTGTCAATCTCAAGTAAATCGGATGAGTCTAGAACGTGTTCTATAAAATTTTGTACTGCTACTATCGTCGAGCAATTTTTTCTAAAGCCGTACTGGTCATTATTAATTATATGGAATTTATCCAAATAGGCTTTTAGCCTATGTAAGTAGGCATACTCAAAAAACTTAGATAAACCCGAAGACAAAGATATTGGCCGATAGTTATTTACGTTATTTTGACTGCCCCTTTTATGTAATGGAATGACTTTGCTGATTTTTAATTTATCCGGAAACATTCCCGTACTAAAAGATAGATTAATGATAAATGTTAGCGGTTTAATAATAACATTTAGCGATCTTTTAATTATAAACATAGGAATTTCATCAGGTCCATAAGATCTTTTCTTTTTTAACTTCTTATTGAACAATTCAAAAAGTTCGTCTTCACAATAAGGCGAGAGATAGAAGTTACGCGTTAGATAAGATATGTTATAATCTTTGTCGATAGGTGTGTTAATTTTTTTAATAATATTTAATGGTTCATTTCTAAAATAATTATTAAAACATTAAACAATCAGCTATTACCTGACCATCGCTGGTTTTTGTTCCATTTACATGAAATGTTAGGTCATCCAAAGCTCTTACCCTCGGCTATTCGTTAATTAAAAACCATACCGTTTGGTTACGTTATTAGAATTGTCGATTATGTTGAAAAAAAAAAATTTTCTTGGTGTTCTTAATCAGAAGAGAGTGATTCAGTTTTGCATCTTTGTAAAATTGAGAAAGTTTGGGAATGCCTCTTTTAATATAAAAAGCGATTTTAGATCTCGATGTTTTGTATCGTATTATTAATCCAACCTTTGCAAGACTCAAAATTGTTGACATTAATCGTTATTGCAAGGAAGTGCAAGTCAAAATTGTATCTGAAAACTTCATAAAATAGATTAAAAGCAGTGTTCACATCATTACATTGATAAATAGATGTCGTCATTACTTAAATCTAATAAAAAATTATTCATATTTGTATTGCTAAATATTATATAAATATTAAATAATATTGTACTATACAGGGTGATTTATGACGTCGGGGAAAAACTACACCGGATGATTCCTATGAGTAATCTAAATAAAAAACTTCAAATAAACATATGTCCGAAAATGCTTTCTAACGGAACTGTAGCCGTTAGAAGTTTATTACATGTTAGAAGTTTATTTATTATTTATTTATTATTATTATTTATTTATTATTTATTATTATTATTTATTTATTATTATTATTATTATTTATTATTATTATTATTATTTATTTATTTTTTGTTTTTTTTTTCCTGATATAATAAATAAGGCTAACGCGATTGATGTTATAAGTAATAACTTCTAACGGCTACAGTTCCGTTTAAAACCATTTTCGGACATATGTTTATTTGAAGTTTTTTATTTAGATTACTCATAGAAATAATTCGGTGTAGTTTTTCCCCGACGTCATAAATCACACTGTATAATCAAAAACTCATTGTAGCATAGGTCGAGTAAAAAGATTAATTTTTAAATTTTGTCGTTCACTTACATTTTTTGTTCTTAGAATATATATTTTAAAATTACAAACTGCTAGAAAAATTTGAACCGTTTCAGTTTGCGGTTTTCAATATCTTGTCGATTCGGTTTTCGTTCTGGTTTAAAACTGGATTGGTTTGTGAACCGGTTCACAAATTCGATACGGTTCGATTCAGATTTACTTTAGATAATGCAAAAATAAAATTATTAAAATATCTAAAAGATTAATTCCTTTACATTTAAGGCATTTAGAAACTTATTAATTTGAAAAGAAAATTGCAAATTAGAAAAATATTATTTCTAAATGAAATATTAATACAATAAAAAAACGTCAAGATTTTTATGGTTAAAATTAAATACATAGTGCCATAATTATTTAATAGAATATAATAATAATCAATGATAATATTTACGTATTTAATATGGCTTTTTAAATCTAACAACACTGTGGAAAAAACTCAACTGATTAATGATCAGTGAATAAACCGGTATGAAAACCGTTTTTAACTGATTCAGAAATTTTGTAGGACTAGTTTCGATTCAGAAACAAGATTATGATAGATGGAATGGTTTACAACCTTGGTTTTAAAAAAAGTTAGTTCATGTTCTGATATATTTTAATATTTGTTCTATATTTTATTTTTCATTCGTTAATTATTCTAATTTTATCGGATTAAAAAATGGCATCCAAATAAATAGCTTTATTACATAAAATTGGGTGATAAAATTGCAACTGTTTACAATATCAAATTCTAAAAACTAATTTCATTATATTTTAGAACTATCAAAAAAAGTTTTTAATTATAATTTAATGTTATAACTGTTTTTAGCAACATTAAAAAAAATTGAAAATAACAATAAATATAAGTTTCTCGAGCATCAACGCTGTAGAAAATCGCTTTTTTTGCACAAGATGTGAAATTCAAACGGTAATACATGATCAGTTTTTTCCTATACATAAAACTAGTGTTTACAAATTATTTTTTAAGACCTTTAAGAAATTTTGGTTAAATAAATTAGTAGTTGATTATGAGTCAATTAGTTTTATTATAATATTCTTAAACTTTCAGTCTGTATTGTAATCCTCTTCAGAAAATGTGCAATTAATTAAAAATTAATACAATAAAAGCCGAAAATTTAAGAATATTATAATAAAACTAATTGACTCATATTCGACTACTAATTTTTTCAGCCATAAAACTATAATGTATTACAGTATAAAATTGGTAACAGAATCGTAGAAAGGTTTGAAAAAGCGAGATAAAATCAATCCTTTTTTAATTCCCGGAATTTTGTTATTATCACTTTACATTACAACCATGTATTGATTTAGAAATATAATAACAGAAAAGGTTTTTGTATTTAGTTTATTTTTGCAAATATCAGTCAAAAATCACAATAGATATTGGATGTTGCATGCTGTTGTTATGGAAACGGAAGACAAATGTGTACAAAATTTATTAGAGAATTAATTTTTTTAAATAGTTATATTACGAATTGCGTCTGACAATCATTCCAAAACTTGGAGAATCGACTGCAATTCGTCCATGCTTGTGAAATTTATGAAAAAATACAGTGTTCGTGTTTTTATCATCAAAACTAGTTAGAGTTTTTTTTCGTAAGAGCATTGTAATTTTATCGGTTGCTATGAAAACTTGTCGAAGTGTAGTAATTAGTAAATTCAATTTTTGAGATCTAACAATAATGGCCTAAATACGTATAACAAAGCGATTGTGCGAAAAATTAGTTCACAAAATATGTGCTGTTACAATAAAACATTTTCGAACATGCAATTGACAATATGTAAATAAAGTTTTATAAATTTTTAGACAAATATTGCAAATAAAAAAATATTTTGGTCTTTAAACATTAAACTATAACATACTTTCAGAACAAATATATATATATATATATATATATATATATATATATATATATATATATATATATATATATATAATAATAATGAAAAGATTAGAAATTGTTGCTGTGGATCTCTGTATTTATCTCTTCAAAAATTTGACAATCTGGTTGTTTTCAAAATTGAAGAAAATAAATATTAAATGTCAACATAAAGAGGAACAAGATATTTTCTTTATTAACTGAAAAAAAATATGAATAAAGTGTTTTACATAAATTTGTTATAATAAGTAATGATTATATTATATTTACTTCATTTTAGTATTATGATGGTATTATGTTAATTATTTTATACATACTTTTTTCAATAAAAAATCTTATTTATAATTTAGTTTGATCTAAACATAACAGTTGAAAAATGTAGAAAAATGCGTTTATTTCATTTTGATACTGGTTTCTAATTTTATTTTATTTCAAACATATTTTATACGATTGCATCAGTAACATTTTGAATATGTATACATATATAAAAAAAATATAATTTATTTTCCAATAAATTTAAATTACAATTAAGTTACAAGAGACAAAACCAAATACTCGAATCAGTAAAGATTAAAAATTTGCATACACTGAACGTCGTAATAACAGCTGTGTCAACAAAAATTTCTATTATTCATTGTTAGCTTACTAACTGTTCGGTAAAGCTGCATGTTTTCAAATATTTACTATTACTTGTTCATGTCAATATACGTTTGACTTTAACTATGGTTTAATAAATAAAACTATTACACGATTTTTATTTCAGGCAGTCATTGGATACGGATCTTCACCGAACGATCCGAATATTGCATGGCGATGTGGAGGTTCATTAATTAGCGAAACACATGTTTTAACTGCTGGACATTGTTTGAAAGAACGAGAGTTTGTAAAATATTTTATAATACTTAAATATAAAAATACACTAGTTCATTCTGATTTTAATAATTTAGTTATACTAATGTTATATAATGAATGCAGTAATCTATTCATTTATGCACGTAATTAATTCCACAAAAAAGTACGAAAATAAAAATCGCAAAAATGAAGCTATGAACCTGTTTAAAATTCATTCTATAAGTATTTTTAAATATTTTTTTTAATTCAATATTTTTTTTAATACACATCCATATAGAAGATTACTGATAACAAAAAACACATTTTCTAATGAAAATCATTTATAATAAATTCATTTTTTTTTTCCTAGTCTAAATCTAAAAATTGATTTTAGAAAATTTCTGAAATTGTGAAATTACAATGGCCCGTATTCATAGCCCCTTTTAGATCACTTTTAGTTAAAAGCAGTCTAGATTTCAATATTCATTTATGCTTTTATTATGTATCAAATACAAACTATTTTTAACACGTTTTTATTATATAACTCGCTTTCCGTCCTGTCTGTTTGTTTGTTTGTCTGTTCGGAACAAATTTTAAAGTAACTTCCCAATGAGCTAGAGACATGAAACTTCAAACATAGCTCAGAACTGGATGACAATGCAATATTAACTAATTGATTCATTAATAACGTTACATATGTATAATAAAATGGCTAAAAATATCACATTAAAAAACATATATAAATTAGTAGGTAGCTTTGAAAAAACATGAACGTTTTTTTTTCGCCGAAATATTGAATTTTGTCTTCTAAAAAAATGTTAAAATTAAATGAAAACAAAATGATATAAAAAACCTCTCTCGTACAGTATTCCCGAACTAAAATCTATTTATTCAGCCGTTAGTGGATACGCTTAGCTATAGTTTAGTGGGCACCAACATAATAGTGACATAATTAGTAACATTAGTGACATCAGTGCAACATTAATAATATTCGCCACTTCTACCTTAATATTAATAATTATTTAAAAAAATATTGAAATAAAAAAATATTTTTAATATACCACTTTTTAAAACGGACTAAAAAGAAAAAAAATAATTTCACTCCTAGAAAAACGTGGGTCGCATGCAATAGATAATAGTAAAAAGTGCGCCCCACGTTAGGGATCCCATAATTATGAAATGTAAAAAAGGGACACTTAAAATTTTATTTAAAAAAATAATTTTTTTCTTGGATGTGTATTTCTATTTTAATTCTAAGAAAAATTTTAAATTATACATTGAATTTTCATAAAAAAAAAAGTAATATCCATAAACAAAACATTTAAATAAATTAAACATTGAAAACACATTTACATTAATGAAGTTTCAAACTGATTGTTGCACTGAAAATAATAGAAAGACATAATCTAAATAAATTTACTAAAATATTAGGTTTTTTCACGGACGATATTAGTATTTTATCTAAAACGGGACATTTTTATGTTCAGGTGCATTCTGTGGGGACACTGGGACAGTATCCATAAAAACGGGACTGTCCCGGTCAAAACGGGACGGATGGGATCCCTACCCCACGTTTCTCTAGGAGAAATTATTTTTTTACTTTTTAGACCGTTTTAAAAACGTGGTATATTAAAAATAGTTTTTTATATTTCAATATTTTTTATAAATTAAATATATTTTATTATAATTAACATTTTACAATATACGCACTTTTATCTAAAGGGGCTATGAATGTGTATATTAGTACACGTACAATCTATGTCAAGTTAATTGGCTTTAATAGATTTAACCCTTAGAAATTTTAAATTTATGCATCAACTACGTCAAAGTGAATTTGCGTAATTGAAAACCGCATGAATGGAGGGATTACTATAATTCTATATTTGATTTTGACCTGTATTCTAAATAAATTTATTTATATTAAAATGTTTAGGGGATCTCCTCAAAAAGTTCGCTTAGGAGAAGTTAATTTTCAGACAGGTGGTGAGTCCCAACATCAAGATCGAAATATTGTTAACATAATAAAACATCCCGGTCAAAAGCCGTTGCAAAAATATGATGATATTGCTATATTAGTACTTGATTCTCCTGTTAAATTTAATGCTTTTGTCCGACCAGCTTGTTTGAACTGTGATAGCTCGATAAGAGAAAGTAGAGCTATCGCAACTGGATTTGGAAAAACTTCTTTTGGTAGGTATAGTTTATGGTCTGCTATTGTTTTAAAATAAATAGTTTTAGAAAATAGGGTCGTTGCACATTTTTTGTTTTTAATTTAAAACAAAAATATACATTAAAATAACTATATAAATGTATGAGCCGTTTTCTTTGAAAGTGGTGTAAGTCAATTTTATATTATATGGAGATATTTAAGGGTTTGTATTTGAATGGTAACTATGTAAATTAATATTGACAAAATGATGAAAATTTTGAAGGATTTTTGGCAATTGTTGATAGATTAAAAAAAAGCTCATAGCAGATTGCACTCATTGTTATCATTAACTAACTTTTTGTCAAAAATGGACTTACATCACTTTCAAAGAAAACGGCTCATATGTTTCAAAGAAAAATTATTGATAATAAATAAGAAAATAAATTTTAAAGGTGAATGTCAAATTTCAATTTGCTCGTCGTGACGTATTAATGTATCAGCAAGTAAATAATTTATTTTTTATTTATTAAATAAAATATGTTATGACATTATTTTTAGAAGGTGGCTATTTATACATACGGTATGTATACGCAATTGGCTATTTATACATACAGTATTTTTACGTAATTGGCTATTTAGGGTAGTAGGTTGGTTTAGTTTTTTTTTTTTAGTATGTATAAATAGCCAATTGCGTATACATACCGTATGTATAAATAGCCTCATCCTTATTTTTATATAAATTAACAATATTTCGCCCTGAGGAGCCCATTTGGCAATTCCCTTAAATCATACAATCAAATTTGGTTTATTTCAATTTTTTGTTATGCACATTTTCCCCCAATAATATTTTTCGCTAAAGTTAATAGTTTAATAAATATTTTTTTTAAATAAAACGAAAATAAAATGAATATATGCATAAATAAGTATAGAATAAAAAAAAAATGATTTTAAGTGAAAAAAATAAATATTTGTTAAACTTCATCGAAACATAAACACATAACTTTTTGTCTAACTTTAAAGTGACCGATTAAAAATATTTTTGCGATTAACCAGTTGAATATTTTGTAGTAGTAGTATTTTATCGATCTTACAGATGTATTCAGAATCACACAATTACTGTTGCAGATGCATCCGAAGGCAGCAAGAAATTAATGAAAGTAAATCTGAATTTTGTCGATTCAAAAGAATGTGAAAAATATTTTAAAAATGAAATTCAAACTGGTTCATTGGCTGATGGTATTAAAAGTAGTATGTTATGTGCCGGTGAATTAAAAGGAGGAAAAGATACATGCCAAGGTGATTCTGGTGGTCCACTGCAAATTGTTCTCAAAGAACCGTATTGTATGTACAGCATTGTTGGTGTCGTATCGTTTGGAAAATTCTGTGGATTTGCTAATCAACCAGCTATCTATACAAAAGTGGCAGCTTATATTCCATGGATTGAAAGTACTATTTGGCCGTAAATAAATCTAATGATTATTGCATGTATTTTTGATTTTTAACAATAAATTTAGTAGCACATCAAATTCTATGAGTTTTAATAAAATTTATGTAAATCAAAATAAATTTACTTTGCGTTGAACGTGTTTATTGTACAACTGAAACTTAATAATTATCACCAATGTGAAGATGTGATTAAAGTTTAATTGTTATTTAGACTTGCGCCTTGTAATTTATATATATATATATATATATATATATATATATTATTATTATTATTATTATTACTTTTAAATATATTTGCAATTAAGTAAATAATAATTTTCATTAGGTAGGGTAATAATAAAATTAATATATTAAAAAAAAAAGAATTTATATTGACCATTAGATTTTTATCGAAAATTAAAAAAGCTTTATATTAAATAAAATTCTGTATAATTTTATTTGAGTTCTGCAAGTTTTTTTTTACGTTAGATTTTATTTATTTATAAAACGTAACTAAAAAAATAAATTACGAAAAATATGTGAATTAGTTTTTCAAGGCAGAAGAAATACAGAGGAAGATTCGATTTTTAAGCGTTTTCTATAAATTAAAATTTTATTTACTCTGCGCCATGTTAATATCAAATCAAACATTTCTATAATCGCTGGACTAGACCTGTTTTCAACAAGACTTCGGATAATGTCAGTGTTTACTTAAAAAGCTGTTTAAAATAATCAGTTGAGACTAGTAACATTAATTTTCAATATAGGTCGGGATTAAATAATAATTAAAAAAACATAAATTAAAAAAAATATATAATCACATTCTTTGCTTATCAAATTAAAATAAAATAATGTAAAAATTGACAAGAATCAAATTTAATATTGAGGCCCTTTATTGATAATGCAATAAATAATAAAAATACATTATCTCAACTTATAAACTTTTAAAGAATAAAACATGGAATACTGGAGAAAAATACAATACTTTTTCTTAAAACTTTTCAACAGTGAATATCTGGCAACTAATATAGTAATATTTCATTATATATTTATATTTTTTTACAGGTAATAATTAATAATACAACCGGTCATATGTGACCTTCAGTCAATTAAATAAACTTCTAAAAATTGAAGTATAGTCATATTATCCTACTAGATATAATTTTGAATATTTCTTTCTTTTTAACAATTCTACTATTGCATTTTGAGTAATATATTTATATATATTGTTTATATCATATAATATTTATAGGTAGTAGTAGGTATTTTTTAATCATAGAATTTTAATTTATAATTTAGATTATGTATAGTTATTTACATTCATAAATTCAGTCTAATCTAAGTTTATTTTCTACGTAACACGGTAATGCAGACCGGACCACGAAGTATTCGCAGCAAATCTATCACGTCACTTGTCTTCATATTCTCCACATTGTCGTCATTAACCTGACAAAAAAAACAAAAAATAAAAAAAACATTGCTTATATATTTAGCGTTCTCATTAGATTACAAATTTAATTTCATCTTGAGTATTGAGTGTAGAGTGAATATATACATAAATTCGTGTATTTGTTAAAATGTGTAGTTGCAATCTGTATAAATTTTAAATCATGTTTTGTAAACAACCACAAACAAAAGCAATTTATACACTTACCCTAAGTAAACAATCTCCAGCTTTAATCCTGCCATCCTTAGCTGCAACACTGTCCGGATAAACGGCGCTGACAATCGAACACCTATCGACCTCCTGCAGACTAAATCCGAGTCGGCTGTTCCACCCACGATTCAGCTCGATGCTGAGTATCTGGGCATCATTGTCGAGCAGATCCTTTTCAGCTGAAAACACAAGGTCCTTCGTCTGCTTGAGATTCGCGTCGTCGTCGTCGCCGGTTGCCTCACCTTTGAACGCATCAACAATAACCGTAGTAGCTGCTGCAGCAGCCACAATCACAGGCGGGGGTGGTGCAGGCGCTGCCATTCTCGTTCCATCTCCCAGCGACGACCGCATCATGCCTTCGCTGCTGCCAGATGCCGCCGCCACCACGGTGGACGCCGTCGACGAACTGCTGAACTCCATCTGCGGATGAGCCGATTGGTAGGCGGGCTTCTTGTGGCTGAAGTTGGTGGTGGACATTGGCGGCATACTGACCGGTTCCTCGGGCAGCGCGTTGTCATCGGACGGAACACCGATCATCACGGTGCCGTCATAAACTGAACAATTCAAATTTGGCGCGTCCAACATTTCCGGGTCCAAGTTATTTAATTCGTAAGCGTTGTGTGCCAGTGATAAATTAAATTTTGATTTGCGCACTGCTACCGGTGTTTGATTTGGATTATACAGATCCAAGAATGATGGACGGACAGCTTTATCATCATCATCATCATCATCTACGGAACATACATCAAATTTTATATTCGTTATGCTCCTTTCTTTTTTTGAAATTTACGTTTCGTTTCGTCTGAAACGTTCTTTGATTCTTTCACTGAGAAATGACATCAATGATGGTGGCAAATAATTTAAATTAATAATAAAAATTAATCTATTTACCTAGAAAATAAAAGAAAAAAAAACTACTCTAAAATATAAATATAAAAATAATCTCCTTTTATTGTTTTTGTTTTGCCATTACTCTGCTAATGTAAATAATTATTGTTCCGCATCGTTTACGCAAAAAGCATTGAACTGTCTCCAATAACATCACAGATGTTGCAAAAACTAAACAACTGCTAATTAAGTCTATCCGTTTTAACCATCAATTCATTACTGACAAACAACATTAAATCCTTGATTTAAATTAAATTTTTTAAAAGTTTTATCATTAGAGCTTCTTCTTTTTTTTTAATTTACATTTTATATTATTTTTTAATTTAATTTAAGTAATATTTATTACTTTTGTCCGTTACTTTATATTTTAATAGTTAAGTAGTATGTATATTTCATAAAAAAAGAATCTAGTATAATTTATATAAATATAAATACTTGTCAAAACAGCTTACTACATATATCTAAATAATCATAAGAACATAAACATTCATAAAATTAAATCTGCCACCAAACTTGTCCTAAAAAGTAGTGTCACTTCTCCAGAACATCGAATAAATAAAAAGATTAATTAATAATAATGAAAATTCTTTCTTACTTAAAGCTGTTTGGGGACGATGAAACGACAAAAGCAATTACAGTATATTATGTTTCATGTTTTGTATGTGCGTTAAGTTGAACATTGGTGTACTTACCTAAAAGATCGGAATTAATATTTCCGTAATTTGTACCAGTTTCGTATTTAGCATGACGTGGCGAAGTACACGGCGAACTAGAACATAACTTACGAGCTGCTAAATCACTCAGCATATCCACAGCCTCTTGTCTGTTCCAATATCAATTCAAATGTATTAGTTTGATGAAAATCAAAATGAGTATGAGAATTTGCTGCTGCTTACCTTAAATGTGGTTTGGGCCGAAATGATGAATTTGGCGAGATTTCGGTTGGCGAGAGATCGACAGGCGTTCTATCCAGCTCACGGCGAAGCCTCAATAACACCTCGTTGTCACACTGTCGTAGGAACTGTACTGCTTGTTCGTGGTTCATGTTAGAAATGTCGCGACCATTTACCTAGAAGCAGTTCCACAAAAAAAAAAAGATAAAAAATATTTTTTTGAAACCCAATACGTAATCACAAAAAATATGTAAAAAATGAAATTAACATTTAAAATCAGTTGAAGATAAATTTGTCAAATCGAATATTTATTGCTGTCCAAATATTTTTCTAATAAACTTACCGCAACAATTTTGTCACCCGGTTGTATTCTGCCATCGGAAATTGCTGGTTCCCTGACAAGAGCACGAACATAATGTCCAAAAATGCCTTCTTCTTCTTTGCAAAGCGTAAATCCCAAGGAACCGTGTATTTTATTTAGAATTATTTCAAATTCCTAAAAATAACAATTTTTAAAACAGATTTATTATGAATATATATTTGTTAAAACTACTTTAAAATACGGATATTTTAAGTAATAATTGAATTAAAAAATTCTGCATTTACGCCTACTTCAGTTCAGTAATCAAAATACTAATAAAGTTCATTCAAATGTTCATCATATCATATGAAGACCTCAGTGGAATAATGACGCATACACCATAATGAGTTTTAAGATAATGTCGTTTCAAGATTAGACATAACCAGTAGAGAATAGCTAGCTATATATATATATATATATATATATATATATATATATATATAATACTTAACAATTATCCAAATAGACTGACAGTATGTGATTGGGTATCCTTTCTAACAAACAAAAAAATCTCAATTTTGGTCAGTCGCTATTCCACTAAGATCCTTATAAGTATATTATATGTCAGGTTGACCTTGTCGTAAATCGCTAACTGAAAATCAAAAAAAAAAAAAAAAAATTATAAATAAATGTTGTTAACAATGTTTTACCGTTTCGTAAATATCTTCAGCAGTCGTCGTTAGACAGTGCGGTGGTGTAGTAGCACGACGTGGCGGTGGGGGTGGAATGTCCGAAATGGGGCTCATGGTGCTCAAAACTTCCGGTGGAGGACGACAAACTAACAATACTACTTTATTTGGTGTCATTCGTAGCACTTCCAGAGCTTCCTGTAATTTACAAATACATAAAAAAATTAGCAAACATTCATTTTTATATACGGATACAAGACCAATTGTATATAAACATTGTTAATTGATTTATTGACTATGTAGTTTTATCAAGATCACGTTGTTATCTAACTATACAGGACCAATTGTATAAACATTATTAATATGTGTTTAACAACATTTTATGTAATTGGTGTGTTTAATACTATCTACGGCAGAATTAGATTAACTTGTTAGGTTACATATAAATCTTTTTCTTTTGATTCAATTAATCAATTTTAGTAAATTTGCTGTTTATTATTAAATCTGAAGCATTTTCTTAAATAATAATTAAAATATAATGTTTTATCTCAAGTACCTAAAATTTGAACTTTGATAATTCTCAAGACAACAGAATGTTTTCTTTTTTAAATGAGAAAGTAAATCTAAATTGAAATGCATGATCATGTTAATTTCATCAACACAAAAAACTGATTTCAAAAATATCTGACATACGATTTTCATCTATCTTTTATACAAGGTAATTTATATAACCAGTGTATCAAATTTTAATAGTTCGTTAGAGATGACTTTCGGGTGAAAAATGTCATATATACATAGGTTCTCTTCCATCTAATTGTACAACTGCAAGAAATAAAAGTTTTACTTCATATTCGACAACGCGTATGGTTCCCATTTTTGAAGACAAGTGATCGCATGGAGAAATTTAGAGAGATGGATTGGACATGGAGGTACTGTCGTATTGGTCAGCAAGATCCTCAGATTTAAATCCTTTGGATTATTATCTTTAGGGACACTTAAAGCAGTTCGTATACAGTGTGGATATAAACACTAGTGAACAGTTGATGAAAAAAATTATAGTAGCAATAAATCAAATTTGTTATAATATTGATATGATTCGCGTGTACTATTCTTTGATTCGTCAGTGTTATGCCTGTATTCAAGATCAAGAAGCTCACTTTGAACATTTGCTGTAAAATATATAAAATAATTGTATTTGCCTTTCGACTACTTTGTTTTGTTTTTCTACGGTAACTTGTTATTAAACTCGTAAATTTATTATCCCACGACATTAAGAATAAATTGTGCAGAACTTTAATTTCTTGTAGTTGCACAACTAGATAGAATAGGACCTACGTTCATATTATATTTGTCACTCTAAATGATCTATCTAACAAAACTGTTAAAGTTTGGTACACTCGTTATAAATCGCCCTGTATATTTCAGATACAGTCTGTATTTTATAAATGCCAATACAGTTTGAATCATGCGAGTAACTAGTAAACTAACTACCAATTTTAAATAACAATACATATTTTTTTTCTACATGCTTTTGCAAGCTGGAAAAAAGTATTTTTATAAAAAAAAATTATCGTGTTATTATAAAATAAATTATTGGATTTCTTTATATTCCAACAAATAAATGATTAAAAATTTAATGACATGTTAACATTTTGTGAACATTTACATAATTGGACATTAGTGTAAAAGTTACTCATAAAATCAACTACTATCTTAGCAACGATGCTAATTTATCGGATATCACTATTTTACGACTGCATAGTGAAAGTTAAAGAAGTCAATTGTTTATATTAATCGTTTATTATTTTAACTCTATTCAGTATATCAAACTCCAAGCGTCATTTACTTAAATGTAACATAAAAAATAAGTGTAATGTTCTAGGAAAAGATTGAAATTGTATTTCATAAAATTTACATATAAAATTTTGGAATATTTTCCATCATTATAAAAATTTAATAACAGACATATTTTCATATATTTAGTATGAAATAAATTTACATTTAGTTGAAATATTTCAACAAAACGTAATAAATAACTCTATTTTTCATGAAATTAGTAATTAAAGGTTTAATTTTAAATTTTATGTTAATGTGATGAGTACAAAAATGTAATAAACGATGTTGGTATTTAAGCATCGTATAAAATGTATTAAAAATAAATTTGCAAAAAAAGAAAACTGAAAATTTATGAAAATGTATATTATGCACATATAATGTTTTCGAGTAATTGAAATAAAATTTTTATTACCTTTGTAAACATTCACAATCCATTTCAGTCGTACATAAATTATTCACATATTTGCTTTATGTTGTAAATTAATTTTAAATAACGTGCTGAATACGTTTATACGATAAATTTATAGTTTTATAACAGATAAATAAATTATTTTTAGAGGGGAAAAGTATCCTATCTATAAACTCAGTTGATTTTTAATGCAAAAATAAAATGTACGTGTAAATATTTGCTATATAACACAAATCTAGAATTATTATTAAAATATCGTTATCTTTTGAATGATCAATTTTAATAATATTTTAAAACTATTTTCTTATTACTTCTGATGGAAATTTTAGAAAATTTTAAGTGCGAGGTTTCAAGAATATTTTATTTAAATGAAATTTATTTTTGCACGTAATAATGTTGCAACGAAAATATTAAATTTGAAAATGAAGAGAAATAATCATATCATAAATCCGTATATGAATTTCATTATATTAAAAAATAATGATCAATAATTTTATTCACTATTATTAAAACATATTTTAAAAATTAATGTTTTGTTCTAAAATTTAAACAATCTTCAGATATTTTTTAAATAAAGCTAAAAAAAAAACAATATTTTAAATTAAAACTTAATCATATTACATGTTTTCATAATATCGACTATTAATCACGTGAAAGTCATGTAAAATGTTATTATTAAATTAAAACTATTAATTAACATAAACCAAGAATATAATTTTACATAAAAATATTGATCACTTCGTAAATTTTTAAATTAACTCCAATTAATTTATATCTTTAAAGTTATTTTGAAAACAAATATATAGTATTCTTACTGCATATAAAATAATTTAAAAAAAATGTTTGTATTAAAAAAAAAAAAAAAAAACAACTTACATAATTTGAGAGACCGGTAAGAGAAATACCATTTGCTTCGAGAAGTAAATCACCGATTTGAAGATGTCCACAAGTCGCAGCCGGTTGATGCGGAAAAAGCCGTTTTATTCGCAATAAACCTGGCCATGAACCATCACTGTCAATACCGCCGCAAACACTTAATCCCAGACCACGTGAACCCTTTACTAACTCGACTTCAAACGTATTTTCTGTAATAGATTTTTTAGTTTCGGATTCAATAGACACATAATCAATCGGTTAGTTTAGATCATTTGGACGATGCTTAAAGTCAAATTAGGTAGCTTATGGAAGAAGATAAAAGAGAGATAAGTTAATGAGAAAAATCATTTGAAACAGACGTATTTATGCTAATTTATTTTTAATAGAATATTTAAATGAACCATCAAATTACCATAAATAAGATGATATATGATAGAGATTATTTGGATTGAATATGTCACGCAATTCTAAGACAATATAAATTTGAATATGCCGACAGTTATTTTATGATATTTTTTACATAAAATGTTCTAGATTTCGCTGACAAAGAAAATACAAATTATATTTAAGTAAGACAGATTGATAATATATTGTAAAATTTTTAAAAAATACATAATATTTATTAATTTAATTTCGTTTAAAATTTCTAATTTCAATAACATTTTTTTTATCAAAGTATTTATTATACCTTGAAAAAAAAAGTAATATTCTAATTTCACATTGCTTTTAAAATAAAATGTAATAAATTTGTAATAAAAAATATATAAATAATTCCAATAACAAATAAACATGGAAAATTTTAAACGGCCACAAATGATGTACTTATTCTATAGTATTTATTGTTATACGATTATTTTTATTTAAACGTAGTAATTTTTAAATAAATTATTTTTCACATGCATCACATGTGTTCTATTCATTCAATTTCAAGGTTGATGTTAGTTTCAAAAAAAATTAAAGTAAATTTAAAATTTTGTATGTAAATCTGATGTTTATCTATAAATTTCAGTTAGAAATATAATCTTACGTTTTGAAAATGGCTATTTTTTAAATAACAATTATTAAATTATCATATTATCTTTAATCGTCAATAATTTTTATTTGAACTGTTTATCATAAACGTTTCTAAAAATATAAATAAGCAACTATTCAGGAAGCAGATAATAAAGTATATAAGTATAATAAAAATAAAAAATCTGATAAATGTGTTCCGAGAAAAGTACATTTCTGTGTAGGATTAGTTTTACAAAGTTTGTTTAAAATATAATTTATGGTTTTAAAGATAGGCACTAACGTAGTTAACAAGATAATAAAAAGATAAAAAGTTGTGTTCTGATAAAAATCAAACATTTGTGAAAATTTGGTGTAAAAGGGAAAGAGAAATTTCGTTAATATGCATACCTGGTAAAATGAATGGATAGGATGAATAGCAGAAATCAATGGTACAGTCATATTCGTGGCTTGGAATCGGTGGTGGTATTTCTTCTTCCGGTGATCGTTCGGATCCATAACCCTGATCACATGTCTGCGTATCCGTAAATTTCCATTGTAACGGATGACAATCATTAGATTGATGTCCGGCATCTATCACATGTTCCTATTGTGCAATAAAAACCGATTCAAAATCAATAGTGAATAATGTATAAATACGTTACTTATATGTATGTTAGTGCTAAGTATGTAATTACTTTTAAAAATAATGTTTGCAGATGTTTTATACTATATTCCATAATTAATGTTTTTAACTAATAAATAACAAAGATATTCAAATTTATCTATACAGTGTTAATTTTTTAACGCTGAGTAATTTAGTTTATATATGAACGAGATTTAAATAACTTTTGCATGAACAACCAATCCTTAGTTATTTACTCATATAATTACAAAGACAAATATTGAGTAATAATGATAATAAAATATTGTTTGTAGACTAAAGTTTTTAATTAGTTTTGTCTGTGACAGCTGATCGTATCACACAACCTCAAAACTATGCATTCCGAAAAACTATTTATAAGATCTGATCCTGTATTATAAAAACAATGTTCTTACACTAGTGCATGCATAAAATATTTCACTTATTTAATAAAAAAAAAAAAAATTGCTTAACTTACGCTAACTGTATGCTGTAAACTTGTTTTTTTGGAAATTGGTTTGTGTTCGTAATTGTTATTGTACACTGTTCCATTTGGACTAGGCAAAGAATTACAAAATTTGTAAGCTGCATCCACTTCCCGTCCAGATGGATCTAAAAAGTGATCTTTAGAATTGCAAATGTTACTAATTGACTGGCATCGTCGACCAGACAAGCCCTTAGAGGAGTGCCTACTAAAATTTGCACCCATATTTAAATTTTCACTACACTTAAATACATCACTTTTTTTAGAATTTAATTTATTTTCTACAATTCCATATTTGGGATCTGCAGATTTGTTTGCTGTAACAAAAAAAAACAACAAATTTTTAAAGATATTTTTAGCACAAATCTTTTAGTTAATATGGATATCTGCATAATAACTTAATTTACACAAACATGAAAAAAAAAAATGCATACCCTATGAACGAATTATATTTACAATTATTGTTTAAAATTTCCACAAACATAATTAAATAACGAAATTATACAGAACCAAACATAACAGTTAACTCTATTATGCACTGTTGACTATCACATCTCTCTCGTCGATATTCAGTTAACCCAAATAACATGAATCCGGGGCAAACTACCTGCACAACGCACAGAACTACGCAGAGGGTAGCAAGCAACCCAACCACGGTACCAGGCAGCCAAATCGAACTTTTAAGGGTGTATTCGGACAACAGTCGCACCAACAAAGCCGGTACCGTGCTCGCTCGAACGAGTGGGCGTTCCGAAAGCCGCACGCACACTACTGTTCTACATGTACACATGCAAGCATGCACCTGTAAATCACTTGCTCTGCGAGATGGTGAATGTGTGAAAATTGTGTTTGTGAACCGTGGAAGATTGTTTGAATCTATTTCACATGATATGTATTAGAATATTTTTAATAAACGAGAATATGAAATGAGTTACAACCGTACGCCATTCGTGATTGTAAATTGAGCTGAATGCTTACTGAAATATGGATATAATTTTCTAGGTTTACGTATGTTTTTAATTCTCAAATACAATTTTGAAAATCCCTTTTTTATATATTATTTACAATGACGTAAACAGTATTGTATTATTTAACTCCATAACTTTAAAATTTATAAAATTAATAAAAACACAGATCCGTACTTGAAATATTTATTTCACATAGTGACGAATACGTAGTAGTTAAATGAATTTAATGAATGGTAATTTAATGTTCAGAATGCAAAATCAATACACATAATCATGCAAAGAAAAATTTATTTACTTACATGATATATGATATTCCTTTGCAAAATTGGTAAAACTATTATTTTTCTGCTTTTCATATTTTTTGCGAATGTCAGACAATGATGATAAATCCGTGTACCGTCTAACAATACTAGCAGATTTCTTGACCGAATTTACATTATTTTCTCTGATCCTAATCTTTTGTTTCTCACTATCGCTGCTACTACTTGAATTACTTTTTATTTCAACAGTTCTTCGTCGTCTCCTTACATCAGTCTTACTATCATCTCTTATTAATAAAGTTCCTGCATTACACGATCTTAATGTATAACGATTTTGATTAGCATCAGTCACAGTATATTCCGTATATTTTTCTTTATTTCTGTTATTTCGGAATGTGTTAGTATTATCTTCACAACTAATATTCAAAGTTTTTGCAGATTTGCTTCCAGTATAGGGCGATTTATGCCGATATTTTTCTTTACTACGCATTGAATTATATCCAGTATCCGTAGTAACATTCCTGCTACTTGAAAAGACATCGCTTCTAGATTTTTTCAATATATGTTCTTTGATGCGAATTTTATCATTAGTATTTAATTTATATTTAGAACTATCAGAGGAAAATATATCACTTTTACTGGACGGTTTTAGTTCTTTCTGATAAGATTTTTTTAGTGGTGTATAATTATCCGTATTTTTTTCTGGTTTGTAATAATTAGAACGCGGATTTTTATAGTCCGAAACATGCCAGCTTCTCCGATCATAAGCTTTAGTTTCAACTAATAAATTCTTTTTATCGTCGTATAATTGTATAACGGGTAAAGGTATATGAGGTGAAGATCTTGAAGTATTTAGTTCCCAATTCCAATGGCGAGGTTTCCGAAGTTGAAGTCGAATTATATCGTCAAGATCACTTCCTTGTGTGGAATTTACGTGCCGTTTAATGCGTGACATTATTGTATAACTCACACGAGTGTCACAAAAATATCAACTAAATCACATCTATCACAATCAAAATTCGTTTCGCAGCGACAGTAATAACTTCTTGTAAATGTTTGTTTCACATGTAATGATTTGTAAATTATGCACACGCGACTAGTAGTCTCATAATCATAGCCGTCACTACGACAGTAGTATAATGCTAAAGCCTCGTAGGGACCTCGGTTAGGTCAGGGTGCACACGTGTTCGTTTATGTGGGTAGCAGAAAAACGAATAGATAAAAATATCTTTGGCACATGTAAGCGCCCAACTATGTGTGTTGCATTAGGTAAACACATAAACATATCTGTGATGTATTATGTTTAGACTGCCATTTAAATGTTTATCGCGAACAATACACCGAATCTATTATTTAATACTGTTTAAATTAAGAACAAACACAATAATTATTATTTTTAATTCGTGTCATAAACATAAAAAAGAAAACATTGTTTATTTTATATTGACAATTTTATGCTATATAACAAAAAAAATTATAATATTAATATTAAATAAACGTTTCGCTATAGTCTATAAAACAGAATTAAATATATTTTAAATTATTTTCATTGCTTTGCATATAAATGTAAAATATGTGTGTGTATATGTGAAAAAAATTATTGGCACAAGCATTTAGTTTTCATTCGCTATAATTATAATACGTGTAAATAATCAAATATGCAAACAAAAAGCATATTAAAATGTAAAATAATATAAATGAAGTGGGGGAAAGCTTTAACTCAATGAATTTATTAATAAATACAAGATTAGTAGCTTGTTACCTACATTACAATATTTTAGCAACTATTTTCATTTTATTTTTCCCTGGTTACTTACTTATACTTGTAATACAATATTATATTTATATAATAATACAAATATAATTTGCAACATAGTCCCTAATTAAAAACATAATATTTTTCAGTCATGTTTATTACATTTTTATACATATTAAATTGATCACGATTACTGATATATTATTTTAAAATGGAATGATACATGTCTGGATCTTGTCCTACAATTATTTATTATAAAGTTTATTTTCAGAATACTCTTTCAAATTCTGTTGATCTGACTATATATACTTATAGATTTATAGGTGTATTTTATTTTATATAATAAATTTAACGTTATAAATGTTAATAACAAACTTAACAATTTATTTATAATTAGTTATTTTTATCATTGACTATATTTATATTTACCTGACACAGATATTCAATAAGAATAAAATAAATGATGAAATATGTTTAAGTAATTATAACGATATGTCGAATTTATTAGTAACTTTTAAATGTTATTACTAGTTAAAGCTACGTTGTTATAGTTATTCTTTAAAAATTTTGATCATTTAAAAATTTGTTTTAAAATTATATTATGTATTGCAATAAAAGTAAAACATAGTCAATGTTAGAAGTAACAGCCTTATCTATAGAAAGATATGTGGATAAAGAGATATAGTTTATATAATAAGATATTATTAAGAACGATAAACATTAGTATGAACTATAGATAAAGCTGCAATTTATTTACAAATATTTCATTATTTTTATGTACGTGTTTTTAGTTTTAGTTTAACTGTCCTCAGTTTTTAATTTTTGTTTTAGTATTTTAGCTTTAATAGAACCAAAGTTACAAGAATGATAAATTTAAAACATTTTTGTTAAGTAAGTATATATAGTCTGTAAAATTCTATGTTTCACAAATCAGATTATAAAAATATAATTTTGATAATCAGTCTTACACAGAGATAACGGGAATGTTAAAATATACATCCTACAATTAACAAACAATGAAATAAAAATAACAGCAGTTTCAATTGAATCAAATAAAGATCTGTTCCTCATCGGATGTGTTCAAAAAACTGGTTGTGTCACTATCGGAATTTTGAATAGGGTTCTTGATTGGTGTCACTGGATAGCGTACAGGTCCGCGCCAACGGCGTCCTAGGCCCAGACTGCGCGGAAATGCTACATGCGGAACGCAGGCTGTATCACAATTGTTCTCATCATAGTCTTTGTATCGCGTGCTGTTCATTTTGAGGGTGTCACTAACGGTAAGCGTAGTACCAACGGTGGTGGTGGATGTTGTACTACAACTATTATGATGCGGATGTGAATTTAAAGTCGGTGGTTCGTGTATTTTGCTTAAACTACACATTGCCGGTGGTGGTGATAATAATTGTTCGTTAGATTTGGATGTTGCACACTCGTATAAGCGATCGTACAGTTTTGGTTCCTAAAATTAAAAATTATTATTTTTCTAGCATAGAAGAATAACATTGAATATAACTATTTTCCTTTTGTCTTTCATTTATGTATCATAAATTGTTACTATGCACAAAACATCGAAAACAATGGTCCGTATTTATATTTCTTTTGGATAAAAGTGCTATTTGACGTATATTTCAAATTGCATATATACAGGGTGTAACAGAATAACTATTCCTAATTTTAACTGGAGTATCCTGGGCTCAGAATATGAAGATTTAATGCAAATCACTGAGATAAAATGTGGCTCCTTACTGAGCTACAGGGTGTTTTATATAAAAATTTAAAAACTATTTTTGCCCAGTACTTTAAAACTATTTGACGTATTCTTATCATACTTGGCAGGAAATGTAGGTACCGTACACCATACTAAATTATGTTAAATAAAAGTTTTTGGCTACTGCCAGTGGCGTACAACAGGGGCAAGTGAGAGGTTGATCCTTCCTAAATTCTACGCCACTGGCGGAATTGTCATTTTAGCACAATTTTTTCGATTCTCCAATACTTGCTGTGTAAAAAACATACTCTTCCTTTGTAACGATAAAGTCACTGTTTTTCGAGATATTTAAAGTTAAACATAAGCTGCACCCTTGGGATTTTTTCAAAATTTGCTCAAAAAAATCTGAAAAGATTCAATAAAATAGAGAAAAAAATTAGCTACATAATAACTAAGTAACTTTTTTTTCTAACTCATTCTGATTTGGCTGTAAAAATTATTGAAAATAAAAAAAATAAAATGCAAAAAATATTAATTTTCAATAATTTTTCCAGCCAAACCAGAATGAGTTAGAAAAAAAGTTACTTAGATATTATGTAGCTAATTTTTTTCTCTATTTTACTGAATTTTTTCAGATTTTTTTGAGCAAATTTTGAAAAAATTCCAAGGGTGCAGCTTATGTTTAACTTTAAATATCTCGAAAAACAGTGACTTTATCGTTACAAAGGAAGAGTATGTTTTTTACACAGCAAGTATTGGAGAATCGAAAAATTGTGCTAAAATGACAATTCCGCTAGTGGCGTAGAATTTAGGAAGGATCAACTTCTCACTTGCCCCTGTTGTACGCCACTGGCAGTAGCCAGAAATTTTTATTTAACATAATTTAGTATGGTGTACGGTACCTACATTTTCTGCCAAGTATGATAAGGATACGTCAAATAGTTTTAAAGTACTGGGCAAAAATCGTTTTTAAATTTTTATATAAAACACCCTGTAGCTCAGTAAGGAGCCACATTTTATCTCAGTGATTTGCATTAAATCTTCATATTCTGAGCCCAGGATACTCCAGTTAAAATTAGGAATAGTTATTCTGTTACACCCTGTATATATATATCAGGGGTTCTTAACCTGGGGTCCGTGGATCAATTTTAGGGAGTCCGTGGTAATATATCTCAAGAAAGTAATATGTTAATGTATTAATGCCGAACATGCAGAATAAAACTTATCTAACAATGTTATACTGAGAAGGAGGTCCGTGGCCTTTATTTTTCTATCAAAGGGGCAGGGCCGTATTTAGGATCTGTAGGGCCCTAGGCTGAACCTGTGGTGCGGGCCCTTACGAGGGGGGGTTGTGATTTTATAATTTTAAATAAACATGTTAGGAAAATGCAAGATAAAAAAGGAATGTAACAAACAAGTAAATTTTACTTATATTTATTTAATTGAAATAGAGTATTTAAAAAAAAAATAAATAATAAACTTAGAAATGAAAATATCAAATAATCTTAGTGGCTAATTGGTTTTGCGCTAACACTTAGTACTAATGAAGCTATATGTACTAGTGAAGTGTATTGTCACTGGTTGCAAGGCGGGTTATTCTGTTTTATGAAAATTTAAGTAAAATACTTAAAAGGTTATTGATTAAATAATTATTTACTTTAAATTTGAAACGTGTGGTGCGGGCCCCTTTGTGGTGCGGGCCCATAGGCTGCAGCCTATGTAGCCTATGCTTAAATACGGCCCTGCAAAGGGGTCCATGGAACAAAAAAGGTTAAGGTTAAGAATATACAATTACGCCATGTACCCATGTAAGTTTGGCACAAACTGTTACCATTTATGCAGAAATTAGTTTCCGTCAAATATTCCTATTCACACAAGCAACTTTCCACATTCATGATACCTTTTATACATGTTATTTTATTCTTACTACTTGGAAACATTCGCCAACGGAAATCATTTTCAATGTCTTAATTATATCTAGCCATCTACTCATACCATACCATCAATATCACTCATATAGGTAAGTATATTCTCTTAATCAAACGTTTGCCAAACCAATTCAAATTGTGTTTATGCTTTTTTCTATCAAATATAATTAGTATTTTTATTATATCTTACATTTTATATATACAAAGTTAAATAGATTTCTTGAAAATAAAAATAAATAACAGTAAAAAGCTTTCAGAACCCATTTTCTTAATTTTAAAGGCTTTAGGTTCAAATATTACAGAACTTTAACCTTAAAACTTTTAAATTTAATAAAAATAAATATTTTGTAATATACATGAAATAGTACTGAATACGAGCCATTGTATAAAAAATTACAGAATCTGTATATGTCAAATCAAAGCTATATAACTGTGAATTTTAAGCTCTTAAAGCAGACCCTAGAGTCTAGACGGCCAACAAAATTGTAAGTTAAATAAAAATATTGACAGAACCTATTATTGATCGTGTATGGAGTGGAATGAAGTTAAGTATTTTAAGAAAATTCGAATATTTTGATGTTTATTACTGATCAAAAAATACTGGCAGTTATACTGACAGTGTTTAAGATGTGCATAATTGGGTCTTTGAAAATGAAAAAAAATAATATGATGTTTACATAAGTTTATTATACTAAGACCCGCTATTACAGTGAACAGTAAAATAATGGTTTATATAAATTAATTTTTATTTACTAATATGTCCACAACTGTCCAATTATGTAATGAAATTATAATAGCCTTGCTTAAGCGAACACTACTAGTCTAAGTTAAATTTGACATCAACAGAAAAAAAGCAGTTATAAGGCTTAAATTCAAGATTGAGTTTAAGATTAATATTGTAACTCGAAATAGTTCGGTTTTGGTTAGGATTTTGTTATTTTATGTTATCTCAGAACATATTTTATATGATTTATGAGACGTTAGTTATCAATTAATGTAGACAAATCGGAAAGTTTCATTTGTAAAAAAAATCACATGCAGCAAAGCTTGAACTTTAATATATATATATATATATATATATATATATATATATATATATACTTATTTATTTGCTACGTAAATATTTTTGGCAAGTCTTAAGAATACAATCTCACTTAACATAAAAAGGGTAAGGGGTCAAAATGTAAAGAATGAAATTAAAATACCTGGAAGATGCTGCAAGAAGCACATTCATATACGTTTCCTTCATTTAAATGACTATATTTATTATAGATACCGTTATTAAATTCATATTTATTAGGTACTTTCATACAATCCGTATCTTTATCCGGATATTGTTTTATCATTGTAATATTTGTAATTGTTGGTGTTTGCAAACGATACGAATTACTTATTTGCGATAATATTAATTCAACTTTATTGTCAGTGCGTTTTAATAATTCTAAAGCGTCCAAATATTTCATATTAAGTAAATTTTGACCATCGACGGCCACAATTTGATCGCCTTTGTGTATGTTTGTTGTGCTGGCGGGACCAAATGGAACGATTGATTGTACGTAGACTTTACCATCGGAGCCTTCTGTTACTTGAATACCAAGACTACCCAGATCGTCTTTATGTAATGTAACTGTTCGTAATAATCGCTCATCGGCAAAAGATAAATTTTTTAATTTGTCCATCAATGATTGACTTAATGTTTCTTGGAAATCTGGTAGAAATTGATCGTCTAATGATTTAATACTGGAATCTACAACAAAAGTTAGTGTTTAAGATTTTCTTATTTATTTAATTAATTATCATTTCATATTTTACTCGGAGGAAGTTAGTTACAGTCGGTCGAATAAATAAATTAAAAAAATTTTCTATATAGTTGATGGCTGTGGCGGTATTCAAACTAGTAACACTAAATAGTTGTTCTTAACTTATAAATTGAATCGTTTCTGGGGGAAATAATGAGAAAAGCATTACCAAACGCTTTCAAAAAGAACATCTTTAAATGGTGGATTAGAACATGTTAATATTTTACGATTAAGAAATATTAACAATTTAATTTATAGTAAATTAGTAATATTACTTGCAAGGAATATCATGCACAATTTATAAATTTACGAACTAAAAGACAAACTAGTATTTTGTATGTATTATGTTTCTTCTCTTATATTAAAAAATATATTTATCTTTAGTAGTTTAAAATTGCATAATTTTTTTGATATAATTAAACATAAGGTTTCCTTTCATTTTATTTTTTGAGATTATAAACATTTCAAAAACTATTTAAACAATTCGTCACCTTAGTGCAGTACTAGTCTATTTATATTACTTGTCATACGGAGATTTTTATGAAATTTATCATAAAGACATATTTTTATTACAGAACTACTCCTAGACTCTATTACTATTTAATTCTGACTTATGTCGGTTTACATAAAAATCTTTTCCATGTAAACAGTAGTAAAAAGAAAAGTTCAAACCACTGTAACTCAAAAAATAAAGTTAGTTCTGCATCAATGTAACGAATTGTATCTTTTAGTTATTCCGCGATCAGAAATATCATTTTTGATACTGAAAACTCGGCATAGTTAAATATTTATTATAACTTACTTAATACATAAATGTCATTATTTTGGCCTACATCTGAAGAATTTGACAGTCTCGACGAAGATTGTAGCGATAATTTTTCGTTTTCTTCATTGATCCAAGCATTAACAGCTTCCAACGACCTGGACATTCGTTGCCCATTTGAAGTAAATGCTCTGGTACCCATTTTAACACCTTTACGCTTATCCCATATCCCTCCATGTGATGGTATTGTTGGTATTGTTGTTGTAAAGCCCCTATCAGTATTATGTTCATATCGAAATTTTCTTTGTTCTTGGGGATTTTCATTCTCTTTGTTTTGGAATTCTTCCAATGGAATATTGTTGTTGTAAGTTAGTTCGTTTACGCTTTTAGAACGTCTACAAGGCGATGATCTAGTTTCGGATTGAATATTGCTGTTTGGTAATGCATTAAAATGAATGATTTCAGTATTTGTAGCTGTTGGATTGGTCTCTGTGTTATATGATGCCATTTTGAATAAAGAGTTAGCTTCGTTTTTTATGTCTTTTAGTAGAACACCAAATTGTTGTGAAAGTGATTGTAACGAACTGTATTCGGTACGCAATCGAAGAAAAAACTGGTGATGTAAAGATGCTAGGCGAAATGTGTAATAGCTCCTGGAATATTAAATACAATGTTACATACGTTTTTGAAATAAAAATTATATTACTGATATATATTATATTGATAAAAATTGCATAATTAATAAAGAGTAGGCAATAGATTAGTCCATCAAATAACTAAATATTTATAGGTTCAGCGACAAAACATAGTTTACTATATAATTTAAACTTTAGAGTACCTATGCCATTAAAATTTAAATTAAATGTAAGTAATAAAGAAAAATAGGAATTAACTTTTTTTTTTATCATGTACCATATTATCATATTAAATTTATCATATAATGGACAATCTAATAATTAATATTTTGCAATTTTTATCAGCTTGGAAATATATTCTTTAATTTATATTCAAAACATAATTGAAATATTTTGTTGAAATATACACTATAAAAAAAATAGCGAAATTACAGAAAAATAGTAGTAAAATTTTACTATAAAAATCTGTAATTTCATTTTACCATAAATATTCTGTATTTCTACATTAAAATTTTGTAATTTTTAAATAATTCATAATAATCACATAAAGTAAGTAAAAATAACCTAATAAGTATGTAAAATTGCTTTCTTTTTGTAAATTGCATCACATACATAATGTAGAATTACATATTGTTGGTATAACTTCTTAAATTATATAAAATTACAGCTTGCATTTTGCATATTAATATCTATAATAACATCATCCATATAATGAAACTTAGTACATATTTTGTGTACTAATACTAATAAAATATTTTAAGTGAAATTCATTCATTCCAAAATACATCCTTTATGCAAATTTAGAAATGTATGTAATTATACCAACAATAATATTAGAGAACTAAACAAATTTTACCTATTTGTGGAAAATTTCTGGCAACAAATTTGCTGTAGTTCTGTAAATTTACTAAAAGAGACTTTACAGTAAGAGAATTACAGTATTTGAGTAATTATATCTAGAAATATTGGGCACCATAGTGTCTCATGGTTTGTAGGTAAAACTAAATAATTTTTTTTAGAGTGTAATAATATAATAAAATATAAATAATTAACAACACTGTCAGTGTTCTATTCAGTAAGAAGTGCTGTTAAAATATTTTAAAACAAATATTCTAGGCTTTTATAAAGCATTGTAGTAATAATTTAATTACATAACTTAATAAATATCAAAATTATATTAGATAATTTAGTGTATCTTAAATTTTACAGAACAGACCTAAACGTGTATTAAATTTATGATTAAAGATATACCATAAAGATATACTATGCAAGATAATTCATGTAATTTCTTAAGTTTTCAAATGTGTCTTTTATTTTTAATGAAACTACATATTTGAAAAATTTGACTTACTTTTTGTGATCCATTTTCAATTTATATTTTCGGGGCAGTGATTTTCGTGCTGGCGTATAATGCGGTAATATGCACAAGAAATGTTTACTGTAGCATAATGTTTGTATATTTTGCCATTTAAATATTTCGTATACAAGTGGATTACAGCTGGGTACAATTGTACCACTACGTTCGTATAATGAAATTCCTTGTGCGCACACACATAACCACACATCGCGTTGCATATTTTTCGAGACCTACAACAAAAGATATTTTTCATTTAACATTCCTTTACCTTTTGCACAAATGTTCACAAATGTAAAAAATTTCATTATTGTTACCAATGTTGCTGAATAGTAGTGAACTCCATAATTGGGCAATGATTGCGCTAATAAAATGAAATCTTCTTCGGCTTTTTCAACATTTAAACCTTTTCGCTGGATATGTGCTTGAGTTAAAATTGAACGAAATTGTTCATTTGTACCAATATTGCCAATTAATGTTTCTGGTATATAATGTTCCAATAGAAAATAATGATTTGCTTCGTGCTAAATTGAAAATATTTTTGAAAATTAAGAAAACAAAATTACTATAAGTACGTAAAAATATTTGTTTTCATTTTAAAAATTTAATTATGTAAAGTTTATGTTTTTAAATTTCATTTAACTGTTACAAAAACAATTTTACTTTTCTTAAAAAATTCTTGACTTTTACAAAATACATATATGTATATGATTAAAATTAAAAATATATCTGATATTTTGTAATTGGAATAAACATCATTTTATATTTAATTAAAATAAAATTGTCACTTAAATAAATTTTTATTTTAAAATTTTTAATAAATATTACTCCTATTAAACAATGAAAAACTATTTTTATATTGAGTCCGAGAGCTTGTAATAGGGTGTTAAATTTATGTGCGCCATTATTGCTACCTTGAGAATTATAAGAATTACAAAATATGAAATACAATTTAACAATTTTCCTATTTTAAATCGGAACATATGTATATTTTTCATTTCCGTATTCGAAAGAAAATTTTATTCTGAATTCAATGATATAATAATATTACACTCTTATACAGTGTGGAAATTAAGTAAGAAATAAATTCAGTAATACCGTTGATATTAATTTTTTGGAAAAAATCTCGAAGAGGTATAGCGATTTTGACATTTAAAAATTGTATAATTCTGACAATTGTAGCTAATATTTTTTGTTTTATACACCGATAGCTAGATTCATTTTGTCAATTTAATTAATTTTTAATATTTGAACTTTAAGACTATTTTTCTCAATTTTTTTCAAATGTAACATATTGAAAATTTTATATGACTGGAAACGGAATAAAAAGTACTACCAAAAGTCAATAATAAAAAATATAGGTTGATATTTAAAAAAAAAATCGATGACATAACATGAGAAACAAATGAAATAAGAAACTGAAAATATTCGCTGTTGTCAAAATCGCTATACCCCTTCCGGATTTTGTCAAAAAAATTAATATCAACGGAATTACTGAATTTATTCCTTACTTAATTTCCACACTGTATAACAAAATAACTGAGACAAACGCAAATAAAATTTCACCTAATTTATTTTAAATTTTATTATGTTTGCAATGAATGAAACAATTGAATATTAACTATCTACTTTAATAGTATATTTTCGTAAATATTATAAAAAAACAATTATAATTATAGTGTTTAAAGTTGTAATCATTTTGAATAGTTTTAAATAAGTTATATCTAACTTGTTTTAATTTATTACTATCAATAATAGAAATAAAGTATTCAATATTATCTTTTAAATGTTACATATCTCGATGTGTAGTGTTGTATATTGTATAAATAAGTAAATACATTCATTTTTTTCATTCAGGGAATACTTACTAAATGAAATTTGAAATAAATTTGATCAAATTTTACTTGCGTTTTTGTCAGTTATTTTGATATGTATCTTTATATTCGGAATAAAATGTTCTTTTTAAAAAACAAATAAAACATATATGTAAGAAAATAAGAAAGATGTGTCCCATATTTTGAGTTCTACTGATCTAAAAATTCTTGTTTTATTTTTTAAAATATATTAACCAACTTAGCATTCTTATAGTTCGCGAGAAAGCAGTAATGTTTTTATTTTCTAATCCTACATCCTGCAGAAAGTTATTTTTTTTTTCAAAAATTGTCCATTATTATTACTTAGAGTCAAATAATTTGCCTACCTATCAGGCGTAAGAGAAATAAAGTCAGTAACCCCAGTATATTGTTAAAAATCATTATTCGATATTTATTACCTTTTCTGAATAATCTCCGAATTCAGCTTGAAGAGCAAATCCGCCTAATTCATATAGTTGATTTAATGTACAAGGCAGTTGATTTTCTAGTATAGATCTACGTAATTGAAGATATAAAAGATGGCGTGATTGTAGTCCTCGAATTCCTCTTAATGATGGCAAAAAGAATCTTACACGTACAAAAAGCGTAAATCGTGTATCTGTTATATTGTCTGAATATATTATTTTAGATAATTTTACATCGGATGGTAAAAATACAAAATCACCAGAAACTAACATAGATAGACCCAAGAAATAATTTTCTTCGATACTTTCATGTTGAATTATTTTCTAAAATAAAAATATTAGATAAATATAAAGTATAGTTTTAAATATGTATAATAATATGTTATAATAGAATAAATGCAATACCTCAAATATTTGTCCAGCTGTCGTTAATTCTGGTTTTAATTTAACTTCTAATTTTACACCATTTAACAGTATAATTGTAACAGTTTTTAAATTTCCATACTGAAAAATTGAAATAAATGATTATTAGTAGTTTTAAATATTTTCATAAAGCTATGTATACAAATTTTTATATAATAGTTTATTAAAAACCAAATATCAAAGCATAGTTTTTGGTTTGCGCGTATTATATAAACTGTGTTTTCTACAAATTAGAATGATACAATTTTCGATTTGTTTTTCTAATAATTTGCATAAAACGTCATAAAAATTGCCAGTTAATAAACGTGATTAAATTTTGAACTGATCAATCAATCAAGCGATTCAAAAACAGTTGATAATTTCATCACGTATTTTGTCAATGTTTGATCAATCAATAAAAAATATCTAAAACAATTGATAATCTAATCAGGTAGTTAATCACATAACAACATTTTATGCAAATAACTAGTTCTAAATGTTACAATATCAAAAACGTATAAACAAAACGGGTAATTTTTAAATTTTATTATTATACATGGCGTAAATGAAATAAGTAGAGATATTTTCGGGGTTGTAGAGAATGCAATAAGTAACATTTTTTATGAAAACATTTATGGTTGTGGACTCTATTTATCTTGCGCCTGATAGGTATGCAAACTATTTGACTCGTAGTATTAATCATCGACAATTTTTGAAAAAAAAAAAAACAAGATTAGAAGTATATGGGTAAACCCATATATAGACTACTTTGACATTTCTCGGAAAGTTGGCAACACTGTATTTTAATAATATTATAATTTATGTGGGCAATAGGAGATACTTTTCTGAAAATTTGATAAAAATCGAATAAATAATGTAGCCAAAATGAATTTTTTAAAAATTTTGTGATTTTTTTTCTCGATAAGTTGGCAACACTGTATTTTGTTAAAATTGCATAATTTATTTAGGCACTAGGAAAAACTTTTATAAATATTTGATTAAAATCGGTTAAATAAAATGGTCAAAATAAATTTTTTTAAATTTTACTAATTTTTTTTTTCGGAAAGTTGGCAACACTGTATTTTGTTAAAATTACATAAATTACATGAATACTAGGAGAATCTTTTGTGAAAATTTGAGTAAAATCGGTTGAATAACATGGCCATAATAAAATTTTTAAAACTTTAGTAATTTTTTTCTCGGAAAGTTGGCAACACTGAAAATTAATAAAATTATGTAATTAATGGGAGCATTAGGGAAATCTTTTCTGAAAATTTGATCAAAATCGGATTAATAACGTAGCCAATATGAATTTTTTAAAACTTTAGTAATTTTTTTCTCGGAAAGTTGGCATCACTGGAAAAAAACAAAACCACATGACCATCTTGGGTACTAGGCAAATTTATCCTGAAAATTTCATTAAAATCGGTTGAACCGTCTAGGAGGAGTTGCGGCCACAAAATTTTGACTTACGACCGAGCGAGCGAGCGAGCGAGCTGACGACGCACACACATACACCCTCATAAACTAAGTTCAGATTCGTCATCTACAGGCTATATGAAGGATTTCTATACAATTTTTTTTTTTTTTTGAAAATGTTACAGACACCGTACCAAACGCTTAACTACTTTTCCTTGCAGTCAAAGTAGTAAAAATGAACTTTCTGCAGAATGTAAGATTAGAAAATAAAAACACGTCAAGCGCTTTTATTTGTAAAAAAAAGTTTTAAAACACGTTGAGACAAATGATTTGCCTACCCATTAGGCCCACCTGGGCACCGGACTTTCCCCGGTGGGCCGTCATCATTGTGGGTCGTGACCGGCGATAGTCAAAAAATTAAAACTGTTCTCTGAGTTTTACAAAAATTTAAGAACTGATTATTCTAAAAACATCAGTTTGTGAAAAAAGTCACTTATTAAATCGTCTTTTAACTTAGATTTAAATAAAGAATTATATTTTTAATTTTATATATGTCATTTTTACAATAAATTCATCTTTATTTTTCTGTAATGTAAATTAAAATAAAAAATATAAAAATATAACTTATTTGAACATTTTTGGGATGTAAGATGGGTCTATCCTGCAACTTTCCCCGGGCCTAATTTTTATCTAGTCTAACTCTGATCAGGCACAATACAAATTTGCGTTCACGACAACAAGTGTATTGACGAAGAGTTCCTTACTGCATGCTCTACAACCTCTAAAATATCTGCACTTATTTCATTTACACCCTGTACAAATAAATTGAATATGAACTTACATAAAAAATAATATTTCAATACATACTATTTACAACCATAAATATTTAGAAGTGAAAAAAAAAATTGGCATTAATAGTAAGATATATTAATATAAAAATATATAATTTGGAAATAAAACGTACTTTAACATCATCCATAACGATCTGTTTCGAAGCCAACGAAGCTCGAATAACAAATTCTGGTCCAATGCAATTTCGTTGCTGTATGCCTGGTCTTGCTTCGGCATCACTCACATGATACAATCGTGAAGCAGCCCGTTTCACCGGATTACGTTTCATATTGAGCCGTTTACGTGCTGGTTGTATTGTCTTAGTTGCAACGACGGACGTCATAAACAATTCCTCGTTGGTGCATATGGACTTGGGTCGTTGCTGTATCGGTGTATGATGTTTTGGTGTTTCATTCAATTGCTCTAGACTCATACAGATGTTTCTGGATAATCTTGGATAGTCCAAGTGGTCGGTTGCTTGTGCTAGATGTTGTGTTATTGTTGTGCTCGGTTTCCATTTGGTGGCGACTGGTATTGTCTTACAATTATCAATAGGTTCTACTCTTCTAGATAATAAGTCATTTCTGAAATAATAGTATTAAATAAAATTACTGATATTTATATTCATATGATATATTATTTATATTTTAAAAAGTACTAACGAAATGTCAATTTTGTAAATCTGACAATAAAACGATTCAATTCAATTATTACATGTTTTCGCCTTTCGTACAAACTGCAAGTTTTACAATGTTTGAATGAAATAATTTTCGGTAATTTTATTTATTCTAACCCATTTTTTTTATTGTAAAATACAAAAATTTCTATAGAAAACAAAATAATTTCAAGATTTACAAAATGAACTTGTTGCTAATTTTAAATAAAAATACAATTTCTTTATTTAGTTTATGTATTAATTAAATTAAAAGAAAAAACGTAATATATAAATAAAATATAAATAAAACTATTTGATATGCACATTTTGTTAAATTAAATATGATATAGATTTGCTTTGATTTGATTAATACATTATTTTATTTTAATAGCATTTTATTTATTAAAAATATATTGTTTATATCAAAATATTAAAATATAGATAAAAAAATTTAAAGCGAATTTTTATAATATACTCCTAATAAGTAAAAAATAAAAGTAATCAATCTTAAAACATGCACTAAAAACCCAAAAAATCATATTTTATTTTAATAATAATCCATGTATTGATTAAAAGATGTATTTGACTCGTAAATGATATGTTGCAGTTTCAGAAATTATTGACAAAATGAGTCAGTTTATTTAAAATTTTATTAGATATTTAAATTTTACAAGTACTATACTTTTTTTTTTCAATATTCAACTATTTTCATTTAAACTTTTCAAATTTTAACAAGTTCTGATTTTAATTGGGTTTTTTAATTTTTACAAGCCTGTAAGTTATTTCATATTTTATTTAAGTTTTAAATTAATATATTATACTTTCTTGTACACTTTTCGTAATTATAAATAATTTTATTGTACAGTTCATTCTGAAGAGGATGACGATATATCGTTGAAAATTTAAGCTAATGAAATTTTAAAAAAAACTAACTCATTTTGTCACTACTTCCTGAAAATATATATTTATCTAATGTCAGTTATTAAAATTACAGCCAGTTTGCCTAAAACATTGTTAACTGAATCAGTGATTAACTACTCGATTAAAAACTGCTTTAAAAACAATCAATTGATTAATAAGTTTTACAGCTTTTTTATGATATTATTTGACAATGTGTTTAATAACGTTGTGCAACTTCAAAAAGAAATTTTCTAATATGCAATTAACTTTTTTTATTTCTGAAAAAAAAAAAAAAAACACTAGAATATTAAATAAACAACGGACAAGCAGTTTGTGAAGTTTGATAAATACTTTGAAATAAAACGAATAACAAAAATAGTCGAAGAATACATTTATTCTATATTTTATTCGCATTAAAAACGAATAAAGAAAAATATGAAAAAAATACGTACCTATCACTACAAGGCTGTACCATATGCTGCTTTAAATGTGGTTGCAAAGCGCAATTTGGTAAAATAGGTTTACTATTTCGATAGATTATTGTCTCTCGATACAAATCCATAACAATATGTGAAAAAGGTTTACTCTGCTCTCTTCGCTTGCTGTATTCCGATATAACCTGCACAATATCAATTCAATATCTATAACTGAGAGGTATCTAACACTACATAAAACTTATTACGTCAATCAGGAAAAAAATATAATCATAACTAATTATAATTAAACTCTAATCATTATTACACGGATTTACTTCGTTTGTTAAAAATATATACTGTATTAACAATTCAATAAATTAATTAAATTTAATTAGTAACAAGCGCAAATTATAATTCTCGGAAATAAATCATTAATATATTTTTTAAATGTAGTTTTTGTTAAATAAAAAAACAACAAAAAAATTGTTTTGAAGTTATTATTTTCATTCTTGTATGAATGTTTTGTTGTAAAATAATAATGTATTTCCGCCTTATTATATTTTACAATAGCTAATTTTTAAACTGAATATGACATACGACAAATAAATAAAAAGGAATGTTTCAAAATAAAATAATTTTAATAAAAAATTATATTAAAAATTTGTATCGAAAATAATATTTTAAATCTATAATTTAAACAAAGTCAAATAGGTATATTGTATACAGTTGCTACATAAAATAAATATCAAACTCAATTTTACAGTCACAAATAAAATTATGAAAATTATATTTTTTTTCAATTACTTTAACAAATATTTTTTGTCCAACAATAAAATTTATATTGGAATGCTGTTTATTTTATATAAATTTATTTTTATACAAAATCGTATCATTTTGAATATTCTAATGGATAAAATAATATTGCTGTCAGTTTATTTGTCTAATTTATAGATCTATAGATATATAGAAAGTGCTCAGAATCCCAGCATTAAAATAAACAAATTAGTTTCTGATATAACAGTAAATTGATTTAAAACGTGGACACAATTTTCGTTAATATTTTCCTTGCACTCTTTTATTATAAACATATAAAAACGTAACTTACAGTATTATAAGTAATAGTAACTGTCGAATGAACACTCGCCATATCACAATTATTTTTATCAATATCAATAACAAACTAAATAAAATTCCGTTACATATTAATAATAAAAAGAGAGAGGTCAGTCACATGGTGGCACATATTTTTTCCTTACTGAACCTAAATGCACTAGGTAGGTAGTTTTGAAATTTCACGTGCAACTGACAAGGTATATACGACGACAGGTTCAAAAGGGTTCGTCGATAGAGCGAATAGGACCGAAGCGATATACTCACGTCCAGCAGGTGCATAAGCGAGGCCCGTTCCGAGGCCATCTGGCGTCCCATTGACGTCAGCACCCTACACAATTCTGCGCTGAGTTGAATCGTCGCCGAATGGCTGGTCAGTGCCGCACGTTTTAAGCATTCCCCCAGCGAAAACACCAACATCTGACACCCAGAGACAACAGATATTATTTATTACAGTTGTGTTTACGTTTTTTGATGATTTTCATTTTGATATATGTGGTTTGTAGGTTTTTTTTTTCAAGTTGTGTAGTACGAGTATGTTTTGATACAAGTTTAATTAAGGGCGCGTTCGAAAAACAACAAACTCAAGTACTTTTGAGTAATTTTGTAACTATAAAAATCTAATTTTAAAATCCGTCAATAAATGTCAGCTAAAAACACATTAAGCTAATTTTTTTATTATTTAAATAAATTAAAAAATAGATATATCTCAAAAAAACCAAGATTAGGAGCATATGCATATAGGCAAACTATATATATGAGGAAAAATATTAGAAAGTGTAAAAGAAAATGATTCCAAATAAATTTGAAACTTTGAAAAGTTGTTGAGTACACTCCCGCGAAGGTTTCTGGGGCCAGGGGGGGGGGGGCATTAAAATAACGGCAAGACAACGTTTGCCGGGTCATCTAGTATTCTATAAAATCTGAGCTGTGTTAAATTTATAAATAAAAACAGAACTGAAATGAATTGATTGTAAAAATCATTATTATGCATGTCAAAATAAAAACCATATTACCAATAATTTCTAATTTAAAAGATTAATAATTAATTATATAAGTTTTTAAAACAGTATTTAAAAAATAAAATTCTTATATTATTTAATTTTCAAAAAAAAAGTTTAATTACTTCATTGGTTTCTTAGCTGCGTAACTTTTTAAAACAGATTAAAGAATAAGATTACGTTCTTTTGTAAGAAAATATTTTCTTAATGTTAATAAAGTTTTAAAAGTAAAAAAATTTTCGAAAGAGTTTATTCTGCTCAAATGTTTTATTAACTTTAATGAAATGATAAATTAAAAATTAATTTTATTTATATGAAATAAAACATATACTTCAATATTACATGTACTCATGTACATTACTTTATAGTTTATACCTTGTTCCGAACAAATAAATTTACACGTTTTTACGGTCAGTCGTAAAGTGAACAAGTACGGCCATAAATTTTATTATCTACTTTATAAGCTTGAGAAAAAGATCAATCAAAATTTTTCAAAAACATACTCGTATGTGTTCTTATGCAGTTTTCAGAAACATTAAAACTATTTTACAATTTAAAATTGATATACAGCGGAACCTCGCTTAGCGAGCACCTCGAAAAACGAGTAATTCGCATAACGAGCAAAATAAATTGTAAAAAAATGACTCGCTTAACGAGCGACGTTTCAGATAACGAGTGACGTGGATAGGTGAATCCCTGAATTGAGCGATGGAACTTTCCGGGCCATTGCTACATCAATCTGTGTTTAGAACAAAATGTAGTAAAAACAAATGTCTCTAGACAGCTTTCTAGTAAAAAGGAATTAGGTACGTTACTAATTCTTTTTTTTGTTTTCTGCAAATCGAATTCTCATTTCAGATGAATCACGCTCCTTAATAATTTATATGTAATTTTCTTTGAATAACCGTTGAGTATTTTTTTTTAAATTTCATTTTTTGAGTATATTTTTGGGATGGAACGCATTATCGTATTTTACATTAATTTATATGGAAAAATTGTTTCGCATAACGAGTGTTTCGCGTTACGAGTAAGACTCCCGAACGAATTATGCTCGTTATGCGAGGTTCCACTGTATTTGTAAAAATAAATGAAATTCTATACCCAAACATTTCTTTCAAAATGATAAAAAAATCTGTTTAGATAAAGTAATATACAATAACATATAATTTTAATTAATAAATTACAAATAAATTTTGTATTTTTAGATAAAATTAGTTTAATATTAATGACATTTTACAAAATAAAACCACAATTTGTTTGTGATTAAATTCACTCATGTAATTACGAAAAAAATGGCAAATTTTATCACGATTTCTTTGGTAACTAGATGGAAAAAACAAGCAATTTACTATTATAAATATATAACTCATTTTATTAAAGTAAATTTAACAAATTATTAAGTTTTTGATCGAAAAATTGTTCCTTACGGACAGAATTTACATAAAAAAGTTGCTCAGTTTTATGATAAAACATCATGAATTTCCATAGCTGAGACATGTCTCAGTTTAACTATATCAGGAAACCAGTAACATGTCACTGTTTTTATTTCGAAACAAATGCCAAATATTTTTTCTAATTTGTAGACAATTCTTCAAAAATTAATAATAAAATAAAATAGTAAACATTTCATAATTTTGTCATAAAATGATTGAAACTTTTCTATCTCTAAAAATATAAACCGCAAAATATGATCTTAAGTTATTATTTCCCACAGCACCTTTGAAAGGAAACAAACCGAAATATAACAACACCAAACAAACAGAATAAAACAAAGTCTAACAAAGGAGAGATTGCACCAAAGAAAATCCAAACTTTTGTTTTCTCTTCTAAAAGAAAAAAAAAAAACAAACTTCATATCATATAATACAATATATAGGTTGTATAGGCTGTGGCAAAAAAAAAGGATTTCGTTTCTTGCCTTTTCAATATCGGTGTCCGTGTATGTTTGTTTGTGCGGTTGATATTCGGGCGCAACGTAGCCGCTAGGGGCGCTGGCGACGCGTGGCGACGCCGACATTCGGCCGAGGGCGAGTGTCACGCGGCCGCGTGATGACAGCAACAGCGTAGCGGGCGTCACCACAGGCGCAAACCGCCCGCCTGATACGCCATCTGTGAAAAAGAAAAAAATGCAATAAATTAAAATGAATTTTCTATTTGATTAATATAGCAGTTTCCGATTATGTGAAATATATACAAGTCGATTCAGACCTTCAATAATAATACCTAGCATTCCTTTTATAATCACAATCAGAGCTGAAACAGGTTTTTTTTTTTAAATCGGTTTAAAAAGTCAGTTAACCGTTATTTTAGTGAAAATTTCACTAAGCAAAACCGAAACCTAAATCGAAAAAATATTCATAATAAATCGATAACATTTAACTAAATTATTGAAATAACCGGTTTGAAAAATTTCAAAGAAAATTTGAAATAAATTATTAACTAGCAAACCCGTGACCCTTAAAGGGTCACTTTTGAAGTCGAAAATAGTAATTAAACATATAAACATAATAAAAATAAATAAATAAACAAATAATAATAATAATAATAAAATATCAATTGCATTACTATATATTTTTCAAAAGCAACACTTCTATCAGTACCCAGTGTACATAACTTCACACAGCTGTCATTTGACATTTGCATTATAAACATAATTTTTCAAATTTTTGAAAACCAAGATGAAATCGTAGAAAGATGAAACTTGCCAATTCTCAAATAGGGAAGGAACCAATTAAAATGACACCACTCCCATCAAAATCGGTTCAGGGGTTTAGGAGGAGATGCTGGAGAAACACATATATATAAATATATATATATATATATATATATATATATATATATATATATATATATCGAGTATATTAATTGCTGTCCGCAGGGTATATTATTCTTGCTTGTATTCATGCTTGCGAATTGTGAGTGTTTACTTGGCTTGAATTTAAAATCATATGAATACGTTACATTGATTAAAAATTGTTGGCTTCTCGTCTTGACTCGTTAGCTCAGTTGGGAGAGCATTAGGCTAGCGACCTATATGTCCTGGGTTCGAGTCCCAGACGAGGCAGTTGACAATTTTTAATTTAATTTTCTAATTAAATTCGATGTACAATTATTCAATCTATTAAATATATATATATATATATATATATACACACATACATACATACATTTGACAATTAGAGAGATTAAATTTCTATTTCAGAAAATTTAGAAATGAGTTATTAGTGCCATCTCTTGCTATTTTTATTATTTAATATGGGTATATGAAATATAACGTCCACGTGACACTTGTGATTTCAAAATGAGGTATATATAAATGAACATTTAAATATGTTTCGACGAAAATCAACGCTTATCTTCATCAGGAAAACTGATGCAAATAACATTACAGTAAATAACAGTATATAGAAACAAGTTACTAGGTAACAAATAAGTAACTAGATATGTGTTAGTATATCGTCATGATGTAAAATTTAAAGATACTGTAATAATTGCAAGACCTATCCAATATTAGCAGGAGACTGATAACGAGAAGCAATTGAAATTTATAAGGAAAAATACATCAATCACTGTAGTTTAAGTTTCAAATATTTGTTTTCAACTTTGACATTTTTACAGAATTTTTTTTAATTAATAAATATATAATACATACTGTTAAGCTATTATGTCTCATTCAAAATTTATCAAGCATACTAAATTTACGACAAACAAACAAGTAAACTTTTACAGAATTTTATTTAGATGTCGTATACCAAAAAAATATCATAATTTTAAAATTAAAATAAGAACAGAATTTATGTTGCATTAATAAAATTAAAATTATAATATAATTTATTTTAATTTATAGAAATTCATTCTGTACAATCTTTTAATACAATAGAAAATATATTAATAAAAAAATCAATTTAAAACAAAAAATAAAATAAATTTATATAAAAAATATTATTTAAATGTAGATTAAATTAAATTAAATTACAGTTAGATAATCAAATAACAATTAAAACAAGATTAGAAGTATATGGGTAAACCCATATATAGACCACTTTGACATTATCATCATAAATGATAAAAGATATTGTAACAAAACTGAGATTGCATAAGTAATTATGTTTGCGTGTGTGTATGCGTGCTTACATGTGTGTGTGTGTGTGCATGCGGTGAGTCACGCGTAAAGAATGTGTTTACACATTCTGTTTATGTGACGTAATGTCGGTGTGCGCTGTGTATGAATGTATGTGTGCGAAGGTTCCATTAGGCTTCTAGATTGTTGTAGAAGCTTTCGAGAAGGATTGGTTGCAGCCTACTTAAGGCGCTACGAGCAACAAGAGAGATCAGTCATCATTGAAGCGCCGATCTGGTTAGATCTAGTAATCGATCTAATAGCAATGGGTCGGTGGTGATGGCTCGTTGAAATAAATAATAGTGTGATATAAATAGTGATATAAATATGTAGATATAAATGTGTGCGAGTATAAGCGAATATGGTGTTAGTTTATAAGTTGTGTTAATGTCAGTCCGATAGGTGTAAGATTAATTATAAGTAATGTAAATAGTGTAATTGTTTATTTAGCTTCGCTCGGCTAACCATTGTTGTTGTATAGTTAATGTTATTTAGTGTTTAAGTATTGTTGTAAATAAATGCTAGTCAAAAATACAATCGCAAATATGGTGGTGATTATTTTAATACATTTCCAATACTGTTCAAACAGCCCCGACACGAATTCAAATTCACGTTACACTGGTGTCAGGTGTGAGGGGTATGTTTTGAGCAGTGTTGGAATGAAGGCGAGTATTTGCGATTGTTGAACAATGTAAGCTCGATTTGCTGATAAGATCTGATTGTTGTAAATGATTTTTGTTAGTAAGTCGACTATTTTGTTATATGTGTATATAGTTTTAAGTTAGTATCTATCTACACTGTGATAGGAATGATCGGACTGGCATTGTTGTGTGTGTGCTTGCAACTGGTATTGTTGCAAAAGTGTTAGTGACAGTGATAATTATGCCAAGAAAGATGAAGAATGAAAACATCAGAAAGACAGTGCTACGGTTGAAACAAGTTCCAATGATGGCTGAGTACAGTGGTTCCACAACTTGGAATGAAGTGGGGCTGATGGGCAACGAGGCGATGACATGGTCGTTCACGGAACACAACGGACTGGATGGATCGGAGTGGAGGATGGTCGATGTATGCTTGGGGCATGCGGTGTAGACATCCTCACTCAAATTCTTCGATCTATACACAACGAAGGTGTTCTGGTTGTTCGAGGATTGATGGGTCATCGATCGTTGAAGATCTGGATGCTGGTCAGATAGTTGTAGAAGATTGTGGAAAAGAGAGGCACTGTAGTCATTGGAAGCAAGTAGATGTTTCGGTTGAAATATCTGAAGCAGCAGCTGTGATTTCTTGGGCAAGATGCTGTCACTACGCGATCAGAATGTTATGATCGCGGCATATGGATGAAGATAGCATTCTGGGTTCTTGCCGGCATCTAACATCACGCTGATCGGCAAGTGGATGTCCGTGGTTGGCTGTCACTAGCCAACGAAGAACTTGGCGGTGAAGATTGCATGCAGTAGAAGATGAGAAAGCACTATAGGAGTATTCAGGACGGATTCTCGAGAAAGGATTGTGTCATGATGCGGCGGGGTCCGAGGCAGGTTACGGGCTGAGAGGACTGAAGTGGAGCAGGTTGAGGGTATGCTGGGCGCATGCCGGGTGTAGATCTGCTCAGGAAAATTCTTCAGTCAGTAATTATTCGTAACGGAAAGGCCAGGGAGTACCACTCTCGATAAAGGACGGCATCATGGTACTGATAGTCCGAGGCAAGGTTGCGGATCGGATTGGTCAACTGGAGAACGTCAAATACATGCTGGGGCATGTCGGGATTGGCGAGTTGAGATCCGACCGCACGGTTGAAGCCAGAGAAGCCGCTGGACTGGTGGCTGGTCCTGAAGATAGTGCTGCAGGAGAACCAGCATGCGGAGATTTTCGCGGACACCCAAAATACCCTCCTATGGTGGAGCAAGCGTGTTCCGGGACGGAACACTCTTAAGAAGGAGGCAGTGTAACAAAACTGAGATTGCATAAGTAATTATGTTTGCGTGTGTGTATGCGTGCTTACATGTGTGTGTGTGTGTGCATGCGGTGAGTCACGCGTAAAGAATGTGTTTACACATTCTGTTTATGTGACGTAATGTCGGTGTGCGCTGTGTATGAATGTATGTGTGCGAAGGTTCCATTAGGCTTCTAGATTGTTGTAGAAGCTTTCGAGAAGGATTGGTTGCAGCCTACTTAAGGCGCTACGAGCAACAAGAGAGATCAGTCATCATTGAAGCGCCGATCTGGTTAGATCTAGTAATCGATCTAATAGCAATGGGTCGGTGGTGATGGCTCGTTGAAATAAATAATAGTGTGATATAAATAGTGATATAAATATGTAGATATAAATGTGTGCGAGTATAAGTGAATATGGTGTTAGTTTATAAGTTGTGTTAATGTCAGTCCGATAGGTGTAAGATTAATTATAAGTAATGTAAATAGTGTAATTGTTTATTTAGCTTCGCTCGGCTAACCATTGTTGTTGTATAGTTAATGTTATTTAGTGTTTAAGTATTGTTGTAAATAAATGCTAGTCAAAAATACAATCGCAAATATGGTGGTGATTATTTTAATACATTTCCAATACTGTTCGGACTGCCCCGACACGAATTCAAATTCACGTTACAATATGAATAAATTTCTATTTTTTTTTCACCAAAAGTTTTATATATTTTATTTTCTGCTTTTTGGTCTTGTCGTCTTGTCATATCTTGTAATCGGTTTTAAATGCCACTTCACTTTATATATTATATTATAATATATGTAATTTTGCATGTAGTTTTATTCCAGGAGACAACACAATTTAAAAAAAAAACTTGACATAGTACTTTCAGATCACACTCTAAAATAGGTAAGGTAAGGTACAAAAATAGACTGTAGTCTAGCTTTTTGCAAAGAGTCAATTATATCTAGTATTGGTGTATTATAATATAATATATAAAGTGAGTGGCATTTAAAACCGATTACAAGATATGACAAGACGACAAGAATAAAAAGCAGAAAATAAAATATATAAAAACCACGTTTATATCTAAATGCACTAAAAAGAGGAAAATAAATTTTTCCTGGTTATCCAAAATTTTTAGAAAGAAATAAGAGCGTGGAGCGCTTAATCATCATTGCGAAATATATAGTTTCCTGGCGCTCCACGCTTTTATTTCTTTCTAAAAATTTTGGATAACCAGGAAAAAATTTATTTTCCTCTTTTTAGTGCATTTAAATATAAGCGTGGTTTTTAAAAAGTTTTTTTTTTATATATTTTATTTTCTGCTGCACACAGTGATTTCGAAGCTCAGTTGGTTAGAGTGTCGTCCGCAAAAGACAAAGGACCCGAATTCGAATCCCGGCGAAATCAATAAATTTTATTCAATTTGTAACTAATTTAAATTAGTTCATTGTGATGACCAAATCGTTTAGAAACGTTGGATTGTTAATTATAATTCTTTATAACGTCGTCACCGAGTGTTTAAATCTTAACATATTTAGTATAAAAACTACTTATCATCAATACAACCACCGATTCGTGGGCTAACCCGTCAGCCGGTCAAATTTTAAAATTTGCATTGAAATCGCAAAGTGATTTCGTAGCTCAGTTGGTTAGAGTGTCGTCCGCGAAAAACGAAGGCCCGAGTTCGAATCCCGGCGAAATCAATACATTTTTTCAATTTGTAACTAATTTAAATTAGTTCATCGTGATGACCAAATCGTTTAGAAACGTTGGATTGTTAACTATAATTCAAATTCTGTTAAAAATCATTTCTGACATTTCTGTTTACGTTGTATTCATGCCAAACCGTTTTTGGTTATTTTCAGTACAGTTTTTTTTTGCAGTTTAAGTTGTTTTGTTGTATTAAATATGCCTGAAGAAGAATTTATTATTATACAAAATAAACCAGTACAATCATTTTAAAAATACGAATGCAAAACAGAAGATTTGGAAAAGTGTAGATTCTACACTATTCCTACACTGTATGACATAAATATAATTTTACAGGTTTATAAGATGAATTCATCATATTCTTTGTTTTCGCTAATTTTTCTTCTGACATTTCTAAAATAAATATTATTTTATTATATTAAATATACCTTTTCAAAATAATATTAATTTTATCTTCTAAAGCAGTGATTCCCAAAGTGGTCCAGGTGGACCCCCAGGGGTCCACGGAAGACTCGACGGGGGTCTACGATGGCGAGAAAAAAAAATGGGGGTTCACTGGTTGTAAGTGGGGGTCCACGAAAATTTATCTGGTTTCGATCGTAAAGAACTAAAATGTTGGCTTGGCTGTACCTATCAATGTAGGGCCTACATTGTAGGCAGATAATACACTAGGTACTAAAAAAAATTCCAAATTTTTCGGTGATTTTTGACAGGCTTTATTTCGGTGCAAAATGGTCGTATTGAGACTTTAAAAAAAGCATTTTGAAGCTTTATGATTCAAATTTTCAGATTTTTGCTAAAATATTTTAGGAGTTACGGTTCTCATGCAATACTAACAGATAGCGCAAAAAAATAATATTGCAAATTTTTTGCTTGTTTTTTTTTTGTCCACGGGTGTGAAAATTTTTTTTCAGTTAGGCCGGCATATGGATCTGATAGCCTGTTTATTTAGTATTAATTTCCTTTTTTTTAAACCTCCGTTAATTTTTTTGAGTAGTGTATTTTAAGAAAGTCAGCGACTGTTAACTTGTAAAAACTTGCATATTCGATATTTTGAGTACAACGCGTATCGAGACTTGCAAAGCGCCGCCCGCTAGCCAGCCAGCAACGCTAGTTAAGACGTGCATAGGGACGAAATACGACTTGTACTGTGCTTGCAATCTTGCATGAACTTGTTTGATTCTTCACCAATATAAATACGAATGCCAAGAACAAACGTTACTCATTTGCTTTACTCATTTGCTGTGCTCATTTGTTTCGGGAATTTTGAAAAGAAACGTGTGAGTGAATCGATGTCAGTGTTTGCCAGTGCCGGAAAAAGTAAGTATACCTGCCTATTTGTTATACATACTTTTATTTTATATTGTAGTAATATTATATTATTTGTTATGTTTGCGTGTAGTAGGTACGTAATAAAAATTAAATACTGAACAGGGCCATTATTCGATACTTCTATAAAAGAACAGAAAGCCGAGAAAGATTGAACTTTTAGTACTTTTTATTATAAAATTATTTATTTACCCGACTGTGGTGATTCACTAAAAGAGAGTTATTATAATTGACCTGCATGTTTGTACATATTTCAGTGCCCTCGTAGTTGCTAATGCTAAATGACTAAAAATATTTTCATAAAATGTACCACTCGTATAGTAATGTATCAACGTAATAAATAAAACATTAAAATCGCGGTGTTTTGACGTCAAAATATTCTTTAAAAGTATTTTCTCTCGAATTTACAGAAATGTATCAAAATATAATTAATCAAAAAATGTTTTGCATTACATTAAAATAGATTCAATCTTAGCGGCTTATTGCTTTTAATAATTAAAATCAGTTTTGCCGCCGGCATTTTGGTTTTTTCATTGCAATAATTAACTAATTATTCCCATTCAATTCTGTTCAAATAGCCATATCCTGTTAAAATCACCTTATGATTACTAAAACAAACTTTTTTTTTTCTTTACACGTAGGTAACTGATACGAAACATGGCTGAATCTAAGAAGAAATGTCGACAATACAGTGTTCAATATTTGAAATTTGGTTTTGTTCCATCAACGGCCGACAAACGATTGCCCATATGCCTTTTGTGCAACAAAGTTTTGAGCAATGACTCGATGAAACCATCGAAGCTCGAAGATCATCTAAGAAGGTGTCATCCTGATAAAATAGGCAAAGATTTAAAATATTTTCAAACATTGAAGGAAAAATATGAAAGAAGACCCACCGTGCAAAGTATGTTCGCTTCAACGTCTCAAAGTAACGATGATGGCTTGCGGGCATCCTACAATATCTCATTGCTTATCGCGAAATCTGGAAAACCGCACACCATCGGTGAACAGTTAATTTTACCCGCTGTTGAAGAGGTTTTAAAAACTGTTCTGCACAAACCTCCATTTGACGTACTTAAAAAAATTTCTTTGAGTAACAACACTGTACAAAGGCGTATTGATGAAATGAGCTCTGATGTTGAAAGCTTCTTGTGCAATTATCTGCAAACAACTCATTTTTCTATTCAATTGGATGAATCAACATTACCTGGCAATGAAGCCTTATTATTGGCATATGTTCGATTTGTTATGGACGAAGAAATCCATGAAGAGCTACTATTCGCGAAAACTTTGAAGACGGACACAAAAGGAGAATCAATATTTAATGTCCTGAGCGATTTTCTTAAGGAAAAATCGATTCCATTTACAAACATTACTTCGGTGGCAGCAGATGGAGCTCCTGCCATGTTCGGGCGATATCGTGGGTTTATAAGCCATCTTCAAAGAATTATACCAGGAGTAACTGCAATTCACTGTGTCATACACCGACAACACCTGGTAGCGAAAAATTTGAGTGATAGATTGCACCAATCGCTTCAATTTGTGATTAAAGCAGTTAACAAAATAAGAAGCAACGCGTTAAATACCCGTTTATTTGCACAATTGTGCGACGAAAATGATGAAGACTTCCAACGATTACTCTTACATACTGAAGTACGCTGGTTGTCGAAAGGTGCATGTTTAACAAGATTTTACTCACTTTTTGAATCAGTTTTAGAGTTTTTGGAAAGTAAAGATCCAGATTTAAAAGAAAATCTGATCAAATTGAAAGCAGACATCGCGTATTTGACAGATTTGTACAAAAAATTTAATGACATTAACTTGCAGTTGCAAGGGGACAGCCTAAATTTAATAAAAACAAAGGGTGTAATTTCGGCTTTTCTTGGAAAATTGAAATTTATGAAGCAAAATATTAGTCGGCGCGAATTCGCACAGTTTCCAAACTTGTCACAGGCAGAATGTCTTGATGAGGATATTCAGACATACGTTCAACATTTAAATGCCTTGCATGATGACTTCAAAAATAGATTTGAAGATATTCTGACGATGGAAATACCACCATGGATCATAAATCCATTTGATGAAACGGAAGTGGCGAATGTGGTATTGCAAGAGGAGCTACTCGAGCTTACCACCAATGAGGAGCTGAAGGTGAAATTTAAAAAAGGCTATCAAACATTTTGGCTGCAAGCAGAAATTGCCGAAAAATATCCTGGACTGTGGGAAATTGCGAGAAAACTTTTGATAGCGTTTCCCTCGTCATACCTTGTCGAAAAAAGTTTTAGTGTGGTGACAAACCTATTAACAAAAAAAAGGAGCAGATTGAATATCACAGAACGGGGAGATTTGCGGTTATTCCTGACAAAACTGAAGCCAAATATTGATAACTTGCTATCAATTCATCAAGTGCATCCCTCCCATTAAAAATGACTATTTTTTTTAATTGTTGAAGTTACGTTATTAATGTTTAATTTTAAGTCTATTAAGTCTAATCATATTATTTTAATAAAAAATTTTAATGAATAATGAAAATATACTATTCTTCTTTTTATTTTTACCACTCCGAATTTAGAGTTGGAACTCAGCCGCGACGCATATATCCATCGTTAGATCTAATCTTCACATTTTTTGACGAGTTTTGGGAATATGGTAGAAATGTAGCAGCAGGGGGTCCACCGAAACCAGTAAATTTTTGAAAGTGGTCTACGGGGAAAAAAAGTTTGGGAACCTCTGTTCTAAAGTGACCATTTACATATTACAAATTTGATGTTTCTTTGATAGAAACTGATATACATCGCTATCTCATTTTACTGAAATCTGATTAGTTGTTCTTAAAACATAAGTAAATTTTAGTTAAAAACCCTTGGCTGCGATGAAACAAAATTTGCTTCTAAATGTAAAACCGCACATTTGCAGTAGCTTTGCGCTAAAATATTACACTGATTTCGCTAGCGAAAAAACAGTCTGAATGAGGCTTTACTGTTAATTTAATTTAAAATTCTTGTTATAACATCAGTAAGTTTATTTTTTGACATTTTTACTTGATATAATTGGGAACACTTAGTGTCAAATATTTTTTACTGGGTATACATACACAATCACGCCATGTATTCATAAAAGTGTGACACAAACTATTTTCATTTAAGCATCAGAAATTAGTTTCCGCCAAATCTTCCTATTCAAGCAAGCAACTTTGGCTTTATTCACATTTATGATACCTGTCATACATTCTGTTTTATTTCTACCACATGAAAACATTCGCTCCCGCAAAACACTTTCAATCATGATAATCCACTTTATTTAGTAAAAGCATAACCTGTATTAAAAACAAATTTTATTAAGTTTCGTAATATTTCAAAAAGAAAAAAATATTTTTTTAAAATTAAAAATCAATTGTTTTTTTTTTAGAAATATCTTAGGATCTACAAAATAAAATTAAAATATATTCATCTTTTATAATGAATGAGAAAATGTCAAAACCAACTGTTAAAAAGTACTTATTTTCAATGTACACTGTAACTACAAGTAAATCTTTGTAATAACATTAAATTCATCAAGAGTTTCCTGGGGAATCTATTCACCCCTTCAACGATTCAAGCGAGAAAAGTTTGTTGAAAAACACGGTAAGAGGATCTTGCTTCTTGCTTGAGCCATGCTGTTCTCGAGTACATAAACCATTCTCTATTTTATTCTCTTCTCTGCGATTCGGTAGTTTCTATCTTTCACTTCGTTTTTCAGCGAAAATTCCGTATTTTCTTGGCAATGGAGAATATAAAAGCCGTCAAAAGTAGAAAGAAAACGTTCCACGGTCGTGGTTTCGTTGCGGTTCATTCATATTTTACGAATCCGAAATGGTTTGACAAGCGCAATTTTACCAAATTCAAACTTGGTTTTTTTATTGACAGCACACGTACAATGTGAAACAGCCGTGGAAATTGATATATCAAGAAATATTCGATTTTGCTGCGAAAATATTTTTGCCATGTTTATCTGAATGATTTTATTATGATTGAATTGTATCAATATTGTTGACAATATTTTTTATAATGTTACTTTTAAATTTATTTATTTATTGTTGTATAAAATTGAGTACAAATTTATCACAGTTCAGTATGTCAAAAACTATTATTGTTGTATTAAGATAAAATTTTATTAGAATTATTTGGTCAATAATTTTATAATTCTAATTTTAATAATTATCGTTCTTGTTACGTAGAAATGTTTGAATTTTTACGTCCGCTTGGTAATTTTTTTTTGTATGTACATGTTGTCAAAGTTCGACAATTTTTAAAGTCAAAACATGTTTTTTTCTGCGGGATGTGGTGGGGAGCGGGATAGTTCAAATGGAACATATCTTGCATGACCTTAAAGACGAGACCTCAAATTTTTTCAGTCAAAAAATTTCATTCAATTTAGTTCAAAATTTGCCGAGTTATACTAATTTGAAAATCAGTCATTTTTCTGATTTTTCAAGTAGCGCGTTTTTTCTTGCCGAGTGTATTTATTTATTGAAATTAATCTAACAATATAAAATAAAAGAAACTAAATGTGTTAATCTGAAAATACTACAAACAATTAAAAAAAAATGATAATGTATGCGGTGGCGCAACTACAAATTTTCGGCCACTCGGAAATTTTTTAAATGAGCCCTGATAAACATACAAGTAGAGTTTATTTAAAATGTAGGATGTGTAAAATTAATTTTTATTTTTTATTGATTTCTCGCGATTAGTTCAGATTTATTTTACCGTCGTCAGGTCAATGTTTGGTTAGCTACAAATATTGTCGTACATGTAAAGTCTTTTTAGTTTATATTTGATGATATGAAATTAAAATTGTATTTACAAATTAGTTGTAGATTAAAAAATGCATTTGAATAGATGTCGTGTACATAATAAATAAAATTGAAGTATTGATATATTAAATATAAAAAAATTGTTTCTATTAAAAAATATGCTTTATATCACAGTCAAATTTTTCGTCATAAAATGCGAAACACAATTTAATGTCATTCAATTATGTCATTCAATTATGTCATCAAATATAATCTAAAAAAAAAAGACTCCACATATACGACAATATTTGTAACTAACCTGACGTTGGCCTGAAGACGGTAAAATAATGCCGAAACAAGTCGCCAGAAATTAAAAAATAAAAACTCCAAAGCTAAATTTTAAAAAACCTTCATTATTACAATCCTACATTTTAAATAAAATCAACGAGTGTATCCATGTATACTTTTACGAATAAAATGCAAGTAGGTATATATTTTATCATTATAGTAGCTACATAATTTTTATTGACACACGAAATCAAAACGAGATATTAAATATATATTAAATATTAAATATATATTTAAATACCGCGGCGTCTCGCAGTATTAAACATAGTAAAAAGTCTTTCAGAACTCATTGTATTAAAATAAAACTGCTTTAGATTAAAGTTCTGTATAAATATTTATTTAAAATCGACGTTTCGACGAAACTTAACGTTTGTCTTTATCAGGAGAAAAAATACTATTGAAATTACAGTAAATAACAGTACATAGAAATAAGTTACTAGGTAACAAATAAGTAACTAGATCATAAAAAAATTATAGATTTTTACTAAATGGAAGCAAAATTTTATTTAACTCAGTGCCTTTACAGTGATTCATGTTATCCTTTTCTTTATAAATGTCAATTGCTTCTCTTATCAATCTTTAACTTTAACCTAAAGCAGTTTTATTTTAATAAATATATTTAATTAAAATTAATATTTTTCGCAATTTATCTGTAAAAATGTTGTTAAATATAAAAATTTGTAGTGGAATCATTTAGTAGTGGAATAAATTTTCAATGTATTTTTTATTTATTATAATATGTAACATTTATTGACGTTTAATAATTTGAATTAAATTTATTTGCTACAGAAAAGTAATTTTGATAAAAATTCGATACTGATCGAAGTATTTGTATCATAGAGAACATAAAATAAAAACTGTTTTGACTTGATGAAGACGAGCGTTCAATTTCGTCGAAATGTTTTTATAAAATAATTAGACAGAATCTAATCCTAAAACAGTTTTTATTTTAATACAATGAATTCTGAAAAATATTTTACTATGTTATAGAGAACCAACTCACTAGCGTAGATGTACGCAAGTAAACCAACACACGTTCAATTGTATATGTATACACAGGACCGTTCCTGGAATGATAGCCGCCCAGGTGCAAAAAAGAAATAGCCGCCCTTAAAAATTAACATGATTTATTTTACTATTAATTTGAGGCTAAAAGTGGACCACGGCCGCCTTTTCGGCTGGCCGCCCTAGTGCGGATGCACCTTTTGCACCCCCGCCAGGAACGGCCCTGTGTATACATGTTATACTTGTTTTTATTAAATGCGCGTTGGAAAACTAAAAAGCAAACTGACGTAGTGTGCAATGGCTCATACGTATAATTTTTTGTAAATATCATATCTTTCTCTTTATTTAAGTGAAAAAAGTGTTTTATTTTATATTTTTGTTTTATTAAATTTTATATATATATATACAGGGTGATTTGTAAGTAATTGGAAATATTTTAACTGGAGTATCCTGGGCTCAGAATATGAAGATTTGACCTAAAACACTTAGATAAAATGTGGCTCCTTACTGAGCTACAGGGTGTTTTATTTAAAAATTTAAAAACGATTTTTGCCCAGTACTTGAAAACTATTTGACGTATCCTTATCATACTTGGCAGAAAGTGTAGGTACCGTACACCATACTAAATTATGTTAAACAAAAGTTTCTGGCTAGTGCCAGTGGCGTACAACAGGGGCAAGTGAGAGGTTAATCCTTCCTAAATTCTACGCCACTGGCGGAATTGTCATTTTAGCACAATTTTTCGATTCTCCAATACTTTCTGTGTAAAAAACATACTCCTTCTTCCTAACGATAAAGTCACTATTTTTCGAGATATTTAAAGTTAAACATAAGCTGCACCCTTGGGATTTTTTCAAAGTTTGCTCAAAAAAATCTGAAATAATTGAATAAAATAGAGAAAAAAATTAGCTACATAATAACTAAGTAACTTTTTTTTCTAACTCATTCTGGTTTGGCAGGAAAAATTAATGAAAATTAATATTTTTTGCATTTTAATTTTTTATTTTCAATAATTTTTCCTGCCATATACAGGGTGTAACAGAATAACTATTCCTAATTTTAACTGGAGTATTCTGGGCTCAGAATATGAAGATTTAATGCAAATCACTGAGATAAAATGTGGCTCCTTACTGAGCTACAGGGTGTTTTATATAAAAATTTAAAAACGATTTTTGCCCAGTACTTTAAAACTATTTGATGTATCCTTATCATACTTGGCAGGAAATGTAGGTACCGTACACCATACTAAATTATGTTAAATAAAAGTTTCTGGCTACTGCCAGTGGCGTACAACAGGGGCAAGTGAGAGGTTGATCCTTCCTAAATTCTACGCCACTGGCGAAATTGTCATTTTAGCACAATTTTTCGATTCTCCAATACTTGCTGTGTAAAAAACATACTCTTCCTTTGTAACGATAAAGTCACTGTTTTTCGAGATATTTAAAGTTAAACATAAGCTGCACCCTTGGGATTTTTTCAAAATTTGCTCAAAAAAATCTGAAAAAATTCAATAAAATAGAGAAAAAAATTAGCTACATAATAATTAAGTAACTTTTTTCTCTAACTCATTCTGATTTGGCTGTAAAAATTATTGAAAATAAAAAAAATAAAATGCAAAAAATATTAATTTTCAATAATTTTTTTTATCCAAACCAGAACGAGTTAGAGAAAAAGTTACTTAGATATTATGAAGCTAATTTTTTTCTCTATTTTACTGAATTTTTTGAGATTTTTTTGAGCAAATTTTGAAAAAATCCCAAGGGTGCAGCTTATGTTTAACTTTAAATATCTCGAAAAACAGTGACTTTATCGTTACAAAGAAAGAGTATGTTTTTTACACAGCAAGTATTGGAGAATCCAAAAATTGTGCTAAAATGACAATTCCGCCAGTGGCGTAGAATTTAGGAAGGATCAATCTTTCACTTGCCCCTGTTGTACGCTACTGGCAGTAGCCAGAAACTTTTATTTAACATAATTTAGTATGGTGTACGGTACCTACATTTCCTGCCAAGTATGATAAGGATACGTCAAATAGTTTTAAAGTACTGGGCAAAAATCGTTTTTAAATTTTTATATAAAACACCCTGTAGCTCAGTAAGGAGCCATATTTTATCTAAGTGATTTGCATTAAATCTTCATATTCTGAGCCCAGGATACTCCAGTTAAAATTAGGAATAGTTATTCTGTTACACCCTGTATATATATACCGGGTGTCTACTTTTTTTTTGTTACATAGGGAATAAAATGCTAAAATTTTCATTTGGTGATAAATTTTCCCCTAATTATTATAGAACAAAAGTACAAATACAAAAGTTGTTTAGAATTCAAAAATGCATCAAATGATGCCAAATTTATCAATATAGGATGTTCTGATCAAGAATTAGAAGCAAATTAAAATTTCCATTTTTGCGCTCTTTACATCAAAGTGCCACGGAAATTAAACAAATAATTTCATTTCTTCTGGAGTTTGAGTTTGACAGATCGTATTTATTTTATTGTTACGTTCTGTATTATTATTATTATTATTATTATTATTATTGAAAATAATGAATAAACTTAATGTAAATGAAAAGCTATTAAGTATAAAAAGTATTAAGTATTTATTATTTATTACAATGAAAGGGTATTTTACTCGGCTGTACACTACGTACTAGCTGTGGTTTTAAATTGTGAATGTCTCCATTATAATTTTAAGTAATTGTTTAATTTATTTATTAACTTCAAGTTATAAAAACAATACATTTGAATTAGATGACTGGCATTATGCCTAATATATTTATTATAATAATTTAAACTTATCCCTGAGGATGCTGTAAGTTGTGCAGTGAAACGTCGGATAAGAGTTTAATAAATAGTAAATAGCTGAACTCCGTAAAACTTTCTTTATTTATTACAATATTCAATATACCTATAAAACAGAAAAATTCATGAATACAAGATATAGGAGAACAAAAACGAAACTAACAATTTAAATTAAATGTTCAAATAAATCGCCATTAACTGCCAAACAATAACATAATAATACAGAACGTAACAATAAAATAAATACGATCTGTCAAACTCAAACTCCAGAAGAAATGAAATTATTTGTTTAATTTCCATGGCACTTTGATGTAAAGAGCGCAAAAATGGAAATTTTAATTTGCTTCTAATTCTTGATCGGAACATCCTATATTGATAAATTTGGCATCATTTGATGCATTTTTGAATTCTAAACAACTTTTGTATTTGTACTTTTGTTCTATAATAATTAGGGGAAAATTTATCACCAAATGAAAATTTTAGCATTGTATTCCCTATGTAACAAAAAAAAAGTAGACACCCGGTATATATATATATATATATATATATATATATATATATATGAATGATTTTGAAGGTATACGTTTGCGTGGACGTCCCATGAGTAGCTGGGTATGATTAAGAGTGTTTTTCATGAGGAAATGTTTCCTAGTGATACGAATAGAAATGCAACATGAGAGGTATTATAAATGTAGATGAAGCAAATGTTACTAGTCTAGAAAATGTTTGACGAAAAATAATTTCGGCATAGGAGAAAGAGTTTGTGTCACACCATTTCGGGAACATAGTGTGATTATATATGTATGTATATATTTATTTAAAAAATGAATTAATGTTATCACGAAAAATATAAAAATATATAAAAGTAAAGTGCATAACATTTTGTTGTGCAATTTACATTAATTTATGGAAATAAAACTTTGAATTTCAAATTTATAGGGCATTATTTGTAAATTATTACGATATTACAAAGGATAATATAATATTTTTGCTATGCGAAGAGATATAAAAGATATAAGAGATATAATGAAAATGTTTTAAAAATGTCTGTAACATATATTTCTGCTAAAATCTCTACGTTACAGTGGTCGGCAGAACTATGATCCGCGGGTCACTCACTGACACACAAGAAGTTGAGGTGACCCATTAAAAATTTGTATTTCAATAAATTCGAAATCGCAATACAACAAACCTTTTAGTTTAAATATTAATATAAATAATATTTGTTAGAAAATTAGTGTTAAAAGTTACTTCATGTAATATCTCTGACATTAGCTAAATATTGTACTTTGAAATTAAATATAAAGTTTTAAAAATTACAATATTGCGATTTTAGAAAATGTTATTGGTTATAAACTTAAAAACAAAAAAACTTGTTCAATTTGTCTAACAAAACGTTGCATTTTACAATCTAAAAACATAATTACTTTAAATTAATTTCAAAATAAGATAAAAAACTTAAAAGAAACTTTCGCAATTGCCACTTTAAGAATGTATGTAAAGTTAGCAAAACAACTTTGAGATATCGAAAAAAGAAAAACTAACCTTATCCTAACCTAAACCTACCCTAATCTAACCTAACCTAATTGTAGTCAAACTGTTTGGCCAAAACAGTTTGACTACAATAATTAGATTAGATTAGATTAGATTAGGTTAGGTTAGGTTAGGTTAGGTTAGGTTAGGGTAGGTTTAGGTTAGTTTATATTTGTTAATGAAGGACGAATTATTTGTTTAATCAACTTTTTGTTTATGAAGTATTGGAGCACCAAATTTACACCATTTTTTAGTGTACATAATATTTAGTTATTTGTTATTGGTCAGTTTTTAACAATTGTTTTGCTAACTTTACGTAAAGTTAGCAAAACATCCCATATTTTTTTAAAATTCAAAACACCAAATTTTTGGTTTTCACACCATATTAGCACCATATTTACACCAAATTTTGACATTTTTCTTTTTTCGATATCGCAAAGTTAATTTGCTAACTTTACGTACATACTTAAGAATGTAAATGTTTCCAAAGAAACCCTTTGCGTATATACAATGCAGTTTTAGTGCCTACGTTGATGTATAGTAGTGAATGTTGGGTTTGGTTGCAAAAGCATAAACGGAAAATGACTGCTGTGGAAATGAAATTTTTACTTGGGGTATGTGGTGTAAATAGGAGAGTGTGAAATTGAAAAAAATGTTGTAGCAAAAGTTGGTGTTAGTCAATTAAGATGGTTCGAACATGTAGAGCGAATGTCTAACGAACGTTTGGTTAAAAAGATTTATTTGAATGATTTTGATGGTATACGTTTGCGTGGACGTCCGATGAGTAGTTGGAGTGGTATGATTGAGAGTGTTTTGCATGAGCGAAAGTTTCCAAGTAGTAGGAATAAAAGAGCATGTATGAGAGGAATTATAAATGTGAATGAAGCAAAAGTTGCTTGTTTGGATAGGAATGTTTGGAGGCGACTGATTTCGGGATGATGAAAAGAGTTTGTGCCACACCCTTTTGGGTACATGGCGTGACTGTGTATGTATATGTATGTATGCATGTACGTACAAACTTTAAGAATTAGAATTTATAAAACAATATTCTTCTGAACACAATTGGTACAAATAAAAACTTTTATCAATAAAAATGCATGAATTTTGTATGAAATAAAAGTAGGTACGCATACAGCCAGCTCGCTTTTGGGTTGTTTTCTTTTCTTGTTTGCTGCACGACAATATGCTTCTGGCATTTATAGTGAAATTGCACGTTGTTGAAATATCTCACATTCGTATCGCGCGCGATAAAAATATAATAAATGTTTCCAACTTCAGATTTTTGCTCCGCCAAGAAAAAATGTCGCTACGAAATCAAATATTTTCCCCCACTGAGATACATATTTAATTTTTATCTATCATCGTTTCTATAGAGTTATTAGAATTATTACAGATAATAAATATGGATTAATTTGAAGATCCAAAATGAAATGTTGAAGAAGAAAATTCTGATGCAGCTTTTAATTCAAGAATGTATTTAATATAAATATTATTTTGACATAATTATTAATTTCTATAAATTATACGTATTCTAATTTATTATTAAAATTATTTAAATTTTAAAGATATGTTTAAACACTTTGAATTTCACTTCGATAATTTTTAATCTTCTATATACACATGTGATATCAACAGGAAACACAAATATATAAAAATAAAAAGAGACTTTAAGATTTAGTTACGTATTAATTTTAATTACAAATCGACGTTTCGACTTACTCTACGTACATCATCATCATCATCAGGAAAAATGATACAAATGACATATACAATAAATAAAAAAAAACAGAGAAACAAGTTACTTATTCTTATCAATATTAACAGTAGAGTGATAAGAGAAGAAATAGAAATTTATAAAGAAAAAGATAATATCAATCAGTGCAAAGGCACTGATTTAAATAAAATTTGGATTCCCTTAATTAATAATTTATACATTTTATAATCTAGTTACTTGTATTTTGTTACCTAGTAACTTGTTTCTATGTTCTGTTTATTTATTGTATAAGTATGTCATTTGTATAATTTTTTCCTGATGATGATGTATGTAGATTAAATCGAAACGTTAATTTTTAATTAAAGTTAATACAGAACTAAATCACAAAGCATATTTGTTTTAATATTATAAATTCTGAAAATTTCTTTACTATGTTACAAATATATAATTTTGTTTTATAGATTCTAAAATATTTGAAAAAATAATACAGTAGAACTTAATATTCTAAAGTTGAGACATTTCCTCAAAATTTCACAAGTTACTCAGTCATTGAATCGGCTGTTAAGCTATGCATCAATGATTGGCCAGATTAACCATAGACACGTGAAATTTTGAGGAAATGTCTCAACTTTAGAATATTATTATATTAATTTCACCAAGTGACATTTTTGAACAATTTTGTTCAATGTTATTTACAGTAGAACTTGTTTAGAAATTCGTTGTAAAGAGGATTATCAATAAATAAACGTATTCTGATACAAATATTTATTCGTGTTAATATAGAATGCAAAGTTGATAATATAACATAAGAGAACCACTTCACAATCAAGTTATCTTTGTACTGTTTTATATTAAAATAATATTTTCCTGCAATGAAACTAAGAATTTTACAAATATTGAAATATCCACTTAATCGCAGTGGAGATTTAATAAATTGGCTTGGCCGGAATACAAACTCAGAATCTCCTGCTTTCTCGGCAGATGCTCTACCAACAAGACTTACGAAACCACGGCGAAGCAAACATATTTTTTCAATTATATTGTTTTGCCCAGTTATGACTAATTGTAAGTCAAGCGTTAAGATACTCATTTGTATTTTAGTATTTTTGTATTAAAGCAATATTGGTATGGCCACTTCATTTTTTCCAAATTTATTAAATCTACTAATTACATATTAGTTCACTTCAATTATGTGAATATTTAAATATTCGTGAAATTCTGAACTGTTTAATGACGACATTTTTCTATCTTTTTGCAATCTGGTGTAATGGTGCAATCTCAAGAGACTTATTGCTTCACAATTTTCCTCCTTCACGTTCCGATAATGGGCTTGGCTTCTATACAAGTTCCACGATATTATCGTCTAATAAAAAATAATAAAAATTGTGTGTTTCATTTCAAAACTGCAAATTTATTCGATAAAGTGACGAAATAAAAGTCATACATATCCACAATACACTGAGAAAAATGGATAGTTACCGTAACGCTATTTATATTTAAAAAGGTGACACAAACACAAGATATTAAAAATAACAAAATAAGTATATTTAAAAATTAACTATAAATATAATAAAAACAAAAATTTAATACCATCAATTTGTATATAGTATTACAGTCTTAATTCTTAATATAGTATTAAAATATATATGTGAGTAGATTTTAAAAATGTATAAATTTGTGAATACAGTAAACATACTCGTATATTTCAAATAAATATCTACTTATTATTATCCAATTTGTTAAATATCTATTTTTCTCAGTGTACGCTTGAGAAGACAAAAAAATTGCGACGTAAACTTTTTTGAAATGCAAAAAAAGTAACAATTTCAACTTTTTAAACTTATACAATTTGAAATAGTTTTTCAATTTTTCTACAGAGAACTATATAAGCCATTTTACACTTTTATGAAAAAAGATAAAATAGAAATATAAAATGTTTCAAATATAATGCTTTTACAATTTTTTGATATGTAATTTACTGTAACATACGTTTTCAGAGCAAAAAATCTATTACATAATATCATAATATGATAGTTATTTTATTTTATATAATTTAATAATACCTACATTTATATTATATTTGATAGATTTTTTTTTAATAATTTAATCACCTCAAAATATTTCTTTTACACACATATATTGGCAATTGCAGTTATGATTTTTAGCCAGTAACAATGTTTAATTTCTTTTGAACGATAACAAAATATTACAAATATTTATGCACCAAGCGAGATTCGAACCCGTGTCCGTGCAGGTACGAGTGGTGCTAAAATCATATACTATAATAATTGTAAGACCAGGGTTGGACTGGATAAAAAATGAAACCCGAGGAAAGTTGCAAGATAGGCCCACCTTACATTCTAAAAATGTTCAAATAAGTTATGTTCTTATATTTTCATTCTAATTTAGATGGAAATGACATTACAAAAAAATAAAGATGATTTGTAAAAATTATTCTTTATTTAAATCTAAGTTAAAAAGCAATTTAATAAATGACACTTTTCACAAATTGATGTTTTTAGAAACAATTCTTTATCAGCTTTAATTTTTTGACTATTGTCGTCACGGCCCACAGTGCAAATGCACTGATTTAAATGAAATTTGGCTTACCTACTTTAATTATAATTTATAAATTTTATAATCTAATTATTTGTATTTTGTTACCTAGTAGCTTGTTTCTATGTTCTGTATATTTATTGTATATGTCATTTGTATAATTATTCCTGATGCTGATATACGTAGAGTATATCGAAACGTCGAATTTTAATTAAAATTTATACAGAACTTTTAAACAACAACTTTTAAAAAAACAATGGTTACTCTTTCGAAATATCTACAAGACAACAGAAAACAGTAGGACAAACAAAATTAAACTACCCCGTTTGACAACGCAAACGTTGGTAGCACAAAAAATTCCTTCCCACATTCCCGAAACACTTGACACTACGAGTATCTCGCTAACCGCGTCCATACACATCTCGAATAGCGAACAGCCAGTAGGACCGAAATTTCCGCACGTGCTCGCAAGCCGTCACACGGCGCGGCGCGGCGCTTGCATAAGAACGCAAGCCAACCACCACGCACACGTCGTTCGCTCGTGTCGTGTTTCATTTCGATGTAAATGAGCTGCGCACGAGTGACACACACACACACACACACACACAACTGTGCTGATGCGGTTTGTCCTAAAACCCCCCGATCTGAATTGGATTCAACGTATTCGTCAAATTCGCATGATGCATGCGGTGAGGTTTTGAAATGGATAATGTTATAAAGATCAAATTTCAGAATTCGAATCTTCCTGACAGAGATTTGGTCGCTGGAATGAGTTTCAGATTGAAGTTTGTTTCTGCAATCTTATGGAAATAGTTTAGTTCGAATAAATGCTTGTTTGAAATGAAATTTTGTTTTCTTTTTTGGTTTGATAATATATATTTTAATTCTTGTTGTATCTTCTGCATCGCATATGTTTATATGTAAAGCTTAGTTTACATTAGTCGAGAAAAGCATGTATGAGAGATATCATAAATACGGATAAAGCAAAAGTTACTTATTCCAGATAGAAATGTTTAGAGAAAACTAATTTCGGCATAGTGGAAAGAGTTTATGTCACACCCTTTTTTAGGTATATAACGTGATTGTGTGTATGTATGTAGGTATTTTTATAAATGTTTTAGTTTAATTTACTTTGTAATAGTAATAGTATACAGAATATACAGTGTGTTGACTTGGACATAGGGATTTAGCATGTAAAATCAGACATGTGCGATTTCCTGCTTCCCAAATTATTTTACAAAAAAAAACTTTATGATAAATGTTTTAGGGCATTCTTTTCTGCATGTAAATCAATTACTAAAATTTTTTTTGGAACCTTCCTAACGTCAAGAATTAGGTCTAAAGTTGTTAAGAAATTGACAGGAAAATGGCAGTAGCCGTGAAATTGGAACAAAAAATCAAACAAATGCTAATGCACGACCGACTAATGCCATTTTCAGTCAATTTCTTGACAACTTTAGGGCTAATTCCTGACGTTGGGATGGTTCCAAAAAAAGTTTTGTTGATTGATTTACATGTAAAAAAGTGTTTCCTAAAACATTTATCCCAAAGTTTTGTAAAATAATTTGGGAAGCAGGAAATCGCACATATCTGATTTTACATGCTAAATCCCTATGTACAACGGTCCAAGTCAACACACCGTATATTTTGTTACCATTAAAAAAATTGGTTTGAAATTTAAAATTCATGAATAAATTTTAAAAAATATGAATGATCTTTAAAATCAAATGGTCTTTTATTTATTATTTTGAAAATTATAAAAGATCATTCATAATTTTTAAAAAACATATGGCGAGTTTGTGTATGAATGTATGTATGTATGTATGGTATGTATATATGTATGTATTTATGAATTTTACATTTCAAACCAATTTTATATAATAAATGATTACTGATATATTTAAAAGATTATTAGTTCAGGTTAGGTTAAGGTAGGATAGGATAGGTTAGATTAGGTTGGAATAGGTTAGGTTAGATTAGGTTAGGTTTTTATAGGTAGGATAGAATAAGTTATGTTAGGTTTTCATAAAAAACAAACACTTTTTTTTTATAGATCATTTATAATATTTTTAAAAAATCATTAATGTATGTTTAACGATCAAAACTGATTTTTAAAAGTTTTTAAATAAATATTAAAATATCAACAAACAATTTTTAAAAGATCATTTCTATTTTTTAAATATCGGATAAATGCACGTCTTAGTTTAATATGATAAAATATAAAAATTATGATTGAACGAAAAGGTAGAGTCGGAGTTAAATAAAAACAAAACATTTTAACATTTTATCTAATTTCTTCAAAATATCCCAGCATTAATCTAACTAATATTGAAAAAAAAAGATAAGTAGTCGGAGTTAAATAAAAACAAATCATTTTAACATTTTATCTAATTTCTTCAATATATCCCAGCATTAATCTAACTAATATTGAAAAAAAAAAGATAAGTAGTTAGTTATTAAGCAAAGTAATTTTGCTAATTTAAAACGGAAATACACATACTGTTATATAATATACAAATATAACAAACCAGTTAAATGAAAAATACTGTTGTAGTACGAGCATTAAAAATTTTACTAAACACAATTAAAAATAAAGCTCAAATATGTAAATTTTAAATTTTGTTTGTATTTCTAAAACTTTTCCTATAAATATATCTCCAATTTGCATAAATAAAAAATTTCAAACAAGATTTATTCGTAAATGGATTAAAGTTTTTATACATACAAATCATAAATCATTTGGATTTATAAACGCACAAATATATTTCATTGATAATTTGTAAAGTTAAATATAAACTTTAAGCTCACATATAACGCACACATACGCGCAAAAAGAAAATTAAACCGAAGTAATGCTCTGTATCCATTAAGCCGCTTTCAAGAAAAAGAAAAAAAATATGACAAACTTTTTCACGGTACATCTACATACAGCATTCGTTGAATGAATAAATAAATTCGTCTCAAGATATATAAAAATCGCCTTTAACAGCGGCAAATAAAATATTATAGAAATGCTAAAATAAGTTAAAAAATTAGAAAATTTTTACGTTTGGAATTTTAAATATCATAAGTAAATCTGCGGTTGTCGGGAAAAGATTTTAAGTCGGCATTTTTTAAGTTTACTGATTATTATGTAAGTTTTATATTTTACTCGTTGGGTATATTCTACATATAACTAAGTATAAATTAATACAACACATCTACATGATGAAAATATTATAATAAAGAAAAAATATTTGACTTAAGTGGTTTTACACAAATAAAAACAAATTAAACTCAAAAATATTTGTTGGAATTATGTTGGAATAACTTAAGAAATAACATATAATTGACCAGAAATTTTAATACTTAAACATAACTTTTTTCTTTAAGCGCATCATAATATTAATATTACGTTACCATACTGACTATATAGAAAGAGATCATTATGTTACTAGTACAATACTGGCGGCAGGACCAAATATAACTACAACGTCAAGTGTATTTAATCTGACATCTTCGGCGGCCGTATTTGACAAACTACTACGTCAAGTTAAGGTAAGTTAATTGAATTATTTATTTTCGCTTGAATTTGATTATTGAAAATGTGTGAGAAAGTGCAAGAAATGCAAAGTGAACAGTCTGGGGTGGTCAAAAACTACATATTCGACCAAAAAACACAGTCAAGTGTATTTTTTTTAACATCTCCGATAACTATTTATATTAAAAATTATTAAATCAAGTTAAGTTAATTAACAATTGCATTGTTTATTTTCGCTTGAATTTTAATTTGATTTGTTTTCTAATACCGAAAAATAAAAGGCAACCCTTGTATTTATACCTATATATATATATATATATATATATATATATATATATATATATATATATATATATATATATATATATATATACATATAAATAATTTTGTAACTAGAATATGGAACTAACAATATAATGCAATCTTAAATGGCATAAAAAATATAAAAATATTATTAGTTACCAAAAAATTCCTTGTTTTGATTAAAATTACTAAACGTATTTTGTTTCTTAATGCTTTATACTTTTGTCTGGAATACAGAGTGATTCAGAATTACTATTACATACTTCTAGTGTTTGTAGTAGCATCGAAACGCGAAACGGTACGTTTTTGTATATGGATTCCTAATCAATACTTTATCTACTAACGTAAGTCCCCTTTATAGCCCCTAGATGTATTGTGCAATTAAATAAAGTATATCATGACAATGTTAGCGCGGTAGCCGATCGTGTTTAAGCGCTAGGTTTACCGAATATAATACTGGTTTCGATAGTTAGAATCCGCCGGTTGGCGATTCTGTTCGTCGTAAAATTAAAAAATGTCACAAGACCCAGGCATTAATTAAACAGAATCGAACAGAATAGTTTGATCTGCTTGTCTTAAAATATCGGTAGTTTAGACTTTAAATTACTGGCCAGAACTCGTCGCTGTTCTATGCGAATGCACGACTTGTAATTTCGAATGGTGTCTAAATGAATAATCACGGAACAAGTACATAGTAGTTGCGGTCAAGACTCTTCTAATTCTGTCGTACCAAATATGATGTTGTTATCATGGAAATATTTTATATTATGTCAAAATGATAATAGCTATTTCAATCACTAACCCGTTGTTCATATTATACTTTTTTTTTTTTGTTTAAATTAATAAGAGAAACAAAAAACTTATCAATGCATACCATAAAATTAAAAACTATAGTGCCGTATCATACTCAATGTTGTAAATTAAGTAAATGTCGTCTAGTTTTTTAGTTCTATGATCTACATTGATCGAAAATAACACTGAACAACAAATTTTGAGTTCAGAATTATATTCTACCAGTAAAGTAATTTTTCTTATAAAATTTGTGATGCTGAATATGAAAATGGTGATTAAAGACCAATATTAGTTTCAGTTTTTAAGAAAAAATATAACGTAAGCTTTCCTGATTATTCACACATTTTAGTGACATTTTGTCAGAAAATAGCTTAACAAATAACTTTAAATACCTTATTAGTTTTTAAAGAACACTGCTTAATTACTAAATATCTATTGTGTACACATTAACATAAACCGACTAAATAAAAATTCTCTTTTACTAGCTGCATATGATTGGAATTATTATATTACATACTAACAATAAGATACAACTTACACTTCTGAATTTGTATTCACCATATCAAGATAATTTAAAACGTGTTACAATTATTTAAAATATCATTTCACTGTTGTTCAGTGTAATGTAAACAGAACGTAAGAAAACTGAAAAACAGTTTAATATTAATCAAAATACTCATTAAGTTTATACAAACGTCAGATCTAAAAATAAGAATTTGTGACGTAGAAAGTTTTGCAAAGCACTGATTCAACATCACATGACATCGCATCAGAACCATCAAGTAAATGTGATTTCATTACAGCGCGACGACGACGCGACGTACAGTAAATGAAAACTGGACTAAATGATGATGATGGGTGGAAGGAGCAAGCAGCAAGAGTCTTATTTACCAGAAAGGAAGAGATCCTGCAGCGCCTGGACGGCTTGGCAGAGTAGCGCCCACGTTTCCGGTTCTGTAACGCCGATGGGCCGGGCGCCGAGCATTTCCGCCAGGGTCACGTGCGCCACTGGTGAACGGTTCGCTATTCCACTTCCAGATCCTGTTGCTGATGCCGGACTGCTGTGGGGTAACGTGGGGTAAGGTTGGTCCGCGTGTGGGACCATGCTGCAACAAGAAAATACATTACACAATTGGAAATAATTTTAATAGTATTAGTGTCGGTATTATAAAACTATTTCATCTCGTCAATACTAAAACCTACAGGTTATAATGTTTTATTTTTAAATATATAAAATTCGGAATAATTTTTTTATAATTGCACCTATAGCAAGAACAAACTGTATATATCAGATGGTAGATATTTATCAGACTGTGGAGGACAGCATTGATATCTTCAACTGTACATCGAATAATATAAATGTATTCAAATGTATAGTTGAAATATCTAATTTTTAATTTAATTTAATCTCTCTAATTGTCAAATGTTTGTATGTATGTATATATGTTTCTCCAGCATCTCCTCCTAAACCCCTGAACCGACTTTAATGGGAGTGGTGTCATTTTAATTGGTTCATTCCCTATTTGAGAATAGAAAAAATTTCACATTTCTACGATTTCATCTTGGTTCTCAAAAATTTGAAAAATTATGTTTATAATGCAAATGTCAAATGACAGCTGTGTAAAGTTATGTACACTACTGATAGAAGTGTTGCTTTTGAGTAATATATAATAGTGCAATTGATATTTTATTATTTTTATTATTATTTGTTTATTTATTCATTTTCATTATGTTTATGTTTAATTACTATTTTCAACTTCAAACGTGACCTTTTAAGGGTCACGGGTTTCCAAGTTTTAATTTTATTTAACCCAGTATTTTTACAGTGATTCATGTTAAATAAAATTTGGTTTCTATTAATTAAAAATCTATAATTTTTCTAATCTTGTTACTTATATGTTACCTAGTAACTTGTTGCTATATACGTACTGTTATTTACTTTAATGTCAATAATAAATTTGGACCAGATAAAGACGCGCGAAACGTCGTTTTTATAAAATAATTAAACAGAATCTAATCGTAAAACAGTTTTTATTTCAATATAATTAGTTCAGAAAAATATTTTATTATGTTAATACTATTAATTTTGATTTATCCATATTTATATAGAATATAAAAATTAATTGGAACGTTATTAATTAAAACAATCCAATAATACTATCGTTTTCATAATTTTTTTTTTTGTATTAAAATATTTTTGTTCAATATAATTACTTGTAGTAAATGTAGTTATTATTCAGAATACTTTCCTCTGTCTCTTCCCATATTTGGTATTTTTTATAAATAAATTTCTTAAACTAAAAAAAATGAATGTAGCCATTATAAAAAATGAATATACCAATATTTCAATTATGCACTAAAATAAATTATAATTTAAAAACATAACTTATCATATTTACCTCATTCTGCCAAATTTTTAGGTTAACCAAAATAAAACTTTGACTACAAGTGCGCACGCAAAATTGCCATCTTCATAAAGATGTATCTCTCTATCTAACAGAGTTTCTGTTAGCTACAGATTTACGAAAAATTGGAAAGTATTTAGAATTGGCTTATACATTAAATATATCAATTTATATATTGCAATACAAGTTAGTTGAAAATTGGTAATGCTTAAGCAATTTATATTTTAAGAAGCTATTTTTTGAGCAAAAAAAAATATAATCATAATCGTTCCAATCATTTCTGTCTTACAATAAATTTCAAATAGTTTCTATGTTATAAATGTATCTAAGAATCGAAAAATCATAAAAGAGAAGCCCATAATAATAGAAATTAGAATCATTTATTGATTCATATACAAATATATATGATATAACTATTAACATATTTTGTTGGATGGAATTTTATTATTTTATTAAAACATAATTAATTATGAATGCTTTAACATCTAATTCAAGAGTAGATAATTTCGTTTGATGTATTCATCTAATGTAGTTAGATAGTTTTTCTAGTTTGTCTATTTATCTATTCTTGTTCGTTGATTTATTTAAGTATTAGATTATTTATCGAAACTTAATTTGAAATAACAAATTTATTTCAACTACGTTGTATGTAGATAAAATAACTAATGTTCATTTTTGGAAATATCAATTAATTTAATAGACAGATCAACTAAAATTTAGGCTTCTAATTCGAAATAAATAAAATATCTATTTTATTTTTTTCTATGTATAAATAAATACAATTCTTTCATTCATTTTGTATTTAATAATTAATTATCCAACATCCTCCAATTCGATTTACCATTAATACATTACTGAGAAATTCTCAAGATACTTTAAAACGAATTTACTACGATCAAACTAAAGTGACAGACACAAGTTTCCGCGATGTACTACATCGTTAATGTACACAAGTAAGTAACTTGTCATGCGGGCACGGTACATCTATTCGTATACAAGAACACCCAGCAATACATGCAACACAAGTACCATCTCACGACAGCTTTAACCCTTTACGTGTGTATGTCGTTTCCTGATATATCGTAATCGGTTAATCAATGTTTCGATCAATCACCTGTACAGGAAATGGACCACAAACTGATCAGAGATTAAATCGTTGACTTTCCCATTTAACTAAACTATCTACTTGTCAGGTAAATAGTTTATGGAGAGAAGTTCCACGTATGAGAGCAATATATGTTTATTATGAAAGTTAGATGAAAAGGTAAATTTGGTTTTTATTAGATTTCCTGTAGATAAGTATATCTTTGCTAATTTCAGCTTGTAAACTACTTGAAAATATCCTATAATTAGTTGTGTAAAGTCTAAAAATTACAGGTGTATACTGCCTGAATTCCATAGCAAAATCCAATAATAGTCCAATAATAATATAATAATAATAATAATATAATAATAATAATAATAATAATTGAATGTGATTTTCTTTATTATATTTATATAATAATTTTGTAATATAATTATATTATATCACTGTTGTACATACTTGCCTCCACGGAGGCCGTTGTACAATGTTGTGTACCTCTAGAAGTGAAGTAAAGAATAATAATAATATAATAATAATAATAATAATAATTAAATTGGAAAAATAGTCGACTTTTAATATTTAATAAAAAAATATATAAAAAAAACTTTTTAAAAACCACGCTTATATTTAAATGCACTAAAAAAGAGGAAAATACATTTTTTCCTAGTTATCCAAAATTTTTAAAAAGAAATAAAAGCGTGACAACAGTGTGAGTTAATATAAGCGTGGTAATAATTAGTAATTGACGAAATTGAGTCTTTTATATGTTTTTATTAACTACTAAATCAACGTTTCGGCAATCTCTATTGCCTTCTTCAGAGCTAGCAGAATATTTTAGTTGATCTTTACATGTAACGCAAAAATACATTATTTAATCAGTAAATTTGAAAATACAAAATATTACTGTTCTATAAAAGAATATGTCAAAAAAATCATTTTAATAATAAAAAGTATTCTGAATAATAGCTACATTTACTAAATTATATTGAATAGCAATATTTTAATACAAAAGAAATTTACATGTAGATAAAAACGACAGTATTATTGGATTGCTCTAATTATTAAAATGATTTTTCGATATGCTGTTTATATAATAGTGATATTTTGTATTCTATATTTGACAGATGTTTGACTACATATAAAATTGGCAGTTGGCAGTTGACATACATAATGCATGCACAGGCATATAATATATTTAGTATTAATTTTGAATAAAAAAATACAGCAAGCTCTATATTTCTATTCTAGGACTTGTGTAAAAACCTAAGGGTGTTCTAAAGGATTTACAAGAACGTTCAAGAGCGGAACATAGGTTATCACAATCGTTGTTGTTTACTTGAAAATTGTAATAAAAAAAATTAAAAAAGTCCTCGTGCTTTTGATCAAGGGACTTAAGAGCATTTTTGGCGGGCGGATCAGTATTTTTATAACCAAGTCATTTGCATTAAATCCCAAAACTAAATTTAACGGTTTTTCAGAATTCAAAATTATAGAAGTAAATTTTGAACAGATTCAACTGGTGATATTATAGAGGTAGTCGTTTTCGATAGGTTGGACTGTTTTCTTTACAAAATTTAAAATATCATTAATTAACTTATTTAGCATTGGTTGAGCGCTTTTAAACTATTCGATGCGCCAATAACTCGACAGCACCGAATTAATGCAAAAAAGTAGAACTCTCTACGATATCTAGTTTAAAAGTTTTTCTGGAGCCGAACGAACGACCAACCGAACGGACAAAGCATATTATTGAGCTTCCTCTTTTAAAACAAAAATGCGCTAAAAATAAAAACGGTTTTTAAATGGAATTCATTATAAAAATATGAAATAAAACTAATTATTAGAAAATTAATGTTAATTATTGACGTAACTTAAAATACATGTTATTCTTTTGAACGTCGATCCGTAAATAAATTAAATTAATTTAGTTTTGGACTAAACTGGAATGCAATCGAACTTTGAACGGCAACTAAAAATGCACTTGACAGTCGTGAATATGTCAAGGTATTAACTTAAAAATGCTAAATATCAAATATCCACTGTAGCTAAGCGTACTCCCTAATCGCTGGATAAATAGATTTTACTGCGAGAATGCTGTATGAGAGGTATTTTTATCATTTTCATATATCATGTGTTTGTACATATAAAATATGTCTAAAAAAATTTAAATACCATGTGTTTGTAGAATTTCAAATTTAATGGATCTAAAGAGTTTTATATACAATGTGTCTGTAGAATTACATATGGAATGTATGAAACTTGGAAGTTAAAATCTGATTTACATTATACTAGAACTGATTATCAAAAATTGAACTATAGAGTATTAGCCGTTTGAGTGCCACGGGTTTTTGCTGTTTCCCCGTTCAAAAGTGCCAAGAAGCGCTTTTGCGCTTGTCTTATTTCCTATTCTATATTATTTAGTTAATTATATTATTATAATAATCGTTGTTTATAATAATAGAAAGTTTACACCTATAAAGTGTAATATTACTCCAATTTTATTTTTACTTAAAACGGAACGGTAGCCGTAAAGTAGCGCATCGACAGAAACCGAGTTTGCTAGAGCGCTGGCAAATTTCAAGCGTAACAGAAGAGCCCAAAATCGCTGCTTGGCACTCAAACGGTTAAGACAGTACAGAACTTACCATCAATGTTAAGCGCCAGTGACTGGATTCCATTGTAAAATTGAAATTCTGGTCGTAATCAAAACGAATAAAAAAATACAATAAACTAAGGAATAAAGTTCCAAAGAAATGCAATAAACTATAAACGCAAAAACGTATTTTTTTTCTGGTGCGTTCAAAAATGTTTAGAGTAATAAAATGCAAGGGGATTTTGCGATGGTTTCATGCAAAATGTTTCCAAAATAAAACGGCATTAGGTTATAGTTCTGTATTAATGTTTTTGTTTGTATTTATAATAGTATCACTCGATTTTAACCAAAGTTTTGAGTTTGCTATAAATATAGTAAACATAAAACACAAAGCGAGTTTGAATTGGATATGAAACCAGTTGTTATAAGTAAATATTCAAATTTTTATATTCGTCTAACTGACACAATGAAATATATTGAATATTAAGTTTTTCTCGGCTTTAGCCAATTGTAGATATTTAAATAATGATTAATTTAATTAATATTAAATAAAAAAAAATTATGTCACACTACCAAATTTCGAGCGGGGTGACATAAATTTTTTCATTTAATATTAATAAAATTATACATCAATTTACATCAATTATACTTCAATTTGGTAATAATAATTATTTATGTAAAATAATAAGTATGGAAATATAGGTTTTGTAACATGAATTCGGAATTTTTGTGCCGAGTGTAGCGAAGCCCGAAAACATTCGAACAAATGTTATATAACCCAGTTTACTCACAAGTTGCATACAAAATTTTATTTACGGAATTAAATTACACAAATCAAAAATATTATATGAATATGTTAAGTTTTCTGAACAAATGTAATTTACAATAACATAAACATGCTACTTACGATTATTAATCACTTTTATTTATAATTAAATTTATTATATAACCCAATTTTTTTAATTTAATTAATTTGTTTACGAAAAATAACAACAAATAAGAATCTACAAAAATACACCTCTTATTTACTATTTAAAAGCAAAGTATGGCCATGGTAGTAATGACGACAAATGGGTAACGATGAATAACCATGAACAATGTTGACAATTTTCAAATAATTATCTTATTTTAATAAATTTTTTATCATTAAATTATCTGCACTTAAAAATACTATGTAATTATTAATTTTACTCTAACACTCCTTTTCTTCAAAGAGATAACTATTAACACAAAATTAATAATAAATCTGATCTGATTTGAGCAGTATCACTGACACTAGCAACGTTGTTGGTTACTTTACGCATCGTATTATAACATTGTTTGTTAAACTTCAATTTTTCTATATAGTGTGTAAAGTGTAAACTTTAGAGGCGGCTGTAGATAAAAATAATTATAGTGTTTTAAAGAATACTATTAGACTCTTTTATTTTGTTATTTAAATTGTTAATACACCCATAATCTCTCTGTACAATTTTCAACAGTATTTTTTTTTGCACAAAATATATAAACTATAGCAAAATTTTCTTCTTTAACAAAAAGTGTATTAACAATAATTTTCTTACAAATATATTTAAAAAGGCTTTAGATTGAAGTTCTGCATTATTTTTTTTATTAAAATTCGAGGTTTCGATTGATTAAATATGAGTTATATAAAACAAAAATTATATAAGTATCAATTTCGGTTTTTTTTCCGAAACTTTCCTAATGTTCATTAAAGCTTTAGTTTCTTCAATCGTCACTTGTGCGAGAGAGAAACAGAAAACACTGGGTTGTTTTTGTAGGATAGTAAGTTTTAAGTGAGAAGTTTCTCTCTCTCTCTCTCTCTCTCTCTCTTTCTTCCAATAAGCTCAACAACAAAGTTTCAAAGCCGTGATTGGCTGCATACTTACGAAATTTCGACGAAAATTTAACTTTACTCTCGGTCGCACGCGCGCTCATTTTAGACATAATTTACCCGTCCGATGTAAACTTATGAGTTTATATTTTCCATTTACTGTACATGGCGCCCGGATTTCGCTTGGAGTCTTTAATTGTAACCCGGAAGAATTATGTGCTTGAGTAGATTTTGAAGGATGAATTAAAATCGTGGTCATTGGATATATTAAATTTAATTTTAGCAAAAGTTAATCTTGCGAATTATTTTTAGCTAAACATTAAAATGTCCAATTATTATTTTTAGTTTAGATGTTCACTATTTTAAACCCATTTTAACACAATATTAGAGAACAACAAATTTGGTAAATTATTCGTTCTCCGCCCGGGAGATACAAATAATTTTTACTATATTATTTCAAAACTTGTAAATATAGTAAATTTACTCTGCAGTCTGTGTGTTCATAATGACAATTTTTGATCAACTTTTGTTTCATAGTAAAACCGTTCTCAAAAAATTACTCAACTATTAATAAATTTCTCATCAAAATCAGTTTCGTGGGTGTTAAGTTATAAGCGAACAGAGTTTTTGCTCATTTCTCGTGATTCTCAAAGTGGTCAATATCGCCCCCTTGTGGGCACACGATGCACATATACACGCACACAAGCTAAGTTCAGATTCATCATCTAGAGGCTATAAATTTGTTTAATTTTTGAAAATGATACAGACCAAACACTTTTTCCTTGCAGTCAAACTGGTAAAAAACCATTCAGTTACATAAAACGTTGTCAACTTAACTAATAATTAACTATGGAATTAAATTATCGCAACTGTTGTAGAAATGACAACGTTTTATACTTCAAATATTAAAAATATCTTCATATATAAATAATATATAAATTTTATAATAGCATTTAGAGATATACATATTATATTGAATTAATGCACCTCTATTATGTTTTAATTAATCCAAGCTAATAAAATATCGTAATTACTCTTGTGCAAATTATTGAAAATTATTCATAATTATAACGATATATACATATTCCAATATTATACATACATACATACACAATATTATAAATGTATGTATAAATGTATATATAATGACAAATAGGTGATTGTATTGTACCTGCTTTAGCGTATGCTAATGACGTGGTTGTTTTGGCTGAATCTGAAGAACAACTGAGAAGGATGATTGATAGAATTAATGTTGTTGGTAAAGACATGAATCTTGTGTTGAATATTGATAAGTGCAAAGTTTTAGTTTTTGAGAAGGGTGACTTGATGACTAAATGTAATGTATATGGTATGGTGCACGTTTAGAGCAAATAGATGAATTTGTGTATTTGGGTAGTTTGCTGTCTAGAGATGGCAGTTTTGATCGTGAAATTGAAAGGAGAGTAAATGCTGGTTGCAAGGTTTTGGGTGCTTTGGGAACTTTCGCTAGAAATGTAAATGTTTCCAAAAAAGCCCGTTTGAGTATATACAATGCAGTTTTGGTGCCTACGTTGATGTATAGTAGTGAATGTTGGGTTTGGTTGCAAAAGCATAAACGGAAAATAACTGCTGTGGAAATGAGATTTTTTGCTGTTACAAATTTTGTTAATTTAAATTAAAATTTTTCACAAAATATTATACTCTAAAAATATTCTTTAATACTATTACAATAAATTGTATGTTAAGGGGGGTTTTACCTTTTTTATGCACAAAAATGCATGTTTTTTCGAAAAAATTTTCTCAGGCAGGTTAAAATATATCAAAACCCGGTTTTGACCACTGTGTTTATTATGTTTTGAACTACAAAATCTAATTTTTTGGTCTTCAAATATTGTTTAGACTTCCTTAAAATCACGAAACTTCACACAAAAACTTGGCTGCAGCCCTGCGCGCGCAGGGTGATGGCGGCCACCCGGATCATCATCAATCAAAAACAAAATAATCACCTTAAAGTATATATGATTACGGAGGGATTGAACTAGGATAAAGTCAATCGGTCGATAAATAACAAAATTCAAGGGGGCTAAAAAAATATTTGTTATGTACCAATTAAAAAGATCCTAGTTCACTCCCTGGAGCATTCAATTTGCAACAAATTTCGAGAAGTTTCAATGGAATCGGTTAAAATGAATTCGAGTTATCACCCTGCGCAGTTTTAAAAATATGGTTTCAAGAAAAACGCGATTGAAGTTTAGAGTACATTTCATCGCAATATAGAAAACGGTATCAAACTGTCGGTACATATTTACCGACAGTCGCTACATAATCTACACACCTGGTGCCATCTGGCAACCCGGTTCCAGAGGCGGATACTACACACTTCAAAGTATCCAAAAATGCAATAAAAAAAAATCGATTTTTTTGAAAAAAAAAGGTAAAACCCCCCTTAATATTGAGTAAAATAAAATGTGAAAAAAAAAATTTATCACAAGAAGACGGAAGATTGACATTCTGATTGAAGATAAAAGATTACGACTGATAGACTGATAAATGGATTGACGGATTTCCAAATATTTTAAAATTCGAGCTTCAATCACAGGAAGTAGAGAGAAGACTGACAATCTGAATGCTTCTCACGAACTGATATTGAATCTCTCTCTCATAACTATATTTATTCTGGTTAAATATGGTGTCAACATAGTGATCAACGTGATAAAAAGATTTTCGCCCATACAGTAGTAATTTCTAGTCATCTAAAGCAAAAATTACTTCAACTGTCAGTTTGACTGATAAGTGTAGAGGCTTCGTGATTAAAGTCAGGAATGACAGTCTGATTTTTCAGTCAGACTATTATTCCTGACTGACCGTGTAAGGCCCACTTTACATATAATTATTTGACGAAAATTGTTAATAAACGATTTGGAGAAAATCGTGCAAATATCCTTTTGACAGATAAACAGTATTTACATAAAACCGTCTCAAAAGAATTAATTTTTGTTCCAAGGTTTATATCAAAGAGTTGTTTCTGCCTCAAAGAAATTCTTAGCGAAGATAATTACATTTCAAAGAAATCGGAAAATGTATTCTAACATACCAAATAACAGAAAATCTTATTTAATTTCGAATGATAAAAATAAACTGAATGTACATAAATTCTGAAATTAGTATTTTATTCATCCGAAATATGAAACAGTTTTTTTTTCTTTTTGTATGAATATTCATTTGCTTGTTTTACACAAAATAACAGATGTTATCAAGCTGAATATAAATTGAGAAAATAAATAATGTTTTTATTAAAATCATTTCTCTAAAATATCTTATCGAATATATGAAAACCTTTTAGTTTTAAAATGCAATTTAAATGTTTTCACAAATAACGTTATAATGTTTTTAAAACAAAGTGTTCTTGGTACAACTGCACGTATACATAAATATTGTAAATTTTATTATAATATTCTACAAATATAATGTAAATTTATGTAAATTATTACGATATTATTTTCATCTACAAATTTAAAATGAAATAGAATAAATAACATCGTCAATATTTTCTTGATAAAATATAAAATAATCTGGGGAGTAAATACAATACAAAATAGTATAATAAACAAGATTAGAAGTATATGGATAAACCCATATATAGACTACTTTGACATTTTTCGAAAAGTTGGCAACACTGTATTTTAATAATATTATAATTTATGTGGGCATTAGGAAATACTTTTCTGAAAATTTGATCAAAATCGAATAAATAATGTAGCCACAATGAATTTTTAAAAAATTTTGTGATTTTTTTCTCGATAAGTTGGCAACACTGTATTTTGTTAAAATTGCATAATTTATTTAAGCACTAAACAAAACTTTTATGAAAATTTGATTAAAATCGGTTAAATAAAATGGTCATAATAAATTTTTAAAAATTTTACTATTTTTTTTCTCGGAAAGTTGGAAACACTGTATTTCGTTAAAATTACATAAATTATATGAATACTAGGAGAATCTTTTGTGAAAATTTGAGTAAAATCGGTTGAATAACATGGCCATAATAAAAATTTTAAAACTTTAGTAATTTTTTTCTCGGAAAGTTGGCAACACTGAATATTAATAAAATTATGTAATTAATAGGAGCATTAGTGAAATCTTTTCTGAAAATTTGATCAAAATCGGATAAATAATGTAGCCACAATGAATTTTTAAAAACTTTAGTAATTTTTTTCTCGGAAAGTTGGCATCACTGGAAAAAACCAAAACCACATGACCATCTTGGGTACTAGACAAATTTATCCTGAAAATTTCATTATAATCGGTTGAACCGTCTAGGAGGAGTTGCGATCACAAAATTTTGTCTGACGACCGAGCGAGCGAGCGAGCGAGCGAGCTGACGACGCACATCCATACACCCACATAAACTAAGTTCAGATTCGTCATCTAGAGGCTATATGAAGGATTTCTATACAATTTTTTTTTTTTTTTGAAAATGTTACAGACACCGTACCAAACGCTTTACTACTTTTCCTTGCAGTCAAAGTAGTAAAAACACATATTTGTTACAGAAAAAGTGAATACATTTCCTAATTTGACAAGATATGAAGCATATAAGTAAACCCATATATAGACCACTTTGACATCATCAGTTGGCAACGCTGTATAACAATAACATTACATAACTTTTGGAAATACTAAAATAATAATTTGTAAAAATTTAACTAATTTTTGATAAATAATGTAGCCATAATTGATTTAAAAAAAATAGTAATTTTTTCTCGGAAAGTTGGTAACATTGTAATTTAGTAAACTTATGTAATTTATGTGGGCATTAAGAGAATCTTTGTGAAAATTTGGTTAATCACAGATAAATAATATAGCCTATATACCGTACCGATCACTATATCACTTTTTCTTTGCAATCAACGTGGTAAAAACACATATTTTTTCAGAAATAAATCACATTTTTCCTAATTTACAAAGAAGAGAATAGCCGCTTCTGTTACCATTATGATACAAGATTGTGACACATTTAAATTTTGATATATTTCGATTAAATTAACATCATTTGAAAAAAAAATTCCAACCTTTATTTTATAAAATTATGTATTAATTATTCCATTGCAGTGGCACATTTTAATTTAAAGATTATTCTCAACAGCTCATTTATATTTCTAATAATTCATTATTTGGGACTATTTTTAATATGTTAAGTTAAATAAATAAATAAATAAAAATGTGTGCTCAAATAGAAAATTAAAAAAAAAAATGTAAAAACATGTCAATTTTTTATCAAAGAAAAATACTTTAAAAATATATAGTAATAATGTATTATGCCCCAACATTAATAATTTTAAATAGCGCTACACTTCTTTGTGATATTTCATTTAAAAAGTAATTTGAAGTCACTGTAGAATGTTTCAACAAAGAAATGAATGTTTTGTAAAAACAAAAGAATTTTATTCATTTCACAAAAACATTAACAATTTTCATAAAATATAATAAACTATATCGTAGATTATATATAAGACAAAATTATAATTTTGGCATTTATAAAAATATTATAGTGTGTTGCAAAAAGTCGGCTACATTTAGGAAAAAATTGTACTAATAAATTTATGAAAAAGCTTTTTAAGAAAATTATTGAGCTTATTGAAATATTTAATTTGATATTAAGAAAACAAATGATAGTACTTCAAAAGTTTTTTATTATATTAGAAGTATTATTTATTATTATATATTATATTATTTATGTTATTATCTATTTTGTTATAATTTTGACAAATCACATATTATAATCAGTACTTTTTAGATTGTCAGTGCCGTTATTTTTATTCCTTTTTGATACGTATGTAGGTTGCAGCGCCAACTACATCGATCTTAAACCATATACAAATTTTCGTGCAAAAATTAAATTAAAACATATTTGATGTTTTTTCTAAATATTATAAACATCTTCAATCACTTAAAATATCATTTAAAAGTCACTCATTTTTAAATAAATATTTTATTTATATCAAATTTTTAACACACGCAATCGTTTTTTTTCAGAATCATATGGTAAATTTTGTAACAAAGTTGTTTCAATTTGTAATAAATTAATATATTTTGCAAAATAACTACATAATTTATTAGATTTTCTTTATAACAAAATAAACCTTTCAACAAGAATCAACAATTACCCTAAAAATATTTGTTCAAAATTCATTATTACATTTTTTCTCATATATAGCCGACTTTTTATGACACACTGTATAAATACATATTTCAAGATAAACTAATATATTAAAAAACTTGAAAAAACAAAAAATTATTATGTATTTTTGAATTTGAGTAATTTTCTTTGTGAATTAAAAAAATCCAAAAAAATAGTTTTCAATTTTTCAAAAATTTTCGAAAGTGCGTTTATTAATTTATTTATGTATCTATTATTATGTAAATATAACATACATATATAATTTTATACGTGTAATATTTGTTTTTATGTCTGTTTGAATGCATCCACAGTAGCATATCCACAGAGACATATATATATATTTAAGAGTGCCAATGTAGAACAAGCAAAAAACGACAATGTTTGATTCAAATTTGAATTAAAAAATTTATGCCAGTTTGTTTTTGATTTTTTTTTGTTCCTTCTACTCAATACGGACTGGATGTTAAGACAGTCAACATTAGCTTTAATAATATAAATAAATTTTACAATATTATTTACCTTAAATATATACCATAATAAAGTTGCTTCTATCATTAAAATTTGCGACAAAACAAGCAGGACGCACGCTTAAAAACGCTTAAATTTTTGTATTAATATTTATTTTGTGTTAGATGCATCTAAATACTTTAATTAAATAATTATCAGACACCAAATTTAATTATTTAAAATTGATTTACATCATTAATTAATATTTTAAAAAAAAATTAAACCATGATTTAAATCAAATGATTAAAAACAATTCGATCCTGGTAATTTTCAACAATTTTAATTAATTTACTTGCTCAGTAGTATTTATTAGTGCCAACTTACATATGAGAAAAAGAAAAAACAACAGATATCATGCAAAATCTTATTATAAATATGTCTCTTTTATGTACTTTCAACAGAATGTTAAAAGATATGTAGTAACCAGCAACAGTATTTACAAATATACGAAGTATAAGAAATTCTTCTAAGCATATTATGGTTGAAGAAAAATGATTAGAATTTGTTTGAACTCAAAAGCTGTGCTAGAACAGCGTATTTACAAAATATCTGTCGAACTCTAGGAAGTTTCTTGCGGTACTTTCGGGCTTTACGGAATCTTGCTTGTTGAACAGAGTTCACTACCGAACGCAAGTCAAACATACTTTTCTACTTAACTTTGGCGACAAAGCGACAAGACTTGAAATTGAAATATGATAATATCTCTTATATAATATATTAATAAAGTAAATAAAATATATTATTACATATTTGATATTTTTAACTTTTATGTTAATGTATCATATATATTATATGATAGTTGTTACAATTATGCCAATTATTGTTAAGTCAATTTTTTTGTTAATAAAATTATTTATTTTAAAAAATAATTATACTCGTATAATTAAATTTTTAAAAATTTTAATTATTTGTATTCTTTTAAACATAACAATTTTTTAGACTAAAAAATTTAAAAAGTTTCGATTTTATTAAAATTATTTTTTTAAATCCCATCCGTATGGATGCGTAAAAATAAAAACAGATTTGAATTAAGAGGCGTTTTGTTGTTTTTGTTTCGATTGAAAGAGTTCTGAGAAATCCTTGTGTCAAACCACGATTACTCAATACAGTGATGTAATTTTTTAATAATAAAATTTCACGATGTAGAAGAAGTGTGGTTCTTTATTCCAGGAAAAAAACCTAAAAAATTTATCTTTTAGTTTAGAGGATACTCAAAAAAAAAAATCGCAAAATTTGGTCATTTTTTAAGCTTTCACATGTACAATGTAAAAAAAATTGGTAATTTTACATAAAAACTTGAAGCAATTGCTTCAATCAATTGATTTACACCATTTTAGTATATTAATTTACAGTCGTTAGTACTTTTACAAAATGTTTGTACTATTATTTACTTCAATATATATTTATATTTATATATATATATATATTAGAGTGGTCTTTATTTTGGCAAAGTCGGAAATTTGTTGTTCCCACCTGCCAAAATTACTCCAAATAAATAAAAAAATGTCCATACACTTCCCAGATCTGTCAGATGACATTAACCCGTGCCTGTTGAAGGCTCAAAATTTGCATTTAGTTTAAATTTAGCTTAATGTAAAATTACAGATTTTTTACAGTGTATATACCCAGTTAAACTTGATCATATTAACATCTTACATCTGTTCCCATCCTGTTTCAACCATTACGATCTTTAGTGTTCATAGTTTCATGAATAATACAGATTTCTGATCTATGTATATTAAACTCAGGTGCAGTTGATTGCCAATTATCCTATTTCAAACATTTGGAATGCAAAATACTGTTAATTTTACTGTAACTTCTGGAAAATATCCTGAAACTAGAGCAACTACAAATAAAATTAAGTAGTTACATAAAAGTTTGTTGAAAATTTGTTCAATTGAATTTTATTGTGTAAAAAATACGAAAAAAGAAAACAAAATTAGAAACAATTAATAATTTCATCATAAGCATTAAATCACCTGACATTATATTTATATATATATATATATATATATATATATATATATATATATATATATATATAGTTCAAGTCATTAATACTTATATAAAAATATATAGCGTGCAAGAAAATATTTAGGTCAATAATTTATCATCGCTGGTAAAAAGTTAATAAAGCAATAGAAGTAACTTTTATTTTCAACAAATTACGAGTACATTTCAATTTCCGGATAAAACTTTTAAAATAATATTTTTGTATAATATTACGCATTGTTAAAATAGAAACAATACAAACATGTATAAACTATTTCCATTATTCCGAAATTAGTTTCCTCCAAACATTCCTATCCAAGTAACATTTGGTTCATTTACATTCGTAATACCTCTCATAGATGATCTTCTATTTCTACTACTTAGTAAACATTCGCTCCCTCAAAACACACAATACAAACGTATGACCGAACTATAAACAATAATATAGGTACATTATTACTTCTATAATTTATAATAAACACGTATTCTTAGGCGATTATTTTTAATATTAAAATAAAATTTAAATATGTCATAATATTGTTATGATAAATGTAGCTGTAATTGTAGATATATTGTTTCGTATAACATTCAGATTTAGAGATGGCTATAACTTTTATTTTTCAAATAGTAACATGTATTTTTTTAAACTTATGTAAAAATTTAAGATAATGATTGTATTATACAGGGTCTTAGATAAACATGCAGCAAAAATTCAAGGGGTTATTCCTTGGCCTATTCTAAGAATATTTTGTCCTATGATGATTTTTGAAAAACCCTTTTGTTTCGAAGATACAGGGTGAACAAAATTTGCGACAGTAACAACATTTTATTATCAAAAAGTACATGTAAACTTGCTCAATCTACAATAAATGTTCAAAATGACTTCCTCCAGCCCGGATACAAGCATTCAATCTTCTCGTCATTGACTGCCGAACTCTTTCAAACACACCAGGGTCGTTTCTAATTGAGTTGCACCCAGCAATTATCCGATTTCGCAAGTCGTCAAAATTCTTCACTGGAGTAAACTCAGTAGCTTTTTCAGTGAGTTTTTCAAAAATCATCATAGGACAAAATATTCTTAGAATAGGCCAAAGAATAACCCCTTGAATTTTTGCCTCATGTTTACCTAACATCCTGTATATCGGAAAACCGCCGGTGGAAATGTGCTTCCCTTGCTCCTCCCCTAAATCCCCTGGAGGCGGAAACGGGGGGCAACTTTGAAATCTTAAATAGAACCCCCTATTTTTTATTGCAGATTCGGATAGACCATTAAAAAATATGTAAATTTTATTTTAAGACTTTATTTTATCTTTGATAGATGGCGCTGTAAACAGCAATTTTTTGCTCAGTTTATCAGTCTTCAATTTGAAAAAAAAAGGTGTAACTGAGTACGATATTCAAGTTCTTTTCAGTTCTTTGGGAGCAGGAAGGGGGGCAAGGGTTACTGCATCAAATATCTTCCTCGAAACCTTTAACTTTAAGTTAATGGTTTCGAGGGGTATAACTTTAAGCTATTGGTTTTGAGGGGATATCTGATTCAGTGACCAAGTGGCGGATTAAAATGGGACACCCACACCCAGTATATATATATATATATATATATATATATACTGGGTGTCCCATTTTAATCCGCCACCTGCAATAACTTTAAAATCGTGCATCGGACAAAAAAATGTTTCGGATAAAAAGTAAATGGTTTCAAGGGGGACATCTGATGCAGAGACCCTTGCCCCCTCTGGACACCCTGAGCGGCGGGAAAGGGGGGCAACTTTGAAATCTTAAATGGAACACCCTATTTTTTATTGTAGATTCTGATAGACCATTAAAAAGTATGTAAATTTTATTTTAAGACTTTTTTTTTTATCTTTGATAGATGGCGCTGCAAACAGCATTTTTTTTCTCAGTTTATCAATCTTCAATTTGAAAAAAAAAGTGTAACTAAGTACGATATTCAAGATTTTTTCAGTTCTTTGGGAAGAGGGGGGGCAAGGGTCACTGCATCAAATATATTCCTCGAAACCATTAACTTTAAGTTAATGGTTTCAAGGGGTATAACTTTAAGTTAATGGCTTCGAGGGGATATTGGATCAATGACCCTTGCCCCCCCCCGCTCTTCCCAAAGAACTGAAAAGAACTTGAATATCGTACTTAGTTACACCTTTTTTTTCAAATTGAAAACTGATAAACTGAGAAAAAAAATGCTGTTTGCAGCGCCATCTATCAAAGATAAACAAAAAGTCTTAAAATAAAATTTACATACTTTGTAATGGCCTATCAGAATCTACAATAAAAAATAGGGTGTTCCATTTAAGATTTCAAAGTTGCCCCCCTTTTTCGCCCCCCAGGGGGTCCAGAGGGGGCAAGGGTCTGTGCATCAAATGGCCCCCTCGAAACCATTTACTTTTTATCCGAAACATTTTTTTGTCCGATGCACGATTTTAAAGTTATTGCAGGTGGCGGATTAAAATGGGACACCCAGTATATATATATATATCAGTGGCGCAACCAGGATTTTGTCTTGGGGGAGAGGGGGCAGGATTTTATCTTGGATTTTTAATAAATATAACTTTATCGTTATTTTTATTTCTTAATAATTTTTTTAAAATGTTTCATCAAGATCCAACCACGGAAAGTGTTAATATAATTATTTATATTAATTCTGTAATACCATTATTAGCATATGTGCTAAATAAATAAACTTATTATTATTATTTAAAAAATTATTTTATATTATTGCTTATTTGACACTACATAAATCTCTTACATACAAAATGTTTTCCATTATTATATGTGAACAATAAGAATTAATATTACTTTAAATATTATTCTAAATTAGTTTTGTTAAACAAAAATTATTACTCATATTTTAGTTTTTTTTCTTTAGATACAATTCTTCGTAAAATTAAAATACATTAAATAAAACTTTTGTACGAGAAATAGATAATAATTATTGTAGATATAATGATCTGACGAAAATAAGTAATTACCTAATTGCAAAATTTATTATTTAGTATCTATTAAAGTTTTATAGGCTATACAAGAACGTAATTTATTGATTTATTTCTAGATAAACTGATAATGTTGTAAAAACATTGTTCAAGTATTAGTACGAAATAATTTTTATTTAGGAAATAAATTTATTAAGTAGTGGGGGACACCAAACTAAGCGTTCTGAAAATATGTAAAGTTTGAAATTTTATTTATGAAGAAATAATAATTTAAATGTTCCGGGTTTTTATGAGTTATTACAATATATTTGAAGTACGTTTTCAAATTGATATGTCAAAAAATATTTTCAAATTTTGACGTCACGTGTGGATTTATCAGCCTCATGTCAATAAAAAAAAATTTGCCACTTGTCCCATCATCGTTCGAAAAGTTCTGAAACATTATATAAAAGTTTCCTTAGAATATCTTAAAATAAAAAAAAATCTACCATGATACCTAGGTTTTTTTTTGAATTTCAAAAAATTACAAAAGTGACGGCTGTTTGAAAAAAGTGTTCTTTTTCAGTGTAATAAAACAACTTTTTAATGAGTATAAAAAATCGAAAAAAGAGATATTAGTAGTATCATTTTAGAAAATTTAATTCTCTATAATTACATATTAAAGCGAAAAAATTCGGATTAATATTCTCCGAAATCTCGGCGGGATAAGATTAAGAAATATGGTTTCGAGAAAAACAAGTTTAAAGTTTGAAGTTAGTTTTTACTACCCGATCTGTACGTTTTACCTGCTCGGAAAACCGTTTTAACACTGTTATTCTATACGATATACAAGTTGAGCATGATGTCCCCCCCCCCGCTTAAAACTTTTACTTTAATATTTCAATGTTTGTGACATATGAAAGCAACGTATTTTTACTCATATGGTATATTTTATATATTAAAAAAAAACAAATTATATGCTTTACTAAAAGAATATTGAAATAGTCCGTGTGGAAAATATAGATTGGTTTTAATGAAAAAAATCAAAACCATTTAAAACAATTTTATTTAACCAATTCTTTTGTGCGTGCAGAAAACCCGTGTCATTGTTTGTCTTTTTTTTTTCAATCGTGCATTATTTGTCTTGTGAAAAACTTATTCCATAACTGCTAATATAGACTACATTTCAAATTTTACAACATTATTGTTCTGTACTGTAGTATTGCAACAGTAATAATATAATATTTTTACAAACATCAAATTGCTGAAAAAGATAAAAAAAATTAATAGTTTCGTTTTATTTATATATAGGTATATGAATGTATATATTAAACTACACAAAAAAATACCTTTAAGATAAGACTTGGTGTTGCTGGAATAATTTCATATAATTTTGGTAAGGCATCAGAAACAAAACTTTGCATTAACAATGAATTTCTCTAAAAAATATTATTTTAATTTTATTATTTATTTTTTAATTATAATAGTTTTTATTACCAATTGTGCGAGCTGCGCATCATTATAGAAAATTGTTATAAGTCCAAGTTTCGCTGAGAGATTATGTTCCTAAAAAAATGTGATACAATTATATTTTTATAGATGTTTATATTTTTTATTATAGCTATTTGTTATTAATGTTATATGTTATTTTTTCTTCAAGCGTACCAAAAAAAATTGATATTATGTTACTATACTATCTATGTAAAAAAAAGGTCATTATGTTACTACTACAATAATATACATTATTATACAGCAATTACTCTACATATGTACATTACTGATGACAGCACCAAATATGACTACAAGATCAAGTGTATTTAATTTGACATCTTTGGCGGCCATATTGAAAAAATTGTTGTTAAGTTAATTGACAGGTGCATTGTTTATTTTCGCTTGAATTTACTTTTGATCATTAGAAAGAAATGCAACAACGTACACCGCCAGATTTGTCTACCTACATGCATATTAACTAATAAACATTCAACTGTATTTAATTTGTCGTCTTGACGGCCATATTAAAAATTATTACATTAAGTTAATTGATAATTGCGATGTTTAATTACGCTTGAATTCAAATTTGATTATTGGAAATGTGAGAAGAACTACAAGAAATGCAATGTACACCGCCAGATTTGTCAAAAATTGTATATTTGACCAAAGTAAAATTAATTTTTACAAATAATGTAAAAAATATAAATTTTATATAAATATACTTCTTATTTTTCAACTGTTAGTAAGGTTAAAAATTATTTGATATGTACTTTTTTTATTTTTAGTTTAATTTCGTTTGGAACGCTTAAAGAATAAATAGCATATGTCACTTGAAGAATAATGCTCTTTTTATGTTTCGCCCAGATTGCTTAACCTCGGCCGCAAGTTTCTGAGTTCAACACAATAAAAATCGCTTTCTGCTCCTCGTAAAATAATATACTATTCTTATGTCAATTAGGTTACAGTAATCCTTTTATTTACGTGGTTAACTTATAGACGAGTTCACTGTAACGCAGAAAATATTTGTTTAAATAAAAAGAAAATGTTTAATATACCACGTGTTTTTAACACGAACTAAAAAGTAGAAAATTATTTTTCCTAGCCCCCTCATACAGAAAAACGTGGGGCGCAACGACAGCTACTTTCTATACTACTTTTTTCTGTATGGGGTTATAAATCTGTATGAGGGAGCTAGGAGAAATCATTTTCTACTTTTTAGTCCGTGTTAAAAACACGTGGTAAGTATTAAATGTTTTTTTTATTATTATTGAAATAATTATTGTAATCAAGAAGCTGTGTGCTATCTAATAAAAAAAATAGCAATAGTAATCCGATTACTGTAAACATATTGTATAATATAAAGAAAGTAGACACAAAAAGAAAATAAGATCGAGAGAAAACAAAAATTAAAAATAATTATTGGACAATAGTAATCTTCAAGCTTTCATGGCCGGTATTTATAGAATTTATAAAATTTTCTGTGCTGGTATGCTGTAGTTGATCCATCCTCGTTTCGCCCATACATCGCAGATGGTATCCTCAGTGCTTGGTTACTTTAGTTATATTCAGTCACCAAGCACTGAGGATACCATCTACAATGTATACCGAAACATCTGCAATGAAGATAGATTAATCACGGCATACCAACACAGAAAATTTTATAAATTCAATTAATTATAAGGCATTTATAAAAATATAGGTTTAATTAAAATAAAACGGCTTAAAGAATAATAATAATTAATATTTATTATTAAATATTATTACAGAAGCCATTTTATTGTAATATAATAAGTTCTGAAAGAATTTTTAATATGTTATAAGTTTAATTGTTTATTGAAAAATAAAATTAATTAATTTTTACCTCTTCGCCTATTCTGTAGCTATAATAAGTTAAATATATTGATAAATAATAATAAAATATAACTAGTGTACCGATAACAACTGGATTTAATGTTTCAATAGATTTAATAAAGAAATGCGTAACAAGCATTATATATTGCGAAGTAATAACAAGTAAAAGGAGCATTATAATAGTGCTATAATTGTGTAATACGCGTTTAAGGCTTTTAGTTAAACTGAAATGAACTTGAGAAATTTCACTGATAACGTATACCGGACAGTCGTAATTCGCCAAATTTTTCAATACTTTGTACATTTGTATATATCGTTCATTTGCAATTCCAGCCAGTAGAGCAATATTTATAATCACTGCCATTCGAATAAGAGTTGTGTATATTAAAGTTATAATATCCAGTATTGCACGGTATTTATCCTCGTATGCGAAAAATAAAAAAATCGTCAGAAGTATTACTAATACTGTATGTATTAGTGCAAAATTAATCCATTTGCGATAAGTTACTTTTATATTAAAATTTCTTAATGTATCATCGATAACGTCTTCTACCAAACGGATCATTTCAAAGTTTTCTTTTCGATGTAGTGAATACAAAGCAATTATGAGTAAAGTGGAAAATGCACTGGAACCATATATGACAATTTCCACATAATATGATAATTGATCGGTTTCCTTTATTATTTTCCATCTTAGCCAATGGAACCATATTGTTATAACAAAAAAAACTGCAACAAATTATACAATTTAACAGACTGATCCATGATTCATAAAATTAAATTTTAATGTGATGGTGCATAATGCATTTAAGAAATTTATTATTTAAAATTTAGTTTTAATATATTACCATGTTTTATATTCTATCTAAATCAGTGGCGTAGCCAGAAACTTGTCATGAGGGGGGGGGTTACTAATATTAATCAATAAAAATAATACTATAATTTGTATAAAAAATAAAGAGCAATAAAAGTTATTTTTATAAAAATGAAAGTAAAATAACATATTTCATATATCACATGCGTATGTTTTTGGTCGTTCAGGTTCTTGGGGGAGGGGGGGGGGGTCAACCCCAACACCCCCCTGGCTACGCCACTGATCTAAATCATAAGTTTTAAATATATAGCTATATGTTTATCGTTAGCTGTCAGTGAACAGAGAGGTGCTGTGCCAGTTGCGTACGTGCCAGTTGCGTACGTACAGCCATTAAATAGTGCCATTTGCGTACAAATAAGGGTCGGGTCAAACCCAGGTAGTGAAGTTAGTTTTAAATCTAAATCATAAGTCTTAAATTTTACTAAATTACTATTAAAGAAAGGAAACCTTTCCTTTTAGTCTCGCACTTACACATAACACATTAATTCTATAGACCCGCATTAAATTCATTAATTCATTCTCTTTTCCATTTATTCCTCTTACATTCCAACTAGCAAATCAACCGTTCAAAATGGAAAGAGTTTTCTTGGTAAATCAGAGAATCTTGGCAGCTTACCAGACTAGTAGTTGGAGTGATATGATTGAGAATGTTTTGCGTGAGCGAAAGTTTTCAAGTAGAAGGAATAGAAAAATATGTATTAGAGGAAATATGAAGGTGGATGAAGCTAAAGTTGCTTGTCTCTGGATATAGGAATGTTTGGAGGAGACTGATTTCGGAATAATGGAAAGAGTTTGTACCACACCCTTTTGGGTATATGGCGTGATTGTGTATGTATGTACGCACTATTTAAAAATATTAAATTAAATAAATATGTAGAAAATATAAAGTGGTACAGTCTGAATTAAAATTAATGGTTGTTTATATTGTGGAACAAACATTCAAATAATTTGATTAAATCTTAAGCATTTTTTTCGCGATAACACTACATTTAGATTTTAGTTTGATCCCAAAACAATCTTATAGTTTGATAAGTTCAAAAATTCATTATGGCTACATTATTTGTACGATTTTAATTAAATTTTCGTAATAGATTCTTGCAGTGCCGAAATAAATTATATATTTTTAGTAAAATATTGTCAACTTTCCGAAAAAAAAAATATACCAATTTCTTTAAAAATCAATTACGACAACATTATTTATCCGAAATTGGAAAAAAATTTACAAAATATTCTTTTAGTACTCGCAAAAATTATGTAATTTTATTGTTAAACAGAGTTGCCAACTGATAATGTTAAAATGGTCCATATATGAGTTTACCCATATTATTATAGTTAATTAACTAAATATTTATATTAATTCAAAATGAAACTACACAACTTAGTATTCCTTAGTTACAAAACATAAATATCAAAATATACGGACTACATGTTATCATTTTATAATTTAACCTATTAAAATTGATATATATATATATATATATATATATATATATATATATTTAAATTGTCAATTTTAAGTTATAAAAGTGAAAGATACGAATAAGAACTTGTTCTGTCGAATCACAAGAACGCTTGCTACTATGTTATACTTATTGTTAGTAGAAAAGAATGTATTTTCCAAAATATTAATGAAAATAATGTTTATAAAGAAAGTTGCAATATCTATGTATGAGTCAGTTGCATAAAACATGATTAACACTGTGCTCAATGATCAAGTATGCAAAACTTTAACATATTTTGTGCAATCAGCATAATGTATATTTTAAAAATATCAATATATATATATATATATATATATATATATATATATATATATATATATAACTTACATGTATGATATAATAAGTTTATTATATTTCTATCTTCTGCATATACTCTTAGTTTATTATGTTGTGTTTTAAATCGCATAACATTAATTCCTGTTAATGTTAGAATCGGTCTAAAACAATAAGCAAATTCCGAAAAAGTTTTAGGACCATTTATCCATAATTTCAAATAAAATCTCAGGTAGTTCAAATACTGGTTAATTGTACGTTTCATGTTTTGTTCTTGACAACTGATGCACCATTAACAACCAAATCCAACGTTGAATTAAAAAAATATGATAATTGACTTTTTGTTCATTTTTATAAATAATATATAATATTAATGTAATTACATATATCTAGAATCTAGATTTTTTTTTATTTAGGTTGATAATATATATATATATATATATATATATATATATATATATATATATATATATATATATATAACTAACATGAAAAAATCTACAACATATAAAATAATTTTTCCCAAATTGAATTTTAATAAATTAATATGTATAACAATTAAATAAATTAGAATATAATTATCTATCTCAGAGCTTCTTATACTTTTAAGAGCCGAGAATTACTTTCGAAAATGCTTTTCTTTTGACGACTCACACGCTTGTGATGCATATTTTAAAAGAAAATGGAGGAGGTTGAATAAGCAAGAATAAGCTTCATCCTCATTCATGATACCTCTCATACATACTCTTTTATTCCTACTACTTGAAAACATTCGCTCACGCAGAACACTTTCAATTATTAATATAAAAACTGTTTAATTCTGTTAATTATTTATATCTTCTAAAAAAATAATAATTACATTTGTTAAAGGTACGGCAAGATTGCGCAGATTTAAAAACAGTGATATCTAATTAAGCCAAAAAAAAAAATTTAATTAGAAATGGTGTGATGATTGTTCTCAAAATATGTATTCTAGAAGTGGACTGTATATTGGACGTGAAATAATACTCAAACAATATATAATAATGACAACTAATAACTTTATTTCTGTTGTTACACTAAACGTGTTGTTCAAAAAATACGTTCGTTCGCCAAGCATGCTACTAACACACTCGCCGCCGCGTCACTTTCCAACTCACGAGCCATCAGCAACGCCATCTCTGCCCATGGTCTTGAATTACCGATTGGCGCACCTTTCAAACATTATCACGCCTGAACAAGAAACATGTTTTTAAAAAAAGCATTGTCGACCAGTTTGAAAAAATTTTTCGATTTCAAAAACCGTATTTTTTTTCCTTACGCCGCCGCTGCGAGTAGCGTTTGAACAGTTCATGCGATTTACTTTCAGTAAAGTTTGAAGAGTATGTTTTTTTTGTATGCTTTTGTAAAATAAAGACAAAAAATTGATATTTACTATTTTTAAGAAATGATCAACGTTCAGAAAATGAGGTTAAAAAACGCACTTTTTTTAAGGGCCCATAATTTGGTCAAATTTTGTCCAATTTTATTCTTGTTAGGTATAAGTCATAGGAAATATCATCTACTTCAATTGCACAAAATTGTTCTGATTGCAATTCATTACCAGAGGGCGAGGGCTCGCCGAAGTGGAGATATTTTTACAGAACACGACTCTGCGCGGGCAGCCATTTTGTGCCGTCATTTTTTTTTTGCCATGAAAAAAACAGAAATTATTCCTTAAATACTAAAGAATAAAACTGCCAAAACAGCATGTTTGTATGTTTGTAAGTCTTTTCATTGTCCCAAAAAAAAAAACCAAACTACCTATATTTCAGCCAAAAGCAAAAGAACCTTCCCTTTTGAACTGGTTGCCCCAGGTTTTTATGTAAAATTACCAATTTTTTTTTACAGTGAGTCCATTATTTCAATGTGAGAAAATTAGTAAAAAAGTTTAAAAAATTAATACTGATTTTGACAATAAAAATACCGTGAGAAATTTGCATGTACATTTTACTGTTATTAGTAAAATGTAATACATTTGAAATGTAATTTATGTAGCCGTAGGCAAGTGGTAGTTTGTTGGACCACAAAGGTTCCTTGTTCGCGCCGCGCTCACACCAGAAATTAAATTAAATATTATTTTCTGGTATTAAAACTAATATCGGCTGGGTCTGAATGGTTCGGAACCCACTATAAAATATAGTAGTCTAAGAGCCCGTGACTGCCTTCCTTATTTTATAAAAGCTGAAAGTTTTTCAGCGCATGCTCCCAACACCAGGTAGGAACGATAAGCTACTATGAAGTTTGGGTCATCGTGGCTTTGGCAGGTAACAGGTAGCAAAGGTGAATAAAATACCAACTAACTTTTGTCAAATAATAAAGCGTAATTTTTATATATTTTCTTCAGAATAATATTAGAAATTACGTCGTCCGTTGCCAGACACTTAACATCGTGGCAACCCCTTGCCAGACACCCTTAAACTTCAATAAATTGTAACTCTACTTTCGTTATAGTATAAAAGCTGAATTTTATACATGTTACTTGGGTAACTATTAGAAGATGTTTTCTCAGTAGCCAGACAGTTTCGGCAGTTCTAACCCCTAGCCAGACAAACATATATAGCTGCAGTCGCGAGAGAATGAACTTATAAACTGCATGTTCCTGCTTTAGTATTAAACATTATTATTCAATATTTATTTATTCTATACATTTGTCTTTGTGAATTTTATATATGTTTCATGTTTCATCCACCGAAGGACAACAAACGACTTGAAAAATGGTTTTAAAATTTAGGTTTATCGAAATGTAAAACGTTTGAAAATATGTACTTATATGTAAATTTTATTTGTAATTTAATATTAAGTATTTTTGTATATAAATATAAAAGAATAAAGGGCGCGCGCACCCGCGCGCCCCATAGGAAGTATTACGTAAATATAAAATAATAGATTAAAATTTTTTTTAGACACATTGTATATGTATAAGTACTCTGATTTCTGAAACACATTGCATTAAAGTACACATTGTATATAGAATTATGTATATATATATATATATATATATATATATATATATATATATATATATATATATACCGGGTGTAGAAATGAAATGTGAACCATAGGGATTTCAATGTTATTTTTTAAATACGGCTGTATCTCTTTCCCTATTGACTTTAGAGCAAATATTTAAATACAAAACTTGTTCAAAATGTGAAAATGCATGGTATAAAGTCAATTTTCTTACATAAATATTAATATTTTACGATATACAGGGTTAACCACTAAAAAATTAGTTATAACATTGGGAAACGGGAATGGTATCGAAAAATGCGGAATAATGAGTTCTATAATTCTGTGAAAAAATAATTGTTCTACGATACTTCGTTTAGAAGAAAAAAATTAAAAACTGATTTTTGAAAAATTTCGTAAGGAGGTACCCCTGTGTTTTGTTTAAAAAAAAAAAGATTTTGGATATTTTAACACTGGCTTTCGTTGTCTACTCTTTTATCCTACTTTTTGTACCAGACACTTTTTTTTTCCTGTTTTTCTTTAATTTTTTATTCACCTTTTTCTGATTTTTCGAAAAGTTGATAAGGGGGGACCATTGGCATTTTTTTCGAAAATCAGTTTTTAATTTTTTTCTCCTAAACGAAGTATCGTAGAACAATGATTTTTTTACCGAATTATAGAACTCATTATTCCGCATTTTTCGATATCATTCCCGTTTCCCAATGTTATAGCTCATTTTTTAGTGGTTAACCCTGTATATCGTAAAATATTAATATTTATGTAAAAAAAATGACTTTATACCATGCATTTTCACATTTTGAACAAGTTTTGTATTTAAATATTTGCTCTAAAGTCAATAGGGAAAGAGATACAGCCGTATTTAAAAAATAACATTGAAATCCCTATGGTTCACATTTCATTTCTACACCCGGTATATATATAAGTGTAAATATATCGCATTTAAAAGCGCCTTATTTTTTTTTAGCCACACTATGGGTACTACTTTTAAAATATTTGGCAGTAATATGTTTCAGGACATTCTCTACACGATGGTGATATCAGATTTTCAATTGGACGAATCATTTCAAAATTTCGACGTTCAACTTTTTTTTTTTAAATGGGATGCCATAATTTTTTTTTTATTATTGAGATCCTAAAAACATTCTTTTTACGATAGTATTTTGTTTTTCTTAAAAATTCATTTATTTCCCTATCAAAAAGCAATTTAACATTTTAATCTAGTAGCGCATGAATGTTTTACACCCCGATGTTATTTTTGTCCAAATATCAAGTAGCGGTAGACAAACTAGTAGTCAAACGTCAAACACCACCATTGGACGACGTTTCAATTTATGTATTGAAAAAGAAGGAAAACATTTCGAGCATTTTTTGTAAATACCTAATTTTTATTTCATGTAAATTTTTAATTTTGAGTTTCAAAAAGTAGATGTAGATGACAAAAAATAAAGTTTAATTGTTTCTTTTGTGCCTACCGCTACTTGATATTTGGACAAAAATAACATAACACGCGCTACTAGATTAAAATGTTAGTTTGCTTTTTGATAGGGAAAGAAATGAATTTTTAAGAAAAACGAAATACTATCGTAAAAAGAATGTTTTTAGGATCTCAATAATAAAAAAAAAATTATGGCATCCCATTTAAAAAAAAAAGTTGAACGTCGCCATTTTGAAATGATTCTTCCAATTAAAAACCTGATATCACCATCGTGTAGAGAATGTCCTGAAACATATTACTGCCAAATATTTTGAAAGTAGTACCCATAGTGTGGCTAAAAAAAAATAAGGCGCTTACTCTGAATCAGGCTGTATATAAATAAACTTAGATAGCTATGAAAAAAATGAATGAAATAAATAAACAGCTGTCATTTTTGACATTTGCATTATTTATTGAACTTTAAGGGTGTCTGCAGGGTGTCTGGCAAGGGGTTGCCACGATGTTAAGTGTCTGGCAACGGACGACGTAATTTCTAATATTATTCTGAAGAAAATATATAAAAATTACGCTTTATTATTTGACAAAAGTAAGTTGGTATTTTATACACCTTTGCTACCTGTTACCTGCCAAAGCCACGATGACCCAAACTTCATAGTAGCTTATCGTTCCTACCTGGTGTTGGGAGCATGCGCTGAGAAACTTTCAGCTTTTATAAAATAAAGAAGGTCTGGCAGTCACGGGCTCTTGCTCTATAGTATTCTAAACATAGTAAAGAATCCTTCAGAACTCATTATATATAGGTATAATTTGTATGAAATGATTTTTGATCACTCGGATAAATAACCATCATTGCTTGTTGAATAATACACTATTAAAACAATTATTGTTTTCCAATTTGTCTGCTAATATTTCATCAATCATGAACGAATTGTAGCGCAGAACATAGTTATCAGGCCAATTAACTAAGCAAAATTATTAACTTAACAATATTGTTAAATCGTTAAATGCAAAATCAATTGCTACACTTTAGATTTGGGGCAAATATAAAATACGTATATTTTATGTAAGTAATTACTTATTTTTTCGGTTAAAAAAACATATATAACATGGTAAATTAATTATTTTACTTAAAATTATATTATTTTTACAGAAAATTTATCTGAACCATCATTTTGTTGAAATAATATGTATTTTTTACTATGGTTTTTATGTCAAATGGAAATTTTTTTTACAGTTCGTTAGTTAATTGGTCTGATAACTATGTTCTGCGCTACAATTATTTCATGATTGATAGAATATTACCTGAAAAATTGAAAAAAAAAAAACAATTAAATAATTGGTTTAATAGTATATTATAATTCAACAAGTAATGTTAGTTATTATTAAATAATATTGCAAACTATTTTTCACAACAATCTGTTTTTGAATCCAAATATCAAAAAAATTAGCATGCTCTGCTTAGGGACGTTATTTGACAAAAGTCGTTCCTAAGCAGAACATGCGACGCGCCTTACTCCATCCGCCATCAACGACGCGACTGTGGAATGGTGGGTTTGTTAGTTGCCAGGGTCTCGCGACACAAATTTATAAATATGCAAATTAACCAGCACATCGCGTAAATTGAATTCCGCATTCTCGCCAGACACTGAACATTTAACTATATAAAGATCAATCAAAAAATAATACCGGTGAATTCATATCTTAATTAGTAATCAAAAGATTACAAATTTAAATTTTGATATTGATTCATAATAATTGATATATTGACTTATTTTATTAAAATAAAGAGACTTTAAGATTTAGTTCTGTATTAATTTAATTAAAATTAGTATTCGACGTACTCTACGTACATTATCATCAGGAAAAATAATACGAATGACATCAATAATAAACAAACAGAACATATAGACAAGTTAATTTAATAGCTAAACAAAATAAGTAACTACAGGTTTTATAATGTTGTTACTTATTTTGTTACCAAGTAACTTGTTTCCATGTTCTGTTTATTTATTATTTATTTCATTTGTATAATAATTTTTCCTGATGATGATATACGTATAGAGTATATGGACTTGTCGATATTTAAATAAACAAGATTAGAAGTATATGGGTACACCTATATTTGATATTTCTCGGAAAGTTGACAACACAATATTTTTAATAAAATTATAATTTATGTGGGCACTAGGAGAAACTTTACTGAAAATTTGATCAAAATCGAATAAATAATGTAGTAGCCACAATGAATTTTTAAAAAAATTTGTGATTTTTTTCTCGATAAATTGGCAACACTGTATTTTGTTAAAATTGCATCATATATTTAGGCACTAGGAGAATTTTTTATGAAAATTTTGCTATTTCGACTATCATACCTATTAAGAAATCAAATAATGCGAATACACCGGAACAATACAGACCAATTAACATCTTTCCTGCATTAGCTAAACCTTTAGAAAAAATAGTGTACACACAACTAGTTCAACATATTCACACAAATAAAATATTAATAAAGTTTCAATCAGGATTTAGGGAAAATCACAGTTGGAAAACTGCATTTAACTATGTTCTTAATGAATGGAAAATGAATGTTATAAAGATCTTACAACTACAGTGATTTTTTCGACTTAAAACGTGCCTTTGAGACTGTGGATAGCAATATACTAGTAACCAAATTAAAAAGGTATGGAATTTGTGGAATAGTACTCAGCTGGTTTGAAGATTACTTAAAAGATAGAAAACAAAAAGTTAACTGTGGAAGCAGCGTATCTAGTGAAATTGCTATAAATCAAGGTGTACCGCAAGGAAGTATATTAGGGCCTATCTCCTATCTATTTGTATTGTACATCAATGATAGAGAAAAAGCTCTATCTCATTGTAAATTTCATCTCTTTGCTCTTTGCTGATGACACTATTATTTATTATGCAAGCAAAACCCAGGCAGATGTTGAAATCAAAGTAAATGAAGAACTACAAAACTTATCAGATTGGCTACAAATAAATAAACTGACATTAAATGTTAATAAAACTAAAGCCATGCTAATTGAAAAAAAAAAACGGTGAAGGATGAATGGTTAAATAATAGTTTTCAGTTGAACATTAATGATGAACATTTTTGGAGAAGCAAAAAAAAGCAAATATTAACCAGGTTTCCACTTTATCTTACATGAATCGAATAATTAATAGTTTAAAATAATGAATGTTGGCTAAATATTTTGATATATATATATTATATATATATATATATATATATATATAATTAGATTTACTTTTTATGGTAAATTTTAAATTAATTATAAATATTTTTAAGAAAATCCCCAATTTAACAAACTTCCATGAAATGCAATCGGAAAACAAAATAAAATCTTTAGAAATAAAGTTTGAAAACAGTATGTACTTGTTTGAAAGACTTCATCGCAATATTTCGAATAAAATCTTTACCAGCAGAAATACAATACGTACTTGAATTCGGAACGGTAACGAAAAATATATTATCCAAATACAAGTATCATAAAACTCTTTTAAGTACTACAACGGATACATACAAGTTTCTCTATTCGCTGTCGTTTTGTTCGTATATGTAACTCACGATTTACCAAAATGGCTAAAGAGGCTTCGCTGTGTAACGCAACATTGAGCTTCTAGATAAGAAGAAAACTTCTTCGTTTCTTCGGAAATTTTTGGAAGAAAGACAGTAGAAAGTTTTGTTCGAGCATTCGGCAGCCTTATTGCTATGACACTATGGCAGTTATTACTTTTCCATTACGCATTAACTGTGTGTGCCTCTGAGATGTTATGGTACAGCTAGAAATGATATAGAGTGTGCGAAATTTGTTACAGGATATGTATTTCACTTGACCTTCGATAAAGAAGAAAAGAATAATAAATTTTCGGTATGAACAGGAATAAGATTTTAAGTAAAGTTAGTCGTAAAATATTTTGCGTTTCCTTGTACGTTCAAGTCGATAGTGATTTCCACACGGGTAATAAAAAAATAAGTCAATTTGCAAATAGATAATGTAAAAATGTAAAAAAAAATTAATGAAAATATTTTTAAAATTAATATTGAAGCTTAAAATAATAGTATATTTATTATGATACAAGGAGTGGAAAGCGATGATTATTGTGTTGAGTCTAGATATTTGTGGCCAAAAAGAGCTTTGTATTCCGAAGGACAGATACGATTTTTTTCTTCAAACGTTTTAAAAGAAACTAAACTAAAAATAAATAAAGTGCCAAGTAACCTTCACCATACTAACAATTGTAAAATACGGTGGCAGCACCAAACATAACTACAACGTCAAATGTATTGAATCTGGCATCTTAGGCGGTCATATGGAAAACTACTACGTCAAGTGATTGTGTATGTATGTATGTATGTATGTATCTATGTATGTATGTATGTATGTATGTATGTATGTAAGTTTATTGACAATTGCATTGTTTCTTTTCAATGGAATTTTAATTTGATTATTGAAAATGTGTGAAGAAGTGCAAGAAATGCAATATGCACCATCAAGTTTGTGAAAAACTGCATATTTGACCAAAGAAAAACGGTCAAGTATATTTAATTTGAAATCTTCAACGGTTATATTAAAAATTATTAAGTCAAGTTAAATTAATTAACAATTGAATTGTTTATTTTCGCTTACATTGGAATTTTGTTATTAAAATGTGCGTATACCGCCAAATTTGTCAAAAATTGTATATTAAACCAAAGAAAGATCAATTTACACAAATCACGTAACAAATATAAATAATATATACATACCACTTTATAACTGTTAGTAAGGTTAAGATTACTTGACATGTATTTTAATATATATATCACTCAAAATTGAAAGCTTTTCTTGTGTTTCACCCAGATTGCTGAAATATCTCAGCTCAACACAACAATCATCACTTTTTACTTCTTATAATGTAATATACTATTTCAAAATCTGGCACTGTGTAAAAATATAGACAACTACTTAACAGTGTTAGATAATTAATTAATCTTATCTATTAAATAAACTTTAAAAATAGTTAATTTTCCACATTAAAACATTGTTCTCATTCATATACACAACACAAAGCAAGCATACCACTAACTAATTTAAATTCTGCCTAGTAATCCAACTTTAAATATCTAATTATTATTCCTAATATTTAACAACCACACGTCACATAAAACAAATTTATATCCTAGCATTAATTTCGAAGCAGAATTACTATCCATAATGGATCTTAATGCGCACACATAAAGCCTAGAATGGAAAAATATTTTTCCCGCAAACATTTTCCTGCAATCCGCTTTTTCCGGGTGCCTTTATTTTCGTGCACCACATGCGAACAGAATTAGATTGAGACGTACAATACACCACTTCAGGAAAGCTTTCAGTTTGTTTCACAAAAGGGAAGTGTTTGAAGAAATGATTTCAGAAATTGCGTAACATATGGCAATCAAATAAACTAAATAATAAAGGAGTTACACATGACAATAGTAAAATACCTGTAGATATAATGACAGATATTTGAGGTTTTGAATCTTCAAATTAAAAGCTTTGGTAAAACATGTAATTTGTATTATAGTTATCAATATAACAAACATTATTTATTATTATTATTATATTATATTTATTATTATTATTTTTTGTTTATTTATTTATTTTTATTATGTTTATATGTTTAATTACTATTTTCGACTTCACATTTGACAATTATAGAGATTAATTACATTATTTTATGCAACTTGCATAACATTTTATAACGATATTTATTAAGAGCTCATATAAACGTACTTAGTGATGATGTCATAGGTATAGTTACGTTTTTGAATGACGTACAACAATAAACTTTGCGTTTCATATGTCCTATATTATATATATAATTTATACCAAAGTATACGTCATCAACATGATGAATAAAATGGTGACTATAGCACAATCTATCTAGTATTAAATCATCTTGAATAAAATTAACAATTTTTGTAATTAAAGTTAATTATAACTGATACAGCGCTAGAAATTTGATTATATAATTAACACGATTTCAGCGAGCCAATGAAATAAATATAATTGTAATTAAAAAAAAAACTGCAATAATAATGTGCAAATGATAATTAACTAGCTAGTAAATTAAGTGGATTCGTTCATTTCAGAGGAAAATTTCATGAAAATGCAAAAAATAAAATGTATCTACATGAAAATTTCTAGCTGAAGTTTACGCCTGTGCACATTTATAAATTTAAATGAGGGCAATTAAAAAAATTACACGGAAAAATATGTGAGTTTATATGCTTTACAGTTTGAAGTCATTACCATTCAGTTTGATGTAAAAGAACGTCATTAAAAAAGGGACATTATAAACAAGCAAAAATTCACCTTTTTTGACGGAAAATTTAAGCTAATTTTTTTAAAAAAATAATGATGTTTGTAGATGAAAATTGAAATTATTGCTCGACAAATAAAATTTTGGCCCATAATAAATATATAACGAAATTAATAGTTTCATTTTTATCATATTTGCAAGAACTGTAGTGCTGCCGAATGTTTTATCAATAGAATTCTTATTTTGATAGAAAAAGATAAAATATCCCCCGCCACAAGTCTTACAAATGCGGATACAATAGAGCCAAAAAAATCGATCGACTACGACTCCGACTCCAACTCAGAATTTTTTTAATTTGTCTCCAACTTTTAGTTCGATAATGATTTTTATTAAAATAAAATAATTTCCCTTAAACCACAAAATAATTTAAAGAAAACTAAATACGTATTTTGAAAGCTAAGCTTTCATCATTAGTAGCAAACGTTAAAACTAAAGTCCTAATCAGTGATCTATGATTACACAGATACTCAATGAACCCAGTGGTCAAAGAACACTTGAGTGTTCTTTGATTACTGGGTACGTTAAATAATTAAACTTTCTGACAATCACAACGAACGTCAAGCGTCGACAGTATTTTCTGTTTAAATAATAATACTAATCGTAAGCAAATAAAAATATCAAGATATTATTGATTTCAGATTCATCATTATCAGAAATATAAAACGAATACATTTTAAGAAAAATTTACAATAGTGTAACCATAAAAAGTTTGACAGATGTCATTCAAATAATAGGAATAGTGTTGTATTACAAATGCGTTAGTTACACTTATTTATATTGCATAAATGATACATTTTATCGATAGTTGTAAAGTTTAAGTTGTAGTTTAGATTAAAGTTGAAATTGATCTGCATGAATCCGGCATTAAGCAGAAGTGGACGTAAAATTGAAGTTGAAGTCAGAGTCGAAAGTTATATCGATACACATTAACGCAAAATAACCTAATGTTTTATTTTTATTTCAATCAACAAAAATGTATATTCATAACAATCAGCAATTAAACCAGAAAAAACTCATAAAAATTTAATTAAAATATATAACCTCCCTTGTTAAATAAAATGACACTGTCCTTTTGAAAATAGCGAAACATAAATTAAATAATTTATCTCGGAGCATATTTTGCGCTTATGTGTCAACCATAGCAGAGCGAGAGGCATATAACGTATAATTCAGTTTGATGGGCTGCTAATAGAAGTCAGTTTTGCGCAACGGTAAAAAATTGGTAGCGCCGTCTACCCTCTTGTGGGACTGTCAACAGTATAAGTACAGCAAGGCGAGTCCCAGCGTATAGGGCGTATATGTACCTTTGTTAAGGGACACAAAGTGACAGCCGGAGACCGGCGACAAATCAAATTAACGCAGCTTGTTGACTTGCTCTCTCTCTCTCTCTCTCTATCGCTGGGTTACCGGAAAACCCTTCCGAAGGCCGTATGTCGATAATTCAATCGTAATGTATAGTATAGTGTTGGCGAAGTTATAATGTAATGTGACTGCAGGCGAGGCGGTTAGAATTTTCAGATAGTTGATTCGGGTTAATGAATTGTGTTGTATATTAATTTATTTATTGTGTAAATGAAAATATTACAATAAATATGGTTAGAGTGAATTTCAATTACATATTAGATAACTGATATTGCCTATACTGTTTAAAAAATTAAATTATTGTTGAGTTCTTCCGTATTAAATGAATATGAAAATGTTAAAACTTTATAATATATTACTAACAATATTGCGAAAAAATAAATTAATCGCAATTTCACAACGTAAATGCGTTATTGTGCAAATTTTAAGGCGTCTCCACCAAAAAATGTTTACGCATAAAAAGACACACATAATGATGCTTCTTGAAAAAATATTTAAAGAGTTTCAAAAATAAATAACTTCAATATAAAATATGCCGTAGTTCGAACTTTCTAGACTTTATTGTCATAAACTTTTCTACAACACGCTTGGGTTATATGAAGATAAAATTTTGTAATATATATTATATATTTATTTTTAAAGTTTTGGTCATTATTAAAAAATATGATTTTTATTTTATAAATATATATCAAAACCATAATTCAGTTTGAAATGATATTTATAAACTTTTATGACAAGAAGAAGAAAACATCAACATATTTTTTTTTTAACATTTTAAACAAGTAATTCTAGCTTCTCTCAAACACTCTCAATCATACCACTTTATCTACTAATCGGATTTCCACGTGAACGTATATCTTCAAAATCATTGTCATATATTCTATTAAACAAACGTTCATTAGACATTCGCTCAAAATGACTGAACCATCTCAACTAACACCAACTTTTGCAACAACATTTTTTTTTTTCAATTTCACACTCTTCATACACTAGTCTATTTCATACCTGGTTCCTTCTAGTTACATCATCTATGCCACATAAATATCTCATTTCCAAAGCAGTCATTTTCCTTTTATGCTATTGCAGCTAAACTCAACATTCACTACCATATATCAACGTAGGAACCAAAAGAACATTGTATATACTCAAACTGGCAGCTCTGGATACATTTACATTTCTAGCAAAAGTACCCAAAGCACCCAAAACCTTATAACCAGCATTTAACTCTCCTTTCAATGTCACGATCAAATCGACAATCTTTAGACAATAAATTACCTAAATACACAAATTTTTAATTACTATTTATGAACATTAATTTTTAAAATTAATAAATTTTATATTATTATTATTAGTTACATAACTATTATACCATTAACTGTCATACTTCATTTTCGTTAAATATTTATATATTTTATTCATATTTCATCTTATTATTAGTGGAAAATCGATGAAACCTCTAGGGTACATCATCAATTTTTGTCACTAAACGAGTGACGTCACTTACTGGTATGTTTACTTGAGCTTTCGAATTGCAATGAAATTGTTTATGAAATAATATACAGGATGTTCCACGACGAGCTTACGTTATCTGTATTCTAAAAAGTTATAAAAATATTATGTCATGAAATTTAGTATTATAGGAGTATTCTGATATGCTCATTGGAAGAAAAATATTGGTAACAAGATGCCACTTCCAGTTTGTCCGGAAGTTTATCCTAACTTTCTTATTTTAAATAGAATATCCCATTTTTTATTTTATCATTGAATTTAGGAATAAATTTTACTTATGATAAATTAATAACATTTTTAGTTTAACTGTTTTTGACGTATTTCAACTTCGAACTATCTTTTTGTGAAAAAATAAATTAAAACTATTTAAAAACGTGTCTAGGATATTGCTGTGAACTTGAAATTCAAAAAACATTAATATCCCATTTTTTTTTTTAAATTGAGACCCTATTTATTATTATTTTAATAATTTTTACGTTAATAAAAATAATAGTGCTAGTTTATGTAATATGTGTTATGTTGAAAGTTGATAAATTTTTTAGTAAAATAGAAAAAATATAAAATTCGGATAAGTTATAATTATTTAATAATTTAACTAAGTTAGCCACGAAAAATAAAGTAACTAGTTAATAGTATTTTATTATGTTAATGTAAAAAAAATTAAAAACGTTGAATTACGTCAAAAATAGTTGAACTAAAGTAAAATGTTTTTAATGTATCATATGTAAAATTTACTCCTACATTAAAAAATAAAATAAAAAAATCTTCACTTTCGATTAAACTTGAAGTGGCATCTTATTGCCAATATTTTACTATTATATTACATTGTTTTTAGAATGCAGATAGCGTAAGCTCGTCGTGGGACATCCTATATATCTTTACATATTTAATTTGAACTTCATTAAAATGTGATATTTAAATGTATTTTATAGCAAATTCAACAAATTATGCATGTAGAATAGAAAGAATTTATTTCCGTTCATTAAAAACTTTCATATTACAAAGTTTTCTACTAGATTATGACATACTTTCAAAGTTTAACTGATTCTCCTATATTATATTTTTGTCATCTTAATTTTTAATAAAAAATGGCACCAAAATTTTAGAATTAAAAAAATATATATCGCATTCAATATGATAGCTTAGAGTTTATACATGTGTTTAAAATATTTTCTCCATGTTTAAAGATTCTGGAAATATTAATTACTAAAACATTTCTAAAATAAATAATATAGAAAAGTGAGCATCAGTATTGTGATTCTAAAACAATAAATATTAGAAATAATAGTTTCGATTAAAAATAGAAAAATATATATTTTTTTATTTTGTAGAATAACCATATTTACAGCAACCGAACTACATATAAAAAAATGTGTGTATGTCAGGAAAATCTATAGCTTTTAAAATTGTTATTCACTAATTTATTTTCAATTCACTACTTCTCTTTCTAGTAGTATTTCAGCGTACAAACATTATCCAATCTCATTAACGCGTACACATTCGGCTGCGGTTGCAGGAATTAAACCAAAAAGTCATGTCGCAAATAAAGTTCCCCGTCGCGTCGCCGAACAACTTTCAATTTGCTCCATTTCGGATTCGAAGCGATTCACAGTCCAACCACAACAGCGCACTGCCGGATCGGCTATTGTAATTCCTATTTTCCCGACTTGCTCTTTTGATGGCGTCGCCGTTTGTGGTTCGGAGAAAAGTTAGCATTGCGGTGGTGAGAGAAGACTGCAGTCTGATTCTTTACACCACTTCACTAAGGGTTTGCAAAATAATGACTTTTCATTAAAACATAATGGTTTAAAAAAACCGGCTTTAAGTTAAAGGCTAAATGACCAAAATGTTCTGATGAAGACGAACGTTGAGTTCGTGGAAACGTCGATTATAAATAAATATTTATACAGAATTTTAACATAAAGCAGTTATATTTTAATATAATGAGTTCTGAAAGATTTTTTACTGTCATAATGGTTTAAAATATAGTATTATATACTGTTGATCTTGATACTTTACTGTATTTTTAATGTCCAATCTTAACTGATATAATACAAAACTGGTACATTTTATTAAAAATTATTTGAGGCAAAATTTTCTTCCGTTCGTATACAACAACTTTGTCGCAATATGTTTATGTCTGTCTTTTACATAATTTGTTTTGTATGTTCAATTAAGTACTCCAAATTAAAAAATAAATTCTTTGTTATTGTTTTCTTTATAATTTTTGCATATTTATAAAATATATTATTATATTTTTTTTATATAAACACATTGCCAAAACATTTGTAAATTATTTAGTAAGAAAATAATTTAATTATTTTAAATGATAATAAAAAAATTATAAGCTAAAGTTAAAAAAAAATATTAAAAATTAGACCTTTTTCGAAAAACGCAAATTTTCGATATTTTCCATTGAGATAGAAAATTGCAAACAACACTATTGAATTCGTGAGAAAATTTACGAATAATTTATATTAACTCTAGCCCGAAATTAATAAGATATATGATATGCAATGGAGCCTGGCCTCAATGAATGCTTACTTTGACGGACTGTTCGCCGCAGTACCGTTGAACCTTAATAACGCTGCGGCGATGAAACAGCGGCCAACTGAGGTACTCATCTCTGTATATGTATACTTCTGCATAGGCCTTAGTGTATCAGAACGTTAAGATGATTCTGCACCACGGCGGCTATGATGCTGAGGTCTGAATCTAATCCAAATGGTGCCAAAATACGAATGTTGTCGATATAATATTAGATTAGATTCAAACCTCAGCATCATGACCGTCGCGGCGTTGAAATCAGCTTTACTTTTCGACATGCTGTAGCCTATCCAGAAGTATATATAGAGATCAGTGGGCCTACTCCGTCTAATAACTAAAATATGCAGTAAAGTTTTAAAAGCAATGTTTTATTACTTTATGTACTAGTAATGTATTTGTAAACTTGTAGCTATAAAAATGGTTTGTTTTTCTTACATATGAATTAAATAATTAAATTTTTAATATTAAAATTTACAGCTTTAATTAAATTTAATTAATTTGCCTCCTATGTAAATCTGCCAATGCTCATACGAATTATCTGCTCGTGAATTAGATGTTTTATCTAATTTGATTAGAAAGCTATAAAAAAAAAACATTCTTGTATTTAATATAAAAATTTATTAAGTATTTAAAGTACCTATGTAAACAAATCTTTCAGAACTTATGAACGGTTTCATATTTTAACTAAAGTCAACCTACCAAAAAACATCTATTTCAAATTCTACTATAATAATAATTATTGTTGTCAATAAATCAATGCTTCACACATTTCTAATGATAAAATTATTTGTTGTTTTTAATAAAATAAAGCCTTTATGAAAGCTTAAATTCGACTTTAGTTAAAGTGTTTATTATGAAACTAGTTGTTAATACATTAAATTTAAAAAGCTTTAAGTAACAAAAAATTATAATAAATTATGAATCATAGGAAGCCAAATTTTTTTAATTTAATGCGTTCATACTGGTTGATGTTATGTTTTTCTTTGATGATTATAATTGATTCGCTAATTAAACTGTTATTATTAGGTCTTGCGATTATCTTAGTATCTTAAAATTTTACGTCATGAAGAAATTCTAAGGCATGTTGTCCGACAGCGGATTTATCTGGATGGTTTTTAGACGTATGAACCTTTTGTGTTCTGACAATCTTGTAGAAACAGTTCTACCTGTTTGTTCAACGTAAACTTTACCACATTCACTGAAGAGAACAATATCTTTTACACTATGCTTTACAATTTTATGTGTGAAAAATAGAAAACTTTAATTTTCTTTTTTTTCTCTCGGTAACATCTGCCACAAAAGGTGAAGAAGCGTAAATTTTGTTTTCATTATTAGTCACAACAACTTCAACATCTCTAGGTTTTCTCGGTTGTAATGCATTCTTGATAATATATTTATCATTTATCATAAAATTGCTAAGTGGTAAATTTGTGGTTTTCAAAAAAATTTAGTTGGAAAGTAAATTAATTTACTTAGTGTTTATAATACCGACCATTAACAAATTAGTTTTAGTTACTACTTTTAAAATTTAAATTCGACAAAACTTTATAACGGATCGGTTTCATAATAAACACTTTAACTAATGTCGTGTTATGCTCTTTAAAAAAAGTATCGATTTTAAAATTCTATCAATTAAATGATGCTTATTTGTTAACTTATCAAACTTCTAATGGTAAATTTATTTATTGTTATCAATAAAAAAAAATCTTCTGTGACCGCCACAGAATCGACCGTCATCGTATTAAATAGATTCGTGGAATAGAAAAATTTGTGTAACAACAACTACTGTATTTATGGTAGTTTTGATATAAATATGCCACCTAATATAATGAAAAATCTTTCTGAAATCATATTAATATTTATTAATAATCGACAATTCGACGTACGTACATCTCCATCAGTTACTTGATTTTAAATTTCGTTATGTATTTTTTCTAAGGAAGATGTACTTTAAGTACGTCAAAACGTCAATTATTAAAAAATAACACAGAATTATAACATAAAGCCATTTCATTTTAAATATGTCACTTATTTACACAGTAATATATAAATATGAAAAATTATAAAAAAAAATTAGTCGTATCGAAAATTTTCCAAATAAAAGTTGTTAGTTATAACTTGTTTAACAACTTCTGATAAATAAAAGCAACTCTGTTGCCAAAATATTCGTAAAACACATAAAGTAACAGCAGTAAATTATTATTTCCCGTTGGCAGATTTTACCAAAAGTTGATCAAATTGAGATATTCACCTCCAAAACTTAAATATGAAATTTTATAACAATCCGTTCTGCCGAATTTGCACGACACATGTCCACAGACCGACAGACGGCCATCATGCTAAAAACAGTTGATTCGTGTCACTATAACTTTTAACTACAACTTCTAAATACAACTATTTAAAATAAAAATTATATCCTTTTTGAAATCTTGAATAATGTTTACAGATATAGTAAAAAAATCTTTCAAAACTCATTATATAAAATAAAACTACTTTAGGATCAAGTTCTGTATTGAAATTTATTTATAATCAACGTTTCGACGAAACTCAACGTCCGTCTTCGATTCATAACCATGAATAAAACATGGGTTCATAAATTCACACCTGAGACGAAGAAACAGTCAAAACAACGAACTGAAAGGGAAAAATCGGCTTCAAAAAAGGCCATTTTGCGGATGTTATATAAGTCTACAAATTAGAAAAAAAAGAGAGTACTGGTAATTATAGAAACATCGTATTTAAAGGCAATATATAGCTACAATTATGTGAATTAAAAACTCGACCTCTGTAAATTGTTAATTACTTAAAAGATCTGTTACGGTAGTTGTTTACAGCTAATTTATTTTATGGTCGTCTATAACGAAAGTACAGGAAAAAAAAAAACTGTAATATTATTAAATTTTAAAGTACCTAGTTGTATTTGCAGTTTAAAGCAAAAGTACACAGATACCTATTTTAATTTTTCGATGCTATTCGAAATATAAAAATAAAATTGCAAAATAGTAGATTTTAAGATTCAAAAAATTGAAATAAATTTCAATGTAATTTGGATATTGTTTTGCCTAGGGGTGTGGAGCGTGGATAAAATAAATCAGTCGAATCCGATTTCAACTTCGACACCAACTTTTAGTTCAATAATGGTTTTTATGTTTTACCAATTACCATATTAAATTAACTACAGAAATTACATAGTAAAATGATCTTTCAGAACTTATTATATTAAATAAAACTGCTTTAGGTCAAATTTCTGTATTAGTATTTATTTATAATTGACGTTTCAACGAATTAAACATCCGTCTTCATCAGGAAAACTGATACAAATGACATTTACAGTAAATAACAAAACATAGAAACAAGTTACTAGGTAACAAATATGTAACTAGATCACAAAATTTATAGAATTTTAATTAATGGAAAAATAATTTTTTTTTAATTTGAGGATTAAAAACCGACAATTGATTTCATAACTCAATGTTGTGAGTGAGGGACAGTATAACTTATCAGAATACACACACATACACACCCACATATATATATATATATATATATATATATAAATATATAGTAAACGTATTATTCAACAAGAAATTTTTTTATATATTGCACTTAATATGTAAAATAATTTATATGATTCGATAATCTATGTTTTGAACTTACCTAAACATCAACGTTCATAATGGAATATTTGCGGTGCTTTCAATAGCGACCGAATAATTTATATAGTTTCGTAAGCTGTCGACATTAACCCTAGCGTGAAGCAAAATTTTGTGCGCTACCAGTAAAATGGAAGATGCAATAAACGTCAGAAAAACGAAACGAACTAAAAGTGAATGTGGAAACGTAATATCAGCGGATGATGTGGTTTATATAAATACTTAATATATATATGTTCCTGCTAGCAAGTTCATTGCAATAATGCAACATCGTTGAACAAAATAACTGAATTTCGCTGCTTTTACCTATTGAAATTTGCATAAAAGATTGATGAATATTTTACTAATAAATTTTGAAAGTTTGTGTAGATAATCCCAAAATGAATTGTTTATAAATTAATTTGCACATTTTTTAATTAATTATAAATATATATATTTATTTAAAAGATTTTTATGGTAAGACAGCAACAAGAACATGCAACCTTCAACAAATTTTTTTTTAAATGCTTTTATTATTATTGTTTTTTTTAAGCGCATCAAAATATTGATATTACGTCACTACATTGCCTAAGTAGAAGATGGTCATTATGTTACTAGTAAAATGACATTATTACATAGCCAGTTAGTTACTATATATACTACTGGTGGCAGCACCAAACATGATCACTCGACCAAATGTATTGAAACTGACATCGTCGTCGGTCATATTGAAAATTATGTAGTAACAATTGCAGTGTTTGTTTTTGCTTGATTTTGGATTTAATTATTGAAAATGTATGAAGACGTACAAGAAATACAATGTACATTGTCAGATTTCTCAGAAATTGCATATTCGACCAAAGAAATATTAATTCTCACAAACTGCGTAGCAAATATACTGTTTTACAACTATCAGTAAGGCTAAAGTTACTTGGTATATATTTTTATTTATTTTTAGTTTAGATTAGTTTCATTTGGAATACTTGAAGCTAATGCTTTTTGTTATTACCGTTCATTAAAATTAAATAATTTATTTATTTTAGATTTTTTATATCTGATATAATAAAATCTAAATAATTTTTTTAAAATACTTATTAAATAATTTTAAATAAAAGTTAAAAGTACTTTCATAAAAATATATATTATTAAAAATCCACAGTTTTAGTACATATTGTAAAGTCCACGTACAATTAAAATTGCTAATAAAATAATCTTGTTCATAAATAAAAAATTTTAACCAATTATTGAAAAATATTTCATAACATTATATAATAGACATATTATTTATTTTGTAAATAAACCTTTTCAAATGTTTAAATTGATAATTTTTTTTCCATAGAAGTAGAAAATTATTATAAATTTTAAAAAGTAGGATAGTTTTTAATACTTAATTTAAATAAAAAAAATTAATATACCACGTTTTTAAAATGAACTAAAGAATATAAAATAATTTCTCCTATCCTCATACAGATTTATAACCCCATATAGATTTCTGACTCCATACAGATTTTCTTGAAAATTTGCGATTGTAAATTTTTAATAGCTATGACAATATTTGTATGATTTAAAACGAAAAATGTGGGGCGTATGCAATAGATAATAGTAAGGAGTGTAGGAAATAGCTGCCGTTGCGCCCACGTTTTTCGTTTTAAATCTTACAAATGTGTCATAGCTATTAAAAATTCACAATCACAAATTTTCAGGACAATCTGTATAAAGCTACGAGAAATTATTTTATACTTTTTTATTCGTTTTAAAAACGTTAGTATATTAATTTTTTTATATTTAAATAATTATTTTTGTTTTTTAGTCTTGGGTGTGTGTTCTGTATTTTCTGTAGTTGTTTTCTATAGATTATGTATTTTGAAAATTTACTGTTTGCTAAATACAAGAATGAACGGAATTTGTGAATATGGCACCAGATAAAAATAAATATTTCTAATATTATTAATTAAATAATTAGTTAATATTGCATTGTCATCGAGTTCTGAGCTATGTTTAAAGTTTCAAGTCTCTAGCTCATCGGGAAGTTAGTTTAAAATCGATTCCAAAATTTGTACCGAACAGACAGACGTGTTAAAAATAGAATGATATAATAAGAAAATTATTATTTAAAAAGTAAAATTAAAATAAATATATAATAATTCATTGTAATTATTTGAAAATTAAACGAAATATTTATCTGGCTGAGCTTTATCGCTACTGAAACAAAGGACGAAAAATAATCCATTTCCGTTGAAGATAATTTTATTTGAAACAAAAGATTAGACAAAAGTTACGATTGTTTGTAACAAAGTGCGAAATCCGAAATTTCTTTGCCTTACTGGATTAAGTTTAGCTGTTAAAGTTTAATTTGTGTTTGTTCTTGAGTTTGTCATTTAACCTTTGTGACCTATCCCATACTTTTGTCAAAGTACAAGGTCAAAATTAAACATATTCATATAGTTCACATAGTAAATTATTATAATATAATAACTTTTAGATTTATTAAAGTATTTTAAATTATTTTAAACAAAAAGAATAGTATATTATGTTACGAGAAGTAGAAAGCGACGATTATTATCTGTTGAGTCAAGATATTTGTGGCCGAAGCAAAACCGAGGCCAAGCAATCTGAGCGAAACACAAAAAGTGCTTTCTATTCCGAGTGACATATACGATTTTTTCTTCAAGCGTTCTTAACGAAACTACACTAAAAATAAATAAAAACACTTGCCAAGTAACTTTACCCGTACATATTATTTATATTTGTTACGTTGTTGTGAGAATTAATGTTTGTTTGGTCGAATATACAATTTCTGATCACCCTGGGAAGTATACATTGCATTTCTTGAACTTCTTCACACATTTTCAATAATCAAATTACAATGAACATGAACAATGCAATTTTTAATTTACTTAATTTAACTTGTTTTCAATATGGCACCCGAAGAACTCAGATTAAATACACTTGAAGTTGTGTTTGATGCTGTCACCAGTAGTGGGTTATATAGTAACTAATATAGTGTATAATAATGTCATTATTTTATTAGTAACATAATGATATTTTTCTACATAGGCAATATGGTAATGTAATATTAATATTATAATACGCTTGAGGAAAAAGTAAATTGTAGATTCATTTTTAAATTATTTTATCAAATCAAAATATTTGTACATTAAAAATGTTTGCATTGTTATAATAGCAAATACGATATTTCCTGAATCTATTACAATTGTTATAAAAAAAACTGTAAAAACAAAATACCTACGAATGATAAATGAAAAAACAAAAATAATACACAGCACTGCTTTAGTAAAAATCAACCAAATATAGTTTTGGTGTTCGACTATTAAAAAACAAAAAAAGTGGGCATATACAGAATGTTATTCAAATGTTCCTTGTTTATATGTTCTATAATTCGCTGCATGTGAAACAGAATATTTAAAATGCTACTGTCAGTGCCGGATTCGCAAATTTTGTAGCACCTGTAAATAAAATTTGAACCTTTAAATAAAACAAAAGTTTTTAATGACGTAATTGTAAAACTAATAAATTGTTATTACAAAATTAATAAATAGAATAATTATAAAAACACTTTTTTCTTCAAGCATATTACAATATTAATATTTCGTTATCATATTGCCTATGTAGAAAAAGGTCATTATGTTACTAGTACAGTAAGATATTATTATACAGTAGTTAGTTACTATATACATTATTGGTGGCAGCTCCAACATAACTACAATGTCAAGCGTATTTAATCTGACATCTTCGGCGGCCATCAGTCCAATTTGATGGCTAAAATGTAATTTAAAAAGGAGTTACCATCAGCAGCAAGTGAGTTACCATCAGCAGTAAGTTACGGCAAAAATGATTCAATTTTAAATTACATTTTGGATTCATATTTTTGTCGCAAATTTTATATGTAATTATTTTATAATTTTCCTATAATATTTGTTTAAGTAAAGTTATATTTTATTATCATAATTATTCCATAATCAAGATTCAAGTGCAACTTTATCTAATCAAGTAGAAAATTCATTTTAAATAAATATTAAATTTACAGAAGAAAATTTGTCATCTTAAGTTGCACAAAGATTACAAATTGTTACATGTGTATCTGGACTCAACTAAAAAAAAGTAGGTTTTTATTTATCGTAACATAATATATCACATACATGCACAATCACGCCATGTACCCATAAGGGTGCAGCACAAACTCTTTCCATTTATGCAAAAAATAAATTCCTATTTTGTAATATCAATTAAAATCATTTAAGAAAAGCAACTCAGCTAGGGGGAGGAGAGGAATCACCTTATATTTAAGTTTGACTTGGAGATATATATTACGTAACATAACTTTTAATCTGGAGATAAATTACTCAAAAAAAATTAATATAAATAAATTATTTCTAAATTCTAAATTTGTGTTCTTGTTTTTTAATAAGAAAACCAATTTAATTTCAAAAATAAAAAATAATGCAACTAAAATTATCTTCCAAAATAAAAAAAAAATTTCGTAGATAATCCGGTCCTGACTATTGTGCATTTTTTTTGAATCTGCTATTTTACAGTTGAATTAATACACAGTCAGATTACAGTCAGTTTCTGTTTTAGTTTTAAAACATAAAATAAAATTTTTCATATTAATTAGTTAAAATATTGTTACAATACAATAAAAAAACATTTCTCAGGTTCACAGTATTTTATTAGCTTGTTTTAAGAACATGTTATTTCCGTAGTATTTATATTTAATTTATTTTTAAAGTAGAGTGCATAAAAAACTCTATAAAGTTAATTAAATTCAGATTTGTCGCTAATAATAACTAATTATTAAAAAACTAACTTGCATAATAAAGTAAAATGTATTAAAATAAAACTGTTTTAAGTTAAAGTTTTGTATATATATATATATATATATATATATATATATATATATATATATAAAATATCGACGTTTTGACGAAACTCAACGTCCGTCTATATAGTTTTCTTTGTCTTGGATAAACTGAGTAATTACTCATTTTTCTTTGTCCTGGATAAAAAGTTATTTTACATTTGTTTTTAATTTATAATTACATTGTTTTTAATTATTTATTATATTTATATTATTTATTATTTTATTAATTGACTAGTTTAAGTGTTAACTTTAGTAAAATTTGCTGTAAATTATTTGTGTATTTTTAATTTGTTCGTTTTATGTTATTTTTACATTGGAATTAGGATGTTAACAGAAAAATCACACCATTTTTAAACATTAATTTATTAACAATAGCAATTAAGTCTCTCATCACACTTTGCTTTTCTGAAGAAGCCACAAATTGTGGCGAAATATAGGACCTGCAATAAATTGATAAATATTTAAATGCTTGTATTTTTTTAACCTACTCAATCAATTATCGTATCCCGTTTAAAAAAAATTTTCTGTTCAATATATATATACGTTTACCATTTTTTGATACATCGGTGTCATGATTGTATAAGTTCAAGAAGCTCACTTGAAACATTTATTGTAAAATATAAGAGAATTTTACTTGCCTCTCCAGTATCTTATTTGTTTTTCAACGGTAACTTGTTGCCACTAATAATTCCTTGTAGTTGCGCAATTACATAAAATAAGATCAATGTTCACATGATATTTTTCACTCAAAATGATGTCCTTAAAAATCTGTTAAAGTTTGGTAGAGTAGTTGTAAATCACCCCTGTATATGATATGATATATATATATATATATATATATATATATATATATATATATATATATATATATGATAAATAAGTCCGCTACATCAAATGTTTCAAAAATAAATCTATCAAACATGAAATTCAATAGTCATATTTGTATCCGTCACGTTTAAGTCTTTTATGTAAAACTCGCCAAACATATATACACAATAGAGTTAGAGAAAAAGAAATAAATCCTCGGCACTATTTTATAAACAAAAGATCCTAACAGCAGCCGACATTCAATACATCAAACTGTCGTTAAATAAGACATGACAAAGTGCAACAAACGGCACACGAGAAAGAGGGAAAAGGCGAGCGAGAGAAGCACAGCCTTTGGGACGTGGACGCTTTTCAATAGATGCGTACTTGGGGGGTCCGTCGCATCGTTTGCTTCCCGGGCACGTAGTCTCTTTCGAGACTATATGCGAGTCAAACACACAAACATACACTTAGGGATATCCATATGCTGTTGTCGATTCTTCAATCGGTTGAAAAGTATCGTATATGCCAAAGAAATATTTTATTTTCAATTCAGTTGGAGAAAAAGGTCATATATATATATATATATATATATATATATATATATATATATATATATATATATATATATATATATATATATATATATATCTGGTTAAAGATCATTCACGAGTTTTAAATTTCAAACAAATTTTATATAATAAATGATTACTTATATATTTAAAAGATTATTAGGTTAGATACATTAGGTTAGGTTAGTTTATAGTTTAGATTAGGTTTTTGTATAAAGATCAAATATGTTTTTTAAAAACTAATTTTTAAAATTTTTTAAATAAATATTATATACCGTTTTAACGATAAAACAGGTCAAATACATATTAAATAACAATTTTAAAGATTATTTCTATTTTTTAAATATGGTTAAATGCATGCCCACAAAGGAGTGGCACAAACTTTTCTTATTTAAGCAGAAATTATTATATAATATTTCTCTCTAGACAAGCAACTTTTGCTTCATCTCTGTATCATACCTATCCATAGCACACGTAGAACGTAACGGCCACATCAGATTTTGTTAAAATATTTTCCAAAAAACTTACTTAATGACCAATATCACAAATATTGTGCTTACATTAAGAAAAACATATTTTACATATATATTTTTTAAACAAATATTCATTAAACATTCGCTCAAAATGACCGTACCATCTTAACTGACTAACACTAACTTTTGCAACAAATATAAGTTTGCAACAAATTGTATTAAAAATATAGGACAGAAACGTTCTGTTTCATGGAATTTTAGATCTTCTGTATTTACAACATTAGATTATTTTTTTTGGTTTGGTTTACCTTATAAGTTTAATGTACAATAGCACCTGTAAATAATCAATAACACAATGAGCATGGCTATCAGATAATTAATACATACAGGACATTTTTGAAAGAATGAGAACTTTCTTCTTAATAAGACTTAAAACCTGTTTGAACATGGAAGGAGAGTAGTTCAAATATCTTAAATAATTAAACATTAAATGTGTTTTTACGTCAAATATGTTAATTTGAAGAAAATAGATTATTATTAAAATACAAAAATCTATCGTAGCCACTGTAGAACAAACTACCCAACAAACTATTAAATAAATTTATAGAATAAAAAATTTTTTTAACTAAAAACTAAACTGTCTTAACATAAATGTGCTCTATATATATATATATATATATATATATATATATATATATATATATATATATATAATTATATAAATAATTTTTTCAAAATATTCGTAAAACACATAAAAGTGACTGACCACTTTCGGTTTGCAGATCTTTACCAAATTGTGATATTTATTTCCGAAGCTTAATTATAAAATTTTATAACAATCCGTTCAGCTGAATTTGCTCTATACATGTGTCCACAGATAGACCGACAGACGAACATCACGATAAAAACAGTTTGTGTTACTATAAGCCTATATCATGCTAATCTGTAAAAATCTCGATATGCCAAATTTGGTACAATTAGAATATCTCCATTATCATATGTAATATGACGGTCGATAAAAAAGATATATAACAAAAATAATTATTTACGAATAAATATTTATAATTATTTTCGACATTATCGTCTAAATAATATTATTTTCCTAAATTTTGTGGACCTCTTTTAATACTGTATAATGATATATGTGCTAGTAAATTAGGTTTTATTTATTATGCATTATTTACATTAAAAATTAGAAAAAATATTTTTAAATAATATATTAATATTAATATTAATATTAAATTTTAGTTTTAAGAAATTCAAGTAATTTTTATTTTAAAATATTCTTTTCGTTGATCAAGTTTGTGGCTTTTGATGTGGTTTATTCACTTATATCAACTTTTAATTGCCTATTATACAAAGTTGTTAGTAAAAGAATAAAGCAAAGTAAAGTATTTTGTTCACTTTAATATTTGACGTTTGTCGTTCGTTCTAAGTTTTCCACAAATAATAAATTCTAAGTTTAAAGTTTTGAAAATAAAAAAGAATATACTATAGTCAACATATAAATTTAATTATTTTAGTTTAATTTCTAAAATGTTGAATTGAAGAAATAGTCAAAATAAATTTGTTGTTAGTTACAACTTGTTAAATATTTTTTTTTGTAGAAATATATCTTTGTTGCGAAATATTCGTAAAACACATAAAAGTGACATAAGTAAATAATCCCTTATGATCAAATTAAAATATTCAGCCGAATTTTCTCTACACGTCTGCGCAGACGAACATCACCCTAAAAACAGTTGATTCCGTGTTCCTATAAGCCTAATTCGTGCTTATCTGTAAAAATCTCGATATGTCAAATTTGGTATGATTAAAATACCTCTTATAGTATTTTTTTTTTAAATCGCCATTAATTTATTTTGATAAACTAATTAAATCATTAATCAATTTTTCAATGAAGAAAAATGCATTAATCTTGTAAGGGTTTGAACCCGGGACCTTCAGCTTTCCCGGACTCAAACCTGGGCAAAGTCAATGCATTTTCTTCATTTAAAAATTGACTAATGATTTAAGTAGTTTATCAAAATAAATTAATGGCGATTTGAGCAAAAACAAAATACTATAACTTAATATAATACGGCATGTGTAATTAAGAATATAAAAAAAAAGTATATTTAATATTATTACTATATGTTATTTCAAAATATCACATATACTCTTAGACTGAAACCATAAATATTATTACCATACAATATAAATAAAATGGATCGATTGTTTTCAGAATTAGAAACTTGATGCTTGGCTCGTTTAGTGCGTGGGAACACAGCTGGTACGGGGGCAAAACCAGAGAGATGCATTACACAGATTGAAATATATGAAACGAGCTTGAATTATAGTTTTATTTTCGACATACTATTTGAATATAAAGTTCGTCTTTGTATACATGTGCACAATCGTATTTGCGAAATGATTTTAAATCCGAGACGGAGAAATGCATGTATGACGTTGAATAGATGCAGATGCTGCAGATTTAAAGATATCTTCAAATGTGTGAAAAGCCTTTTTGTTATTCTCTCGTAAATTATTTTGCTTCACAGTATTGTTCAAATGTGATTTTTATACTGACTATTATTTAAAATAATTATATTTGTCTAAATTTGAATTTGTATTTTAATACGAAAAAAAAAATAAATTAATTAATTTTCATTAGGCATTTCGTTCGGTAGAAACTAGCAAATATTATTTTGGCACACAGTAAACTGTAGCTAAGATTACCCCTTAACGGCTGGATAAATAGATTTTACTGCGGGAATGCTATATGAGAGATATTTTCATATCATTTTGACATTTTTCAGAAGACGAAATTCAATATTTCGGAGAAAAAACATTCATTTTTTCAAAGCTACATACAATTTATACTTTTTTAATGCGATTTTTTACGTCATTATATTCAAGTAACATATTTTTCTCCTCTCTCTCTCTCTACATAAGCTGTATTATTTCACGGAGATGCAATGTACGAGGAAATTATATACGATGTTTCTAAGAAAATTATGTACAATGTGTTTTATCGTATACAATGTGTTTCTAAAGAATTATTTATATATATATATATATATATATATATATATATATATATATATATATATATTATTATATATATATATATATATATATATATATATATATATATATATATATATATATATATATATATATATATATATATATATATATTCAGCTATATGCAATTTGTCTCAAAATCATGTATAATACTATTGTCTAAAAAATTTATATACAGTGTGTTTAAAAAATATTAAATTAATTATTTTACAAGGAGTGCGCGAGTGTGCGCTTACTTACAGTTTGAGATCAATCACAATTAATTACAAAGTATGTAAAAACGAAAAAGTTATTACTTACAATTCTTCTGGCAGCCGGATCAGCGCCTTGTTCAAGTGAGCCTTATATTATTTCATATTTATATATTGTCTATTTTTTATATATGAATATACAATGTGTTTTAGAAAAATAACTGTTCCCAACAATGTACAATGTGTCTTTTACGTACAATGTATGTTTTATAGATGAATATGCACTGTGTCTCAGAAACCAGAGTATTCAGTATACCATGTGTCTAAAGAATTTTATTAATAAATTAATTTTGTTAAGATATTAGATTAGCGTTTTGTTTATAATGACCAAAATAAATTGGTTATGTAAGAATTGAAAACAAAAATATATGTTAGAAATGTTTTGAAAAGTATTGTACTTTTAAATAATTATTTCAATTGTTTTTTAAATTTAAAAAAATATACAGGATGGTCCAGAATTATGTACCGTTATTGCTAGAGCTGATAGTACATTCAAAAATAAGGGTACCTTTTTATATACACTTTTTTCCAAAACTCAATAATAAGGGAGATACAACCGTAAAGGGGTGAAATAAAAATCATTTTTCAACACTTAACACTTTAATCAAACTTAATGAAAACTTACAACTTTCAAAAGAAACATACAATACTGATATTAATTAGTCACCAAAATAATGTTTTACAACAGATGTTCAAAATGTCCTCCATTTTGTTGTATACACAATCTAATTCTTTTATTTAGTAAACACATTATTCCATTTAATGTTACTGCATTGTTTTGTAAGTTTGTAAATTCTTGTTCGATTTTGTCTCTCAACTCATTCAATGTATTAATTGGAGTGTTATACACGTTTGATTTCAAATAACTCCATACAGTAAAATCCATTGGATTCAGATCACAAGTCCGAGGAGGCCATTTAATTGGTGCATCTGCACCTCGACTAATCCATTTATTAGGGAAGTGGTCATACAACCACCTTCTACAAATTCTATGTTGAAAAATGGTTTTTATTTCACCCCTTTACAGAGTTGCATTTCCCTTATTATTGAGTTTTGAAAAAAAGTGTATATAAAAAGGTACTTATTTTTGAACGTACTATCAGCTCTAGCAATTACGGTACATAATTCTGGACCATCCTGTATATACATGGTGTTCGTTTGGTAAGTTGACATAGCCGATTAACATGGGAAATCAACAAAATTCAAATTACTACTTTCTCGAGTTGAATTTCGAAAAATTAGCATTAGGATCATTTAGATATTAAAAAATGGCAATAATTAAATACAATAAAAAAATTTCAATTTGTAACTAATTTAAATTAGTTAATTGTGATGACCAAATCTTTTAAAAACGTTGGATTGTTTGTTAACTATAATTCTTTATAAAGTCGTCAACGAGTGTTTAAATCTTAAAATATTTACTAAGATTTTTAAATACTAAGTTAAATGCCAGGTTAAATGCATATAATAATTCTACGAAATAATTCTTCTTTAAGTTAAATTTCGAGAAACTATTATTAGGAACATTTAGATATTAAAAAATAAAAATGATTAAATACAATAAAACCATTCAAATATGTATCACTATTTTAAAAAAAATTCATTTTAAAATAGTGATACATATTTGAATGGTTTTATTGTATTTAATCATTTTTATTTTTTAATATCTAAATGTTCCTAATAATAGTTTCTCGAAATTTAACTTAAAGAAGAATTATTTCGTAGAATTATTATGTAGGAAGAGGTCAGTATGTTAGTAGTACAATAATGACATTATTATACAGCAGTTAGTAGCTATATACACCATTGCTGACACACTAAACATAATTACAACGTCAAGTTTGTTTATTCGGCAATATAAAAGAAACTATTACGACAAGGTAAGTTTATTAATTGCATTATTTATTTTCGCTTTAATTTTAATTTGAGTATTGAAAATGTATGAAGAAATACGCAATGTATATCCCCCAGGGTAGTCAGAAATTGTATATTCGACAAAAGAAAGCTCAATTCTCACAAATTACATAACAAATATATAAACAATATATATATATATATATACATATTATTCTATAACTGTTATTAAAGTTAAGATAACTTCGTATGTATTTTTATTTATTTTTAGTTTAGTTTGGTTTAGAACGCTTGAAGAAAAAATCGTATATGCCACTCGGAATAGAAAGCTCTTTCTGTATTTCGTCCATAGATTGCTTGGCCTCGGCTTTGCCTCAGTCACAAATATCTGGGCTCAACATAATAATCGTCGCTTCTATTTCTTGTAACATAATACACTATTTCAATATATTTATGCAATTGCAGTGTACATAAATACACTCATAAATTATTATTTACCTACATATATTAAGCCTGGTGCTTAATGAATTAAACTTATACATTTAAAATTTAGATTTAACATTTACAAATTTAAGCACTGGCACATTATGAATTTGGAATAGGAAAATTCAACCAATCACGACATAACAGAATTTACATGACTGAATGCATATTTTTTGACGTTTCTGACATAAGCATTATGTGAAGTTATATGGAAACGATTCCAAAAATTGATTTTTCAAATGATAGTGAAACTCAAGAATGATGTTCTTAATATGTAGTAAATATAAAAAAATTAAAAACTTATTTTTATTGAAATTTCACAAATCTGTTTCCTCTATTTATTGAGAGAGCTGACGACAACTTTGCAATTGAAAAAAAGTTAGTTATGTGTATGTGACCCATGTTTAAAATACTGTAATATGATTGGTTAGATTTAAAATTTAGTTTTACAATTGTCATAACGCGCCAATATATTTTTGTAACGTAGACATCAGATAACACTTAATTGCATTGTTATATCTATCGACGTAGTAAGTAATGTTTGCGATCTATAACTGTGCACGAGCATGTATAGATAGATATACATCCAAAGTAATTATAAGATAATATTAATGTCAGAAGATAAACTTTTGTTCTTGGGTCCTGAACCTGCGTTATGATTAATTCTATTGTTATTAAATTCCCTATCAGGTTCGTTATTGTTTTTAACAATGACGTGTTTCGTCTTTTCATAGTTTGATCCGTGTTAGTTCACTCGAATCACAAACACAGACCAAACTCAGAAAATCTGAAGATGACTGAAAAGTAAAAATCATTGTTAAAAACAATAACAAACCTGATAGGGAATTTAATAACATTAGAATTAATCATAAGATATACGAATTCTCAAGTTTGTTTATTATACTCAAAAAATTTAAATAAAGTGTTTAAGATAAATATAGATTTAAATATACTTTCATACAAGTTATTATTAAACAATTAAAACCTCTGCTAAAACCTGTCATTATAAAATATGGTGATATTCTAAATTTAAATTTTAAATAATAAATTTTTTAAATGTATCATGCTCCACAACATGGTATTTTATATCATTTATATTTAAAATTTTAAATTACATAATTTAAATTTGTAAATTTAATCCATCATGCATCAGGCTTTAACTGTGTATACAAATTTGTTTTGTCACGGAATTAATTAATTTACTTCATTCTTAAATTTTTATGTTCTAAAAAATTGTATCCATTATTTTATTTTTCACGTAAAATGTACGAAAAACTATAGTAAAAATAGCCATTCAATAAAGTTACGTCATGAATTCCTAATTCAGTTTATGATGACAAAGTTATGTTCCATCTCTTTTTATTAAACAATAGCTGGACTGTGTACGTATTTCTATTTCACGAATAATTGATGATGTTTTGTATGACATAACTTCATATCAGAAATATACAAGTAAAATTATCGATTATTTTGTACGATATTCCAAACTTTTGCGAAGATATAAATAAATCACAATATTGATATGATATTATGGTAAAAATATCGTGAATATTTCATAAAACCACAAAAAAAAAAAATCTCACGCAATATCGTTATTTTAAATTCATATTAAATTTGTAAAACGATCAATCATTTTTCATTTGCGTGCTAGAAAAATTACGACGTAACGAAATATTTATTGTACTTATTTTATATAAAATACAGAATGTCCCACGACGAGCTTAAGCTACCCGTATTTTAAAAACTATAAGGTGTACAAATAAGTCTCCGCCGTTTGTCAAAATATGGCCCCACCAAAAGGTTATGTTGAAATTGTCAGATGTAAAACGTAATATCGTAAGTTTGGACATCTGGTAACAACATTACGTTAAAGTATTAGTGACTCTGTATCAGCATCACATAATTTTTTGTGTGCGAACATATCAAGTTTTGTTCCGAATAAGCGTCATTTGCGGGAACTTTTGATTTACTTCTTTAATTTGAAGAAATCTGCAGCTGAGGCGCATAGATTGCTTATGGTGAGACTGCTTTAAGTGAAAGAAGTTGTCATGACTGGTTTCAAAAGTTTAAAAACGATGAGTTTGACGTGAAAGACAAAGAACGTAGTGGAAGGCCGAAAGAGGAATTGGAAGCATTACTGGAGGAAGATTCATGCCAAACGCAAGAAGGACTTGCACTTACATTGGAAGTGACTCAACAAGCAATTTTGCATCGTTTAAAATTGTTAAAAAAAAAAATTAAAAAAAAATATTCTTCAACATGATAATGCTCGTCCGCATTTTGCGGCGCCGGTCAAAATCTAATTGGAAACACTTAATTGAGAAGTCCTACCCCACCCGCTGTATTCACCAGACATTGCTTCTTAAGATTATCACTTGTTTCGGTTACATCATATGAAGATACTAAAAATTGGGTCGATTCGTGGATAGCCTCAAAAGATAAATAATTTTTTCGACGTGGTATTCGAATGCTGCCAGAAAGATGGGAAAAAGTAGTGGCTAGTGATGGACAATACTTTGAATAAAAAGTAATGTACGGTTCCTGCACAATAAATTCCTAATTTTTGATAGAAAACGGCGGAGACTTATTTGTATACCCTATATATAATAATATAATTACAAAATTTGGTATTTGGTCATAGGAGTATTCCAATAGGCACAGTTACGAGTACATACATATACAATCACGCCATTTACCCAAAAGAGTGTGGCACAAACTCTTTCCTCTATCCCAAAATCAGCTTCCTTCAAACATTCCTATCCAGACCAAGCAACTTTAGCTTCATCCATATTCATAATTCCTCTTCTGTTTTTATTACTTGGAAAGTTTCACTCACGTAAAACACTTTCAATCATATCACTCCAACTACTGAACGTAACGTCCACGCAAACGTATAGCCTCAAAATCATTCATATAATTTTTTTAACCAAACATTTATTAGGTATTTGCTCAAGATGACCGCACCATCTTAACTGACTAACACCAACTTTTGCTGCAATTTTTTTTTCAATTTCACACTCATCATACACTAATCTATTTTGTACCCGATTCCTCCTAGTTACACCTCCCACTCTACGTAAAAATCTCATTTCCACAGCAGTCATTTTTCTTTTATGATTTTGTAGCCAAATTCAACATTCACTACCATAGATCAACGTAGGCACCGAAACAGCATTGTATACACTCAAACGGGCTTCTTTAGAAACAGTTGATGTAAAATATTGACAATAAGATATCATTTCTGGTTTAACCCGAAGTCGATTTTAATTTCCTAATTTTAAACGTATCCAAATGACATATTTTTCTATTTCACTAAAAATCTATCAACTTTCAACATATAGGACATATTACATAAACTAACAGTAAACGGGAGTTTCCATTTGAAAAAATAAAAATAAGATTTTTAATATTTTTTTTTGAATTTCAAGCTTACAGCAATATTTTAGACACATTTTTAAATATCACAGTATTAATTTTTTTAAATAAAATGGTAACCAGAAGCTTCCTTAATAAAACTCCGATTATAAATTGTAAATATTTGATTGTATTCTTGCGATATGAATCCTGAAAAATGTTGCCGATTTCAAACAAAAATCAAAAAAAGTTGAAATACATCAGAAACAGTTGAATTAAAGTGAAATGTTATTAATGTATCATATGTAAAATTTATCCCTAAATTCAATAATAAAATAAAAAATGGGTTTTTCATACTTAAAATAAAGAAGTTAGTGTCGATTTCTGGTTAAACCGAAAGTGGCATCTTATTGCCAATATTTTACTTCAACTGAGCATATCGGTATGACCCTATATACCAAATTTCGTGACATAATATTATATAGTTGTTAAAATACAGATAGCGTAAACTCTTCGTGGGACACTCTGTATAACAATATTTAACTTAGTTAAGTTTTTAATATCTTGCAAAGTTAAATATTATTATAGTGTACAAAAAAGTCTATAAAAAATTGATCGAGTATAACAAATGAAAGAGAAACATATTTTGATAGTGTATAAATAAGATTAATTGATTTGAAAACGATATTTTTTGCTTATGTTTTGTGATGTTTTTCTTTATATTCAATTTTCAAATAACACGAATTTTTATAATGAAAATTAATCTTTTTTTTTATAAAAGAGAAAAACTAAATATTAAAAAATAATAAACAGGTTAATGAAAAACTATATTTGACAATATAGAAAAGTTCCTTTATAACGGAAAGAGGCGTTTTGTAATGACAATAATGCAGTACGATGCAACTTAATTTTAGACAAATACTAATTACTGTTTGTTCTTTTGCGAATTATTGTATTTTACAGTGAGAATAGACGATGTTAATTTCGTTTTAAATTGCAAATGCTCTTATTATAGCAGATCTTCAAAATATATTGTTATGATTTTATAATTAATATATAAGTTATTAACTTGCATTATTATTGTCTTTTAATAAAATACATAAATTTATCAACTTAAAAAACAATTTTTGTTATATCTTAGAAAAAAATTACATTTAAATTATTTCTAATAGATATTATTTAGTTAATAACTTTTATAATTCAGATGTTTTAAAATACTAGTGTGTCAGAACGAGAAATTTTAAATTACAACAAAAGAAAACTTAAACCTAAAGCATTTCTAATTTAATAAAATTTTTATAATTGTTTAACATGTCAAAATATTTATATAATAAGTACTGGAAATGTATTTTCTATACAAAAAATATAATGTTTAAAAAATCGTACTGAAATGTCCCAATCAGTGATGGGTATTTACGAGTAAAAACATTTTTTTAAGTTTATATGTAAAAAATTCGTAAAAATGTTAAATATGTAAAAAACGTAAATATAATTTTAGTTCTTCATTAAGCCACTAAGTAAATTTTTGTTTACATTTGTCAAATTTGTTGTAATTAGCGATATAAATCAGGTATTTTTATAAGTATGAGCATTATAAATTAGTCAAACAAAAAAAAAGTATTCCGCTTTGTACAAGTTTTTATAATAAATAGTACAAATTTACTAATTATATATATATCTTTTCTATTATAAATGTGTTCTTTTGTTCAATAAATTTATATAATTGTATGATATTTTTTTATTATAATATTTTTTAAACAGATATACCTATGTTGGTTTAATAACTTTTTCTTGAATTTTTGTTAAGCACACGCTATATGTAGAAATTTGGTTAATATACTTGTTTACATTGTATCATATTATTCATTTATTTTATAAATTTAGAAAAAATTTGTCGTTAGTTGTTAATGTTCTACTTGAATATTAAAGCTCATTTAAATCGGCGATGGATACCTCAATATAGTTGCTTCTCAGTTTATTTATACTCAGTTCAAAATTTTGGACTGAATGTCACTCTGATTTTGACACATATACATTACATACATAATGCTACAAGTTTGTGCCACACCCATTTGGGTACATAGCGAAATTATGTATGTATGTATGCGAATAGAATTTTTTTTAAAATAATTACACTTCGAATGATTGCTATGTAAAGTACATAGTACAGACATAGCCAACATACAGTATAGATTTAAAAAATGTATTTACCAAAGTTGTATTAATGTAGATTAGTTTGATATTTAAATGCTGCAATCGCCATTTATTAACTAATTAAACTATTTATTAATTAATTTTTACTACGCAATATTGGCCTGTGCAGTAAAAACTTTGAAATAAACTAGGTGTGTATAATTTTTCTAAGATTCCGACTCTATATTGCAAGTATGTAACATTAAAAATTAACAAAAATATTAAAATGCTAAAATTTCGTCTAGCACAGGCACTTTATTAGAAAACTACACTATAAAAAACTAACTAACTAACTAAAAATCTACTAGAACATTAAGACAACGACCAGGTGTTAGACGTGTTACCTGAAAACCGTCGTTAGACATGATCAACCGGCGCCTCCTCTTGGATCGTGGTAGACGTAACGGTAACGTAACACTGTAACGGTCTGTTATCAGCGGCGAGCAGTTCCTGATCGTCGGCTCCGGCCGGCCGTTTCCCGGGCAGGTAGTAGACGAGACAGGTGACGCCGAGCAGGAACAGAAAGAAGACGAACACGATGTCGAACATGACTAGCGAGTTGAACGTCGACAGCAGCATTGTGCGCGAATGCCGGTGCTAACAACACGCTGCTGCCCTACCCGGCCAGACATCACGGGGCCCCGGGCACAACGCGTTACCACCACGTTATGGTCATTTGGCAACAACCTCCACCTTCGTACGTACTCACATACACACACGCAGAGATTCACCACACTCAACTGTAACTAGGTTTATTCGTTTCGTGATATCGATGATAAGTTAGAGATGGTACTTGTTTTAGTTATATATGCACTGGTTCAGGTTAAACTGAGAATAAATTAAATACGCGGTTGAAGGTCACGCACTGTGTTCGTATTGGGATTACTGATTTCTATAGGCAATAGCGTATCCAAAAATGAAGCTGATTTCAGCGCCGATGCTGAGGTCAGAATCATAGATTATAGTAGTATAAAGTGAAATTAGCGTCCAAAAGTAATAGGAACTCAATTTTTGTTAGAGTTTTGGATAGATTTCAAAAAGTTCTAAAGTTCTTGAAAGTATTATCAAGAGTTCTAGCGATTTAAGCATAAAAATCACATTGTTTAGTTTTGCGGAAATAACATCACGCCCAACTATGGTAAAAAATGAGTTCTGAGTGTATTTTAAGTTAGTTTAGGTTAGATACTTTCAGGAACTCTAGAACTCTTTGAAATCTATCCAGAACTCTAACAAAAATTGAGTTCCTAACACTTTTGGGCGGTAACTTCACACGAGTTACTACCACCTATCAGACCTCAATATCATGACCGCTGTGGAGCGGAATTGGTTTTACTTTTTGATCCAGAAATATATGTATATAGAAATCAGTGATTGAAATGAGCAATAGAATGCGAAAAACGCAGAAATGTGACTTTCAACCGCATATACTATTTTTTCTGATTATAGTTGTTCTAGACTGCAATCGAATTTAATCATAACTATACAACTGTTTTTAAAGTCCTTCATTGATTGATCAGTTGGCCAGTTAACAATATTATTAACTTATAAATTGTTGGATAATGTTTTATAAAACTGATCCAAAGTATTAAAAAAAAACAACAAATTGTTAAGTATCAAATTCTGAAATTGTAAACTGTAATATAGTGACCATTGTACAGAGCGCAAAATCCCAAAAAAAATTGTTTAAATAGTTATTTTTAAGAAAATATTTTACGAATACATGATTAAAGGTTCATTTTGATAATAAACAATTTAATTAAATCAATTTTAAGACGACAAAAAGCAATGTTTCATTGACAATAACAATAATTATACAATTAACAGTTTGCTTATTTGTCGAGTTGATTTTAGTTTACTGTTTATTATAAAAACTATTCTGAATATTTAATAATTAAATTTTTAATATAATATATATACTGGGTGTCCCATTTTAATCCGCCACCTGCAATAACTTTAAAATCGTGCATCGGACAAAAAAATGTTTCGGATAAAAAGTAAATGGTTTTGAGGGGGACATCTGATGCAGAAACCCTTGCCCCCTCCGGACCCCCTGGGGGGCGGGAAATGGGGGCAACTTTGAAATCTTAAATAGAACACCCTATTTTTTATTGTAGATTCTGATAGGCCATTAAAAAGTATGTAAATTTTATTTTAAGACTTTTTGTTTATCTTTGATAGATGGCGCTGCAAACAGCATTTTTTTTCTCAGTTTATCAGTTTTCAATTTGAAAAAAAAGGTGTAACTAAGTACGATATTCAAGTTCTTTTCAATTCTTTGGGTAGAGGGGGGGGGGCAAGGGTCACTGAATCAGATATCCCCGCGAAACCATTAGCTTAAAGTTATACCCCTCGAAACCATTAACTTAAAGTTAATGGGTTTGAGGAAGATATTTGATGCAGTGACCCTTGCCCCACCCTCTTCCCAAAGAACTGAAAAAATCTTGAATATCGTACTTAGTTACACTTTTTTTTTCAAATTGAAGATTGATAAACAGAAAAAAAATGCTGTTTGCAGCGCCATCTATCAAAGATAAAAAAAAAGTCTTAAAATAAAATTTACATACTTTTTAATGGCCTATCAGAATCTACAATAAAAAATAGGGTGTTCCATTTAAGATTTCAAAGTTGCCCCCCTTTCCCGCCCCCCAGGGGGTCCAGAGGGGGCAAGGGTCTTTGCATCAGATGTCCCCCTCGAAACCATTTACTTTTTATCCGAAACATTTTTTTGTCCGATGCACGATTTTAAAGTTATTGCAGGTGGCGGATTAAAATGGGACACCCAGTATATATATATATATATATATATTTTGATAAATTAAATTAAATTAAAATTCCAAGAAATATATTCCTTGTTAGGAATTTTTATTTTTATAAATTCATTTATTCTTAAAAAATTAATGAGTCAAAAACATGAATACTTTGACATTTTTAAGCTTTTATAATCATGAACAAAAATGAAATAAATTAAGTTCGAAAACAGTCTGAATTAATTAATTTCACTCACATACATAACTAGTTCACGTATTAACAATATGTTTAATTCTTTTTTTCTCTCTTCTTTAGCACATAAATAAAATCACCATGTTGTTGTTTTTTTCTCTAGCGCGTGATTAAAATATAAATTATTTTTTTTATTAAAGCTCACGATGTTGGTAGAATATAAATTAATATGTTGATAGAATTAATCTAAAAAAGAAGAAAACATTGTGTGAATGTTTTGTAAAGAACACAAAATTTGAATTAAAAATTCAAAAGTTTTTAAGTAAGAAGTTTTCTAGATTAGTGAATACGTCGCTTTTTTTCGTAAATTGGCGAAAATAATTAAAAAAGAAGCGATTCTTTTCAAAGTTTTCGAAGTTTACTAACTTGGGAACAAAGTTTAGATAACCAATCATTAAGTTAAAGATAAATCACATTGTGATTAGAAAATTCTGCTTTTTCTTAAATTTCATTAGTTTATTAAATAAAACATCAATATTATTAATTTTAAATTAATTGAGTTAACAAATATAGCTAAATTTTAAAAAATGGTTACTTAAATTGATGAATGTTTGATGGAATGTTTGGATGAAACTAATTTTGACATAGTGAAAAGAGTTTGTGCCACACCCTTTTGGGTATATCGCTTGATTGTGTATGTATGTATGCTAATAAAATTTTTATTTAAATAATTACAGTCGATGCATTCTTATGTAAAATATATAGTACAGACATGGTCAACATAGAGAATAGATTTTAAAAATGTATTACGAGTATATAAAAGTGTGTTAATGTAGATTAGTTTAATATTTAAATGCTGAAATCGCCATTTATAAACTAATTAAATCATCAATTAATTTTTAAACTAAGAAAAATATATGAACCTTGCCGGGATTCGAAACCGGGATCTTCTGCTTGTGGCGTAGTTGGTAACGCAGCTAATGATTGGTTCATTAATAGCGATTTCACCATTTAAATATTAAACTAACAATAAGTATAGATTTTTGTTAATAATAATGTATTAAATTTTTTACGACTAGGTATAAAGTCGTTTTTGTATTTCACATTTTTTTTAAATATTTTGCCTGGCCCGCATTTTATTTTAAATTTGCAATGTAGCCCGGAGCTGAAACTGTTGATTACGCTTGATATAGTATTTTTAGTTTTTAAACATATTAAAATATCCTGTATTTGCGTAAATTATTAAACTAACTCAAAATAACATTTATTATTATTAGTATTAGTGGTAAATCAATTAATTTTTGGTAATTAGAAGTAATATTTCGCTTGTGTGCTTTAACATAAAAATGTCTGATTAAATTAAAAAAAAATATTATAAAAATGTTATTTTGTGACAAGTGAGTTACTCGGGCGAACATGAAATAATGCTTTTTTGTACGTGTAATATACTAGACTTTTTGTATAACATTTTTGTAAATAGTAAATGATAATTAACCTATATTTTTATAAATGACAACATACAATAACATTAATATTTTTTTCAAAGTTGTGTAGTGCAAATGAATAGATTAGTGCTGTCAAATCTTTTTAGAAAATAGTGTCCGATTAATTGTGCTAACAAACCGCAATTAACCGGTTAATCGCAAATAATCGGTTAACTGCGATTAATTGGATAATCACGATTCATCGGTTAACCGTGAGCAATGTAATGTTTTAGCGTAATGTTCGTCTGTCGATCTGTCTGTCTCTCTGTCGGTCTGTAAATACGTGTAGAGCAAATTCGGCTGAACGGATTGTTACATAAATTACATATTTAAGTTTCGCATGTGAATATCTCAATATGATCAACTTTTGGTACAGATTTACTAACCGGAAGTGGTAGTTTATTCATGTGACTTTTATGTGTTTTACGAATATTTCGCAACGGAGATATATTTCGAAAAAACTTATTTAACAAAAGTTATTAAACAAATTATAACTAACAATTTTTATTTGTAACATTTTTCGATTCGGCTAAATAATTTTTTATAATTTTTCATATTTTTATGATACTGATTCTGTCAAGACAGTTTTGTTTTCATTTACCATTTACTACAGTAGTTGTTATTATACAAAATTTCCTATTCCATAAATTTATTTAATACGATAACAGTCGGTTTTGTGGTGGCTATAGCAGATTTGTATATCTCATTAACTCTTTTTGAAATTCTAATGCATCAAATTTAAGTGGGTAGCCCAGTTCTCTGAATCGAAAAAATCTATTTTGGCATAAAATTAATGCTATAAGTATATAAAATGTGTGGCCGAAACGGTTTTCTCGAATTCAAAATTTTTTCGAAGTTATAGCCAAAAATGTAAGCGCGTGCACGACCGTCAAATAGAGATTTAAAAAATATAAAGCTCGCGATGGACGTTCTTGCCGACGGAAAATATGACTGTCTATCGACTCTTGATCCAAATTTTCGACATGTTTATTTTTAAAAAAATTATAAACATTTATATAGGGAAATTTTTGGTGATTTTTTTTTAAAAAACGTCATAATTTTGTTAATTTTCAAAACAATCTTGATCGAAATTCGATAGCCACACTTTTAATCTTCAAGAAAGTTTAGTGGAAACATTTATTTTTTATTTTACAGGCAGCAATCCTCGATGCAATCAGGCCACTTTTTTTTGGGCCATCTTGCGGTCATGCAGCAACACAAAAAAACATGGGCGACGTAATTTTGTTGTTAGAATGACGTATAATAAAGTGCATTTTACCCCATTCCAAAATATTTATTCCACTTTGAGCTGTGCGCGTTTAAAAATAACAGTTTTTTAGCTTTGGAGAACTGGGCTACCTCCTTATAAAATGTTAAATAACGTTTAAATATGGTATGTAGAAAATTCCATAATGTTAATATTTAATAAAATTGTCTATTCAATTTTTTAAAATAATCCTTTAAAATTTATTTTATTTATTTAATATAATTTTATCTACATTTTTTCTTTTCATTTTATCTAAACGTTTACTTTCATATGACGTAAAAAAAGCTTAAAATTTTATTAATTAATCTGGATTAAATTTGCGTATGATTTATGTACTTAACGACATATTTTTTTATTTGTGCGCCAAATGGTTTTGAAGGCAGCCGCGCACTGAAAGCATTCTGTTTATGAGATTCGTTCAACGAAAATGAATTACAGCGAAAAGTTTTCAGTAGCTCTGGCCATTAGAATTACCGAGCTTTTAGCGTTAAATGTAAGAAAATGGAAATCGTTTTATTTTTCAGCTTTATGTGTATTTTGTAGTTTTAATCGTGCTGTAATTAACAATACAAATAGTATTTCATTTAACTATTAAAACCTTCTAGTGATAGATCAGTGGCATACGGAAAGGGGGGACCAGGGAAATAAATCCTCACCCAAAAAATCTAAAAAACCAAATCAATTAAACACTAACTTGTTAAAGTTAATTTACTTAAAAAAATTCCTGTGAATAATTATTGTTGATTGAAATACATATATATTATAATAGTTTAATAAATAATGTAAATATACATAGTTTAATAAATACAGCAAATAATATTCATTTACAAATAAATTTAATGTCTATATATGTTTGTCAAAGGACTGTATACAAAAAATTATTACTTATTAAATATCACTTTAACCATACCTTTTTGCGCTAGATGAAAACATATAAACAAGTGACAGCGATAGAAATTTGAGATCACGAATTCTACTGCTTTAAAGTAGTATTTGAAATCTATACCTTGACAAAAGTGGAAAAAATAGAATTTTGAAATCTTGTAGAAATTAGTTTATAAAATAGAAGCCCAGGACTCTATCTTAATACTTACAAAAAACTTATATAAAAAGTATAAAATTTGGAAAAAGTTGCTGGTATTTATTACTAAGTGAATGAAATAAAAGTGTAGGTATATAAAAATAAGTGAAAATTTAAGTTTGTCTTAACTATTATAAATAATAGACAAATAATTATTTGTTTAATAATTATTTAAAGTATAATTATGTATACCTCATAATGATTGAGAGGTCGAAACGAACACCGTAGTATTGAATAAATTATTGTGAAACTTAAACCAAGTGTTGTATTTTATTAATAATTATATTATCAACATATTTCACTATGTGTATGTATACACATATATTTTTAGAGGAGTATGAGTGCAAATTTAAAATTTCTTTATAAATTAATCAAAAATAATATATAATATCGGGCTTTGTGTTTGAAATGTGGGTGCGAAGATGTAGATATTATATTAATAATATATAGAATATTTTTCTTTTTTATTTTATATAATAATTGTACCTGATTTTATGATACTTTTATATTTTTTTACGTAAAAAGACGTAAATTTGTTTAATGTAAACAATAGTTTTTTTACGTGTAAAAAATGATGTATAATAATGGTGAATTTACGTACCCATAAATTTTTTATAAATTTTCTAATTATTTGTATAATTAGTACATTTATCAAACTTACTGCTCCATGTAAAATAAATATTTATATGCCGGTACTTTATGCGATATATATATATATATATATATATATATATATATATATATATATATATAATATTGATCATACATATACTATATCTAGTTTTGCGTTTGAATATATCAGAGTAGATAAAATATATACGTCCGTAACCGCAGATTAGGAAACCTTTTTCATTTACACGTATATTATTCATATTGAGGTTTATATAGTGGCAGAATTTCACGGTTGTTTCACTTATTTGCATATTTTGTTTTATGTATAATGCGTTGTGGAGTTCAATATTATCTACAAAATGGTGATATTTGTATTTGTACCATTAGAAAATTATGTGAATATATTATATTATTAGACTAAACTAATTCGAGCCTTCAACAGCGAGACGTAAGACGTGACATTTTCGGTGGATAAAACATTATTTATTGTTAAATATGTATTTCTCCGTAACAAAACAAGTAAGAAAGGTCATATTAATGCACGGTTTAAGAACTATTTATAATAGATAAAAAATGAAATATATAAAAAATGTCATATTTTAGTTTCAACTAATAAAATAATTTATTTGATATGTCATCACAATTTACAAAAAAAAATTGTTCAAAATTGCTCCACTTGCTTCAGTGTACGAGTAGATAAATCGATTCATGTTCTGTCATATCTTTTTAAAAATTCTAGTTTTCGCAGATTTTGATTACAAATTTAATATGCTATAAAATTTACTTGAGATTTACTTCTGTACCATGCATAGTTTAACCTGTGTACATGTGATCCAATTTTTTTTAAAAATTGTCACTCCTCAGAAACATGGCTATACCTGTTTCATTCTTTTTTCGATTATAACTGACTAATCATTCATTTCCGTATATATATATATATATATATATATATATATATATATATATATATATATATATATATATATGTATACACAAATATCTGGGCTCAACACAATAATCATTACTTTCTACTGCTCGTAATATACGTACTTGTACTATTAGCAGTTAAAATAATAAATATTTTGCTTTTTAATCGTGAGATAATTGCGATTAAATTAAATGAATTTGTAATGTTTCATTAAAAAATTTTCATAGTTCATATTCCAAAATTCATTATAGTTAAAGTTCACAGATTTCAACAAAAACACAAGTCCATGACACATGTCGCAGCCAAATTGAAACAATCCGAAGGGAAAATGAACGGACCAATATTAATTTGGCGTGTATAAGGGTCGACTGTCGCATTTAATAAATTTATATACGATATAGCCTTCGGCCACACCATCCAATTTTGGTGACCAGTAAGCAAACTTTAAGCCTCCGTATACTTTTCATCCAGGCTCAACGGCTAATTCAAGAGATTTTCTATCTCTTACAAATATATAAACACTTAATCAGCGGTCTTAATAAGCGAAACAAATAAAAAAAAATCTAGAAATAAAGTTTTCTTTCTTATTTCCAATTATTCTGAAAAATACGTAGAAAATTTTAATCATTTTTTCATATAATTCGTTCGTAAAGTCAATAACTGTCAGTTAAAATTTATTAATCGTATATTATATTACGAGAAGTAGAACGCCATGATTATTGTGTTGACTACAGATATTTGTGGCCCAGGCAGAGCCGAGGTCAATCATCTAAGCAAAACACAAAATAATTTTTTTTTTCTTAAAGCGTTCTATAGGAAACTTAACTAAAGATAAATAAAAATACATGCTTAGTAACTTTAACCTTAATAACGTTGTAGAATAATATGTATGTATATACAGTGTGTTGATAAAGTAAGGAACAAAATTAATAATTTCGTTATTTAATGTTTTCAAGAAAAATGCTCGGACACGTCGATTTTATTTTTTAATTAGCCACCTTATAACAAAAAAATTTACTTATGACGTCATGCATTTTTGCACAATGACGTCATTATTGGTTTTTTTAAATGGCAACCCCAATTTTTTTTGCTGGTTTTTATAGATGGTCCAACTACTTAAATGATAGCGTAAAAAAATTAATACCTTAGATAACCATTTTTTTGAGAAAATAACACACTTAAAATTTTTAAAAAATATGTATCTATAAAACATAGATTGTTTTGAAAAAAAAAATGAATAATTGTTCTTTTCGTTGAGATATTGAAAAAAAAGTCAAAATCATGTATGAAAATGATGAAAATTTATCTCGTACAGCGTTCTCGCTGTAAAATCTATAGATTTTCATTATTTTCATATATGATTTTGACATTTTTTTCAATATTTCAATGAAAAAAATAATTATTCATTTTTTTCATAGCAATCTATGTTTTCTTGAAAACATTAAATAACGAAATTATAAATTTTGTTCCTTACTTTATCAACACACTGTATATATTATTCATATTTGTTACGTGATTTGTGAGAATTAATCTTTCTTTGGTCAACTATACAATTTCTGACCATCCTGGGTGGTATACATTGCATTTCTTGCAGTTCTTCATACATTTTCCTGGCTTTAAATATCGATAATTGGCATAATTATTTGGTATCATCTGATTGAGATGAAACTCTTTGTTTGATCATTAAATCAAGCTTTTCTATATATATATATATAAATAACAAAACAAAAACATAACATCTAGATCTCTTTTCTCATAATAACAATTTTCCAATGCAATTATATAATAAAAAATAATTTGAAATTAGGCATTTTTACCGCATCTTAAAAAGTAACTGCGTTACATATTAAGAGCTTGCGAACAAGATATCTATTAGCAAAAAGCAAAACCGTAAAAGTAATTTTTTATAGTGGGATCAGTCATAACTGTCAGATGCCGGCTTATTTTTTACGATCTTCGTCATTCATAAAAATCTGAAACCGCGTTACAAGGGTTGATATACGCAACCCAACATCGTTTCAGTATTTTTTTTTCTCGTAACTTAATTTGTTGAACGATTTGGAAATTTGTTCTTACAGAAACGTTAATTTTTTTATTATGCAATATATCTTATACTTAATTATACAGAATCATATTAAATAGTCATTATAGAGGTTACATGTTCAGAATTTTATTTGTATAAATTTATTTAAAAAACATAAACAATAATGAAGCAGTTTGATTTTAATATCTAAAAATTAAGGCCCGAATTCTCACTTCACTTTTAAAAGTAAAGTTATTTTCCTTTTAGACTTTTACACTACCATACATAAACGTAGGTACTGAAACAGCATTATATATACTTAAACGGGCTTCTTTGGAAACAATTACGTTTTTTTAGCAAAAGTACACAAAACACCCGAACCTAACAACCAGCATTAACTATCCTTTCTATCTCACGAACAAAGCGACCATCCTTAGATAATAAACTACCCAAATGCACAAATAAAGCAATTTTATCCGTAATACTTAAAAATTAGTATTATTTCTTAGAAATTAATTCCCGTTTTCTAACTTTACATTTTTGGCAAACCTACTGTTGGCGTTTATTAAAAAAAAAAAAAACTGCAGTAAAAATAAATTAAAATATGATCTACTGTGGCGAAAAGTTAAAAAAAGAAAAACAGAATTTGAAAAATAAAATAAACATTTTAATAATATTAAATGCACATAACAAAATTGTTAAGAACATACAAGAAAACTGTATATTCGTTTTTTTTTTATTATTATTTTAAACATAGTTTTACATATTAAATCACTCCATACATAAATTCTCTTTGAGATATTACATAATCTGAAACAAAGTCTAGTATGTTATAAATAAATTTAAATAACATACATAGACTGTTTTATTTAAAAATATATACCATTTAGATTAAAAATATTTTTTTTTTGTTCTATATATATATATTACCAAAATATTAATATTTACATTAAATTATATTTAATCAATTGAATTTATAATGAACAAACAGTATTTTAATATCATTTTAATTAAAATTTTTAATAAATTGAAAAATATGCACATATTTCAAAAATAAAAAGTATATGAAAATGTTTATAATTAAATTGAAATATTATATGTGATAATATGTAAATAAAATATTTTTTTCAAGCGTATCATAATATTAATATTGCGTTACCATATTGCCTACGTAGAAAGAGGTCATTATGTCAACAATGATAGTATTATACAGCAGTTAGTTACTATATACACAACTGATGGCAGCACCAGACATAACTACAATGTCAAGTGTATTAAATTATTATATCAAGTTAAGTAAATTGACAATTGCATTGTTTATTTTCGATTGAATTTTATTTTGATTATTGAAAATATTGGAGAAGTGCAAGACATGCAATGTGCACCGTCCAGAGTGGTCAAAAACTGCATATTCGAACAAAGAAACACGGTCAAGTGTATTCAATTTTACGTCTTCGACGGCTCTATTAATAATTATTAAGTCAAGTTAAGTTAATTGACAATTGCACGGCTTAATTTCGCTTGAATTTGATTATTGAAAATTGCAAGAAAGTGCAAGAAATGCAATGTATACCGCCAAATTTTTCAGAAATTATATATTCAACCAAAAAATGATCAATTCTCACAAATCACGTAATAAATATAAATAATATATACATATACGAGTATGTACATATTATTCTATAACTGATGATAAAATTAAGGTTATTTGTCATATCTTTATTTATTTTTAGTGTAGTTGCGTTTAGAACGCTTGAAAAAAAAATCGTATATGTCACTTGAAATTGAAAGCTCAGATTGCTTGGGAATCTCAACACAATAATATACTATGTATTAAAAAATTAATACAGATTCGTTAAAACTATATATACATAATTGTTTATTAAATTTGAAACTAATACCTACAGTTTAGTTAATTATTACATACCATTAATGATTAAAGTTTTAGAGTATGATAACCGTAATTCAACAATTAAATTTTGCGCAAGCGATAAACAGTTCATTATAAAGTGATATCAGATATATTGCTTTATATTTACTAATTTGTACTCAATAAAATTAGTTCTGAAATTACGTATATCGTGCCAAATAATAGTTAACAATGTTTATCTACATTTATTAGCGAAAATTGCAATATAAATGAATTAAATGAATTCTGATGTTTACAATAATAGTTTATTGGTATTTGTTTAATTCATTCGTTATTATTATTAAATTACAGTTCAATAATAGAAATATGTTATTTGATCAATTTTAATACAAATTGATTAAATACTCATACTAAAAACTAAAATAACTGTTTTATTAAATTCGAAATTATTTCATTAGATGATATTTTCAAGAAAAACAATATTCTTATTTCAAATATAATTTAAAATTTAAATCAAGAAACAAGAATAGATAACAGGATTTTTTTTATTTGGGCTCATGGACGAGACAATTTAAATGTTATTCCGAATCATTTAAACGATGTTCACGTAAATATTCAGTTTACAATGGATGTGGAAGAAAATGGTTTCTTGCCTTTTCTGAATATTTTGTTGGAAAGAAAAAAATGACAAAAAAATGTTTATTTAATAGAGCTGTATCAATTTGTCATACAGATAAATTTCAAGATGAACATAAAATACTGGAAGTTATATTTCTAATAAATAGGTAGTTATAATAAAAATTTTATCAAGAAAGCAATACAACCGAGAAGATCTAGAGTTGTTGAAGATTTGCTTGATAATGAAAAATTAATTTACGCTTCTTTGTCTTTTGTGAAAAATGTAACTAATAAAATATGCAAAATTTTATCAAAAAAAAAATGATTAAAGTTTCCCATTTTCCACATGTGAAATTGACGCATGTTGAAGAATGTAAAAGATATTATTCCTCTGCAATCTTTTGGGTATATATATATATATATATATATATATATATATATATATATATAGTAGTATATAGTATATACCATAGGAATGCGGCAAAGTTTATGTTGGACAGACAAGTAAAATTGTTTCTACTAAATTGACAAAACATAAGAAGTCAATACGTCTAAACCATCCAGATAAATCTACTATTACACATCCAACATGTATTAGAACAGTGGTTCTTAACCTTTTATTAGTCGCGGCCCCCTTAAAATCCGAAATTATATTCGCGGCCCCCTTAAAATCCTAAAATATTAAATAAAATATTTTTATGTGCAGTGTTCTGCAATATCATAGTAACATTTTTGAATAAAGTGTGTCCGCAAACAGTTTTTGAAAATTTTGAAATTATCTATGTTTTTAATTGATTGAGAAAGCGAATTAAAAGCAGGCAGAAAATTCATGCGAAATGCAATGAACAAAAAATGCTTTATCAGATTGTCAGTAATAACATATTTCTTGAAAAATAGGTATATTTGCAAATGAAAGTATACTAGATTTTAGTTTAACCATGTTTACGAATATTGAGATGTCATTAAATTCATCTGTCACTTACTTAATTATGTATCACTTATAAAAACTAGTAACATTTTTTTTTATTTGTAAAGATATAAAAACTTGAAAAATTCTAATATATTCGCGGCCCCCCTATATACTGTCCGCGGCCCCTCAGGGGGCCGCGGACCCCCTGTTAAGAATCCCTGTATTAGAAAATCTTCATGATATGAAATTCGAAGATATTATAATAATTGCAAAGTCCAGTAATTTTAAGAGTAGATTAATAAAAGAAGAAATAAAGATTTATAAAGAAAAAGATAACATTTGCTTTCCTTTAATTAATGATTTATAAATTTTATAATCTAGCTACTTATATTGTTACCTAGTAACTTGTTTCTATATTTCTTTATTTATTAATTATTATGTATGTCATTTGTCTAATTTTTCCTGATGATGATATAAGTAGAATGTATCGAAACGTCAACTTTCAATTTAAATTTATACAGAACTTAATCCTAAAGCCTTTGTATTTTAATATAAAGAGTTCTGAAAAATTCTTTACTAAGTAAAAAAATAATTAAAAAATTTTTTAAAAAAAGAATTTGATATGTAAATTGTAAATTGTTTATTAAACTTAAATTAATTGTTCGATATTGCAATTCCCAGCTATAATTCGTAATCAAAAACAAAATAAATATTTAGTTAACACCATTAAAAAAAACATCAAGCTAGAAATAAAGCTTAAGAATAAAAATATTTAGAAATTCCAAACATATCAAATATAAGGAGGATCTTATATCGAATAAAATACAAGACAATAATACTTACTCTGTTCAAATATTAATTTCCTGCGTCAGACTAAAGAAATATTTATTTTATTACCAAGAAATAAATGACTAAAAATATCTGATACTAAAATTTTAAATGTGAATATAAATAAATGACAAAGATTTTAAGTATCAGAGATATTGTAATATGATTTGCATCATTGGATTTATTGCATTTTCTTAAGCGGTAATATTTCGACTGGAAAGCTATTAAATAAAAGATACAAGAAGAAAATTTTAAATGAAAATGTTGACTTTTTATTCGTTTTTGTCGTTGATATTTCCGTATTTGAATTAATGTTTTCAGTTTTAATCACAATTTTAATTATAATTGTAACTAGTCTGGAAATTCTTATTAGAAATTTAAATTTAAAATAAAAGTAAAGAAACAGTATTGTGTGTACTTTATAAAGTTGCTATAACTACGTATTGTACATTAGTAATGAAATTAATTTTTCTTCAAGCGTGTCAAAATATTTATATTACGTTACCATATTGACTATGTAGAAAGACGACATTATATTACTGGTGCAATAATAATATTGTTATACAGCAGTTTGTTACTATATATACCACTGGTGGGCGGCAGCACTGACTATAACTACAAAGTCTGATATTTTCGGCGGCCATAGTGAAAACTATTACGTTAAGTTAAGTTAAGTTAATTTAGAATTGCATTGTTTATTTTCGCTTGAATTTTAATTTGATTATTGAAAATGTGTGAAGAAGTGGAAGAAATGCAATGTGCACCGTCAGATTTGTCAGAAACTTCATATTCGACCTGTTCAGGCGTGATAATGTTTGAAAAGTGCGCCAATCGGTAACTCAAGACCATGGTCAGAGATGGCGTTGCTGGTGGCTCGTGAGCAAAAAAGTGACGCGGCTTGGAGTGTGTAGGTAGCAAGCATGGCGAACTAAAGTATATTTTTTGAGCAGCACGTTTAGTGTAACAACAGAAATAAAGTTATTAGTTGTCATTATTATATATTTTTTTGAGTATTATTTCACGTCCAATATACAGTCCACTTCTAGAATACATATTTTGAGAACAATCATCACACCATTGGTCACAACGAGCCAGATATGATCAGTAAGCAGTGAATTTGAGAAGCAACAAGCGGCGGCACGCCAGAGTCCCGGTTAGTTTGGCGGACATGTTGTAACAATCGGAAATCAAACATACAAGTTATTTCATTGAAGACAAGTAAGTTCCTTTCAATTTCCTTATTTATTGTATGGTTTCGATCATAACTATTACAAAATGGCAGAATTACTTGCTCTAAAAAATGAGAAAAAAGTTATTAAAACTAATTTAACGCTTTTTAAAACATATTTTAATTCAATTAAAGAACAAGAATGTGACGAGAAAATAATATCGCAATTGTCGTTACGGTTAGAAAAAGTTGAGCCTTATTGGGAAATTTATAATGAGGTACAAGCAAAAATTGAAGTATTAGAATCACAAGATATCGATGAAAATGATCGCGAAAACTTTGAAAATAATTATTTTACAATAATTAGTGATGTAAAAGCATTTTTAAAACATTATGCATCAGTGGCTGATAATGCTTCTAATGTTGGCTCAGCACATGTAAGTAAATCGAATATTTCGTGTATTACTAATAATAGCAATATTGTTAATTCAAATTCACTAATTAAATTACCACCCATTAAATTACCAACGTTTGATGGAAAATATAGCAGTTGGCTAGAATTTAAAGATTCATTTATTGCTTTAGTACATGAAAATGATCAGTTATCAGATATTCAAAAGTTTTTATATTTGAGGGCTTCCTTGGACAAGGAGGTTGTACAAATTATCAAATCAATTGAGGTATCGGCACAAAATTACGATATTGCATGGAAATTCTTAAATGATAGGTTTGAAAATAAAAAACTTATGGTATACAATCATATTCGTGCTATTTTTGAGCATCCGCAAGTAACAAAAGAATCGTTCAGTGAACTAAGAAATTTGTACGATAACGTTATTAAAAATATTCGAGCACTTAAGTCATTAGGTGAAAATACTGATAGTTGGGATCGGTTAATCATTTACATCATAAGTAATAAATTTGACAGTATTACAAGACGAGATTGGGAGTCATATCAATATAGAGGTGAATTGCCTAGCATGGTAGATTTAAGCGAATTTTTGAAAGCGAAATGCGAGGTTTTAGAAAAATTAGAGATAGCTAAATCAGAAAAGCATGCAGAAAAGTATAAAGTACAAAACCAACACAAGAAACATACTACAAGTAATAGTTTTACCGCAACAGAGAAAAAGTTAGCATGTTATTATTGTAAGCAGAATCATATGATTTACAAATGTTCAACATTCTTAGATTTAAATGTCGAAGACAGAATATCGGCAGTTAAAAAATTAAAACTTTGTTTAAACTGCTTGCGAGATAACCATTTTTCGTGGAACTGCAAGTCCCAAAAGTGCAATAAATGTAAAAAATCACATAATACGCTTTTACATATCGAAGCGAATGAAACTAATGAAATAAATACGAATAATGTAGACGAAACAGTAACAAATCGGGCTAATAATGATACGGTGGCTAATACGGGTAATGCAAGTGTCAATTGTATTGCAAGAAACTCGTCAGAAATTCTTTTGTCTACTGCAATAGTAAAGGTTAAAAATGCGGATAATATATATGTTAATTGTAGAGCACTATTAGATAGCGGCTCACAAAGCCATTTTATATCAGAAAACGCATGTAAACGATTAGGTTTACAACCAGTATCGATAAATCATTTAATAAAAGGAGTTGGTGAATCTTTAACAAATATATCGAAGAAGGTAAAGATTACAATAAAATCTTGTTATCGCGAATTTGAATCAGATGCGGATTGTTTAATATTACCAAAAATAACGGAGCGATTACCAAGAAATTCGTTTAATAAATTTAATTTGAATATACCAAAAGGGTTGCCGTTAGCAGATCCAGAGTTCAATATATCATCAGATATTGATATGTTATTAGGTTCGGCGATATTTTGGTCAGTATTATGTGCAGGCCAAGAAAATCTTGGACAAAATTTACCAATCATGCAAAACACGCAATTAGGCTGGATAATTGCAGGAAACATACATTTAAGTGCAAAACCAAATAATGTTTCATTGAGTTGCTTGAATGTTAATGTATCAAATAATATACTGAACGAAAATATAGAAAGATTTTGGCAAATAGAAGAAATCGATCATAAGAAACAATTTTTCTCAAAGGACGAACAATATTGCGAAACGTATTTCGAAGGCACAACCGAGAGAACCGAGGAAGGCAGATTTATTGTAAAAATTCCTTTCAAGTCGTCAATTAATGAATTGGGTAACTCATATGAAACAGCGTTACAAAGATTTCGATCACTGGAACGTAAATTTGAGAAAAATCCAGATTTTAAAACAGACTACCAGGCATTTATGTCGGAATATGAAAGGCTGAATCACATGAAAGAAATTGAGTACAATTCTGATAGTTTATCATCGGGTTATTTCATGCCACATCACGCGGTTGTAAAAGCTTGTAGCAATACTACGAGATGTCGAGTCGTATTTGATGCGTCGGCTAAAACTAGTACAAATGTTTCTTTAAATGATGCACAGTATATCGGTCCTAAGCTGCAACAAGATTTATTTTGTATTTTAATGCGATTCAGAAAACATAAAATTGTAATAACAGCCGATATATCGAAGATGTATCGACAGATATTAATCAGCGATGAGCAAACGAAATATCAACGAATTTTGTGGAGAGATACACCAAATGAAAAATTACGTTGTTACGAATTAAAAACTGTTACTTATGGTACAGCTTCGGCACCATATTTAGCGGTTAGATGTTTAGTGGAATTAGCAAGAGAAAATGAGAAAATACGTTCAAAAATTAGTAAAATTATTCTAAACGATTTTTATATGGACGATGTGTTAACAGGCGCTGAATCAGTCGATGAAGCCTTAAATATACAAGAAGAATTACTACATATATTAGGTAGTGGTGGATTTCCACTTCGGAAGTGGTTATCTAATAATCAAACAGTAAGAGAAAATTTTGAAATTGACAAAAATTTAGAAGTCAGTGTACTACAAATAGGACAGAACGAACAAAATAAAACTTTAGGTATTTATTGGAATGCAAATGAGGATACAATTCAGTATTCTCTAAGTAATATTACGTGCGAGGAAAAGCTAACAAAAAGAAAAATTCTGTCAATGATTTGTCAAATATTTGACCCGCTAGGTTTATTAGGGCCCATTGTTATTGTGGCAAAATTAATAATTCAGGAAGTATGGAAATTAAAAATAAATTGGGACGAATCTATTTCAGAAGATATTAGCTCAAAATGGAGGACATTTCTCAAGGAATTGCCAGTAATAAACAGTTTTAAAATACCGAGACATGTTTTAAGTGATGATCACGTAACGATTGAATTACATGGATTTTCGGATGCATCGGAGAGTGCATTCGGAGCTTGTATATATCTAAGAAGCATAAGTTCAATCGGAATAATTACTTCTAATTTATTATGTGCAAAGTCAAGAGTAGCACCGCTGAAAAAGATTACGCTACCACGATTAGAACTATGCGGTGCAGTGTTATTGGCTCGCTTAGCGAAAAGGTTAAACGATTCATTAGAGATCAAATTTGAGAGAAACTATTTTTGGACAGATTCACAGATAGCATTAGCATGGATAAAAGGAGAACCAGCAAACTGGAAAACTTTTGTCGCAAATCGTGTTTGTGAAATCCAAACTTTAACGAATAATAACAATTGGAGGTATGTAAGGTCAGTTGAGAATCCTGCAGACTTATTATCGCGTGGCATAACACCAACATGTTTAGAATTTAACCGCTTATGGTGGCATGGACCAGAATTTTTACTGAGAGAGGAGTCAAGCTGGACCACTCAAGAATCATCATTAAGAGCCGACATACCTGAAACACGAATAAGCGCGCTAACCGTACAAGTTAGTAGTGTTATAAATGAGCTATTAAATAAGTTTTCAAACATTACGAAAATTAACAGAATATTCGGTTACGTTATGAGATTTATCAAGAATCTGAAATTAACAAAGGTACTACAAAAACACGGTGCATTGACACCTGATGAATTGGAACTCGCTCTGAATAAACTTATACAAACAATTCAAATGGAGTCGTTTCCGGAGGAATATGATTGTCTATCCAAAGGGTTAAATTTAAAAAATAAAAGCAAAATTTTGAGTTTAAATCCATTTATGCATGCAAACTTAATTAGGGTGGGGGGTAGAATCCAAAATTCTAGCCAATGTTTTGATAAGGTACACCCAATACTTTTGCCAAAGGGTCATATACTTACTGAATTGATTATAAAAGGAGAACATGAGCGCCTCTGCCATGCTGGTGTTCAAAATTTATTAGCTTCTGTACGTGAAAAATATTGGCCCATTGCGGCTAGAAATTTGTGTAAAAAGACTATTAAAAATTGTATAACTTGTTTTAAGGTGAATCCAATTACTCCAGAATATTTGATGGGTAATTTACCTGGTGTAAGAGTTAACAAATATCTTCCGTTTCACAATGTAGGGACAGATTTTTGCGGTTCATTTTTGCAGAAAGACAGAAAGGGCAAGGGTGCGAAAATTCATAAAATATATATTTGTTTATTTGTATGTTTAAGTACAAAGGCAGTACACTTAGAAACAGTTTCTGAGTTAACAACTGAAGCATTCTTAGCTACTTTACGTAGATTTATAAGTAGACGAGGTAAACCATTAAATATCTATTCAGATAATGCACTTAATTACGTTGGTGCAAAAAACGAATTATCAAAAGTCTATTCTTTTCTCAGTTCACATTCTGAAAAAATAGCTAATCAATTAGCCAATGATAGAATTCTTTGGCACTTTATACCAGCACGGTCACCAAGTTTCGGTGGTATTTGGGAAGCAGGTATAAAGAGCACTAAATTTCATATAAAAAGAGTTATTGGTAATCATGCATTGAGTTTTGAAGAATTTAATACTGTAATAAATCAGATCGAGGCCATATTAAATTCCCGTCCTCTATGTCCTTTGACAAGTGATCCTAACGATGCAACGGCCTTGACCCCAGCACACCTGCTGATCGGAAAATCCTTAATAACCTTTCCTGAACAAGATTTAACAAATATCAAGGAGAACAGACTTTCCCGATGGCAACGAGTACAAGCTATCATCCAGCATTACTGGAAGCGGTGGCACAAAGAATATTTAGCCGAACTACAGACCAGAACCAAGTGGAAACAGCGGCACAGTGAAGTGTTAAAGATCGGGTCTTTAGTGTTGGTGAAAGAAACCAATTGTGCACCTCTAGATTGGCAAATGGGTAGAGTGACAAGTGTATACCCGGGTAAAGATGGTATAGTAAGGGTAGTGGATGTAAATGTGCGCGGAAGTATAAGAAGGCGTGCGATAAACCGCATCTGTGTATTACCAATTGATAATTGAATCACTTATGCATATATCCAACAAATGTAATTAAAGTGGCAAACTGTCATATAAATTACAGAAATAATATATGTATGTATGTGTATTAATTGAATGCATTTGAACTATTGTATTATATTATATGTAACTGTTTAGATTAAGCTATTCACTATGTATTGAGATATTGCTATATTTAATCATTTGTTGAAAGAGCTGGATCCTTTCAAGAGGGCCGGCATGTTCAGGCGTGATAATGTTTGAAAAGTGCGCCAATCGGTAACTCAAGACCATGGTCAGAGATGGCGTTGCTGGTGGCTCGTGAGCAAAAAAGTGACGCGGCTTGGAGTGTGTAGGTAGCAAGCATGGCGAACTAACGTATATTTTTTGAGCAGCACGTTTAGTGTAACAACAGAAATAAAGTTATTAGTTGTCATTATTATATATTTTTTTGAGTATTATTTCACGTCCAATATACAGTCCACTTCTAGAATACATATTTTGAGAACAATCATCACACCACGACCAAAGGAACACAGTTAAATGTATTTAATTTGACATCTCCGACGACTATTTTAAAAATTATTAAATTAATTGACAATTTTATTGTTTATTTTCGCTTGATTTTAAATATGATTATTGAAAATGTATAAAGAAGTGCAAGAAATGCAATGTATAACGCCCAGAGTGGGCAGAAATTGTACATTCGACTAAAGAAAGATTAATTCTCATAAATCACGTAACATATATATATATATATATATATATATATATATATATATATATATATATATATATACAACTGTTGGTGAGGTTAAGGTTACTTGGCATGTATTTTAATTTATTTTTAGTTTAATTTCGTTTAGAACGCTTGAAGAAAAATCGTATGTCAATCGAAAAATAAACATCCTTTTGTGTTTACCATAAATATTTGGGCTCAACACAATAATCAACGTTTTCTACTCCTTGTAATATAATATACTATTGCAATGTTTATTTTTCTTAATCATTTTATTTTGTAATACGTATTGTACATTAGAAATAATAATACATTTATTTTAAAAATTCTTCTTATAATAAAAATGTATGTTAATAAACATTCATGTGGTAAGTAATTTTCTATTTTTCTAATTTGACAGTAATTATAATTATTGAAAATATTAGAAAAATTATTTGAAATATATCATTTTTAAATACAGTTTGTATTTATGTTTTTTAATTTTGTAAATTTATTAATCTATTAAAAGATATTGTTTATTTCGTAGTATAATGGCGATTTTTAAATATTCTGTTTTTTATAAAACCGATTTTAATCTGATAAAATTATCTAGATAAATCTCAACACTGTAGATAGGTATATATAGGTTTAAGCTTGTATCACAAAGTATTGATTCTATTTCTTAAGTATATCCTTTCGAAATTTCTCTTTTTATTCTTACATGAGATCCTAAATAAAAGGTCACTAAACAGATTTGTCTTCTCAGTAACAATGATCTGGAACTCTTTGGGGTCGGCCAAATTTCGAACAAAAGTATCAAGGCAGGGCTTTAAGAACAAAAGACGGTGACAATTATCAATTTCAATTCTATCAAGGGTTGCGTTGAAATTAGACGCAATGAAGACAATTTCAGCTCAGAGTTTCGTTAGCTACAAATGATCGTGTTCATTGTTAACGGGGATCTGTATTTTAAATTAAAAATCTTTATATAATTTCAGATATGATTCATATTTCATTCATAACGTGAAGAATGCTAGAAATGGCGTAAATGATACAAATTTATACGCAGATATTAACAAAAATTACGTGACAATTTTAACTGTGATAAAATGATATTTTGTACGTAAAATCAGATATATTTTATTAAAACATATTTTTTCACTATCATAAACGTAGCATATATATACAAGTACATTTATATCTTTACTAGTAAACTAACATAATGCCCGTGCTTCGCTACGAGATTCACTACTTTAAACCGATTTTTACTTAAATGAAGTTTTTGAACAATTTTTATCGTTTACATCGTTCGCCTGCGGCTCACGCTGCATTCTTCCATAGTAAAACCTTCCTCGAAAAACGACTAAACACAACCGAAAAGATTTTGAGTTCTTGAAGATTTGATTGATAATAAAAACAATTTGCCTTTTGTAAAAAATGTTACCGATAAAATAGGCAGAATTTTATCAAGAAAAAATATTAAAATTTCCTATTTTCCGCACATGAAATTGCTACGCAGATTGAAAGGTGTAAAAGATATTATTCCTTTTTAGTCTTCGAGTATAAATAAAACACCGTGCAAATGCAATAAGGTTTATGTTGAACAGAGAGTTTAACATATAAAAAAACCCAAATTTACTGGATGGACCCATTCGGAATACATGAATACATTTTGTCCTATCAATAATAAGCAAGATTACAAATTAATATAATTATATATATATATATATATATATATATATATATATATATATATATATACAGGGTGGTCCAGAATTATGTACCGTAATTGCTAGAGCTGATAGTACGTTCAAAAATAAGGGTACCTTTTTATATACACTTTTTTCCAAAACTCAATAATAAAGGAGATATGACCCTGTAAAAAGGTGAAATAAAAATCAATTAAATAAATATATATAAATAAATTATTGACACGCGGTGGTCCGATTCTTACTTGATTTTAGGATTAGAGATTAAAATCCAATCGCCGAGTGCAGTTTATAGTTACCTATTTTAGAGTAGATTTAAAATTATTATTAGAATTTAATTTAATTCAAAACAACTAAAATATGTATTGTAAAAAATCATCATTGTCACATAGTTTAAAAATTTCATATTCTTAATACAGACTCACACTAGTCAACCGCAAGTAAACTTTTTTTAAAAGTCAAATTCAATATTAAATTTGAATGTGACCGCGATATTACTCTCTCGACGGCTTTAAAAATCAAATCAAACGCGCATCGAAAAACCTTATTCTCGTTTCGATCGTTCAGTTCAAACATTTCCGTGATAGGTCAACGAGTGTGTTTTATGAAGCAAAAACAAGTCGACGGGCGCGCGACCATCTTCATTTTTCATCAATGCTCCACAATTGACGTACGCTGCTGCGCTAGTTGTTTCCTATTGGATTTGCGGTGCCGGTTCGTCGACATTGTTAAATTTTGGTGAGTATAAAGTTTGCGTATCGGCGCCTGTTATCAATCAATACAAACCGCAGAGTGTTGGTTTTCGCAAGCCGTTTGAATGTTTCAAACTTGAATAAAGTGCGGATACTGGGGTATACAGTCTTGGTCGGATACGGCATAACTGTGCCAAAGCTTAATCAGAATCTGCGAGCTTTAGCTCTCTAAGAGAATACAAGGTTTCGCCACGGCGATACTAGATAAAAATGGGGAACAATTAACTGATCTTTAAAAAAGATATTTTTAATCGTTACACAGTACCATTTAAAAAATTGGTTTAAAATTTAAAACTTATATAAACTTAATAAAATTAATCTTTCTTTAGTTGAATAACAAATTTGGCGGTATAAATTGTATTTCTTGCACTTCTTCACAAATTTTCAATAATCGAAAATCAAAAATCGAAAATAAACAATGCAATTATTGTCAATTAACTTAAATTAGCTTAATAATTATTAATATAGCCGTCGGAGATGTCAAATTTAATACAATTTGCCGTGTTTCTTTTGTCAAATATACAGTTTCTAACAAATATGACGGTTCACATTGTGTTTTTTGCATTTCTTCATACATTTTCAATTATCAAATTAAAATTCAAGCAAAAATAAATAGTGTAATTGTCAATTAAATTAACTTGACGTAATAGTTTTCAATATGAGAGTAGTGCATATAGTAACTAACTACTGTATAATAATGTCACTAGTGTACTAGTAACATAATGACTTCTGAAGAATACCGGGTTGCGTATAGTATAAACATTCGGTTGCAGATTGCCTATATCTCATGGAATATGATAAACAGTACGGCAGCCATGGCGTAACCTGTCTTGGAATTATGTCACCTTGACAGTGAATTTTCAATATATTCAATGTGTACAAATCGAATTTCAAAATAAATGTCTATATTGTAAATGTATTTTCCCAAAGTCGGTATCTAACTATATCGCTTTCTCTCATCTGAAAACAGTAAATTAATTCCTTTGTATAAAAATCCTTAAGTCCGATTTCAAGTAAGAATTGACAAACAAATGAATAAAAAAATATATAATATAAGAATTGCTCGTTTAATAGCATAGGATATACTCGTATTTTTATTTATAACCGCGACAAACCAGTTTTAAATAGCAAAATTACGTGTTTTATAACAATTTAAAAACGAAAAAAAAAAGTTAAAAATAAGAAAAATAAAACAATGTGTATAAAAATGCTCATTTGAATTTGATCTAAAAATAGTCTGTATATCGTTCCGTTGTTGGCAGAAGCCTATCATAAGGTTTTCCGCTTGCGTTAGGAAAACGTTGCATTTTAATATTTTGCAAAAAGCTATCCCTACTCCAGACACAACAGCTCAGCTCGCCAAGGGATGAGAAGAATATTGGAATAGAGCAAATACTAAACCGAGCGTCCCAGATACCAGCTAGAAGAGATGTTTTCCGTTATTTTTTTCCTGCAGCTTGTCGCAAGAAATAGTTTACAAACTACCACCAGCAAAGCAACGTAAGAATTTTATCAATTTATACTTAATGTTTAAGAATGATTGTTAATAGTTTTCAAACCATATACAAAGCAAAAGTGAAAAATTTTTCCATAGACTGAGAGTAAGTAAAATAAAACGGCTTCAGGTTATAGTTCTGTATTAATATTTATTAATAATCGGCGTTCCGAGGCACTTAACGTATGTCTTCAACAGGAAAAAAGATAAGAATGACATTTATAGTAAATAAATAGAACATGGAAACAAAAATTAAAACTGCTTTAGGTCCAAATTTTGTATTAAAATTTATTTATAATCGTCATTTCGAAAAAACTCAACGCTCGTTGTCATCAGGAAAAACTGATTACACACTGTAATGTCATTTGTATTGACATTACTTACTGTAATATCATTTGTATCAGTTTTTCCTGATGAAGATGAGCATTGAGTTTCGTCGAAACGCCGATTATAAATAAATTTTAATACAGAACTTACAGTTTTTATTTTTTATGATGAGTTCTGAAAGATTTTTTAGTATGTTACATGGGAACAAGTTACTAGTTTATTTACTATAAATGTTATTTGTATAATTTTTCCTGATAAAAACGTAAGTTAAGTTCGTCGAAACGTCAATTATTAATAAATATTAATACAGAACAATAACCTAAAGCCGTTTTATTTTAATATAATGAGTTCTGAAATATTTTTTACTATGAGAATAAGTAGTAACATTTTTATGTGTTTTGTTGATATTTTTATTATTACATGTATACATGTAGTTTGATTATATCTAACTAATATTGTACTAATCTAAAAACTGTGATCATTCAAGATAAAATAATATGAGACTTTTCACCTAAACCATTTTTAAAATTCTTTTGTGAATATTTATTTATTTATTGTTAAAATAAACATTTTTTTTCAAAATTTTGTATCAATACATTTAATAAGACAGATGACAACTTGTGACACGATTGTACTTTTAGCTTGTTTACAATTTAAATTTGGTACACTCTAAAAATATGTAATTTTAATTTATGTAATTTTACATGATTTTTAACAGTAAAATAATAGCATTTTGTAATTTTTACAATTGCAATTTCAGTTAGAGAATATGTAAATTTATATAAATTTTTTGCAGTATAGTGTAAACAGTTAGTGTAAATAGTAAATAAAAAACATGTATCTTCTATTTTTGTTACTAGCAATTTAAAACCTATGTTGTGCATGTGAAGCATTATTCATACTGTTTTAACATAGTAAAAAAAATCTGTCAGATTTCGTTATATTAAAATAGAAAAGCTTCAGGTTTTAATTCTGCATAATTTTATATTAAAATTCGACGTTCCGAAATAATACACGTATATCATCAAGAAAAAATATATACGAATAATATAAATAATAAACAAATAAAAGTAATATATCAGATCGTCGAATTTTAAAATAAAATAAAACAGAGCTTCAACCTACAACTCTGTTTATTTTTATAATGTTCCATTTACATATATTTGATCTCAAACGGCACACACACACAAATTCAAATTTCAAACTATTGCATATAACATTGTAAGTTGCTTAGTAATCTTATTAAGTTGACAATATTTTATGCAACATTTTATTGAATAAAATCATAAAGATTTATTTTTATATTTATCGTAAAAATTTTCTAGCAATTTCATGAAACATCTTATATTCTTTATTAAAGCAGTAAGTTCTTGTTAAATAGAAAAATAAGAAAAAACACGATTTTACAAAAAGCTGTGTGTGATTATATAATATTTTTGTCGTTAAAATAAAATTTGTTTCTTTTTTGACTTTTCGCATAGATTATCTTAATTCATTTCTTATCTTCAATTTTTTTACTAAAGTTTCGAGATTTGAAACCTGACCTACTTTTAATGTGCAAAATGCATATTAGGTTAAATTGTTTTTATTGATTCTATTATATTATACGTAAATAATTTATTTAATAAAGCAATTTAAATTTATTTGTATATGCCGTAGACAATTCTGTAGAAGTATAAAAATAATAAAAATCTGTAAATGAAAATGTCCTAAAATATTTAAATAATAAATCTTCTTATTGTTTGGAATATAAACGGTGTTCGTTTGGAAGGTTAATTAATATGCAAAAATAGACAATACGCAAAATACTTCTTTCTCTAGATAAATTTAGAAAAACTACCATTAGAAACACGTACATAAATAACAATGTTCAAACACATTAAAACCGCTCAATTATTTATAATTATTTATTTAAAAAAATTACATTTTACATAAATTATTGAACATAATCTTTATCTATGACGTACTGCAAAATTGTGCTGTGTACTATCATAGTGGCACATTGGTTAATATACTTCCTTCCATTTTATTATTCTGTGATCGATTCCTACCTACCGAAATATTAATCAAAATTTATTTTAATAACCACATAATTAGAACGCCTATACTTAAAATAATTAAATACATAATTTATTTATAAATATAAATAGTTATATCAATATTAATAAATAACATTTAAAAATATTAATAAATAACAACTAATTAGTTATTATTAGGTATTACATACATACATACATAATCAGAAATGTACCCAAATGGGTGTGGCACAAACTCTTTCCATTACAATAATACTCAAAAATATTGAGATTTTATATTTTTCCCAAAATTTCACAAGATACTCTTTCCATTACCTCGAAATCAGTTTCCTCCAATCATCCCTATCCAGACAAGCAACTTTAGCTTCATCCACTTTCATAATTCCTCTCATACATGCTCTTCTATTCTTACTACTTGGAAACTTTCGCATACAAAAAAAATATCTCTCAATCATACTACTCCAACTACACATTGGACGAAATTTTAATAACCAAACGTTTATTAGACGTTCGCTCAATATGTCCAAACCATCTTAACTGATTAAAACTAACTTTTTAGGTATTTAGGTATTTTAAAGTATAGGCCTCGTAATTATGTAATTATTAAAAATGGGAAAATATTTCGGTAAGTGGGAATCAAATTCAGAATAATAAATTAAAAAACAGTATGTTAACCACTGTGCCACTACCTGTATGACAGTAAATTTTGCAATAAGTCATAAATAAAGATTATGTGCAATAATCAATTTAAAATGTAATTTTTTAATTAATGATAAATAATTGAACGGTTTTATTGTATTTGAACATTGTTAGTTTTTACTATATGGATATTCTTAATGGTAGTTTCTCTAAATTTAACTCATGGTACTTTCTTCTGACAACCTTCTGAATGAAAACCCTTGAAATTATATATGCAAAAAAAAATTCATAAAATAGAAAATAATATCAACATGATTCAATGAATTAATTAAAAGATGTATTGATTTGCACTAAAATTGAAACAAGTAATGTGATAATGGTTCTCATATTAGGAGACTAACTACATTGGAAACCATTTAGATATTGATAACTGATACGGTTAGTTAAATCGGACCATTTAATTTCTGATAACATGTTTAGTTACATTTTCGATTAATCTAATACTGTTTTCACAAAAAGTCAATTTGGTAAATGCATTACTATTAACAAACAATGATAGTTCTAAATACCATATACAAACAAAACCAACTCATAACAAGCATATGGGTAAACCCATATACAAACCACTTTGACATCATCAGTTGGCAACACCGTATAACAATAAAATTATATAATTTTTGCGAGTAATAAAAAAATATTTTGTAAAATTTTACTAATTTTGGATAAATAATGTATTATTGAAAAACTTTAGTAAATTTTTCTTGGACGATTGGCAAAAATAAATTTTACTAAAAATATATAATTTGGCTTGGCACTAGAACAATCTTTTGTGAAATTTAATTTAAATCGGATAAATAATGTAACTATAATAAATTTCTGTTGGAAAATTGGCAACAATGAATTATATAATTTCTGTGGGCACTAGGAAACGCTTTTATGAAAATTTGATTAGAATTGGATAAATAATGTAGCCATAATGAATTTTTAAAAACTTTAATAATTTTTTTCTCGGAAAATTGGCAACATTGTATTTTACTAAAATTATATAAAATTATAATTTATATTATTTTGTGAAAATTTTATTAAAATCGGATAAATAATGTACCATAATGAATTTTCAAAAATTTTAGTAATTTTTTCTCGGAAAGTTGGCAACCGTGTACGGTAGACAAATTATATATTTTTGTGGATGCTAGGAGCGACTTTTGTGAAAATCTGGTTAATCACGGATACCTAATGTAGCCATAATATATTTGTAAATAGTTCAATAATTTTTTGCTTGGAAAGTTGGCAACACTGCAAAAATAAATCTACATGCCCATCTTGCGCATTATCTGAATCTACCCTGAAAATCTGGTGCAAATCAGATGATAAATTTAGAAGAAGTTGCGAAGAGCGAACGATGCACATTCATTCACTATCACATGCTATATGAAGAATTCTATATATTTCTTTGAATTTTTGACAATATTACAGACACCGTACTTATTAGTATACCAATTTATATTTGAAGTCAAAATAAAAGCTCATATTATAAGTTTAGTACCAACTATTACAATACTTATAAAGTTATAAAAATCACGACTAAAAATTGAATAAAAACATTAAACAAAAAAGCTTCTAAAAGCAGATAATTTTTAAACAAAAATGATATTATACTACCAGTTTGCATATAATTTTGTTTAAAAAAATGGATAGTAATCAAGTTTCGGTGCATGTAATGCAAATTGAAAATTTCAAATAAAAATAATATTTATGTTGAGCATAAAATTCACCGTAATCCACTTATGTTTTTGATATAAATACATTGACACTGCAAAAAAATCTATTTTTTTTTCAATTTTTGCACAGTATATGAAATTTATAAAAAAGAAAATCCTACTTATATTATCATCTACTGTTATTTACATCTATACATCATACATATTTTATAATTTATTTCATTTATCACATACATAATAATATTATTAATAAATTGTACGTCACTTGAAATAACATTTATTTGTTTTATTTACAAGTAATTTTGATTATATTTCAATAATTCAATGGTGTTTGATCAATCACAACACTTTAAATAGGTAACCCGTAAATTAGCCACGTTGCTGAGATGTTATTTACATCACACCAAAAAAGTGTTGTTCTTTTGTATAGTCGTACACTGTAAAAAATGTAATGTAAATTTATGTAATTTTACATAACTATTTACAGTAAAATTGAAGCATTTTGTAATTTGTACTATGATAATTAGCATAATATTATATTTTTTCTGAAAAAAAAAAAACATTCATAGAACATGTAAATTTACGTACATTTTTTACAGTGTAGGTAAAATTATAGTATTTTACTTGCATGTGATGGCTAATCATTTAGATAAATTAAGATTTGTCTACGGCTCGTATCGCAAACTTCATATGCGTGTTATAGTATATTATTTTCTACTTCTCTTGAATAATAGTAACGGCCGTGATTTGTAAAATCATAAATTACGATTTTTGATCAGTCACAACTCTCAAAATCTATAATTGCGCAAATAAGCATTCATGTTAGCTCAAAAAAATGTTATTTTTTATTGTATAATCGTAGAAAAAGTATAATATTCTATTCGCATATTATGATAATAATAATATAGTCAGAGGATTTGCGGCACTTGCCTACGGCTCGTGTTGTAAACTCAAAGAATCGTAAATTATAGTCATTATATTATAACATGTTTGTAAGGCTATGAATCTTGTGTTGAATGTTGACAAGTGCGCAAAGTTTTGTTTTTAAAAAGGCTGACTTATCGACTGAATGTGATATATTTGTTGATGGTGCATATTTAGAGCAGGTAGATGAATTTATGTATTTGAATAGTTTATTGGCTAAGGATGGTCGCTTTGATCAAGAGATTGAAAAAAACGAGTTAATGCTAGTTGGTTTTGTGTGCATTAGGTACTTTTACTAAAAACGTAAATGTCGTTTTAGTGCCTACGTTGATGTATGGTAGTGAATGTTGAGTTGAATGCTGTGGAAATAAGTTTTTATGAGTTATGTGTATATCGTGTAACTAGACAGAATCGAGTACGCAATAGATTACACAACAATCTTGTGTGAGATTGAAAAAATGTTGCAAAAGTTGGTCTTAGTTGAAATGGTTCGGCCATTTTGAGCGAATGTCTAATAAATGTTTGGTTATAAGAATATATGTGAATGATTTTAAAGTTATATGTTTGCGTGGATGTCCAATAAGTAGATGGAGTGATATGATTGAGTGTATTTTTCATGAATAAAAGTTTCCAAGTAGTAGGAATAGAAGAGCATATATGAAAGGTATAATAAATGTGGATGAAACTAGAGTTGCTTGTCTGGATAAGAATGTTTGGAGAAAATTAATTTTGGGATAGTGAAAAGAGTTTTTGCCACACCCTTGTAGGGACATTGTGTGATTGTGTATGCATGTGTGTATATATTTTTATTATGCTATGAACATAATTTTACATAAAGTGTAAATTGTTATTTTACTGCAGTACACGTACGAATCGGTAATATTTGCTGAAAACCAAAACGCTTCCTCGTTATAAACTAATCGATATAAAATCTTTTCAAGTTATTGTACGAAAACCGAGTAAAAGCTTCAATACTCCAAATTCCACGCGTATGATTCAATGATTGCGCCGATTTTATTGAAATAATAGAAATTCCTGGTTTCGAAATTCTCAGTCAAATAGCCATTTTATTGAATAGGGTGATAATAATAGGTATACGAATTTGCGCATCAACTATAAATACAAAACGCAAATGTTGATTTTCAACTAATTACAATCAAAATAATGAAACCGTATAATATAAATCAAATTCTCTTTCAACGATAATTGTTTCTATTTAGTAGAAGCCGATTTAACCAATTATTTCTGGGATGCAAGCAATGTAGTCAATTTTAGAAGCTACATATTTTTTCTGAATTTTTACCATTTACCATTTTTATTTTTGACTGAAAAAAAAGGGTACGGTGTCTGTAAAATTATCCAAAATTAAAACAAAATATATAGAAATTCTTTATATAGCCTTTACATGACAAATCTGACTTAATTCATGAGGGTACATATGTGTCTGCGTCGTCAGCTCGTTAGTTCGCTCGCTAGGTCGTTATTCCAAAATTTTGTGATCGCAACTCCTTCTGAACATTTCAATCGATTTTGATTAAATTTTCAAGATAAGTTTATTTGGTGTCTCAAATGGTCATGTGATTTTACTTTTTTTCAGTAATGCCAACTTTCTGAGAAAAAATTACGAAAGTTTTAAAAAAATTATTATGGCTACATTATTTATCCGATTTTAATCAAATTTTCACAAAAGATACTTCTAGTGCCCATATAAATTATATAATTTTACTAATATACTGTGTTGCCAACTTAAAAAAAAAATACTGAAATTTTTAAATAATGTCGATATAAACAATATAATTTTAGTGTCTACAGTGTTGCTAACTTTCTGAGAAACAAATTACTAAAAAAAATTAAAATTTATTATGACTACATTATGGCTACTTCTTGCAACATCAATTGCGCATGTTTTGTAAATAAAAATTTAACATCATTTTGTAACAAATTCAAAATAAACATGCACATACAATAACAAATATATTTTTAGAAAAGGGTTATTATCGTTAAATAAACGTTAATGATTACAATAACATACAGCCAGTAATACGTTATTGGTTTCAGTACATGCAGACATTGGTATGCGAAATCCGTGTAATTTCAGCGAGCGACGAATGCATAACTGACTGTTTCGATAGCTATTGATTCGAATGCAAGAAGATATGTGCAATGAATTCACATTTGTTCCCTCAAACATACATACAAACTGACTGGACTTCGCTTTGCATTATAGCTGAAAATTAATCTTATTGGGACATGTTACAGTTTATAGTTTGGCAAACGAATGTCGTACTGGCTGGCGTTGTGCCTTTAGTTTCGGAACATGTTGTGCATGCCAAATTTTGTCTTGTTTGTATTATTGTTTGCTACCAAATTGATAGTGGTGTAAATTCATTTTAATTGTATCCGAGACGTGTTCATTGGAAAATGTTAGTAATAAATTACTGTACCGTACAAAGATTCTGACGATTGGACGTTTTTATAATAATGAATGCAATATAAAAAAAAAAGGTTTTACGATTAAGTTCTGTATAAATTTTAATTAAAAGTTGACGTTTCGATAATAATAAAAGCAATACTAAAATAAAAAGGCTTTAAAATTAAGTTTTGTATAAATTTTAATTAAAAATCGACGTTTTAATATACTTTACGTATATTGTCATCAAGAAAAATTATACAAATAACATATATAATAAATAAACAGAACATAGAACAAAATATAATTAACTAGATTATAAAATTTATAAATTATTAATTAAAAACCACGCTTATATTTAAATGCACTAATAAATTTTTTTAAAAGCGTGGCGCACTTAATCATCATTGCAATATATATAGTTTCCTGGCGCTTCACGCTTTTAAAAAAATTTATTAGAGCATTTAAATATAAGAGTGGTTTTTAGAATTTTTTTTTTTTATATATATTTTTTTTATTTTTACCACGCTTATATTAGCTCACTCTGTTGTCACGGTCGAACTGTTGTCACGGTCAAATCTTGTAACCAATTTTTAAACCACTTCCTATCATCTGATCTCTCTGAAATTTTGCATGTAGTTTTATTCCAAAAGACGACACAATATAAAAAAAATGGCATTTTAAACCGATTACAAGATATGACAAAACGACAAGATTAAAAAGCAGAAAATAAAATATATAAAAAAAAAACTTTTTAAAAACCAGGCTTATATTTAAATGCACTAAAAAGAAGAAAATAAATTTTTTCCTGGTTATCCAAAAATTTAAGAAAGAAATAAAAGCGTGAAGCGCTTAATCATCATTGCGAAATATATAGTTTCCTGGCGCTCCACGCTTTTATTTCTTTCTTAAATTTTTGGATAACCAGGAAAGAATTATTTTCCTCTTTTTAGTGCATTTAAATATAAGCGTGGTTTTTAAAACTTTTTTTTATATATTTTATATATCTTTAGATACAAAGTGAAAAGTATGTTTGATTTTACATTAAATAATTACACTATTCGTAATGAAAATGTTTCTGTAATTTTTACACTATTTTTGTTATAATCCAAAAAGGAACACAAATTAGTGACAAATATTTTAATTTCTTCAAGTAATACTAGTCACATGTGTAATCATTTACGCATTGTACACACTTAATGTTTTCTTTTTAGATAATTCATGTATATTATTTTATAATCTATGTTTGTATCGTTTGCGCCATTTAATTGTGCTGTTGCCTGTTTGGTGTAATTAAATAAATAAATAAATAAATAAATAAATAAATAAATAAATAAATAAATAAATAAATAAATAAACATGTACTACAAAATTTTTATTTCTATAAATTTTACAAAACTTATCTTAAATGGAAATAAAAGAAAAACAAGAAATTATTTTCATTTAACATGTTTCATCATGTAAACGCAGAAATCATAAAAGAAATTATAAAATATTCTATTTGAGATATAACTATATTTTTCTTCAAGCGTATCATAACATTAGTATTTCGTTACCATATTGCCTACAATAATGACGTTATTAGTACAATAATGACATTATTGTATAGCAGTTAGTTAATATATACACCACTGGTGGCAGCACCAAACATAACTACAACGTCAGGTGTATTTAATCTGACATCTTTGGCGGCCATATTGAAAACTATATTACGCCAAATTATAACTTAATTGACAATTGCACTCACTGCCTTCTCTCGCTTGAATTTGAATTTGATTATTGAAAATGTGTGAGAAAGTGCAAGAAATGCAATATATACCGCCCAGAACGGTCAGAAATTGCATATTCAATCAAAGAAACAATAATTTTCAGAAACCACTTAACAAAGATAAATAATACATAAATATAATATTTTACAACTTTTAGTAAGGTTAAGAATACTTAGTATATATTTTTATTTATCTTTAGCTTAGTTTCGTTTAGAACGCTTGAAAACAAAATCGTATATGTTACTCGGAATAGAAAGCTCTTTTTGTGTTTCGCCCAGATTGCTTGGTCTCGACTTTGCCTGGGTTACAAATATCTGGACTCAACACAATAATCATCGCTTTTTACTCCTCGTAACATAATATACTAACTGTATTCTTTTTATCAAAAAATTTACTCAGCTCAGTTGGCAAGTGAAGTGAGATGAAACAAAGTGAAGTGAGTTGAGTTGCTTTATAAAAAAACAAGATATTCAAACTCTAGCAAGAGAACACGAATAACTGACAAAGATCGAAATACTTTGACACCTTTTTTGACGTTTGCTATTCTAATCAATCATAAATTTATAAATCAAGAAATACATCTTTGATAAATTTTGCATTAATTTTTAAATTTAAAGGTCCAATATTATGCGATTATTCAATGTCGTATAAAGTTTTTCGTCGTTAACCTTAAAAACAGCAAGATTGACACAAACTTAACCTCTACAACTAAATTCAGTATCATCTGAGTATTTCACTTCATTTTGGGATTATTTTGCGGGTGCAGCAGAATCGGTAAGGGGGGAAGATATCCAACTCAGTTTGTCGTAGCTCAGTTAAGAAAAAAAGAATAAGAATTATCTGAGTTGATCTGAGTTGATCTGAGTTTATCTGAAGTGAAGTGAGATCTCAGTAAATTTTAGGTAAAAAGAATACAGCTACTATTTCAACAAAATGTATAATTTTCAATAATTACCAAATCGATTACTTGTCTATTTACATTTATTTAATATGCAATTTCAAATTAGTATTAATACGTTTAGATAGATATATTGCTCGCTAAATGTTAAAAATTCTAAACATTAATTATAGATAGTTGAAATTCGTCAACAAAATTATATTGATTTTGGATATTTGAATATTATCGTTATATCATCGCAAGTTTGACAATGTTGTGTATGTTTAATATTAAATAGATAAATATTTATTAATGCTGTAATGTATTTAGCAAACTTTATTACTTCTAACAATTTAACTATAAAATCTATTCTAAATTATAACAATAACAAATCGTTGCTAAGCCGCTTGCCGTAAATTTATAGAAACTTTTATGACGTTATATAACAAATATTAAAGCTTCATTCAAACTCTTCCTACTTATCTCAAAATTAGTGTTATATGTTAGCGCAGAGCCAGTGGTTTTGTACCAAACTACTTACTAACTAATGAAAAATGTATCATGCTTTTAGTTTTATAAGTTGTTATAGATAGGGAATGTAAAGTCGGTGTCGAGGAATTGTTAAATTTTGCAGGAGTCGGTGTCGATTTTTTTTGCCACTCCGATTTATTTCGTTAAAGCAAAAAGTTAACAAATATAAAACCACTTGAACAAAAAGATTTTTTTTTTTTTTTTAATAGTAAAGATAATGCCACGATGTTTCCACTAACAATTTGCATTATTTAATGATCGATAAACTTAAATACGTACACATTACAGTCTCACTGCTGGTCATTCATTCGCTAGATATAACAAAAAATTCAAATAAACTAAAAGTTAAACAAACGAACAAAACAAAAGGCAATATACTATTAAACATTTTTAATAATACAATATTACTATGTGAAACTATGATAAACCACATTGTATTTTGTTGATAAATAAATTCATCACAATGCATTTGCAATATTTAAAATAATTAGTAAGTAACATTAATTTTGTGAATGTGAATTTATTAGTTTACTATGTAATATTATAAGCACGGAATGTATTTTCTGTAGTTAATTTAATATGATAAAATATGAAAAAAATTATTATCAAACTAAAAGTTGGAGTCAAAGTCTGATAAAAAAGTTTAAATCAGAGGCGAATAATTCTTTTGTCGACTCCACACTCGTGATTATTGGTTTTATTGCAGCAAAAAATTTATATTATTAATGTTTTTTATCGAATTTTAATTAAATTTTCACAAACTATCAGAGTACAGCTCAGAACCAATAGCATTACAACTAAAATATAAAACTAATTTCTAATAATTTGGTGTAGACTGAATAAGAATTAATAATTAAATTATCCTAATTTTAATTTCCTGTAGTTAAATAATATAATTTTTTAACAAATTATTTTCGTCTAAAATTGGTTTTAAATTAAAGTAATTAAAAAATATATTTAAAAACTATCAAGTTTTATAATTACCTATTTCAAATTTTTCTTTAAATATTACGCATATTTTCATAATTTTCAGACAAACTTTATTGTTATAATGTAATATTAAAATAAAAATTAATAGGCTTGTTTCTGTATCTACAAATTTTCAATTAAAATTCTTTATTACAACGAAATATTTTCATTAAATAATCCAATCAATAATTATATTAAAATCTTCTAAAACTATTTTAATTATAAAAGAAGAACTAACTGTTGGAGAATTTTAACTCAACTCGACGCAAAATGGAATTTAATAACTGAAACTTATTTAAAGAATCTAAATTATGCGAATCTGCAATTTACAGATTTTCTATAATAAAATAATGTATCTATCGGTAATTTAATACTTGTAGTGGAGTTTAAATCGGTCGAAATTTAAAACACAAGATAAAAAACACGCAAAGATCGATTACGTAGTAAATAAAAATTAATTGACGTTCTCACTGATCTCTGAGGACAGTTCATCTTTGATTAATTTCAGAAATAGGAAGGTACCTAAGTTAGTTTGAAAACGCTAGATTGTATACGCAAAACGGGCGACTTCATTAGCGTAACGAAGCTTTTGAAAATTGATGTTTACGGTTAGATGTTTTTTCATTCAAATCCGGATATTAAAAAGAAGGAAAAAAAAATTTTTTGTATCATAAATAACAAGTAAAAATGGAAAATTTCTGCTATATTTATACAGCAAAATTATTTAAAAAATATTATACTGTACTGTGAACAGTATAAAAAGTATGTATTTATAAATTATAATGGTGATTGCTACAGATTCCAACAGGATGATATCTGCACTCCCTATTATAACATTATAAGTATGAAAAAGATGACCTGGATCACTTTTTTGATATTTTGATGTTCGATATTAAACCCACTGAGGCAACACTACCTTCTTAAACTACTTGACAAACAGCAACCCGAAGAACTACATATAAGAAAGATCTACTTTCATGTTTAAGTAGAGAAAAATTATTCAATATATATAATTGTATTATAGGGGCAATTAAAATACAAAAGTTATTACGTTTGTGTTTTTTTATTTACTTACTACTGTATATTTTATTTATGTTGTTATATCACTCCTTTGTATAAACTTAAGTTTGCAACAAATAAATTATTATTATTATTCCGCTCAGAAAATTTTATGATTATTAATTTTATTAATTTTATTATTATTATTAAAATAAAACACGTTTAGGTTCTAGTTTTGTAACAATTTATTAATAAATCAACTTTTCGACGAACTGAACGTGCGACTTTATTTCTATCTTTTTTCCTGATGAAAACGCATGTTTAATTCGTCAAAACGTTGATTTATTAATAAATTATTAAAGAACTAGAACCTAAAGCCGGTTTATTCTAATATAATGAGTTCTAAAAGATTTTTTACTATATTATTATTATTATACATACATACACAATCACTCTATGTACCCAAAAGAGTGTCGCATAAACTTTTTCCATTATCTCAAAATTAGCTTCTTAGAAACATCCCTATGCAGACAAGCAACTTTAGCGCTTGATCTACATTCATAATTCCTCTCATACATGCTCTTCCATTTCTACTACTTGGAAACTTTCGCTCACGCAAAACACTCTCAATCATACCATTCCAATTACTCATCGGACGTCCACGCAAACGTATGCCTTCAAAATCATTCATAAAAATCTTTTTAACACAGGAATACACACATTCTTTTAGACTAACGACCAAATAAGTCTATGATTTATGAGAGACTTGTGCAGTGTATCCCCATAAGCTTACATGTAGTTTGGTTCAAAACTACTAGCTCTGCGCTAAAAAACAAATTTCACTTGCAAAAAGTAGTTTAAATGAGGCTTTAACCTTTAAAAAACCGACCTCTTTTTTGAAGACTTTTTTGTTTAAAATCTTACAACTTTGAGACTATAATATTTGGATTAAGTGTCAAAAAAGGTGACGCCACATCCGCGCCACTAAAGTGGCTCCCGGTCCAGAACGGAAAATTCAAGCTTTTTTCTTCGTTTTTCGGCACAAAATGAACAGATATCATAAGAGTAATGATTTGAAATATGTTTCTATTGAAAATACACAAAAATAATGTATATAAACTTTTTTATTAAATTATTTATTGATTTAGATAAATTAAAAAAAAATAAAAATAAAAAAAATAAATAAAAATAATAAAAATAAATTACAATAAATTATAAAACTAATATATTTTTATGAAACAATACGCTCAACGTAATTGTCGAACAAAGACGCAACTTCAAAATCCATTTTATCGACTGATTAAAATTTTGGCGAAGAGCCACACAAGTGCCCCGTTAAGTCAAGCACAGATACTGCAAAATAGTACCAATAAGCATTCTAATGCTATTTCATACATAATTGCTTACTAAAAAACACAAATTTATAAACAGAATCTCAAAAACAACTAAAAGCCACTATAGTGTCTCTTGGTCCTTTAGAGGTTAAGCCCTCTTATAAAATTTTCAGCAACTTTTCTCATAAAATAGAGAACGGTTGTCACAGCCTTCCGCCACTTATTTTACAGACAAAAGTGACCACAACCTCAAAATATTTTCCCAACTAATTAATCAAAACATTCTGTTACCAGCGTGTAACTTGGCCTTAAACATCCCCCCCCCCACCCCCCCGGTGATTATAAAACGTAAGGGGTACGGAGTTGGGCATTGTTTCGTCACCGAACGAACCATCGTTATCGCCTAGGGTAAAATTTGCTCGCGTAGGCGGTCTAATGAATGTCCTGGTAAAACATTAGTCTTATTAGCTTTTTAACTTTTTCATCTAAATTGCTACATAGTTGAATTCATTTCATTGTCAACGTTAGCTACGACGAAACGTCAATGTGCCAACGTAATTATTCACACAAAGACTAATTTGGTTTGTTTCTTACGAGGAAAGCTTTGACATGAAGTTGAAATTTGAACGGAGATAGTTATTGCGTTTCGTGAAATTAACAAATTTCCACCTATTAGTTTTACAACTAGAAAAAGTTAAAAACTAACTACAGACTAGTTGAAATTTTTATTAAAAAACTAGTTAATTTTTGTTTTTTGTTTTATTGTTTTCTTTTATTGAAGTACGTATTTAGATTCAGCTATTTTGTTTGTTAAAGTCAGGGATGAATACGTATAATAAATACTCCATGTATTCGTATTATACATAATTTTTTACGCGTAAAAACTATTTTTTTATATTAAACAAAAATAAAACGGCTTCAGGTTCTAGTTTAATCAGTGTGAAGGCCCTGATTTAAATAAAATTTGGCTTTGACTTATTTGTTACCTAGTAACTTGTCTCCATGTTCTGTTTATTTACTATAAATTTTATTTCTATCTTTTTTTCCTGATGAAGACGCACGCTTAGTACGTCGAAACTTTGATTTATTAATAAATCATTACAGAACTAGAACCTAAAGCCGTTTTATTCTAATATAATGAGTTTTGAAATTTTTTACTATGTTACATTAAACAAAAATACGACTTCTTTACGTAAAAAACATATATTATGTAAAAAAAAGATATTTATATTTGAATCACATTTATTTCTGCTCAAATTATCAAAAATTTCATAAAATCAGGTACAGTTATTGTACAAAAAGAAAAAGAAAAATATCTTATATAATATTAATAATATCTACTTATCACTCGTCCACATTTTAAACACAAAGCGGAATATTTTTTATTATTTTTGATTAATTTATAATGATTTTTTTTTAATTAAACGTCCCGTTATTTTAAATTTGCGTCTCATATTTTTGTAAAAATAAAAAAAGTATATATATATTATATAAACACGTACAACAACATGTTTGACAAATGAAAATAAACAGCTACCTAGTGGCGTGTAACAAAAACTCAAATTTTATATTATTTACCATTTTTCTACATTTTTTACATGTAAATGACCATCCTTGGATGAAGTCATATTTTATATTCTCTACACAATTCAAACCATGTGAAAGTAGAGAATAATGAGAAACTTTTAATTGCTGTTATATGTTTAAAGATTCTTGTAGATAAATTAAATTACAATATTTTGCAAAATTTCTCCATTTCTATTAATTAAACATGTAACTGTAATATAGAAATATAAAACAACTAAAAAATTCCTTATTGTTCCTTTGTTGAATTTCTACTTGGGCTAAGGATAATGTTTTCAAAGTTTTTGAAGCACAATAAACAACATATTTTTAATATTTATTATTTAACTGTTTATGACACATCTGCGATGCCAAATCATTGAATGTTTCTAATAACAAATAATAAAATTTTAAAACTCCCAAAAATTGTTGTTTATCAAATATTATTTATAGTTAAAAAAAAACACATTATCTATTAAGTTTTAGAATAATTATTTATGTATTTAATATGTTAAATGGAATGAAATATTTTAGCATGTTTTAAAAAAAAATTTATATTAAAATATCTAATATAAATTATTAAGGATAAAAATCGAATAAAAAATATTATTAATTTTTAAATAAAATAATATCAATATTTAATAAAAAAATCAATTAATTAAAATTAAAAAAACAAATATGTCATAATAAATATCATTAAGAAATAATTGAAATTTTTATTTTTTAATACTTTGCGGACAGAAGATTATACCGTAGATCAAAAAGAATAATATTATTTTATTAAAATAAAAAGGTTTTAAGATTAAGTTCTGTATAAATTTTAATTAAAAATCGACGTTTAGACGTACCCTACGTACATCATCAGCAGAAAAATTATACAAATGACATATAATAAATAAACAGAACATAGAAATAAGTTATTAGCTCACAAATAAAGTAAAATTTATAAATTATTAATTAAAGAAAGCCAAAGTTTATTTAAATTAGAGCCTTCGCACTAATTGATGTTATATTTTTCTTTATAAATTTCTATTACTTCTCTGTTAATATTGTTGTGTCTTGCAATTACAAGTTTACAACTATTATTTTAAATTGGTTTTATAATTAAATAATTATAAGTAAGTATATTTGCCTACGTACATATAATGTGAAAAGACATTCTTACATGATCCAACTGAATATGCAAAAATAGCAAATTTTTTATTATACACATTTTAACATAAAGAGTTTATCCAATAATGTAGCAGACACTGCTACATAAGTAGAATGTTTTTAAACATTTTTATCTCCATAAATGTTTGCATCAGACAATGCTATTTTTGTTTACATGTGCAGTCTACCTTTGTCCACAAAAGTGTTCGCTAAACACAAATTTCTATATAATCTTTAAAATAAATACTCCAAATTACACAAGAAAATTTTTCGCTATAAAACTAAAACAATAAAAACGTTCACTACAATGGTCTACTACGTGATGCCATGTTTACGTGAAAAGTGACAAAAATAGATACTGTTTTCTGTGAGAGTCGACTTTATTTGAATACGCATCATGAAACTTTTGAATCAGTTCACTATTATGTGTAAATAGACTTTAAAAGTCCCACACTGAAAAATATATGGCAATTAAAAAATTAATTAATTAAAAGAATTATTTCGACTAGTAAATGATATGTTTCAGAAACAAATTAAGGCATTGAGTTTTTTTTTAAATTTTAATTTAAAAATTTTACCATGTTCCTATTTTAATTGTATTTTTTTAATTTTTACAAATATATTATTCTGAAGAAAACGCCAATATCGTCAAAAATTTAAAAATAAAATTTTAATCACTGACTAACTAATTAATGTAAATAATGTTTGAAAATGTATTCTCATGAAAAGCGTTTATGTCATGCCTGAACAAATATTTTTAATTCAAGATTAATTTTGTTCTTCGTAAATTCGTAATCTATCAAAATATGATAATAATAACAATAATATTCTTTAATATTATTCTTTAATATTATTATTAAAATATTATATTAAATTAAATTAATATTAAACTTTAAATTTGATATTATATCCAGCTTCTAAGGGTGATATACTTCTCTAAGTTTTTTAAATTAAATTTTGCAAAAAAATTGCATTTTTGTATATTATGTTACGAGATGTAGAAACCGATAATTATTATGTTAAAAGTTGAACTGCAAAGCCGAGACCAAGCAAACTGGGCGCTACACAAAAAGAGCATCCTATTCCGAGTGACATATACGATTTTTTCTTCAAGCGTTTTAAACGAAACTACACTAAAAATACATGCCAAGTAACCTTAATTTTACTAACAATTGTAGAGTAGTATGAATATGTATAGTATATATTATTTAAATTTGTTATGTAATTTATGAAAATTACTATTTCTTTGGTCGAAAATACAATTTCTGATCACGCTGTATTTCTTGCACTTCTTCACACATTTTCAATAATCAAATTCAAGCGAATATAAACAATGCAATTGTCAATTAACTTGACTTAATAATTTTTAATACAGTCGTCACAGATGTCAAATTAAATACACTTGACTGTGTTTCTTTGGTTGAATATGCAGTTTCTGACTACCCCGGACGGTGCCAATTGTCAATTAACTAAACTTGACGTAATAGATTTCAAAATGGCCGCCAAAGATGTTAGATTAAATACACTTGACGTAGTAGTTATGTTTGGTGCTCCCACAAGTGATGTAAGCATATAGTAACTAATTGCTGTATAATAATATCCATTATTGTACTAGTAACATAATAACATCTTTCTACATAGACAATATGCTATCATAATATTAATACATTCATTAAGAGATTAAAATATTAATTACTCTTCTAACTTTATTGTGTGACAAACATGTAACATGTGTGTAACATGTGTGACAAAGAATTGGAATTATGTATAATGTAATAGTTTCGTCTGGTTGAAATCCGCAATTTGACATGCATGTTTATTGGGTATTTGAATCTGTCAAGACTAGCAACGTTTCGTAAGGATGTAGGTATTATTTTAGTAGAATTGTGAACAGGAATGAAATTGTATTGTTTCTATTATGAATAGAACTTTACCTATTAATATTCTGCAAAACACAATACATTATTATAAATTTGGATATAATTTTTGATACATCATTCATTATTCATGCAAAATATGTTTGTATAAAACTTGTTCGCGAACAAAATAAAATATGCGTAGAGTATTTTTCAATATGTGTAAACTTTATGATTGAAATTACAAGCTGAGTTTTTGGGTAGTTTAGTTCATTTGTTTAGTACTGTTCTTATAATAGATGACAGTTGCATAGCATTAAGATGAGTTTAAACGCGCAGTTTTTTCATAACGTTAAATGCGCACAGTTCTAGACATTGTATACAAAACATTATGGTCAGACTATAAAACTGTAATTTTAAATCATGTTTTAATCGTCTACAGTTACACGTAATGTTTTATATACAAGATCTTGGATTGTGCACATACATGTATATAAAACTGTCCAAAAACCTATGCTAAATTCCATTTAAATTTCAACTTGAGTAGGGAACGGGTTAATATCAATATTTTTTTATGAAACTTGGCTTAAAAAATTTATTTTTTAATGAAACGTTGGCTCAGTAGTTTTTCCGTCAATTACTAATTATTTATTAGATATTACTATTTTCCATTTTAACAAATACAAATGTCTTTTCAACATAGTTGTGGTAAATCTTTCGCATTTCACGTTGTGATTAAATTCAAAATCACTGAATTGTGTTACTTTTTTTTTGTAATGTAAAATATGTATCACATTAAATTTCAACAATAAAATTGCCTTCATCATTTTCAATAATACCATATTCACGCTGAGAAACAATTTCAAATACAGAACATTAATTAAATTGCATAAGCAAGACAATCTTGCGCTGAGCAAAATGTTGCCAAAATATTTATCTGTCAAAAGTGAAATGAGGAATTTACAGTAAACCCCCCCAAATTTCCAAAACTACAAAGCTTATCACAGTCAAAATCCTAAATAATAAATGGCATCTGTTCCCCTTTCAGCTCGTCCACGACCCGGAATCATTTCAGCATTTCAGCCTCGCCCGCACCAGAGTATATGCTAGCATTTGCACAAAATTCGAACGCCAAAATCCGCACAAAAATCTGCGGTGTAATGTTAGGGTCAATTCGCATTTCTATAGAATTTTCTGGCAGAAGAGATTGCGGTGTATATGGAGTCCTTTTATAAAGTGCCTGGATCCATTTGACCTGGTGCCTTTTCAATTATTAATCCTTTAAAACCAACGTCCTTATTGTGGTAGTTATCCCTAGTACTAAGGATTCTGATAAAATCACATCGTCGTAGATTTAGGGTTAAGATTAATATTTAAAAGTTTTGGTAATTCATATGCGAGTACGTTCTAAATCTTTAATCTTAATTTAAAATTTTATAAGTTAACTAGATAGTACAAATATAAGTTTAATTTAATTTAAAAAAATAATTAATAAATATATTTCGAGATGTATGTATCCATGTTACACCAGAGAGATTTAATTTGAGTAAAAATTGAAGTAATGGTGTCAAAAGATTAATTACAATTTATAATTGAATTTTTATTATAATTTCTGGCGACTAGTTTCGGTAAAATACCGTCTTCAGGCCAACTACAAATAAATACAAACCAAAAAATCATCATACAATACAGTGAAAATACAAATGTTAATTACATGGTGTTAAAATTATGTATAGTTAGCGAACATTGTACAAAAAAAAAAATTATATAGAAAATTTTAGATATTTATAAACATATCGATAGAAATCATATATTAAATAATTATTTAAATAAATCTTTTAATACCATTACTTCAATTTCTACTCAAATTAATAAATATATGTTATTTATGTATTAAAGGTGGAAGAAACAAACACTTTGTTGCCCGAGGCGTAATCAAATAAATTATAAATTCGAAAGCGACAAATATACAACACAATTTGTTTTCTTAAATCATTACAAAATAATTAACAACTATTTATTTATTTTTAACAAATAAATAAAATAACTGTCAGTTTGCAAGCTCATTTCGCTGAAAATATTCTAGTTTCTTCAAGCGTATCATAATATTATTATTACGTTACTATATTGCCTACGTAGAAAAAGGTCCTTATGTTACAATAGTACAATAATGACATTAGTATACAGCAATTACTTACTATATACACCACTAGTGGCTGCACCAAACATAACTACAACGTCAAGTGTATTTAGTCTGACATCTACGGCGGCCATAATCCAAAACTGTTACATCAGGTTTAGTTAATTGACAATTGATATGTTTATTTTCCCTCGAATTTGAATTTGATTTTTTAAAATGTATGAAGAAGTGTAAGAAATCCAATGTCCACCGTCAGATTTGTCAGAAACAGCATATTCGACCAAAAAACATGGTCAACTCTATTTAATTTGACATCTCCGATGACCATATTAAAAATTATTAAGTCAAGTTAAGTTAATTGACAGTTGCATTATTTATTTTTCCTTGAATTTGAATTTAATTAATAAAAATATGTGAAGGAGTGCAAAAAATGCAATGTATACCACCAAATTTTTCAGACATTTTATATTCGACCAAAAAAAGATGAATTCTCACAGATCATGTAACAAATATAAATAATATATATATATATATATATACATATATATATATATATATATATATATATATATATATATATATATATATATATATACCGGGTGTCCAAAAAGAATGGAAACTATTAAATATCTCGAGAACAGCACATCGGATTACAAAGTTACAAAACACGTTTATCTTTATTTTTGAAAATCTATATAGGGGTGATTTGCAAAAACCACCCACACCTCCCCTGGTGAAGGGGGCGGGGGCAAGTTTTAAAATTTAAATAGGAACACCCATTTTTTATTGCACAGTTGCATTCTCCATAAATAACTGTTTCTGGATTTGCAAATTGAGCCCCCCAGCTCCACCCCCCTCGGAGCAGGAAAGGGGAGAAAATTTGAAAATTTTTGCAGAAACTTTCACTTTTTATTGCAGTTTTGGATTCTCCTTTTAAAACTGAATATAAAATTAAAAAACGTACCTCCACTCTCACTCCCACACATGCGGATGGGTACCAACTTTTCATCTCAAATAATACCTGGTGGTAAATTGTGCTGGATTTAGGTGTGGGAGTGACAGTGGAGGTGCATTTTTCAATTTTATATCCAGTTTTAGAAGGAAAATCCAAAACTGCAATAAAAAGTGAAAATTTCTGCAAAAATTTTCAAATTTTCTCCCCTTCCCTGCTCCGAGGGGGGTGGAGCTGGGGGGCTCAATTTGCAAATCCAGAAACAGGTTTTTATGGAGAATGCAACTGTGCAATAAAAAATGGGTGTTGCTATTTAAATTTTAAAACTTGCCCCCGCCCCCTCTACCAGGGGAGGTGTGGGTGGTTTTTGCATATCTCCCCTAAATAGATTTTCAAAAATAAAGAAAAACGTGTTTTGTAACTTTGTAATCCGATGTGCCGTTCTCGAGATATTTAATAGTTTCCATTCTTTTTGGACACGCGGTATATACTATTCTACAGCTTTTAGTAAGATTAAGGTTACTTGACATATACTTTTCTTTAGTTTTAGTTTAATTTCGTTTGGAGCGCTTGAAGAAAAAAATCGTATGTCGTTCGGAATAGCCAAGCTCTTTGCCCAGATTGTTTGGCCTCGGATTTACCTCGGGTACAAATATCTAGGCTCGACACAATAATCATTTCTTTCTACTTCTCGTAACATAATATGCTATTTTGTAGTTATAGTAGTTATTGTTGTACTTTTCCATTTTTCATTTCCTAACCCAAACAAAATTTAGGAATTTTTTTTTTAAAAGTAATAAAATATAAAGTAAGTAAGTAGCTAAGTATTTACATATTTATAAAAAAACTTCTTTAAGATGATATTTCTTTTTATCATGGAATACAAAAAAGAAGCTATCTTAATAATTATAATACTAAAATAATAACATTATTAAAATCTTTTTAGTAACATTTGCATTAGATAATTTCTAATTAGTGCTAAATCAATAAAATTTTCTTGATACAGTCAAGCTGTTTGCTAACATAACACAAGTTCATAATGATGCAAACATAGCAGTCATGTTTGTAAACAAGACGCAGTATTAATCCTTTGGCAAATTTGCTATGTCAATTACATGTAATAATACATTTTCTGATTACAATAAATATTGCATGATTTTTGTCTATTACATTTTAAATAATAATGTAAAATATATTATATATTTTAAAAAACCATTTTTACACATACAATTGTTTTCTTCACTTGCAAAACTTTTTTTTTTTTAAATCAATGAAGATTCCAAAACTTATTTGCTCATAAATATTACTAAAGTTTCAATAATTTTATATCATATTGAAAATACATATATACATTCACAATCACGTCATGTACTCAAAATAGCTGTGGCACAAACTCGTTCGATTATCCCAAAATCAGCCTTCTCCAAACATTTCTATCCAGACAAGCAACTTTAACTTCATCCACATTTATGATATCTCTCCTATATGCTCTTTTATTTCTACTACTTGGAAACTTTCGCTCATGCAAAACACTTTCAATCATACCACTCCTACTACTCATCGAACGTCATTTACATATATTCTTTTAACCAAACGTTAATTAGATATTCGCTCAAGGTAGCCGAACCATTTTAACTGACTAACACCAACTTTTGTAATAACTTTTTTCTCAATTTCACACTCATCATACACCGAGGGGAAAGCCACTCCTTTAAATTTTCTACACCGGATTGTACAATCCTAAGATTTTTAACCGATTTTAAGTAAGATTGTAAGGATTTTAGCATAATTTTGAAGCGAGATTGTAAAGATTTTACATGATTTTAAGTGAATTTGTAAAAATATTACAAGATTTTTAAACGCGATTGTAAAAATTTTATATGATTTTTAAGTGAAATTGTAAGGATTTTACATGATTTTAAGCGCGATTTTAAGAATTTTACATGATTTTAAGCGCTATTGTAAAGATTTTACATGATTTTTCGTTGATTTTATAGATATCAAGTAAAATTGTAAAGATTTTACCATAATTTTTCGGTTGATTTTACTGATTTCATATGAAATTTTTAAGATTGCAGGAATTTTACTCGAGATTTTTAATTAATTATAGATCGTATACAAATTATTTAATATGTTTTAATTCTTTTTCAAATTTTAAATTTTAAGGATTTTACCATGATTTTCCGGATTTTACCATGATTTTACAGATTTTAACAAGATTTTACCAATTTTACCATGATTTTACCGATTTTACTATGATTTTACTAGGATTTTAAAAGATTTTAATAAATTTGTACACCAGATTTTACAAGTGGTTTCCCCCCGTCATACACTAAATTATTTCGTACCTAATTTCTCCTAGTTACACCACATACTCTACGTGAAAATCTCATTTCTACAGCAGTCAGTTTCCTTTTATGCTTCTGCAGCCAAACCCAACATTCACTACCATACATTAACGTAGGCATCAAAACAGCATTATATCCAAACATTTGGAAACATTTACATTCATAATATAGTAAAATATTTTTCAGAACTCATTATATTAAAATAAAAACTGTTTTAAGATTAGATTATGTTTAATTATTTTAAAAAAACGACGTTTCGACGAAACAGAACGTTGGTCTTCATCAGGTCAAAATTTATCAATGACGTTAAAGTAAATAACAGTACGTAGCAACAAGTTACTAGGTAACATACGAGTATAAGTAACTAGATCAGAAAAATTTTATTTAACTCGGTGCCTTCACAGTGATTTATACATCGACGTAGGCACCGAAACAGCATTAAATATACTCAAAAAATCTTCTTCGAAAACATTTACATTCCTAGCAAAAGTACCCAAAACACCCGAAACCTTAGAAAGAGCATTAACTTTTCTTTCAATTTCACGATCAAAGCGATCATTCATTCTTCTAAAGTGTTTTGTATTTTTCAGGAAAACTATCTGTTTACAAATTGTATTTGTTTTCTTTGTAAAACTTTTTAAAAAATCAATAAAATGCCCAGAACTTATTTGCTCCACTTTAGAGAAAACTCAGATTGCAATAAAAAGAGGTTTAAGAGAAAATAAGATAAAAAGTATATCACTTCTAGTTGTACTCTTCTTGTTTTTACAGTAACAGATAGAAAAGTTTCGGTAAAGTAGATATGTTCATTTCCTGCGGATATCCAAGCAAACATAATTTACCCCAACAAAATTAAACAAACTTCCAAATTCTATATATAAAAACATCGATGTAAATAAAATATAAAACTTGACATTTGAACTTTTCAATAATTCACTGGTTCGATGTTTTTAAAGGTGGAGTTTAAAAAAAATTAATTTGAGGTTTCAAATTTTTTTTTTGTGTGTAAAGAATCAAGATTTAACGTCTTTCAAAAGTACTTAATCATGAAAACGGAAAATTGATTTTTTCTCTCTCGTGAAAGCTATTTAATGATATAGCGAGCAATTGAAGTGTAAGTAAAATGCAGTGGCGTGCGGTGGGTTATCAGGCAGGGTGTGCAAAGAATAATAATAAAACAATAAAAGTGTACATACAACATTTGCAAAATGCGCCGACAAAACGACAACCGTCTATTGCATGTCCAGAGTCTGCACTGCAGACAGTTTTATTGCACATAGACAAAATAGAACAAAGCGTTTCTTGTGTTTGGTCAGCTGATTAAATTTGGAATTTATAAGTTTAAGTAATTTTAGGGAACTCAGATTTTCAAAACAAACGTGCAGAATTTTTCCTGCACATCATGACGATTATAGTGCTTTAAAAAATAAAAAAATAAAAAACTGGCCATATGGTTTTACAGGTTGATTTTTATACTTTCTCTAAGACACATTTAAAGTTAAAATTACAAAACTATTTTTGCAGTAACTTATAATATCCCGTGTTTGTTGATAGTAGAGCGATGTGTTGTTAACTGAAATTGTTCTGTTGAAATTCGTTTACTCTTTGTCTGACACAACAAAATTTTTTCAGCCATAAAACATCATCAAAGTTAGTCACAAAGATATTACACTTTCATAGACATTTCTATGGTTAATTAACAAATAACTCATTTTAAATCACACTAAATAATGTCTCTTGATATTAATGAAAAATTTATTTCAAATTTCAAATTAAAATATCATACACCGGCCAAAACACCGTACGTTCAGGTGTTTGTGAATGCGTACGAGCAGCACAAGGAGCTGCACGAAGAGCGCTTCTAGTTCCGAATATTTATAGGTGGCGTGTGAATTGGCTCAACATTGCAATATATATGCTGCTTTGCTTCAAAACGGAGGGATATCGCAGCTCAGGGCCTGAATTTTGGCAACCTGAACAACTTCATGGTGTGCAACAAAATACCTGCTCTTAGCGGCTCATATAAGGCATGATTTCCCGTTACTGCGCACACACCAAAACTCCCTACGTTTGTCTGCTTATGAATGCGCTACGAGGTGCAGACTGTAGGGCAGCACGCACTGCCGGAATACAGACAAACGAATTAGCACAATATCTGAATGTGTTGAATTATAAAAAAATTAGTTAGATACATAGGTGCAAAAAATTATTGTCTCTCTCAGTTTTAATTTTTGCAGGGTGTGCAGTGCACACCCTGCACATATGGACCGCACGCCACTGGTAAAATGTGTCTATTACGTTTAACTTGAACGGAAAGCGTTGTTAGGATTTTACAAGATGTCGGATCTTGTTTCCAAATCCTGTATTTGAGTGTCGTATATACAGTTTACTTTAAAGCCGGCTTTATCCCACCAACTAAAGGCATATACTGTGTGCAATAAAATACGTAGAAAATAAATTATACTAACGATAAGTATGTGTACAACACATTTATATTTTCTTTTTTTTTTTTATTTAAAAATAAAACTTTTTTAAAGTTAGTAATATATGAAAAAAAATACTAAGATTTTTGCTTACATTTTTTTATATATAAAAATCGAATAATAAAAAAAAATAATTTTAGTTTATTTACAATTGTAAAATTTTCTTTTAATTCTCTTATCAATAATATACATTAAGAGAACTACGAAAATATGTTTCAAAAAAAAATTATTTATAATAAATAAAAAAATAAATTTTAAAGTTAAATGTCAAAGCGCCTCTTGCAGTAAAAATAAAACATTGTTGCATATATCTGCTATGTCAAAATCGAAACCATATGTTTCGTTTCATTTAAAAATTTATGTTCGTCTTCACAATGCGTAATTATAATATATAATAATAATAATAAGATATACGTTGAGTACATCGAAACGTCGATTATTAATAAACATAATATAAAACTACAACCTAAAACCGTTTTATTTTATTCTTTTCTAAATATATAATTTATAAGTAATAAATGAAAACAACTGAATAACTTGGAACTATCTACCGTTTATTTTCATATGCTACGTAATTTGTAAAATTGAGATTAACACTGTAAATATTCTACAGATATCAGTATTTTATCATTTAAAACCCGTTCCTACCGAAACAGTTTTGTATAAGTTGCAAATTGATTCATTATAAACGCATGCGCATAAAACAATTCTAGAATCAATACATAAACTGATCTAAAATCGTTCGTTGGAACTAACCTCTCCATGTACAAATAAGTCTTAAATGCAGGATACTATTACTACTGGCTATCTAGTTCAATACTAGAGTTGATTTTGTCACACAGTGAACATTCTTTCAAAATATATCTAAATATAAAAATTTAGTAATTTATTTTGTTTTCATTTTCCTAAACATGCATATTAATGATGTTCTTCTTGTTTTATATTTTCCTTTATTTGCAGTTTCGTTTTTCAAAAAAAAAAAAAAAACTGCAAATAAAGAAAAATATAAAACGAGAACATCATAAAGATTTAGACCAAATTGTACAAAGCATTGTTAACTTAATCAATAAGTAACTGTCTTTGAACCGCCTCATTGATTGGTCAGTTGGCAACTTAATGAATCGGTTTACTTAACTTACAAAGCGTTGTTGTAGCAAACGTTGATGTTAGTCAGTTCCGATGTTTCGATCATCTTGAGCGAAACTCTAATGAACGTTTGGTGAAGGCATACGTTTGCGTGGACATCTCATGGGGGTGGTATGATTGAGTGTGAAAGTTTTTAAGTAGTAGGAATAGAAGAACATGCATGAGAGGCATCATAAATGTGTACGAAGCTACATTCGCCTGTCCGGATAGGAATGTTTAGAGAAAAAATTAATTTCGGGATAGTAGAAAGAGTTTATGCCATACCCTTTTAGGTACATGGTGTGATTGTGTATATATGTATTTAGTGCTATGTATATTAATTTGGCAAAATTTAAATCGGAAAAATAATAACCATACATTGCAGGGGACTTTAATGATTTATATCTATATCAACTTTTTAAACAGCGGTTTCCAACTTTTTTTTGTCTTGTATATCCCATAACTAGCTTTTAACTAAAATTGTACCCCAAATATCATACGCTTCAATTTTTTGCCACACCACTTACATAGAATGTAATACATTTTTAATCTTTATTAAATATATACAATTATACATAGGTTATACATGTAGATTATATTTTTTTAAGGTTTAAAATAATAGAAACACATTTGAAAACAAGGCATATTTATTTTATACTTTATTTAATTTGAATTTAACAACATATTGAAAACTAACAATTTTTTATTGTAGTTAAATGTAGTTTAAATGTCGTATTTTTCAACATAATTTCAAAAACTGTAATATACAAAGGAAAACACTTAGCTCCATATTACAAGCTCGATTTTAAAATCAGTTTTAACTAATATCGATTTTAAGACAACGTAACTATCATAATAGCTGAACCAAACAAATGAAGTAAAACACCCAAAAACCAAACTCGTAATATCAGAAATAGTGTCCGCCATTACTTTGAGTTACCCATCGCGTACCCCAGGTTGAAAACCACTGTTTTAAGCAAACCCTATGCATGTGTAATTTATTTTATAATAAATTTTACACATACGAGTATAATAAAAAAATATATACGTTTAATTTAATTAACGGATTTAATATCAATATTCTTTACGATATTGAAAAATCAGCAAAAATATAAATGTACAAAAATATTAATTAAAAAAGTAATAAATAATAATAAAAAAACTGGTTTTATAAATTGATTTATAAAAATAGCAAAAAAAAAACAGATGTGGTTTTTAGTAATTATTTTATTTTTGTTATGTATTTAGTTATATAGTCTGAAAATATATGAACAAATATATTTTTTGCAACGTTTTTATTAAAGCAGACTTAAATTTAGAAAAAGTGCAGTAATAAAATTTTATCATTTTATGATCTCCAATTATTATTAATTCTTTTGGAAAGTTGACATAGACGATAAATATGGGAAATTGACAACATATGAAATACTTCTTTCTTGTGTTGAATTTGAATTAATTACTGTTAGAAATATTTAGATATTAAAAAATAACAAGGTTTAAATATAAAACATGATCATTTATAGTCTATAGCCGTCTTCGGGAATTAGTCAATTCGATTTTTTTATTGAATTAATTATTCATTATTATTATATAATATAAATATTACAATAATAAATGTTTGAGATTTAATAAATAAAATATTTTAAAGCCTCGTAAAAACTGAGAATACAAAAATGTGTAGTTCTATTTTGAATTAATATAAATATTTAGTTATCAAATAGTAGTAGAATTTAAAACATGTTCTCAAATTTATTCATTAATAGATAAATAAACATTTTTGTTGTTGTTTTCGCTGGTCTTATTTTTCGTTAATAATCATTCGTGCGATGTTTAGATTCACCTACATCAAATTATATAAATTTTCTTGAAAACCACATCAAACTCCTGACAATATGAATTCATTATACTCTTATCAATTTCTTTTGACGATATTATTACAAATAACTCCTTTCGTTTTTATTTAGTTATGCACGTTTATTGTACCAGAACGTCGACTTTAATAATAATATATTATGTTACGAGGAGTAGAAACCGATGATTATTGTGTTGAGCCTAGATATTTATGGCTAAGGCACAGTCAAGGCCAAGCAATCTAGGCGAAAAACAAAAAGAGATTTCAAGTCCGAGTAACATATATACAATTTTTTCTTCAAGCATTCTAAACGAAACTAAATTAAAAATAAATAAAAATACATGCCAAGTAACTTTAATCAGTTACTAACAATTGTAAAATTGTATGTATATGTATATATTATTTATATTTGTTACGTGAGCTGTGAGAATTAATCTTTCTTTAGTCGAATATACAATTGCATTTCTTGCACTTCTGCAGTTTCTGTCCATCCTGGACAGGTGCACATTGCGTTTCTTGCACTTTTTCACACATTTTTAATAATCAAATTAAAATTCGAGCAAAAATAAACAATGAAATTGTCAATTAACTTGACTTGACGTAATAGTTTTTAATATGGCCGACAAAGTTATCAACTTGACGTTGTAGTTATATTTGGTGCTGCCACCAACTAACTGCTGTATAATAATGTCATTACTGAACTAGTAAAATAATACATAGGCAATATGGTAACGTAATACTAATAATATGATACGCTTAAAAAAAAAATTATTGAGAACTTATACCTAAAGTTTAATTTCCATTAAGTATTGGCTCTAAAACATTTTTTAAAAATTTATTATAATTATTTGTAAAGTATTACAATTTTTTTTTTATTTAAGTGAATGCAGTTTCAACCATCAGGTCATCAACAGATTTAGTGTTTATTAATTGTAAATAGATTTCTAATTTTGTTCGTAAGTAAATATTTTCAGTTGAATTTATTTAGAAAATCAACACATTCTCGTAAATATTCGTAAGCGATGAACAACATCGACGTGATGGCTCTATTCCCGCAAGATTGATATCCCGAAAATGAATCTACTTACGCTTGCACGAGCCTAATGCCTTACCAAATACTAGTTCATTAGTTACAAAATCAAAACGTTGTCATGTATAAAATCGATGAAATACGAGGTCTAGTGCCTGTGTGTAACACTGGCTGGGCTGTTGCAAGAGAAATGATATATAACCCGCACAATTCCGTTCATTGGCTGGTCGATCTTATACTACGTATACCCTCAGTACCGTCAGAGAGAGAGAATATCCTTTCTGCTGTGCCGGTAATGTTGATGTCTATCTTACCACCAGCAGGAATATGAAAAGGATGCGTAACGGTTATGTGTTTAATCCCCTACAATCTTGTTTCATGCGTACATCCGCTCTTTTCATGAACACTATGGGTTTTACGTTCATCAAGAAAAGCCGCACAAGATGTGCTATTGGATTCATTTATTATTTATCTACATTGTTAAAATTGCTTAAGAAATAATTGAAATTGAAAAATAACTTGGTGTGTAACAAATTTTATTAGTAGTCAGTGTTGGGTTTGGTTGTAGAAGTATAAAACGAAATTGACTGGTGTAGAAATGAGATTTTTGCGTACGGTATGTGGTACTACACTGTAATAAATGAAATATATATTTATGTAATTTTACGTAACTATTAACTGTGATAATTGACGTAATATAACATTTTTTCTGTAAAAATACATTTATAGAATATGTAAATTTACATCAGTTTTTTACAGTGTACCAGAAGGAATCGAATGCTGAATAAATTGATATGTCATCATATTTGGGACGAAAAACCTAGAAAAGCCTTGACCGCAAGTACGAAGTACCTGCTCCGTGATCATTCATTTAGACAGCATTCGAAATTGCAAGTCGTGCGTTCACATAAAGTAGCGACGAGTTCCCGCCAGTAATGTAAACTACTAATATTTTAAGACAAGCAGTTGATCAAACTACTGTATCCGATTTTGTTTAATTAAAGCCTGACCTTGTGGCACTTTTTTAAAATTTTACTACGAATAGAAACGAAATCTAACAAAATTATGTACTTGTAACACAAAAATTAAGAGACATATAAATTTTATTATAAACTGAACTAGAACAATTTCAAAAGTCCACGAAGGTAAAAGTGCTTAAATAATATAAAATCAACAAAAAAGTTTCTGTGAATCTGAAATATCAACTTCTGTATTTTTTACTGGTGATAGAGCTAAAATAGTGGTAATGATTAAAGAATAAGAGCCGGTTACATAAAATATTGTTAAACTTTTTTTAAGTTAAATCTCTCACCAACTGACCATGAATAAGAGGAGGCACTTCAAAGCCAGTTGATAATCTAGTTGAGTAGTCAGCATATTAATTAAGATAATAACGATTTATGCAACTGTCCCTATGTTTGTTGTATAATAAAGACGCTGTAAATTTTCTAACCAGTTAATAATTTAAATGATAAACACAAAAATGTGAATGCTAATAGAAAATTTTTAATTAAATATTAATATATTACAAAAAGATAAAATTAAAAAAAATACTCATTTTGATTTTAAATACTCGGAGAAATGTTCTTCTTCCGCAGACTATAATAAGCTTATGAAATTGATGCCTAATTGATGCCTAAGCTGCATTTCTCTTTAGTATATTATGTTACGAGGAGTAGAAAACTATTTAGGGCTATGGCTATGGCTATTTAGGGTAGGTGAGGTTAGTAGGTTGATTTAGGTTTTTTTTTTTTTAGTATGTATAAATAGCCAATTTCGTATACATACCGTATGTATAAATAGCCTCATCCTATAAATTATTTATATTTGTTAAATGGTAATTTATGAGAATTAATCTTTCTTTGGTCGAATAGACAATTTCTGACAAATTTGGTGGTATACATTGCATTTCTTGCACCTATTCACACATTTTATATAATAAAATTCAAGCGAAAATAAACAATGCAATTTTCAATTAACTTACTTTGACTTAATAATTTTTAATATAGCCGTTGGAGATGTCAAACTAAATACATCATTATTACGAAAACTTTAGCTATTATTATCATTTTCAAAATCTTATTTTCTGCTAACATCTATTACTATTAGACAAACTTTAACTATCACCCGTTCCAAATATTAACAGGACCTTTTCGTTCCATCCTAAACATCAGTTTCCTGCGGCCAACCCTTTAGACGCATGGGATGTTTAGAACAGGTGGCGAAACTAAACGGTCTCTGCTTAATACAATAGTCAACCATCAACCCCGGTAACCAGTCAATCCATCATGGGGACGGGACGACAGTGGCGTCACGGCTTAGCGCGTCCCTGGATTCCGGTGTTGATGCAAACATTGTGTTTCAGTCAAGAAATGGGATCGTGTCACTCTGATGTAATTGTATAATAGTGTTTTGCTAATATTATAATGCAGATTAAGTGATAGAAATTATGTTGAATATATATTAATAATGTAGTTTAATTCAATATATTAATAGGTTAGTACTTTGTAAAGGTTAGATAGAAATAGAGTTTAAAACCTTATACAGACTGCCAAACCAGTATTACCATTTAGTTTCACAATTTAACCCTAATTAGTCCAGGATGTGTCTTTTGGGATACATCTTAACTTTATATCGCAATATGTTACATGTTTTTGTTGTTTTTTCAATAAAAAATGAATTTGTGAATGGAATTGTTCAATATTTTCTCATACATTCTTCGTGTGTGCCCCAAAGACACAACCTAGGATCAAATGTAACAAAATAACTTGGTTCGATTAGGGTTAACACAGCGCAAAAACTTAACTATTCGCATTGCTTGTCTGTCTCGATAAATTTTCAGTTCCGCCTGCGCATTGATGATAATTTAAATGCTGTTAAAAATCATTTTGGTTATCTTCAGTACAGTTTGTTTTTTGTAGTTTAAGTTGTTTTGTTATGTTAAATATGACTGAAGAAGAATTTATTATCATACAAAATCAATCTGTACAATCATTTTAAAAATACAAATGCAACACAGAAAATTTTGGAATAGCATACTACATAAATATAATTTTACAGATTTATAAAATGAATTCGCCATCTTCTTTATTTTCGCTAATTTTTCTTCTGATGTTTCTAAAATATACGTTATTTTATTATATTAACTACGCCTTTTCAAAATAATATTAATTTTATCTTCCAAAGTTGTCATTTACATGCTATAAATTTGATTTTCCTTTGACAAAAACAGATATACATCTCATTTTATTAAAATCTGATTGGCCGTTCTTAAAACATAAATGAATTTGAGTTAAGAAACCTTCGTTAGGCCAGACTATGACTGTGATGAAATAAAATTTGCTTATAAAACTAAAACCGCGCATATGCAGTGTATCGCCATAAGCTTACATTTAGTTTGATTAAGAACCACTAGCTCTGCGATAAAACATGACACTGACTTCGCTAGTAAAATGTTCACTTATTTAGTTACTTGCAGTATTGTCAATTAAATATGGCTATTTTTAACAGGACATCACAACAAAAAATATTAATTAGCTCCATTGCTTAGGTCAGATAAAATGATTATTTTTATTTAGTTTAGTGAAAATTAACACACTTGAAAATTTTGTCCAAATTAATTGCTAGTTAGGTTAATTCTTTATTTGTTTAGAGAAGGTTCACACATTTGAAAATTTTGGTTGGACTCATTGCTAAATAAGATAAGTAGTTGTTGTTTAATATAATTTTTTGTTTTGCAATATATTTTCCTGTCATGTAAAGTATTTTTAATCGTGCTTAGATGGTTTTCCATTTCTCCATGAAGATCAGTACTAATACACTTTTGCATGCGTTTGAACCAATTTTCGAAACATTTTTTCACTTCGATTGAGGTACCTTCAAATCATGCATTTTGAACGCACCAACCGCTTCTTCAGGTGTTGAAAAATGGTGATCTCGCAATTTATTTTTGATGTACGGGAATAAAAAGAAGTCATTGGGTGCCCAATCAGGACTACTCGTATTCTTTATTTATTACAAAATATAAAACTTTTTAGTGTTTCGGTCATCTTGGTTACTGTTTCTGTAAGAATCTTAAATTGTTTTGCTACTATAAAGTTTGCGTCACATAGAAAATAATTACTATTTATTTTTTGAAAATTATTATTGTCCAACTTTTTAGTACTTATATAAAAACTAAAAAGGACTAACCAGAAATACTGATATTAGTTCCGATATAAATCAAAATAAACAATTATAAAAAAAATAAATCAGGTTGACTTAAAAAATCAAAAAAACTCAATTTATTTGTAAAAATTTTGAAAAAATTCTGAATAACACTTTATACGTTACCTTTACAAATTTAACATGCAAAACAATCAAACAAAAAATTAAACGTATAATATTCTATTGATTTAATATATGTGCATTTTTAATAACTCAACCATTATTTGACAATAATATCACTTGCCCAAATTTAAAATTCATCACACAATTACTTGTTAATGAAAATTTTAATATATATTTTTTTTTGTAAATACGTACTATTAATTTTATGTAAAGTGCAATATCAATAATTTCGACTATTGCAATTTTAATGTTTAAACTGTATATCTTAACTTATTAAACATCAACAAAATAAAAATTTCTTTCCTTTATAAAAAACCAACCAATCCATTTCGTCATTCGGCCTATTTATTAAAAAGAAATAAAAAAAAAAAGAAAAACTCCATCTTTCCATAAAACCATTGTTCCAAAACAGCACCGTATTCCTAAATCCTCAAAACCAAACCCAACATTTTTTCCTACCTAATACCAAACTCTCAACCGAAAAAAATCTTAAAAAAGAAAACCTACATCGAACATCTTCACCACAAACAAGCTTCGGGAATAATCTGTCGTCCAACACAGCGCTGACATATTGTCGGTGAGAGCGACTCGGCCTCGTGTTCGACGCAACGCAACGGGGGGAAAACGAAAATGTGAAAACGCCTATTATTCACTCGCACACGTTGTCAAATCAAACCGTTGCTGTGGCTTGGCCTCGTTCGGTCCGAATTTGACAAGCGATTTCAGTGCGAGCGGCTGATGAACCCATTGAATGGATCGCATCGCTGTTTGGAGATTGGGATATATTAGAATTTCGGTCCTGAATGAAATGCTGGGCTCTGGTCGGGAGACGAAAGGAGGAATGAGTGATGATTGCGTGATTCCCACAAGGATAAATACGTGATTTTTGGAAAGAGAGAGAGAGAGAGAGAGAGAGGATTGTTTGTCGTTCGAGTGATGAGGTTTTTGTTTTGTATGTTTTACAACTGATTTTTAAATGGTCTTATTTGAATTTAAATGTGGAAAATAACTGCTAGTGTAGATGAGTTCAACTGATTGAATGCATACATTTGTTTTGAGAATAATGTCACAATATTTTTTTTGCATTTGAAACATGCAAGTCATCGCCATGCCATCGTATAGTTTGTCAGTGAGTCAGTGCCGTTTGCTAAAATATCGTGTATTTTTCATATTATAATATTTTGAAATTTCATGTCAAATACAAAAATATATACATACACAATCACGCCATGTACTTAAAAGGGTGTAGCACAAGTCTTTCCACTATCCCGAAATTAATTTTCTCCAAACATTCCTATCCAGACAAGCAACGCTAGCTTCATTCACATTCATGATACCTCTCATATCATGCTTTTCTATTTCTACTACTTGGAAACTTTCGGTCATGCAAGCCATTCTCTCAATCATACTACTCCATCTACTCATAAAATGTCCACGCAAACGTATACCTTCAAAATCAATCACTTATATTCTTTTAACAAAACATTCATTAGATATTTGCTCAAAATGACCACACCATTTTAACTAACTAACACCAACTTTTGCAACATGTATTTAAATATCACACTCAGTATACACTAATTTATTTCGTATCCGATTCATTCTAGTTACACCACATATGCCACATAATTTTTTTTATTTCTACAACAATTATTTTCCTTTTATGTTTTTGCAATCAAACCAAACATTCATTATCGTACATCAACCTAGGCACCAAAACAACATTGTATATACTCAAACGGGCTTCTTAGGAAACATTTACGTTTCTAGCAAAAGTAGAAAGCTCGCTCACAAAGAATGTTTATTTAATTTAACCATTTCAAAAATACGCACAAACAAAAACACAAATTTATTTTATTTTGTTTAAAAATATCTGTATCGTACAAAACCAATTTAAAAATATTTGCAATATTTTTGTAATTAGTGACTATTTTAATAAAATAAATTGTGTCCATATTAAATTTCAATAACAATTTTTTAAATTTGTTTATTACAACCTTCGTACTCGTATACTGTTCTTAAAAGTTTCTAATAGAAAATCTTCTAATCTATACATATAAAGCATAATGTAAATATGTATGTATGTATGTCCGGTTTTGAAATGCAACTTGAAAGTGTGTTATAAAATAAAAATATAACACAGAGCTGTGTAATACACACAATGACGGCAAAAATGCAAAAGTAGATTTCGCTTATAATTTAACATCCACTGAACAGATTTTGATGGGAGTTTTATTAGTAGCTGTGGCATTTTTCAAGGACAGTTTTACTATAAAACAATGATAAAAATTTATCAAAAACTCTGCTTATAACTTGAAATCCACGGATTTTGATAAAAGTTTAGTCGTTTTTCAACGAAGCCGCATGCAAACGTTGTAAACTATAAAAATTGACTAAAAACAGTTCACTTATAACTTGGCATTCACGGAACAGATGGAAGTTTTACTGTACAAAATATATCTTAAATTTATGTAATTTTACATAGGTTTTTAACAGTAAAATAACAACTTTTTGTAATTTTACTGATAATTTACGTAATAGTTATTACAAAACATGTAAAATTACATAAATTTTGTACAGTGTTTATTAATAGTTGAGTCGTTTTTCAAGGAAGGTTTTACTATGGGACAATGCAGCTTGAGTCGCAGGCGAACGCTGTAAACGGTAAAAATTGATCAAAAATTGCATTTAAATTAAAATGGATTTAAAATAATAAATCCCGCAGCTAGTTAACAATATATGTACTTTAAGAGTTGCTATTGCAAAAAAAATAAAAAATGAATGCGATAGATACAAATCTAAAAGAAAGATTGATGAAAACTCTTTGTTTGTATTGTTCAGTTGTTTATGTATATTCTCGATTGTAATGGATTTTACGTTTCACATAAAATACACATTACTATTACCAGCTGAAGAAGAGATTTCCTATACGCTTCGGGCATTTTCATTTTCCAGGAAGCATTTTCTAAAAATTACTATTTGCATTGAACAAAAATTTTCATATAAGCAATGCATACTTATGTATTTTTCTATTTTCGGTAAGTTTCTTAAAATAAACAGTTTAGTTTTGATTGTCTGGTTTTCATATCTTTAGATATATAGAACGTTATAAAAAAAAACAAATATTATATTAACATATACCGGGTGTCCAAAAAGAATGGAAACTATTAAATATCTCGAGAACGGCAGATCGGATTACAAAGTTACAAATCGCGTTTTTCTTTATTTTTGAAAATCTATTTAGGGGTGATATGCGAAAACCACCCACACCTCCCCTGGCGGAGGGGGCGGGGGCAAGTTTTAAAATTTAAATAGGAACACCCATTTTTTATTGCACAATTGCATTCTCCATAAAAAACTGTTTCTGGATTTGCAAATTGAGCCCCCCAGCTCCACCCCCTTGTAGCAGGGAAGGGGAGAAAATTTGAAAATTTTTGCAGAAACTTTCACTTTTTATTGGAGTTTTGGATTTTCCTTCTAAAACTGGATATAAAAATATCGCATTTAAAAAAAAACTAAAATGGTAGATAGCTTTGACCTAAATCCAGCACAATTTACCACCATTTATTATTTGAGATGAAAAGTTGGTACCCATCCGCATGTGTGGGAGTGAGAGTGGAGGTGCGTTTTTCAATTTTATATCCAGTTTTAGAAGGAGAATCCAAAACTGCAATAAAAAGTGAAAGTTTCTGCAAAAATTTTCAAATTTTCTCCCCTTCCCTGCTTCAAGGGGGGGGTGGAGCTGGGGGGCTCAATTTGCAAATCCAGAAACAGTTTTTTATGGAAAATGCAACTGTGCAATAAAAAATGGGTGTTCCTATTTAAATTTTAAAACTTGCCCCCCCCCCGCCAGGGAAAATGTGGGCGGTTTTCGCATATCACCCCTAAATAGATTTTCAAAAATAAAGAAAAACGTGTTTTGTAACTTTGTAATCCGATGTGCCGTTCTCGAGATATTTAATAGTTTCCATTCTTTTTGGACACCCGGTATATAAACAATCTCTTCTCAAAAATTTCATGACATTGTTATATCATAGTTTTACATGTAAAACAAGTATTTAGCAAAATCATTTTAACGTATAATTTCTTTAGTAACACCGTTATTATTTAAAATATTCTAAACAAATATTTATAATTTTAATAGTATATAATTAAAATTAATTTGATATGAATAAAATAAAAATATATATAGCTTTAATAAATTCAATGGAAGATATTGTTGGTACACGGTGAAACATTTTCATAATGTATAAACAAATATAAAATAATACAAACACTCGGTTTTAAGTTTAACAATTTTATAAAAAGCCATCATCAGAAGGAATAGATAAATTTTACCAAAGTTCAGATTTTAAATACACAAAAATATCTTAACTTTTAACAAAAGGTAGTGGTGTTGTTAATTTATCTGCGTTAGAATATATCTAAAAATGGAGAATTTATTTCATCTAAATGTTCATTCATTAATTTGCACATTTATGTGTGGCTTTCAAATTTATCTTTTGTTTTCTCAGAGCAGTATTTTTGAGTTATGTTTGTATTCTGTCAAATGTTTAGCAATATTTGAATTGGTCTTTCCATTTAAGAAATTATGATGGTGTACTTTGAATCTAATTCTGAAATTTTGTCCCGTTTGTCCAATATATATGTAATTACAATTACCACAATTTATTTTATAAATATTTATAAAGAAAGCAAAAGATTAAATTTGACCTTCTTAGAAAATTTTTAAATTAAGAAAGGCACATATAAAGGTGCAAATTTAATGAACGAATATTTAGATTTAATAAATTTCCCATTTTTAGATAAATTCAAACGCAGATAATTAACAACCTCACTAACTTTTATTTGTTTTTTTATTTATTTAAAATTTGAACTTTGTTAAAATTTATGTATTCCTCTGATAATGGCTTAACAGCCGAAAAATTAGCCAATAATTTTTTTAATAAAATTTTGAAACTGAAAACCCAAGGGTTTCACTATTTTTTATTTGTTTATATATATATATATATATATATATATATATATATATATATATATGTATAAAGCGCTATTTAAAAAATATTCATTTATTATTATTTCAAAGAAAAATTAATATGTCAATAAAATATAGTGTACGTTTAAAAAATAAAATTATTTAAATTTCGATAATAAATATATCGAGTTATATTATACTTGCTACATCAGCTACACATTATGAGTGACAGCATGTTCCCACTTAGTCAGGCCGACTAAATGTGTACATAGAAATATTAATAACATCAATTATTTTGAAAAGCATTAGTTATATTTATATGTTATGCTTAATAAAAATATTTAAATAGAAAAACGATGCTGTATAATAATTATTTTGTGATAACATTTATCCGTTTAGTCGGTCTGAATAAATAACAAATTTTTTTAAACTTACAAATAAAAATATTTTCATAAATTAAAATATAAATATTGGTTTTATCAGTTATTTATTGAACTTCATTATATAGTCAACGTTTCGTTAACCAACAATCAATAACCTACCAAAATCAAATATTTTTTATGTCAACTATTTTTCGTTCAGATATATCAAAAATAGCGCAGTAAAAAAACAATAACGTACTCTGTTTAAATCAGAAATAAATAAGCGATTAATCTGTATTTGTAGAGTGTATAAGTCCAAATGTGTATTCAGTATAATTTGCATATATGTATCTGGGAAACACACGGTCCACGTGCGACAATGTTGGTACATGTATTCATACACTAATTAATATTTGCTTCCATTCTAACCCCGTATACGGGGCATCGGTGTGGCATAATACCAGCACGACATGAATATTATTCAAGGTATTAACGCTGTGGTGTGGATATTTAAGGATCCTCACTCGGGATAAAGATCATATTAAATTGGCGGAAATCAGGATAAAATATACGTCATTTCCCTATTAGCTAATACCGAAAAATTTATAATTTATTCATTGGATTTTAATATATTCGGATTATCTTATTGTCGGTGTACTTCATTTTAATTGTAATTTGTAAGATGTAAAGTATCTATATATATAAAGCTAAAATCGAAGCCGTACCGAAAGTGTGACGATTGAGACATATGCCTCAGATAAAAAGTAAAAAAAAAGTGGAAATTAAGGTATAATCAATTAAATATTTCAATATTCATTACATCAAATATTACAACTAGATTTAAAAAAATATCTTTATTTAAAATCTATTAAAAAAGTTAGAGTTACGCCTGATTCAGACTGTCCAAACAGTTTTACGATTTAGTTTTAATTTCACGATTTAACACAGCGCAAAAACTTGACCATTCACATTTCCTGTTTGTCTTGATACATTTTGAATTACGCCTGCACAGTGATGACAGCTTAAATGTTGTAAAAAAATTATTTCTGACATTTCTGTTTACGTCGTATACATTATCAAACAGTTTTTAGTTATCTTTAGTAGAGTTTTTGTTTTGCTGTTGAAGTTGTTTTGTTGTGTTAAATATGTCTAAATCTGTACAATTATTATTTTAAAAATACGAATGCAAAACAGAACATTTGGAATAGTATAAGATATAAATATAATTTTACAGATTTATAGGATAAATTTCCCATTTTCTTTGTTTTTGCTAATAATACACTAAACAATTTTGTACTCAATTCCTTCTAGTTACACTACATACGCAACGTAAAACTAACCAAACCCAAAATTCATTACTGTACATCATTGTATATACTTAAACGGGCTTCTTTGGAAACATTTACGTTTCTAGCTAAATTACCAGTGGCGCACACAAGGCTAGCAGAATTAACACAATTTTTATTCGTTTAGTCATATATTCAGCAATCACTTCTAACGCTACAATTATTTACCCCAAAATATTGAGCCAACATTCATTATTTTAAACTATTAATTATTCGATTCATGTAGGATATACTGAAAATCTGGCTAGTATTGCTTAGAGGTGAGGACCGTTTTTTTTTCTTTGCTTCTCCAAGATGAAATCCTTGCCCCCCCCGGAGACAAAATCCTGGCTACGCCACTGAAAAGTAACCAATGCATCCAAAACCTTACAACCAGCATTTACTCTTTTTTCAATTTCTCGATCAAAGCGACCATCTTTAGACAATAAACTAGACAAATTCATTATTGTATTTAAATTCTATTGTAAGCACACTTACGAATCAGCGATCTTAAAAGACTGAGTTAGATACGCTACAGCCTGCCTGCTATAGTAAAAATACGTTTATTATTTTCGGAAAAATAGAAAATTATAAAAATAAAGTTACTTCAAATGACCGTAAATTCAAATGCGAGCTGTGCGATAAAGCGATTCACTTATGAAATAAGAAAATTAATATGTAAAAGGAATTTTGCTTTAATATTGTTGGATATTAGATATAACATCATATTTTGTGCATTTGCACAGTAATATCAACCCGAAATACAATGGAAATTGTCTTAAATTAAAAGCAATTTACATTTCGTTGCATGTTCATTACCATAGTCAACGAACTTTGTCGGATTAAGTTTATTTCACTTTTGTTCAGCAGCCATCGAAAGTTTCGTTCAAATGTCTTAAAGTTACCTACGTACTCGGTACATGCAACATGCGGAACTTTCGTATGAATTCAACTCTAGTCGACAATTTGGAAAGTTGAAATTATTTTGCACATTTTGGAAATTGTATGCAAGACAATCACTACCCCCATTAGCAGATGCAATATGTATTTCCAAGTGAGTGTGCGTTAGTTAGTTAGAAATTTGAATAGAATACAATTACCAGCACAATTAGCTGTTTCAGCCATTAAGAGCTTTCATAACTTGATTCCAAAATATTATTCTCCTGCATAAATATTCGTAAATATGCTATTGTAGATATAGGAAAATTTTGCTTTATAATTTTTTTTTTATTCATAGTTTTTATTTAAGTTCACTTGTTACTTACAATTAGTTAGTGAGTTTAAGGGTAGTAAACATAATTTGCAGTTGCTTTAAAATAGAGCCATGAGAGTAATGCTGCATTGTAATAGATATGAACCCATTAACAATATGTTATAATAAATAATTTTTATATGTATTTAAAATGCAACATGGTTTGCTTCCCAAGTATTTGAATGCCAATCTGAAATTTAATAGTAATATGGTCAAGGATCATGCCATGATGAATATATTACACATCAGATTGACTTAAAACTTTGCACACATATGTAGTTTCGATTACAATTTAGACATACATATTATTTGATCGCTGGTTTTTAATTATTTTTAAAAAATTATTTTCAACTTATTATTATTTTATTTAATTTTGAATTTAGGTTGATCCTGGTATTAAATTTAGTTTTTAAATATATTTTTTGGCATCTGGGATCGTAATTAATAATATTTATCACCATTTGATATATATATATATATATAATTTATTGAGACGTTTCGGTCATAAATTTGACCATCTTCAGTCGTTCGACGTACATAATATTAAAAACATAAAATATTTATAAAATTTATAATTTTGTAAATTTTATAAATATTTTATGTTTTTAATATTATGTACGTCGAACGACTGAAGATGGTCAAATTTATGACCGAAAAGTCTCAATAAATTATATATATATCAAATGGTGATAAATATTATTAATTACAATCCCAGATGCCAAAAAATATATTTAAAAACTATTATTATTTTACACAATGTGTAATCATAATAAATTCCAGCGGTTTTAAAAACTAGTGATTTAAATTTTGTTTCTTGTAGCTAATATTTTTTAATAAATTTATATTGTATTCATTTAAGAAAATATACAGAAATGACAATATACCACTCGCATACAAAACGTTATATATTAGTTGAATTAAATTTGAATAAAGCAAATTAAATTTTGACAGTAAATTGTATGTGCTTAAAATATCCATTTCTATGCGCGCGAAAATTTTCCGCGAAATCTGTTGTTGCGTAATGTTTGCCTAAGCAATTTCGCTGCTTCGACGTCGGTAATATATCATAGTGAGAGAGATTGTATAGAAAATATAGGCACACATAACGAACAAGTTATAAATTACTTATGAACTCTTGTAATGATACAGAACGCGTAAACGTCTTTGTGTTATACAGTGTGTCCGTTTGATAAATTGATATAGGACATTCAGATGAGAAATCGCTAACATACCAAATACTTTTTTCTCAAATTGAATTTGAAGAAACTATCATTTAATTATAACAATATTGAACAGAAAGTTCATAAGTGTATCTGTGAAATTAATATAATAATATTCAAATGTTCATGCGATATTGAATGTGTGCTGGTCCCACTAATGCCAAAAAATGCCTCAATCTCACGATAAGTCACATGACGATCATACAGTATCAGTTAACGCACAATATTAATGTTTTCCGGAACAATAACCGATTTTGTATGACCTTACGACCTTCGTTACAAGACGAATTAAGTTCATCAATGCACTGCTGTTGTGTTAATCTATGTCGAAAGTTGTAAGAAATAATCGCACGAAAATGTTCAAAATTTAATTAAATTTTTTGATTGAGATAAATTTTTCAAGTTACTGTAAATAACACATAAAGTGCTACATAAAGTTGCTGCATGGCAGCACTAGGGTTATCCAATCCCGAAATATAAAAGGCAATTCTCGTAAATGTATCTGTAAAATTAATATAATAATATTCTAATGTTGAAATTTACTTGGCATAAAAGCCAGTCAAATGGTTACTGACTAGCTCCTAAAGAGCGAAACACGTGTCCATGATTAACTGGTCAGTCATTGATGCATAGTTTAACAAGCCGATTCAATGATTGAGTAACTTGTGACATTTTTGAGAAAAAATCTCAACATTAGAATATTATCATTTAATTAGTTATCATTATTTATTAAAATATATTTCGAATAAATTATTAAACATTACTAATAATATTTTTTCAACTAGATTTAAAAATATTAATAAATACATATTAGTTGGTATTATTAATAAATATTTTAAAATAAAATAGAAGATTGAAGAGGAATAATATCTCTTACACTCGTCAACATACGTTGCAATTTCAAATGTGGAAAAAAAGAAACTTGAATATTCTTTCGTGATAAAATTCTACTTATCTTATCGGTAACATTTTCCACAAAAGGCAAATAAGCGTAAATTATGTTTTCAATAACAGGCAAATCCTCAACAACTAAATAGAATTAAATAGAATAATTAGAATTAAATAAAAATTCATTTCCGCTAAACATTCCTATCCCGACATGCAAATTTCGCTTTCTGTTCATTCATAATGCCTCTCTAACATGTTATTTTATTCCATTTGGACATATTTGCTTACGTAAAACATTTTTTAATCATTATTTTTTTTAATATCAAAATGTCTCTAATAATAGTTTTTCCAAATTTAACTAAAAAAATAAAATATTTCGTATATTGTCGATATTCCATATTAATGTCCTATGTCAACCTTCCAGACAAACACCGTATATATTCGATCGAGTGCAAAAGGAGTAGAAGAATTGTTTATTAATTCTCTCTCTCTCTCTCTCTCTCTCTGGTTAGAGAGACGCGATCGCAAATATTCTCGCAATTTTCTATATGTGTCATTTGTCAGGATATTTATGAGCAAGGGATTACGGATGCTGTCACACTGCAACCACATTAATCAATATAATATTTTATCCATTTTTATCTTGCGGTACCCGCCGCGCTGCCATATTCCCTGCATGGGAGTTACTGATGTACGCTTTATTTTACTTGATGTTTTAAGTACTAACTGATTGTGAGATTACTTTTAAATTAATAGTATATTATGTTACGAGTAGTAGAAAGCGCTGATTATTGTGTACTCAAATATTTGTGGCCGAAGCAAAGTTGATGCTATGCAATCTAGGTAAATCATAAAAAAAGCTTTCTATTCCGAATGACATATACATATATATTTTTTATATTTGATACGTGATTTATAAGAATTAATCTTTCTGTGGCCGAATATACAATTTCTGAAAGTCCTGGGCAGCATACATTGCATTTCTTGCATTTCTTGCATTTCTTCACAAATTTTCAATAATCCAATTCAAATTCAAGCAAAAATAAACAATGCAAATGTCAATTAATTTAACTCGACTTAATAATTTTTAATATAACAGTCGGAGATGTCAAATTAAATACATTTGACCGTGTTTTTTGGTCGAATATACAGTTTCTAACAACTCTGAACGATGCACACACTTTTAATAATCAAAATAAAAATTCAAGCGAAAATAAACAATGCAATTGTCAATTAACGTAACTTAATGTAACTAGACAATATAACCGCCAAAGATGTCAGATTAAATACACTTGACGTTGTAGTTATGTTTCATGCTGCCGCAAGTGGTGCATATAGTAACAAACTGCTGTACAATAATGTACAATAACGTACAATAATTGTACGAGTAACATAATGACCTATTTCTACATAGGTAATATGGTAACGTAATATTATTAATATTATTATATATTATGTAGTATATTATTATGATTGCCTCAGTTTATTAAAACATGTAACAGAGTGGCTAAGTTCAAATTTGAAATAAAAAAATATTTTTTAAGTATCGTAATATAGATGTATAGCAGACTTGATGTAACATTTCAAATTTATGTAAAAATATTTTATGTTTATAATTATGTTTATAATTATCTTCTTTTGTTTTATATATAGCTTCAAGCTACTAATAAACAATTATTATTATTATTATTGCAGAAAAAAAGTTTATCTACTGTAAGTTTAATTTGATGGAACTATTTTTTGTTTTGTTCTTCTTAAAAAGAATTTTCGTTATATTGAAAAACAGGTAATTTTTTAAATATTTTGAGGATTATTTATGTTAACCATAGTTTGTAGTTATATATCTATAGTTTAAATCGATTTCATATCTCAAAAAATATATACTGTATTTATACAAAATTTAGCACAGATGTTGAAGATAGAAATATCTATACGTAATTATTACTCCTATTAATTTTCATTACTGTTAATTTTTGAGACACACGGCTAAGTTGATTTTTTTAAATTGCAAAACAGTTTAGTGTAACTGAAAATTTATGCAAGTTTTCTAAAATAACTGGCTCATCATGATTATCTAAAATAAACTGCAAAAGTTATGAAGTCGGTTAAACACAAAACAAAACGAAATTATTCAACGGGAGAGTAATTTAATAATGTTTTAATTTTCCGAAAAAAATTACACAACTCATTCGATATCAACAAAAATGTAAATTTAGCTAATTTCATTTTTGCTTATAAATTGTTTGGTTGAAATAAAATAATAAAACGATTATTATTATGTATTAATATTTATTAATAATTGAAATTTCGACGAACTCAACGTACGTCTTCATCAGGACGAGTTTGTGCAATATTTCAACATGCATTATCTATAAGCACACTTTTATAAATATTTTACAGCAGTCTTTAAAATTTTTATTATTTCAAATATTTTTCAAGAAATTTTTATTTTTTATACTTTTAGACTCAAACTGTTTATATTATATAAAGAAAAACATAAATAACTCATATATGCTCTATAAAAACGTTTAAAAAAGGTATATTGTATATGCAAAAAAAATAATAAAGATAGATAAGAATATAAAACAAAAACAAAAAAAAATTGCAAATAAGTATATGAAATGGACATGATATCTATCTTGCTTTAATATTTCTTAACATCATGCTGAATTGTGTTTGTCAGTGTGTTCTGAAAAATAATACAAAGTAACTAATTTTTTGGAAAAATCGAGAAAACATAACCATTTTATTCATATATTTATTTTTATTCTAGCATTTATTAAAGCCACTTTACACGGTAATAATTTGTTAATAATTTATAAATTAATATTTGAAATAAATCATGAATAAATATTTGGGATTGATTTAGTTTCACTAAATATTTGGGACAGCGCATTTATGTCATTTAATACTGCTACAAGAGCTGGCTGGCAATGTAAACCTTGAACGTGATAAAGAATCTTTCAGAACTCAAAATAAAAAAGCTTCAAATTTAAGTTCTATATATTTTTTAAGTAAAATTCGACGTTTCGATATGCTGCACGTATATAATAATCAAGATATATATTATAAAGATAAAATCATTTACTAGCAGTGAATGCGCATGACCTCACAAATCTGTCCCAAATATTTAGTGAAAATAAATCAATCCTAAATATTTATTCATGATTTATTTCAAACATTTATTCATAAATTATTAACAAATTATCATCGTCTAAAGTGGCCTTTATGAATAGTGTGTACATTATTATTAATTAAAATATAATTTTATATGATAGAAATATATACAGGGTGTTCGTTTAACAGGTTGATATAGGGCAATAACATGGGATATCGATAATATGCAGAATACTTCTTTCTGAAGTAAAATTCGGAGAAATACTTAGAATACTTTTCGATAGGGAATTAAAAGTTCTAGAATTTGGTTATAATTTTAATTTGCTAGCATGTGCCGTTTTGGGCGCTAGATTTTTTTTAAAAATGTTTTTTAGAATTTTCAATATTTTTTCCTGCTAAATCAGTATGAGTTAGAGAAAAAAGTTACTTAGCTATTATGTAGCTAATTTTTATATATTTTTATATTTTACTAAAATTTTTCAAATTTTTTGAGCAAATTTTAAAAAATTTTAAAAAATTTTTCAAAAAATTGTTCATAAAAATCTCAAAAAATTCAGTAAAATAGAGAAAAAAATTAGCTACATAATAGCTAAGTAACTTTTTTCCTCTACCTCATACTGATTTAGCAGAAAAAATTGTTGAAAATTCTAAAAAACATTTTAAAAGAAATTCTAGCACCCAAACGGCACATTTTAGTAAATTAAAACTAAAACCAAATTATAGAACTTTTTATTCTCTGTCGAAAACTATTCTAAGTATTTCTTCGAATTTTACTTCAGAAAGAAGTATTCTGCATATTATCGATATCCCATGTTATTGCCCTATATCAACCTGGCGAACGAACACCCTGTAAATATTAAATTATTATTGAATAAATATTAAAATAAATAAAATATTAAAAATATTAAAATGTTGTTATTTTCTAAATTAATATTTAAAAATTTTTCATGTTCAATGTAACCTGCAAATCAAATATTCAACTTATAAAATTTTCACAATATTTTCAATTTCATATTACATACGTTCTCATTCAGTTATCAAAAACATATTTCAACGTAATGGTTTATACTCTATTTTAAATCTTACTTTAGAAATCTACAGGTATTCTTTGATACTCAACTACTTCTGGGATACACAACTTTCAAAATGTAGAATCAACTGATCAATCAATCTGATTTCTTAGTTATGAGAACAAATGTTCTTCATTTTTTGCTGCACATGTAGCCCATGTTAAATTTAGCATTAACTGCGTACTTTTATTAAAATATGTACTTATTTATTTCTTGCAATGTTTCAGAAATTTTAAATATTCATCAAGCATAACTTCAAATATTCAAAAAATTTAAATAGAAACTTAATGTGCACATTTTATATATGTTCATATATCAAGACTTTTGTGTCTTCTGAGATTCTTTTTTTTTGCTAAAAACCACTGTGTTTTTAACAGCATGCAGTTTTTTTTTGTAATATTGTAGAGTGAATATTCAAATATATGCATATTGATAATTTTGCTCAAATTTAAAAAACATTAATAATTCAATACAAATGTATTAACTCATTAAATATTTATTACTATTCGCCGCATTTATTTTGTAAAATTATTACTCATTTTCAATAAATTGTGTAACATTACAAGTTTTGTTAAGTGTAAAAATTTAGCTATTTCTCAAAAGTTTTAAAATCCAAGACTAATTACCGAGTAATTAAAAAGTTTGTATAGTCTAAATGTAATTTCATTGCGAACAACTAAACAGGAATACGGGTGAGAGGGAAGGAGGTAATGCCATTTTCCATTTATATCAATATGTACGTCTCTGACTGGTAGCTGAAGCAAGTGAACGGCGATAGCATTTAAAACAGCAATCAGAACTGAGAGAAATTTCGCCCAACCTATACGATGAGTGGGTGAGCTTTCTCGCTCAATCCAAGCAAATTATTATGTCTTCTGCGAATTACCCTAGAACTTTATAATTACAGTACTGACAGGACGAAATATAATACGCCTCTTAATACGTACAGTCTGTTCAAGAAAAGCGTGTCGTTGATTTCGGATTAAGGACATGCATAAACATACCACAAATTTTACAGGGACATTTATGACGTCGGGGAAAAACTACACCGGATGATTCCTATAAGTAATCTAAATAAAAAACTTCAAATAAACATATGTCCGAAAATGCTTTCTAACGGAACTGTAGCCGTTAAAATTTTATTACATGTTAGAAGTTTTTTTATTATTTTTTTATTATTATTATTATTATTTATTATTTACTATTATTATTATTATTTATTTATTTATTATTTATTTATTATTTATTTATTTATTTTTTGTTTTTTTGTTTTTTTTTCCTGATATAATAAATAAGGCTAACGCGATTGATGTTATATGTAATAAACTTCTAACGGCTACAGTTCCGTTAGAAAACATTTTCGGACATATGTTTATTTGAAGTTTTTTAGTTAGATTACTCATAGAAATCATTCGGTGTAGTTTTTCTGCGTCATAAATCAGCCTGTATATCCTAATAATACACATTCTAAAAAAAATTATGTAATTTTATCTATAAACCATGAGACTCTATAATGTCCAGTATTTCTAGGTATAATTGCACAACTGCTGTTATTTTATGTAATTGTTTAAAAATACATGATATCAAAACTATTACAAACATTATGTAACAAAATATTACCAACGGAATCTATTTTAGTAAAATTGCAAAGCTTCAGTAAATTTGCTGTCAGAAATTTTCCATAAATACGTAAAATTTGTTTAGTTCTGTAATATTGTTGTTGGTATATAATTATATACATTTCTAAATTTGCGCATAAAGAACGTATTTTGAAATGAATGAATTACACTTAAAATATTTTATTAGTACTACTACACAAAATATAATAAACCAAGTCTCATTATTTTGATAAATTATAAACAGATATTAATATGCAAGCTGCAATTTTACATAATTTAAGAAGTTAAATCAACAATATGTAATTCTACATTAAGTATGTGATGCAATTTGCAGAAAGTAAGCTATTTTACATACTTTTTAGGTCATTTTTACTTACTTTATATGATTATTATGAATTATGTAAAAATTACAGAATTTTGAGGTAGAAATACAGAATATTTATAGTAAAATAAAGTTACAGACTTTTTTAATAATAAAATTTTACTATTATTTTTCATAATTTAGCTAATTTTTTGGCACTGCATATATAAATTTAAAAAAATAAGTGCAATGAGATTTTTTGAGTGGAATATGTGGTGTAGTGGTAGCCTAGCGTGTTTAATCATTAGGTATTATCGAATATAATATTAAGAACTAAAGTTCGAATTCGTTGGTCGGAATTTCTGTTCGCCGAAGTATAAAAAATATCACAATGTCAGGCATTAATTAAATAGAATCGAACACATCAATTTGATCAACTGTTTATCTAAAAAATATTAGTAGTTTAGATTACTGCTCAAAACGCGTCGCTGCTCTACACGAATAGACGACTTGCAATTTCGAAAATGTGTCTAAATGAACGATAAGACGTTAAGGTTAAAGATCTGTTAGATATGTTGTACTAAAGTATGGATGAATGAATGTGTTGTAACTAGAACGTATAAACTTAAAAAATTTGATGTATGAAGAAAGTAAAATTGGTAAAAATTTGGTTGAAAAAGTTGATGTTACTTAAGATCGTTCGGCCATCTTGAGAAAATGTCTAATAAACATTTAGTTAAAAGAATTTATGTAATGATATTGAAGGTATACATCTGCCAGTTGACATCTGATGAGTAGATACGAATGAGAGTGTTTCGCATGAATAAATGTTTCCAAGTGCTAAGTATAACTAGCACGTATGAGAAGTATTAGGAATTTGGATAAAGCGAAAATTGCTTGTTTGGAAAGAAATGTCTGACAGAAATTAATTTCCTTTTAAATTTTAAAAAATATACATGTATAAATCTAAAACACAATGGGCGTTGCACTCAGTAAAATTTATTATTTTCAGGCGAAATATTGAAAGATTCTAATAAAAACAATGTTATAACATATTTTATTTTTTTTAAAATATGTTACAGTATTCATATAAAAAATTCGGAAAAATTAGAAATTTTGCGCGCCATACATTTTGCTTGCTGTGAGTGATGTTATGGTGTTTTTCAAATAGTGTGATGTGTGTGTGTATCAATGTGTCAATATCTGTATGTTTATTGAACAGCGTTGCCATATGTTATGTTTACATTTTGAAATTTAAATTTAGATATACATTATGGTTATGAAATATTGTTAATTATAATTACGCGTTCTGAAGACAGCGTTTTGTTTTGTTTTTATCGCAAGAGGCGCTGTATACTTGCTGATTCACTAATACGTCACGACGAGCAAATTCAAATTTGATATTCAACTTTAAAATTTATTTTCTTATTTATTATAAATAATTTCGCTTTGGAACATATATGTATTTACGTAGTTATATAGTACGTAGTTATATATTTCTGATTAAATGTCCAGTAAGCACCATTGTGTATTACGAATTCACATCTTCTCGGCATAGTTTGACTAAGAATTATATCGTAATTCAATGTAAAATTACGCCATTAGTCATTATTGACATAGCTGCTTTAAAGTAAATATACCCTTTTTACCAATCTGTATCGTCATTAAGAACCAAACATTTTTTAATTGGATTTGCGTTTGATAAAGATGCTGGCCAATTAAGAGTAGTAATACATATTATGCTTACATACAAAAGCAACTTTAAATTGTTTATAGTACTTTATACTCATTTTAATTGGCTTCCGCTCTTGTTATGAATATACACATAACGGATATGTAATGAATATTAAAAAAAATCATGATTATAACATGTTTTATACTTAAACAAGTACAGACATATTTTTAACAGACTGTACAACCAAGAAGCGTTTGAGTTTGGTTAATTATCGAATATTGTACAGGACTGCGTAATTTACAAATTTGAATATGAAATGCAGTAGAATGCAGCCACAGTTAAAATGTCTATTATTACTTTATGTGCTATTAATTTTCAACGTTTCATGATGTTCTTATCCTTGCTTTCTAAGGCAAGGATATAATCCAGGCTAAAGCTAATACAGGAATAAGAGAATTTGCTGAACTTTAATTGTTTTTATAAAACGTAATATATAAGTAAGTTTTGCAATAAAATAACATTATTTGCTTTTAATAATTTGGAATACACGATTATATATTAATATATAATTATAAATTTATACCTATTTTGACCAGATAGGAGTTGTTTTTAAACTGAGTAATTGTTCCTACTATTAATTCCACTGCTCTCTTCAAAAAATCTTATGTAAAAGTTAAACTGAGTTCCCACTAACACAATATATATATATATATATATATATATATATATATATATATATATATATATATATATAGAGAGAGAGAGAGAAAGAAACAGAGAGAGTGAGAGAGAGAAAGAAAAACAAAGAGAGTGAAAGAAAAATTATAATAGTCAATCGAGTCATAATTCTAAACTACTATATATACGAATTATGTTATAAAATGATTTTAACTAAAAGTCATATTTTTTGCATAGAATATAACATTACAATTCGATTAAAGTGTTTTAATTTAATTTTCGTTGCTAAACAAATATAGGTAAAACAATTTTTATATGCTAATGAGACAGTTATTAAGATATTACAAGTTACGTTCAGTTAATTGACAATTGCATTGTTTATTTTCGCATGAATTTGAATTTTATTATTGAAAATGTATGAAAAAGTGCAAAGAATTCAATGCAAAATCCACCAAATTTGTCAGAAATTGTATATTCGACCAAAGAAATATTAATTCTCACAAATCACGTAACAAATATATTTATTTATATATATTGGTCAAACGGGCCGGAATTTTCAGACTCGTTTTAATGAACACGATAGGTCGGTTAAGCTGGGAAAAAGCGACTCAAATGTAGCTAAACATTATGTAGATTTAGGTCACAAATGTTTTATTGAGGATATGGAAGTGCTACATATTTGCGACAAAGGTCTTAAGATAAATTTCTTAGAGGCGGTGGAAATTCAAGCAGCCTTGGCTGACAATAAAATTTTAATAAATGAACAAATGGAGTTATTTTCATCCCCACTGCTAAAACCTTTTTAGGTCCTTGTCGTAGGTATGTTTTAGAAATAAGTATTTGTATATATATATATATATATATATATATATATATATATATATATATATATATACTAACTATAGTTAGAAATATATAAAAAAATTTGTATCATATTTCGTCACCTGATGATGGCCTAACAAGCCGAAATGTACATTGTATAAATTAAATAAATAAATTTTGAAACAAAAAAACCAAGAGTCGTGTGTTTATTTTTATTTTTAAATATAAATAATATATGCATACTATTCTACGACTACTGTCAGTAAGTTTAGGATTACTTGGATTGTATTTTGATTTATTTTCAGTTTAGTTTCGAACACTTGAAGAAAGAATCGTATATGACACTCGAAATAGGAAGCTCTGTTTGTGTTTCGCCCGGCTTGCTTAGTCTCGGCTTTTCCTTGGCCACAAATGTCTGGCCTCAACACAATAACCATCGCTTTCTACTCCTCGTAACATAATATAGTATTATTAAAAAAATTCTATATTTAATATATTAAACTCTATATTGTTTATTTTTACTAATAGGAATAAATTGAAGTTTTTATTATAATAAATCAAGGAGCTTTAAATATCATATATACATAGTGTAAAAATTTTTTTAATACAAAAGCATATTATATATTATCCAGAATACTGATCATATAAAAATTGTTCAGTTCATATATTTGTGTGTAAAACAAAACAAAAAATTTCAATTATAGACTGCAACTGGCACAGAATTCAATAACTTTGTAATAATTTTAATATATAGTTTCAGTTATATTGATCAATTTCAATCGCATTAATATAAAACAATTAATTATTAATGTTATTTATGATTTTTATTATTATTGTACGCATACCATTAAATTTTACGTTACCCATATTTAGAACAATGAAAGAGTTATTGATTTACAGTAAATTTATTTCGAACATTATTTTATATACATATTAAATTGACAGTTTTTAATTAAGATAATAAATATTAATCGTTTACCAGAAAACATTATCATATTTTCGATTTAAATAACCCGTTATTGGATTTACCTATGTACCTATACAAATTAAATTATAAAACTTTATATAATAAATTCTTCTAATTTGAATTGAAATGTAAATTATTTTCCTATTTATGTACACAGAAGATTCATATTTATTATTTAAGATTGTTTTGTTGCTATTTTTAATTCTTAACATTTACTCAAGAATGGGCACGTATAATACGAGTACTTCATGTATACTATGTATTATGTATTTTTTTACATTGAACAAATTTACAACTTTTTAACGTAAAAGATGTATAATATGTAAAAAAAGATATTTATGTTAGAATCACATTTGAGTTATCGTAATTTCTACAAAAAAAAAATTCGGAATTTATAATATAAGCGAATAATATAATACAATGTAAACCAGTATTTTAACCAAATTCCTACAAACAGCGTCTGCGTAATAAAAATAAATTAAAAAGAAGTTATCAAAACTTCAAATATCTATTTAAAAAAATATTATTATAAAAAATATCATAAAATCAGATATATACAATTATTGAACCATCAGAGGAACACATTTTTAATAGAAATGAAATATATAAAAATTAGTAAATTTATACTATTTATTATAATAACCTGAACAAAGCGGAATACATTTTACTTAAAAGTTTTTAAAAATTTACTGATCTTGAACATCTTGTCATTTTAAGTTTGTGCTCATACTCATAAACATAATAAAAGCACGTGAATTATGTGTCACTTATCACAACAAATAAAGCGTAATAAAGTATTAAAATTATACATTATTTACGTATTTTATATAATTTATATTTTGTACACATTTTTTTTACACGTAAACGTAAAAAAACACAAATACTTTTTTTGACGTAAATGCCCATTCTTGCATTTGCTACAAATATTTACTATTTTGTTATGTGAAAAAAAGCACAAAATGATGTACTATATATGTATTTTGATAGATAAAATACAGTTTTTCAAGAACATAACTTCCACTTTATAAAACTGAACTTATATATTTTACATACGTACATACATACATACATTTATGTTATTTTTTGAAGAAACTAATTACTATTAATATTCAATAGTTCTAAAATAAAGAAAAAATAGAATAAAAGTTAAGATAAAAATTGCTTCTGATATAACATTTTTCAAAATGTTACATGTAAATAGAGTTTGTACAGAATATATTTAAATGTCAAGTTGTCGCACTAAAAATTTAAATTTTTCAGAAATGAAATTCTTTAACTAAAATTCGTTTATTTCTTTGAAGATTCTGTAAGAGTATAAAATTCTCACAACATAGAATACGAAAATATGAATTATTTTTTTTCTCTAGCTAACAACCTTTCTCTAGCTAACAACCTTATTTGGAATGTGACAACAATTTTTTTTTTACTTTTTCCGATCTTTGACAAGAGTATTCCGAATCCTTATTTTCCATTTTTATAGTTTTTTATCTTAGTTTTGTATTTCACGACTTTCAATTTGTCATTCGTTTTTCATTCTTTCACTTTTCGTCCTCATTACATAGCCAGACCTATTGTAGCGTATTTGATTTCAGATTCAAATATTTGGCTTTACTTGTTATACTCCACGTTTCGCAATCATACTGGTCTACTGAGTGTTATATATATTTTAAATTTATATATATATATATATATATATATATATATATATATATAAATATAATTTAAAGTTACATACGTATAGATATAAAGAATGAAATAATTAATAACGAGAAATAGATAATATTGAATTTTGAGTAAATGTGTAAGACTTATAGCATTACAAATTATTTTTTACCAAGTAAAAATATTATGTTACGAAGAGTAAAAAGCGATGAGAGTATTGTGTTGAGTTCAGACATTTGTGTCCGAGGCCAAGCAATCTGGGCGAAACATAAAAATGGCTTTCTATTTCGAGTCACACATAAGATTTTTTCATTAAGCATTCTAAATGAAACTAAAATAAATAAAAATACATGCCAAGTAACCTTAACCTTATAAACAGTTGCAGAATAGTATGTACATATTATTTATATATGTTCCGTAATTTATTAGAATTAATCTTTCTTCACTCTACTAAACAATTTCTGACAAACTTGGCACTTTTTCAAACATTTTCAATAATTAAATTCAAATTCAAGTTAAAATAAACAATGCAATTGTCAATTAACTTAACTTAATAATTTTTAATATAATCTTGTATGATGCACATTGCATTTCTGGCACTTCTTTACACATTTTCAATAGATAGCTAATGCATTTGTCAAATAACTTGATGTAATATGTCAGATTAAATACACTTGACGTTGTAGTTAAGTTTTGTGCTATCACCAAATATATAGTAACTAACTGTTGTATAATAATGTCATTATTGTAATAGTAACATAATGGACTCTTTCTACATAGGCAATATAGTAACGAAATATTAATATTATGATACGCTTGAGAACATAAATAAATTTCGCAATAATACTTAGTAATTTTATCGAAATTATGTTTTACTCAGAAACAATTTTTATTGCAAGAATTACCAAATTATTGAATTACAAATCGTCCTAATTTTTAAAAAAATAATTTCATTCACTAAGTTTTAATTTATCAACAGTAATCTGCAAGAAATATATCTAACGGTCACTCCATTATCTTAACAAACCAGACAAATAAAAAATATGTCCAAACTGTCTTCGACCATGTAACCTTTTTAAATAACCATTTTTCACCGTCTTCCACCGGGAGAAACTTGCCTCGTTACGAGGACACCAAGCGAAGAGAAAAATGATCAGGAATTTTCGATATCCTCCCAATGCAAACCCGCCCCATACTCCAACATGTGTGCGCATGTGCATGCGTGTGTGTGTGTGTAACGGGAATAAAAGAAATAGACCTGGAGATTATTCTGTTGCCTTGTCACTCCTAACGCCAGCCGGGGATTCTCAAGGGTGCAGTTGAAAAACCGATGCCGGTGAATCCGAACAAACCGGTATTTATTATTTTCGATCGGTCGAACTTATGTAGTGTGACGTATGGCTATATGGTTAAAGTAGCCATATAGCCATATAGTGATCGATGCGGAGATAAAATTCATCTCGGTAAAGTGGTTGTTTTTCTTTTAATGTATTCTCTCAACCATGAAAAGAATCTTGTGTTTTGTTTTTTTAGTTTAATGTGAATGGGGATGAATTTGATTGTTTTGCTTGGAGGATATTCGACGAAATTATCGTATTGATCTGTATTGTTCATAATTTGATTGAGATGTGTAATTGATGATTATGATCTGGAATTAATTAATTGATGTTTGATTAATATCTGCTCGAGGTTGAAGCTTTCAGTATTATAATTGTTATTTATGTGTTTATTATTATCTTTGAGTAATGTAAGTGAAAATAGATGAATAATAAAAAGAAATTTTTTTTTGTTTTATATCAAGATAAAGATAATTATTTAATTAAACTTAACTTTTTGATCCACAACAATTTTCAATTAATGTCAAGAATTTTATATAAATACTACCGTTTGTGGTTTAAGGGAAATTACTTTATTTTAAAATAAAACGGCTTTAGGTTTAAGTTCTGCATTAATATTTATTAATAATCAACGTTTCGACAAACTCAACATCCATTTTCATCAGAAAAACTGTTACAAATTACATTCACAGTAAATAACAAAACATAGAAACAATTTACTAGATAACAAATAAGTAACTAGATCATAAAATTTTTATAAAATTTTAATTAATGGAAGCCAAATTTTATTTAAATCAGTGCCGTCATAGTGATTGATGTTATCTTTTTTCTTTATACATTTTTATTGCTTGTCTTATCAATTTGCCGTTAATATTGATTGGTCTTGCAATAACTACAGTATGTTCGAATTTTACATCATGAAGATACTCTAGTCTAAAGCATGTAAGGTCATATTTAAATTTATTAACTACCATTTCATAATTTAAAGTATAATATACCAAACAATTGTAATTGTAGAACTTAAGCTTCATTTAGGGCCGGTATTGAGTGTTCTGGTTAAGCGCATGAACAACTAACTGAGTTTTTAAATTAAACAGATTTTAAATTCAAAATTAAATATGAAGATAGAATATATAGATTTAACCACTTGTTAATGTAACCAGTACAGAAAATACAGAAAATATGCAATTTCAATCAAGTATTTAATTTAACCAACTAACGAATAATTTTAACCAAGATTCAAAATACCGGCCCTTAGACTTCCTATTCTATTATTTTTATTCATTTTAACGCTATGTTTTAAATCATAGTGCTAGTGATTTTAAATTAAACTACATCATACTAACTTATGAACAAATATAAACGCAAAGGCAATAAGAAAATTTTTAACCGTGACGCATATAATAATTTTTATTTTGACAATATCTTTTAATAATTATTTACTTATTTTTTAAAGAAACATTTTATTTTCCTTTAATAAAATAATTAACAAACTGCTAGTCATAAACTCATTTAGCTGAAAAGTTACATTTTCTAAAAAAAATGTATTTTTTAAATAAGATGTTAGAAAAACATATTACTGCAGTGACTTTTTTGCAAAAATTTAATATTTATGTACAAAAAATTTTCTTACCTAAATTCTGTTATATTATTATATTCCATTTTTACTTCAGAGAAAATATAGGTAAATGATAATGGAGTTACAAAAACTTTTTATAACAGATGGTAGTGGTTCACTTCATCAAAAAAAAAAGATAAAAGTTTTCGAAAAGCTATAGGTTTGCTGACTTTTTTATGTTACAAGTTATTAGGGCATAAATATGTTTCTTTCCTTCTAAAAGGAACTCTTCAAATATTACATCAAATAAAAAATGTGCTAGACTTCGACAATGAGGTTTTTATGTATTATTGAAGATTTTCAAATGAAATTACTTCCAATATGTTGTATTCAAACCTTTACAAAAACATTTCTAAATAAAATTCTTTTTATATATTAATAAATCTTTACTTAGTTAGTATTTGTATTATTTTTATTATCATCCAAATTTTAAAATGCTCCTAAGCTCAAGAAAATCTGATGTAAAACTTATATAGTAATATATAATAGCTTCTATATAATTTAAATTAAAAATTGTACAGAATTTAATCCTAAGTTTTAATTTTAATATAATAAGTTCTGAAAGATTATTTACTATTTATTTATTAAATTGACATCTTTATCATTATTATTTCAATCCTATATTTTAAATAAAATTCTTTGCTATGTTATAACAAAATATTAAACTTTTGAAGTAAGTAAGAATTAAACTATCATTAGGCTACGATTGATTGTAAAATTTGTTTATAAAAATTATAAATAGTGTACTACATTCACTTCCAAAATATGTCATTAATTTTAAAAAATTACAGACATTTAATATGTGTAATACGTTTTAAATATTTGACATGTGTCAATTTGAAAATAAAAAGCTGTTGTGTTATTAATGTCATTTTTTTCCAAATAATATCATGTTATTAGCATTTATAGTGCCAATATTAATGTAATAAATGATACATAAAAATATAATTATAGAAAAATGGTAAGTATTAAATTGTTGAGCCATATTAGTTAACATGAAACATTTTATTCCAACTTCTAAGAAAACAAATTGATACTAAAAATCTATTTCTTAATCTTTGAATACTAGTATCAAAACATATCTAAAGTCACATTCTAATTATTTATTTATCAATGTTTTATCACTATATTTTAGTCGTAGTACTAGCAGTTTAGAAGCAATTATGGAAACGTTATAAGTTAATATTAACACGTTTTTATTAACTCGTTTTCCGTCCTGTCTGCTTGTTTATTTATTTGTGTGTCTGTTCGGAACAAATTTTGCAATCGATTTTAAACTAACTTCCCAATGAGCTAGAAACTTGAAACTTTAAACATAGCTCAGAACTGGATGACAATGCAATATTAACTAATTAATTCATTAATAACATTACATATATATATATATATATATATATATATATATATATATATATAATAAAATGCCTAAAAATATCACATTAAAAAAAATTAAATTAGTTGGTAGCTTTGAAAAAATGAATGTTTTTTCGCCAAAATATTGAATTTTGTCTTCTAAAAAATGTCAAAATCAAATGAAAACAAAATGATATAAAAACCTCTCGCACAGTATTTCCGCACTAAAATCTATTTATTCAGCCGCAACATAATAGTGACACAATTAGTGACATTAGTGACATCAATGACATTAGTGACATCAGTGCAACATAATTTTCGCCACTTTCTACCTTAATATTAATAATTATTTAAAAAAATATTTAAATAAAAAAATATTTTTAATATACCACGTTTTTAAAACGGACTAAAAAATAAAAAAAAATAATTTCTCTCCTAGAAAAATGTGGGGCGCATACAATAGATAATAATAAAAAGAGCGCCCCACGTTTTTCTGGGAGAGAAATTATTTTTTTTATTTTTTAGTCCGTTTTAAAAAGAAGTACATTAAAAATATTTTTTTAATATTATTTTTAATTATTTAAAACGATTTCGACAATTTTGAATGACGACTAAAAATGCTGACAAAGTTTGATGCACCCGTGGATATGTCAACGTACTAATTTCCGAAAAATGCTAAATATCAAATATACACGACTGTTACATAAGAGTCGATATCTTATTCAAAATATTATTTACGAAATTTCGAAACAAAATATTATATAGATTTTAGAATACGGTTAGCGCAATCTCGTCGTTGGATAGCCTATACATAATATTCACAAACATGTAACTGTTATCTGTCTAAAAAATTATTTAAAATTTTATTTACATGTCTCAACAAAACTATTAATATTTTAGTAAACAAGTTATAAAGATTCATTTATTATTTTACGACGTATATACAACATAAATACAGTAAAAGAATACAAACCTAACCTAACCTTTATTGGTAAATGTACTCCGGCTAATGTTTGAACGTAGAAAATTGAACAACTGTGCTTAATTTAACAGGTAGGTCAGTTATACAGGTACAGCTTAATTGCTACGCAGAATGTTACAGATGAAAAACAACGCTAATTTACGTCTAAGCATCTGTTTAATTTCCAATAAATACACGTTACTCGCAAATAAACCTGCCAAATAAAAAGTTAGAGTAATTTTCATTGAAAAAATTGTAAAATATTTAGCGGCAAACATTTAAAGAAATTTCGACATATAATTATAAAAAAGTATTAAAATTATTATTCAATATGGACAAATAACAAAAACATATAACATACAAATAATAACATGACAAATTAAGAATTTTACAAATATTTTAATTTCCACTTAATCCACAGTGAACTAATATATAATTAGAAATTTTAATAAATTTTGAAAAATGTATTGATGACGCCGGGATTTGTACTCGAGATTTTTTACTTTCGCGACAAACATCCTAACCACTAGACTACAAGTCCATAACAAATACATTTTTCCAATTATGTTGTGTTTGACCAGTCATGACTAATTGTAAGTCATGCGTTAACTTGGTCAGTTGTATTAAGCCTGGCGCAGACTATGCCGGGCCACATCGCATCGCATCGCATTCTAATTATCCGTCCGGATCGTTTTCAATGAACTATCGCATATTAGTTCATGCGATAGTTCATATAAAATATATGAAAACGATCCGAGAGGATAATTGCAATGCAATGCGATGCGATGCGGCTCGGCATAGTGTGCGCAAGGCTTTACAGTAATATGATAAAGCAATGTTTACTGCGATGACACTAAGAGTTTTACAAATATTTTAATTTCCTCTTAATCACTGCGAAATAATATATTATTAGATAATTTAATAAATTTGTAGAAATATATTGGATTTAAAACCCGGAACTTCTTGCTTTCGCGCAAACGTCCTGATTAGTTCACTGCGATTACGTGGAAATTAAAATATTTACAAAACTCTTAGTGTCATCCCAGAAAACATTGCTTTAATATCCAATTACATCGACGTTATTTCGTTAAAATTTAAAATTTTAAAAATATACCAATTTTAACTTAAAATGAAATATTAATATGAAATGATCATTTATAGTCTATAGTCGTTTTCACGAATTAATCAATTTTATTTTTTTATTGAATTAATTATTCATTAACTTAGTAAAAAATCTTTCAAAACTCATATTATTAAAATAAAACTGTTTTAAGTTACAGTTCTGTATAAATATTTATTTAAAATCGACGTTTCGATGAAATTATTTGTTTAGTCATGACTAATAATTGTAAATCATGCATTAACTTAGTCGGTTGTATTACAATAATATGCAATATTTCCTGCGATAACATTAAGAATTTTACAAATATTTTAATTTCAACTTAGTCGGAGTGCATTTATATAATTTTCTAATTGTATATTAGTTTAATCCGATTAAAGAAAAATTAAAATATTTGTAAAATTCTTAGTGGCATCGCCGAAAACATTGCATTAATACAAATTAAGTTAAATCTAACAAATTTACAGAGAGATGAAAGATTTATTTTATTCGCAAACAGTTTTTTTTCGTTATTAAATACCCGTCTTAAATTGTCATTCCGTTTTACGACATTGTCATAATAAACATTTGTCACACCGGCATAAAAAACAAAATGACAGTTGTTGCTAGCAACTATAAATGTAACTAATGGTAATATTCTGACATTCATAGATCGAACGTTCCGCCCGGCTCAAAAGCATATTCGCACTGACAACTTTCTAATGGATGACTCTATATAACGTTGAAATAAACTATGAAAATGTATGATTGTAAAATGTAAATTTACAGACGAATAATTTTTTTTATTCCACAATCATTAATCGTTCAGTTTTCCCACATTGAGTTAGTGGGTTCGTTTTGCAGATATATACAGAAAGAAGTACGGGTTTACCTATATGATTGATTAATAGAAAAAAGAAAACTTGAGGAAAATTACGGTTTCCAATTTAATTAGTTTTAGTTTTATTTACACTTTGATTAATTGTGTTAATTCAGCTTTTTTGTTTTTGTTTGCAATACTAGAACTGACGAACAAAAATTTAATTATAAGTTTTTTGAAAATAATAAAATAAATTAAACCAGACAAAACTTAAAATTATTTTACAAAATTCGATACAACTGTTTTTATTACCGTACTCTATTTATTTTTTTCAGTACTTTACTAGAATCGAAAATTTGCTGATTTACTAAGGCATAGTAGTGACGAGACGTGACATATTAGCCCCATTCGATTGGAAGGAACTAGTGCTATCAATATTTATAAAAATTGGATCCGGATAACTGGATCCAAAAAGATTCGAATATCCGATTCTCGTATAATTTGAGATCCGAATCCGAGATCTAAATTATATATTAATTCACTTTGATTAAATGTAAATTAAAATATTAGTAAAACTGTTAATGTCATCACAGAAAACATTGCAAATTATTGTAATACAACCGACTAGGTTAATGCATGATTTACAATTAGTCACGACTAATTGCTCAAATAATTAAAAAAATGTATTTGTATCGTCGTAGGCTCGTAGTCTAGTCGTTAAGATGTTTTCCGTGAAAGCAAGAAGTCCCGGGTTTGAATCTCGGTTTGAATCGCGGCGAGAGATAATCATAATGAATAATTATTAAAATAAAACTGTTTTAGGTTAAAGTTCTGTATAAATATTTATTTAAAATCGACGTTTTACTACGGGTATATGATGAAAATTATTCAAAAACTCTATTCGCTTATAACTTGACATCCATGGAATAAATTTTTGATGGTAGTTACGATATTGATTTTATTAATAGTTGAATCGTTTTTTGAGAAATATTCTACTATGAAGCAATGCATTGTAAACCGTAGGCGAACTCTGTAAACGATAAAAATTAACCAAAAACTGCAATTAAATTAAAATGGATTTAAAGTAATGAATTTCGTAACAAAGCACAGGGTATAATATCACGAATCACAAGCGAATTCTGTAACGATAAAAATTGACAAAAAGCTGCAATTAAGTTAAAATGGATTTAAAGTAGTGAATCTCGTAGCGAAGCACGAGATATAATAATAAATAAACATGTAAACAAAACTTATGTTTACTTTTATATTTAGAAACAATTTTCTGTAAATTAAATATTACTACAATTATCTTCAAACCCATTGTAGTTGATTTACAAATAAAATAAAAATAAACAAACAAAACAAAACAAAACAAAAATATGATCAAACATTCTATATCTATTTTCTTGGTTCTAATGTGAGTGAGATAGAATTTTCATCAAAGCCTTTGGGAATTGGAAAAAAAAACATTTGGCTTTGGAAAAAAATATTGTTTTTGGCTCAAGCGGTAAACAGGGGAGAGTTTACGAGTTGAACAAGAAGAAAAAACTGCGTCGCCGTAAAAAAATCAATTTGTTTAATGTTTATCTACTACTGCATATTTGGTATGTTTGTTATCATAAAAATTCACCAGAAAATCAGGTGAATTTTTATGCTGCAATTTGGTTAGTTTGTACGTACGAGTATAATGTTGTTTCTGTATCTGATTTATATTTTTATTGATACAATTTTATTATTCGTAAGTTTTTACCGTAATATCACATACACTGAAGGTGGTATTGTAATCATAGCAAATTTAACATATCCAGATTTTTACAGATAAGCACGATTTAAGTTTATAGTAATACGAATCAACTATTTTTAGCATGATGTCCGTATATAAGTCTGTAGAGCAAATTCGGCTGAACGGATTGTTATAAAATTACATATGTAAGCTTGGGAGGTGAATATCTCAATTTTATCAACTTTTGGTAAAGACCTGCCAAACGAAAGTGGTAATTTACTGATGTCACTTTTATGTGTATTTCGAATATTTCGCAACAATGATATACATATTTCGAAAACATTTATTTGATAAAAGTTGCTAAACAAGTTATAACTAACAACTTTTATTTGGAATAATCTTCGATAGGGCTAAATATATTTTTTAATAATTTTTCATATTTTTATGATATATAATTATAAATTCTGTAAATAGGTGGCATATTTATGTCAAGACAGTTTTGTTTTTATATTTACCATGACTACAGTAATCCTTATACAAATTTTTCTATTTCGTACATTTATTTAACACTATGATGATCGGTTCTGTAGAGGCCACAGAAGATTTTGCTTTAACATAGAAGAAAAAAATCTAAATAATGCTGCGTGTAATAAAGTTGTTCAGTTCTTATTTTTAGGTATGAAATTCAAATGCAGAAAACGATTATTTAAGTTCAAATATGCTATAAAAACAAAAAATTACTATAAAATATAGATATTAATTATTAAAAATCAATAGTTGCGCGTCATCATTATATCGATATTATGGCGTCTATTATTTGTATGACATATGTATGTGATAGTTGAGCACTTTAGCGAAAACTGTTTATATTCTGTAATCATAATCAACAAAATATGGTAGTCAAAAACTGTTTCGTGCCTAATTCTTTAAATTTTTTATTTGCAATTTAAAATCTACTGCATTAAAAAAATTGCGTATTTTTTTGCAAAATTTATTTACTATATACCTGAAAATTATTATTAAAAATTGCCAAAAAAAGCTGGTTCTATTCGCTATTCCTCGTAATTATTCGTATCCGTAAGAAAGAAATACTAATGAAATCAAGCTATACTTTACATTTCCGATGTAATATAGACACTCGCTCATCATATGTTTATTGATAGTTTAGAAAGGCACAACTTATAAGTGATGTATACGTAGCTCTAGTCGGGTGTAGTTATTTGATTTTAAACTTTTTCAGTGTTTATATTAGAATTTTGTAAGGTCTTTTGTAATCCTTATAACGTAGTCTGTCTATACTTTGGTGAAAGAATGCTTAAATATATGAAAAGTTTGATTTTTGAAGCCTTTTTTCAAACTGATTTATCACAATAAATATTCATTTTTTGATTGCAGTGTTTGGCATACATTTCTATTTTAGGTAATTGAATGAAATAAAATAATTGAAACAATGTAATTCCATTATAGTGGACAGGCTCATTCTTTACTTTACTTTACTTTGCATAAAAATAAAAATTAAGTTTTTTTTTCATGATTACTTTTTTAACAACTGTCAACAACATAAATATATTCTTGTTGGTCACATTATTTTTATTCTAAATTAAAATAAGTTTTCATAATTTTACCTACAATTTTCTTAGAATTATTTTTAAGAAAAAAATATTTGAAATGTAAACTTTCAAGCACGTTTTAAGTGTCATCTGCAGTTTCACAAAACTAAGAATATTTTTACATTATTTTACATTTTACATTACATTTACATTTTTTTATTTTACATTTTTCTTCAAAAATATCATAATATTAATATTATGTTACTATATTTCCTATATAGAAAAAGGTCATTATATTACTAGTACAATACAGATAAAGATGAGACCTCAAATTTTTTCTTATAAAAAAAATTCATCCAATTTAGTTCAAAATTGGCCGAGTTATCCTTATTTGAAAATCGGTAATTTTTCTGATTTTTCAAGTGGCGCGTTTTTTTTGCCGACTGTATCTGTGCTAAACGGCATTCTTCGCTTTCTGCTCGTAACATAATATACTATTTCTAAGAAAATATATAAAAATCTAACATAGCAAAATATTTTTTTGAACTCATTGTATTAATATAAAAACTGTTTTAGGATACAATTCTGTAACTTATTTATATAAATCGACTTTTCATCAGGTCAAAATTTATCAATGACAAAAGTAAACAACAGTACATTGCAACAAGTTACTAGGTGATATATAAGTAACTAGATCATAAGAATTATAGTTTTTAATTAATGGAAGCTAAATTTTATTTAACTCCGTGCCCTTCACAGTGAAAGAATGAAAAGAATAACATAAATCACTGTGAAAGCACTAAGATAAATAAAATTTGCCTTCCATTAATTAATAAACTATAAGTAATTCTCATGATCTAGTTACTTATATATTATCCAGTAACTTGTTGGTATGTACTGTTATTTGCTTTAATGTCATTAATAAATTTTTACCTGATGTAGACGAGCGTTTAGTTTCGTCGAAACGTTGTTTTTATATAAATAATTAACAAAATTTTATCCTAAAACAGTTTTTATATTAATATAAAAATCTATTTACAGTATAAAAATAATAAGAAATGTAGCAATATTACAAATATTAAACATTATTTCTGATTGAATCAGATTCGAATAAATTTTTTGTTCATATTTTTCCGTCGTCGGTAGAAATTCCATTACCTTAACGGAAAAAACAACAGTATAAGTTGGTGCATTCGTTTTCTATTTTATCGACTAAGTTTCAATTCACAAAATTAGTTTTTTTTCTTTCTTTGGTAGATAATGAAAAAGGTATCAGATAGCAAATAAGGTCTTTCTTTTATCATCCCATTTTAGAAATAAAAAATTTCTAATATGAGAATATTATATTTCGTGTGAAATATGGTTTCAAGATAAACCAGATGTACTTATGATTTATCCAGATAGTTTTTTCGCAAATAAATTTTTGTGTTTTTGTTTTAAAAATTATTATATAATAAATATTAAACAATAAATTATTTTCATAAAGATTTTTAAATGTGATAATTTATTAATATTTTGTATTCCTAATGAATAATATTTTTACATTATATGCGTATTTATGGTTTTTGCGAAATCACAACTTCTTAAAACTTTACACATTCGTAATATAGACAAGTCGTAATTTATTGCCATTGTTAAGAAACTGTACTATTTTTTAAGAAAGGTATTGTAATTATACCAAATTTGTTATATCGAAATTTTTACAGATAAGCACGAATTAGGCTTATACTAACACGAATCAATTTTTTTTTAGCGAGATGTTCGTCTATTTGTTTGTCGGTTTGTAGACGCATGTAGAGCAAATTTGGCTAAATGAATTATTATAAAATTTCATATTTAAGCTTCGGCGATGAATATCTAAATTTTTTCAACTTTTGATAAAGATCTGTCAACCGAAACTAGTAATTTACTGATGTCATTTTTATGTATTTTACAAATATTTTGCAACAGAGATATATTTCGAAAAAAATTATAACTAATAACAATAACAAGTTATAACTAATAACTTTTATTTGAGACATTTTTCGATATGGCTAAATAATTTTTTTTTGTAATTTTTTATATTTTAATGATATATATATAAATATATATATACCGGGTGTCTACTTTTTTTTTGTTACATAGGGAATACAATGCTAAAATTTTCATTTGGTGATAAATTTTCCCCTAATTATTATAGAACAAAAGTACAAATACAAAAGTTGTTTAGAATTCAAAAATGCATCAAATGATGCCAAATTTATCAATATAGGATGTTCCGATCAAGAATTAGAAGCAAATTAAAATTTCCATTTTTGCGCTCTTTACATCAAAGTGCCATGGAAATTAAACAAATAATTTCATTTCTTCTGGAGTTTGAGTTTGACAGATCGTATTTATTTTATTGTTACGTTCTGTATTATTATCATTATTATTGAAAATAATGAATAAACTTAAGGTAAATGAAAAAGTTCAGTGCGTAAAATGGTATTTTACTGGAAATTCGATACGACGAGTAAGAGATTTATTCAGCGCTTTCTTTGAAAACCGTCCCATACCTTCCGCTATGACTATTCGTAGGATAATTAAACAATTCGAAGAAACTGGAAGTGTGTTAAAACGTTGTAAAAATTGTAGAAAAATCAACGCAGAAGATCAGGAGGAGAATTTAAATCAAAATGCAATTAAAGAAAATACATTGAATATACTTTTGTGTGTAACGGAAAACCCAAATGTTAGTGTGCGTCAACTTGGTGCTGAATTAAATTTGCATCCTTCAACAATACATAAGGTACTAAAAAATGAAAAATATCATTCTTATAAATATTCCACGCACCAAGAGATATTTGAAGCGGATAAAATGGCTAGAAGCGAATTTAGTAACATTATTATGGAAAAATCCAATTTAGACAGAAACTTCTTGAAATCTATTTGTTTTACTGACGAGTCTACGTTTACTTTACACGGCGAACCTAATACACAAAACTTTAGAATATGGAGCCAAACAAATCCTCATTTAATGGTAGCAACACGTACCCAATATCCAGAAAAAGTTAATGTATGGGCTGGAATTTTTGGCAGGTGTATAATTGGGCCATTTTTTATTGAAAATAATTTAAACAACGAAAAATATTTGGATATGTTGCAAAATCATATTGGTCCGCAGTTAGAAGAGTGTGCAACTCAAGATAATGTTGTCTGGTATCAACAAGACGGATGTCCGGCACATTACAGCTGCAACATTAAATTATATTTGGATCAATGTTTTCCAAATTCATGGATTGGTAGAGGTGGTCCAATTAATTGGCCAGCTAGATCGCCCGATTTAGCACCGTGCGATTTCTTTTTATGGCCATATTTGAAGGAGAAAATTTATAAACGACATATCAAAAATCTTGTTGATTTGAAAAATGCCATTGTTGAAGAGTGCAATAATATAACACAAACACAATTAAGCTCTGTACGTCACGAATTTTATAACAGATTAGGTTATTGTTTGGCAGTTAATGGCGATTTATTTGAACATTTAATTTAAATTGTTAGTTTCGTTTTTGTTCTCCTATATCTTGTATTCATGAATTTTTCTGTTTTATAGGTATATTGAATATTGTAATAAATAAAGAAAGTTTTACGGAGTTCAGCTATTTACTATTTATTAAACTTTTATCCGACGTTTCACTGCACAACTTACAGCATCCTCAGGGATAAGTTTAAATTATTATAATAAATATATTAGGCATAATGCCAGTCATCTAATTCAAATGTATTGTTTTTATAACTTGAAGTTAATAAATAAATTAAACAATTACTTAAAATTATAATGGAGACATTCACAATTTAAAACCACAGCTAGTACGTAGTGTACAGCCGAGTAAAATACCCTTTCATTGTAATAAATAATAAATACTTAATACTTTTTATACTTAATAGCTTTTCATTTACATTAAGTTTATTCATTATTTTCAATAATAATAATAATAATAATAATAATAATAATAATAATAATACAGAACGTAACAATAAAATAAATACGATCTGTCAAACTCAAACTCCAGAAGAAATGAAATTATTTGTTTAATTTCCATGGCACTTTGATGTAAAGAGCGCAAAAATGGAAATTTTAATTTGCTTCTAATTCTTGATCGGAACATCCTATATTGATAAATTTGGCATCATTTGATGCATTTTTGAATTCTAAACAACTTTTGTATTTGTACTTTTGTTCTATAATAATTAGGGGAAAATTTATCACCAAATGAAAATTTTAGCATTGTATTCCCTATGTAACAAAAAAAAAGTAGACACCCGGTATATATATATATATATATATATATATATATATATATATATATATATATATATATATATATATTGTAAGTAAGTGGCATATTTATGTCAAGACAGTTTTGTTTTTAGTTACCACACTACTTTGTATCACAAAAAGCAAAAACAAAACGTGACAAATATGCATATACATAATTAGTATAAAGTTTTAATAAAATATTGTAGTATAGTTTTAATAATTTTATTGTTAATTAACCATAATTGAAAAAATAGTAATAATATAAACAAAAATTTAAATTTTAGTTAACTAAAATAATGATTTTACATATAAGTTTAGTTTGTAATTCTTTATAATTTAAATACATTGTTAAAATAGTTAGCATATTACAAACTTTCCAAATCAAATATTTATTTTTTTGCACTCTTAACAAGTTTCAACTACATTTTAATATGTACAAACATTAAATTTATGTTATATCAAATAGAATATGAATTATAATGCCTATAAAATTAAGTTACTAACTATAAAAATCGTTCTTATAAGTATATAAGGTAATAGAAAAACATTTATCAATTCTAATTAACAAATAAAAAATTAAATAATTATTTAAATTAAAAAAAAAACACGTTTTTATAACCCCATACAGAAAAACGTGAGGCAAAGACAGCTACTCCCTACACCCCTTTCTATTATCTATTGTAATAATTAATTAATTGCATTTATTTATTAACAAATATTATATTATGCACGGAATAACACAAGTTTGCTACATTAATTAATAAATATTATACACGCTCAGTATAAAACTTACATACTTTTTAAATTAATAACTATTAAATAAAAACAATAAACATTCGGTAATAATACTAGTTTAAAGAATATTACAAGAATTTTGTGATATTTGATAAATTTTATTACTAAATAGGTTGAGATACAGTTACAAAATTAATTTTTAATTTATTTAGAGGGCTTGAGTTATTGAGCAATTATATTGTTTTATAGAGTAGATTTAACGACTTTGCGTTTAAATAATATATTTTACATTACAAATTGATCAATTGATCAACGTTTGGTTAAGAATATATGTGAGTGATATTGGAATAATTCGTCTATGTGGATGTCTAATGTGTAGATGGGTACATATAGGTCTTGTTTCGCTGTTGAGACTAACGTCACAATCGAACGTATGAAAAATCACAAACTTCTTTAATAAGTTCTCTTTCCTTCTTTGTAGGTAATGTCTACAAAATTATCTAGATAAAAGAACGGATAATATATCCATTTCTTTTCTATTTTTCTTGTTACTTGTAATATTAGAAAGAAAATGTAAGAAATATAATACACAATAGCTGTATTTGCTATCTTTGTTGTAGGCATATACAACATATATTGCATTTCATTTAAGAATGTTCAAACAGAAACTAACAAAATTTTAACCCCACCTAATTGATTGTGTGTTAACGGTGATGATGCAGGGGAGTGCATTGCAGTTAAACACTTTCATAACGCGAGAGATGTGGCTAAAGTCATTGATGGGCCAAAAATTTGACTTAATTCATACAGTCTTGTTTGTAATGTCAGTTTCAACAGCAGCAACCTACATGATTGAGAGTGTTTAATATTTTCAAGTGGTAAGTATAAAAGAGCATGTATGAGCGGTACCGTAAATGTGAATGAAGCGAAAGTTGCTTGTCTGGATATTATGGTATAATTGCAAATGTATGTATATATTTCTTTAAAACACATACAACAAACATTTATCCAGCATTTTTTTAATCGGTATTTATTATTTGTTTTAGTCTGCAAAATGCTTTAAGATATCGAATGTAAATTACAACCCTTTATTTAACAGCAAGCGATTTTAATTTTGAAGACAATAATAGTAACCTTAATTTCTCCGAAGTCGATATCGATTTTTTCGTTAAAGCAAAAAATTAGCAAATATAAAACTACGCAAACAATGTTATTTTTTTCCCTTTTTTAATACTAATAATAACGGCACGATATTATCACTAACAATTTACTTTATCGAATGATAAACCTAAATACGAGCACCTTACCGTCTCACTTCTGGAAAAGTCACAACAAAAAATTAAAAAAAAACGTACAAAACAAGAGACAATATAAAACATTTTAATACAATTTTACTGAACATTATGTGAAACTATGATGAACTACACTGTATTTTGATAAATAATTCAACACATTGCATTTGCAATATTTCAAATAATTAGTAACATTAGTTTATGTAATATTATATGTATTTTCCGTAGTCAAGTTAATTTGATAAAACATAAAAATAATTATAGAACTAAATCAAAAAAAAAATTTGGAGTTGGAGTCGAAGTCGACTCTGGCTTTAACATTATACAAGTACCATCACACTTTACCGTAATTTTACAACTTACATTCCAGCAACAACCATAACAATCTTTCCCACATAAATTTCACATCAAAAGAAGAAAAGCTATACAACCATCCCAACGAGTTAGCAATCGAACTACTAAATAACGAGAACGATTTTAGAAAACTCAAGAGAACCAAATCATTAAATTTAAAATTCTATTAAGTTATTTATACAATGTAATGTATAAAAGAGGAAATTCCATAGGGGATTGTTCTCACTCCACTAATATTAATAATTCTAAACAAATTTGCTAATTGGCGTCCAAATGAAGCCAGTTGTAAATCAAAATATTGAGAAATAAAACAAACTACATCAATACAAAATCACCATATACCACGTCCAATAACCGTTTAACAAAAAATCAATATCAGGTTAAGTTAGACAGGCGAGTTGAAACGCGATGGACACACGATAAACATGTTCAACAACAGAAGACCGTAATAGCCATTCCGGGCACGGAAAACGTGTTTCGGTAACGTAACCGGTAAGCACTTGCAATTTCACGATAATCTAAGCCTGGGCCAGGTGCAAAACAGCCCGCCGGGCACGTAGACTATACTTTACTTAGTACTTAGAGTGAGGCATTGAAATTATGTTTCCGAAGTTGCCGGAGTAAGTTAGTGTAGTAAGCGTTTGTGAGGATAAAATAAGAGAAAAATGAAAAGAAATTTGATGCTAGAGGTTTATGGAATGCTTCCAGATATGAGATTGAATATTGGAGAATGGAGATGGATGTAATAAAAAGAAGAAATTGGTTGTTTATGAGATGTGATGGAAGATATAAAAATGATATAAAAATGTAACAAGAACTGTAGAGGAAGTTGAAATATGATGAAAATAGATTACTGTTTGCGAAATTGCCAATGTTATAGTATTTTTAAATAAATAATAATCAATAAAATGATGCTTTTCTTGTACTTTAAATAATCCGAGATTATATGTATATATACATATATACATAAATTGATAGTTTCAGTAAATTTATAATATTTGTCGAAGTATCGTAATTAAATTAATGTCTGGTAATTAAATTTAACTAAAATAAAACCCAATAATGTTAACAGTAGATAGATAAGAGAAGCAGTAGAAATTTACAAAGAAAAAAATAACATCAATTTGTATGAAGACATTGATTTAAATAAAATCTGACTTTCTTTAATTAATAATTTACAAATTTTGTAAACTACTTACTTACTTACTTGTATAAAATAAAACTGCTTTAGGTACAAGTTCTGTATTAAAATTTATTTATAATCATCGTTTTGAGTTTCGTCGAAATGTTGATTATAAATAAATTATAATACAGAACTTGTACCTAAAGCAGTTTTGTTTTATATAATGAGTTCTGAAAGATTTTTTACTGTTAGTTACGTGTATTTTGTTACCTAGTAACTTTGGTCCGCATTCTCACCTTGCTTTTAAAAGTGATTTTTGTGAAAATTACTTTTGACATTTACTTAAAATTGCTTAAAAAGCAATTTTAATTAGTTTACTTGAATTTTATAGTATTAAATATAAAAATATATATCAAACATATAAATACTATTCATATTTGATTAGGTTGACGTAAAAATTTATTTTGAAGTAAAAAAATAAAAGCACTTTTTCATAAACAGAAGAAGTGGGAATACGGGCCATTATGTCATTTGCATGTATTTTTCCTGATGATGGTATACGTACAGTATATCGAAAAGTCGAATATTAATTAAAATTTATTTATAACTAAAACCAAAAACTTTTTTATTCTGAAATCTTAAAATGTAAAGAACTTTCAGTTAATTTTAATTCTAGATATTACTTTAAGTGTGAAATCTTTAGCTTAAATGCCTTTAAATTTAAATGGGGGTATGCATGTTCAAAACTGCTCTATTTAAATTAATTTAAGTCGCCAAGTTAAAGTTTTATTTAAGCTAAAGATCTTTAAATTTAAGTGTAAAGACCAGAATAGCAGCACTAATGTTGATGTAAATAAAGTAATATATACTTATTTGAAAAGTTACCATACACTGACAAAATTTCATATAATATTTCATAAACCGTCTAATAAAAATTACCTACATTGTTTGTGTAAATCAATTTTTCTCATGGAAAAACTTTAATTTACACAAACGTGTTATGTAATTTTTACACAGACGGTGTACGTAATATTAAATAGATCTTGTTTCAGTGTACTGTAACTCAAAATTAACAAAAAATTTTAAAAAAAGTTGAGACATGTCAATTTTTTTCGTAGGGGAAACCGAGTAATAATATATCCATCCCCTCATCTCCAATGACACCAACTTTTTAAACCTTAAATATTGCACTACTGCTTTTGCGATATATGATATAAAAGATAATTTTATTTGAATTTCAGTGCCGCTTGAAATTTTAAATTCAGAATTTTAAGAAAATTATAAGCAAAATTTTTAGTAACACAAGTCTATACTGTAAAAAAATTCGGTAATTTTACATTAAAACCTGAAGCAACTGATTTACACCCGTTTATTATGTAAATTTACAGTCGTCACTATTTTCACAAAATGTATGTAATACAATTTACAGATATTTTAAGGAAAAAAGTTACATTGGATAAATATAAAATAAGTAAATTTAATGTAGGTAAATTATTTACTTTTTCAGTTAAAAAAATATATATAATTTGGTAAATTAATTATTTTACTTAAAATTGGAAAATTATATTAGTCCGTATTCATAGCCCCTTTTAGAGTACTTTTAGATAAAAGTGCGTATATTTTAAAGTATTTATTTGAAAAATATTAAAACTGTCTTTAGCATTATTTATATTTTAAAATGTTAAATAAGTATAATAAAAAGTGTTTAATTTATAAAAATAGTTTATATTTGATACATAATAAAAGCAAAATTTAATATTGAAATCTTGACTAGTTTTAACTAAAAATGCTCTAAAAAGGGCTATGAATACGAGTCATTATTTTTTACAGAAAATTTATGTAAACCATCGTTTTGCTGAAATAGTATATAATTTTTTTACTAAAGTTCTTATGTAAATGCCAACTTTTTTTACATTGTATATATTTTAACAAAAAGATTAAATTTTTCCAAGTTCTATAAAGGTTTGTCTTACTATGACATCAGATTATTATTGTGTGAAACATTTGTATGGTGTTTCAAATGTAAAATTTTAATTAAAAATCTGTTAAATTGTCCTTGATAGTGTTTTTATAAATTTAACTGTACATGATTATACAATATAACAGTATATTGTTTTGTTTTTTTGTAATGTTTATTAGATGTAAATTTAGTGTTTACACGAACAATTTACACAGTGTAAAAACATACTGTATATTATAAGTCGTACTACAGCAGTAAAAATCTAAAAAAAAAAGCATGGTTTTAACTCCATATCTCGGTCGTAACTTTATATGTAAATTCCGGAGAAATGCATTAAATTCAAGCGTGATGCGTACGACAAACGTTATCTTTTGTTTGTTTTTACTCTTTTTTATTTTGTTTGTTTTCTAACACACTGAAATACAACCTACAATAATTACGGTTTGTTTGGATAAATATAAAAAAAGTGGAAATATGTTAAGGAACACTTTGGAAAACAAATATTGTTTCATTTTTCATAAATGAAATACATATACTGAACTGGAAAATATTAAGTAAAATATAGTAATGTATATAAATTAAACTGAAAATTTAACAGTGTTCACGAAATCAAAGTCTCCAAATGCAAGTGGTAGAGTTCATTAAATCAGTTTGTAATGTCAGCAATATTTGAAGAAAACACTATGAAAAATTTTCAAATTGAAGAGATTTATAAATTTATAAAGGGTTGGAATTAACTGCACTATAATTTAGAATATATTCACTTAATGCACAAAAAAAAAATTATCACTTGTATTAATTAATTTTCACTATAAAACGGATACTTTCCACTATAAAAACGAATACTTTCCACTTTAAAAACGGATACTTTCCACTATGGGGGCTGTCTATCATTTACGCGAGTCGATACCTATCATTTGGACCAATGAGATAAGCGCCTATATTGAATAATAACATAACTAAACAACCTAAACCTAACCTAACCTAAGCCAACAGTGGCGCAGATAAGAAAGTTACGTAGCGTTAATTGTGCAAATTATTCAAATTTATAGTGCAAATTATTCAAATTAAAATTTAGGTTGTACAAAGTGCAAACAAAGTATCTAATTTATAGTGGAAAATATCCAAACTAACTAAGTGCATTCTATTTTAATTCAAGTGCATTTATATATTTCCCATTTAAAAAACTCATCACATAAAAAATTATTAAAATTAATAAATATATAATTAGGTAAAATAAAATAACTATGCTCTTGTTTGTTATACGAATTTATTTAATTAATACTAAATAATATTAAAAAATTAAAAAAAATTTTTTTATGCGTATCATAATATTAATATTATATTACCATATTGCCTATGTAAAAAAAGGCCATTATGTTACTAATACAATAATCACATTATTATACAGCAATTAGTTACTATATATATATATATATATATATATATATATATATATATATATATATATATATATCACTGACGGTAGCACCTATGATAACTTCAACGTCAAGTATATTTAATCTGACAGCAGCTATATTAAAAAACTATTACGTCAAGTTAAGTTAAGTTAATTGACTATTACATTGTTTATTTTTACTTGAATTTTAATTTGAATATTGAAAATTTGTAACAAAGTGCAAAAAATGCAATACCGCCAAATTTGTCAGAAATTGTGTAATAGCAGATTTATCTAGACGATTTAGATGTATTGTTCTGTCAATCTAGCAGAAACAATTCTACCTGTCTGTCCAACATAAACCTTACCGCATTCGCACGCAGACTGAAAAGAAACAATATTTTTTACACTCTTCAACATGCATTTCAATTTCAAGTGTGGCAAATAGAAAACTTTAATATTCTTCCTTGATAAAATTTTGTCTATTTTATCGGTAACATTTTCCACAAAAGATAAAGAAGCGTAAATTATGTTTTTATTATCAATATTCATTAGAAATATTTCTTCAAACATTTTTTGTTTATAATAAGTTCCGAAAATTTTTTTTTTATTATATTAATTATATTAAATCTAATTGTTATTACATAAACAATCTGCACTCATTATACCCTCATCTAAACAGAATAGATCTGTAAAATGTTTATAAATAAAGAAATCCAATATTCCGCAATAAATCCACGCAACAAATTCAATTGTGTCGACCACAAATTTTCCGCCTTCAAAATCAGGAGAAGAAAAAAAAGAAAAACGAACAACACCATCAAACTACATATAACAGGTCAGCCAGGTCAAACACCAAGCGCACCTATAAAATAACCTGATACCCACTGAAACCAAGCACCAATATCACACACGTATCGCCCTAGGTGCTAGCCCTAGGATACATACGTGTGGGTGGCTATGTGAGCGTGTGTGTGTATTTTAGTTGATAGCATCGCACCGAACCGCCGCGTCGCACTGTGCAAAACGCAGTAGCAACGCCAAGTGAGTAATGAACTGCCTTTTACAGCATCGATACTTCCGCTCGGTTTCACTGTTTCGCCGGAATGTCGCGTGCAAAACCTACATAAATCTCGATTACACCCCCCCTACCCCCTCACCCATTTTCTCTTTCTCCGGAATTCATGTCTCTCTGCCTGCATTACAATTCACCAATCTCGCGCCGCACTGAAAACGCTTGTGCGCTTCCCGTTTTGTTTGCATATGCACAAATTATTTACGAGGTACGGCGGGGCGCATAGAAAACTAGATTTGTTTTCAAAGTTTTCGGATTGCAAACAAAACAACTAAATAGTTGTGTTCGAATTATTATCTGAACAGAACTAATTTTCAGTAGAAGCAAGTACAGTACTATACTATTCGGTAATGATGATGCATACATACATAATTACGTCATTTACACATAAAAATGTCGCGCAAACTTTTTCAATTTATGCAGAAATTACTTTCCGCTAAACATCTTTATCTAGGCAAGCTACTTTTCCTTTATTCACATTTATAATGCCTCTCATACGTACTATTTTATTTTCTCCTATTATCGCCATATACTTCACGCGGACCTATACCTTCAATAATACTTTTATATATTCTTCTTGTTAAAAATATGTGTATTTTGTTAAGTTATATTAACATAGTAAAAAACTTTCAAAACTTATAAAATTTGGTTTCTTTTAATTAATAATTTATACATTTTTAATCTAGTTACTTTGTAGTAACTTCTTCCTGTCTTGCTTGTTTATTATTCAAGTCATTTGTAATATTTTTTTCTTGATAAAGATATATGTACAGTATATCGAAAACGTCGATATTTAAATAAAATATATACTTTTTATTTTAGTAGTAATATTGACTATTGTACTTTTATCTACATTTATTTGTTATATTTTTCTTTAAAACCTAGCATAAATTCTTTATAAACATGTAAGAAAAGGTTATTGCTAAATGTAGAATTTGTAGAATCAGATACTGGTTAGTTTTGTACCGCAATTAAATTAGTAAAATGTTTTTTTTTAATTGCTAATATTGTAAAAATATTTTAAAAATTACAAATATGCAAACGAAATTTTTGCTACTCTAAAAAACTATTGATCAATAATGAATTTCCTACTTGAATAATTCCGTACATTTAAATTAAAATTTTGTTAAAAAATTATAAATAAAAAAAAATCCCAAAACTTTATAAACATCCCTCATACTATGTATGTATGTACGTGAAGCTGTTGCTTCAGACTTGGAGATAAAATACGAGTTTGCTGGTTCTGTTTGCTGACGAAGTATATTTGAAAATAGTTTTCATATGAATTATTATTCATAGACAATAAGGGGACAGGACCATATTGTTTACTTCAGTTAAATATCGTTTAATTAATGTTGATGATATTGTGAAACCAACACCAATATTTTTAGTAAACAACATTATTAGTTTTGATCACATATTGACTTTATGAAATTAATTAAGTCAATATTTTAACTTTGTAACATAAACATAATTTTCGTAAAATGAATTTTAAAGTATACAATAATATCAAAAATATAAGTTTTATAAAAAGAAATCTACTTTTTTTTTACATTACATATTTTTGTAATATTACCTACATCATCATTTGTTGGCAACGCTGTATAATAATAAAATAATATAATTTTGCAAGTACTAAAAAAATATTCTGTAAAAATTTAACTAATTTTCGATAATAATGTAGCCATATTAGATTTTTTTTAAATTAGTTTATTTTTTTTCGGAAAGTTAGAAACATTATATTTTAGTAAAGTTTTGTAATTTATGTAGACACTAAGAAAATATCTTGTAAAATTTGGTTAATCACGGATAAATAACTAACCATAATAAATTTTTTAAAACTTAGTAGTATATTTTTCTCGGAAAGTTGGCAACACTAAATTTTAGTAAAATTATAGTAGTATAACTTACATGGGCACTAAGAAAATCTTTTATGAAAATTTGGTTAAAATCAGATAAATATGGTAGCCTTAAGAATTTTTTTTAAAATTTTAATAATTTGTTTCCTAGAAAGTTGACAATACTGTGTTTTAGTAAAAATTATATAATTTATGTGAGCATTAGAAAAATCCTTTTTAAAAATTTGGTTAGTCACGGGTAAAAAAGTAGCTACAATAATTTTTTTTATTTTGTAATTTTATTTTTCGCAAAGTTGGTAACAGTAGAAAAAATAAAGCTACGTACTCATCTTAAGCTCTAACTAAATCTACCCTGACAATTTGATGCAAATCGGATAAACGGTCTAAAAGGAGTTGCGATAAAAAAATTTGGATGACCGAGCGAGCGAACGACGCACATCCATACATCCTCATAAGCTAACAATAAGTTCATATTCGTGATCTATAGGCTATATGAAGAATTTATGTATATATATTATTTAATTTATGAAAATATTACAAACACCGTCCCGCTTTTTCCTTGTTGTCAAAGTGGTAAAAAATACTGAAACTTAATAAATTAAAGCAAAAATCATAGTCACTACATATTTTAATTTATGCAAATATTACACGTTAAATTAAATGTGCTATTATCCAAACAAATTAATTTAAAAATACTATGATAAATATTGTATTTTCTATTATTTTAAATTAAAAAATAATTATACTGTAAATATATTACAATATTAATATTTTTTACTTCAATGTATTTTAGTTTATTAGTTACTTTATTTGTAGAAATATCATAAAATATGACAAAAAAAGTTTTGAAATAAAACAAAAATAAAACAAAAAATATGGCTATACTAAAATTCAGTTTCAGTGTGAAAAGAAAATATTTCTATTGTTAAATGTAGCAAAAGAGTACCTAGATTCTGAATCTACGAAAGTGTACCTTAGTGGAAAATAAAAATAAAAAATTAAATAATCAAAGTAGAAAAAAAAAGGACTAAATAATGCCTATGTAAGCTTTCTCGAGTTATACCAAGCAAAACATAAAAGTAAACACCAAACAAATGAATAAATAATCAAAAAAATTCAAAAGACCTCATTTCTGTTTAAACTTGCAGTTTCAGCAACCTATTACATTTCTTCACTATATATTATAGTAAATTCTATAAAAAGAATTTAAATAAAAACGCTTTTAACATTTTATTCAAAGGACGGAGTATATGCTCTCTGCGGTAAGTTCTCGATATCCCTGATTTATTGAACTATTCACCATTTAAAATTTTAATTTTAGTTTTTTTTTTTTTTTTTTTTTTTTAAAAACACAATATTAGAGAACAATAAAATTTAGCAAACATACCCGTTCTCCGATCGGGAGATATAAATAATTTTACTGTATTATTTCAAAACTTGCCAATATAGCAAATATACTTCACAATCTATGTGTTCCTAATTATAGTTTATGGTCAATTTTCATCGTTTATAACATTTGCCTACGGCTCATGCTGCATTGTCTCATAGTAGAACCTTCTTCTAAAAACAACTCAACTGCTAATAAAATTTCCTATAAAAATCTGATCAGTAGATGTCAAGTTTGTTGAATCTTTTCCATCATTGTGGTAGTATTACGTAACTCCGTGCCAAATTTCAACTTCATAACTTACTTCCAAATTGCATTTTAAACCCGGAGACACATATATATTTACATTGTGCTTTATATGTATATATGTAAATGGGTTGAGTGATAGGCTTTAGGCATGGTTTATTCTTAAAATTAAGAGCTAAAAATATTTTTCCGATTTTTATTGTCGAATTTGAAAACGCTCTAGGGGGCGTACAGTAGTTGTATTTCAAATTTTTCTATTCCATAAAATTATTTAACACGATGCCAGTTAGTTCTGTGGTGGCCACAACAGATTTTTTTAGCTATAACGCATCTGACAAATGTAAAAAACAATTAATACTAAACGCAAAAAATGCAATTTAACGTTTAAACTTTAAATCGCTTAGTTCACCCACCCAATCCAACCCAACCCGAAACAAAGCAAGTAACAAGTAAATAAAAACAACACCAACACAACTAACAATATTTACAAAACCCAACAACATAGAACTTGCATCTGTAGTTAGTCAGTCAGTTCAACCGATTCGCAAACTTTTAAAAACTTCCCCAGCGCAAACCAATTCTCCTTTTAGCGTTTACTCTATCCGTGACGCAAGGGCTCCACTCGACGCGCCCAACTCCCGAGCAAATTCCCAGCAAGCCAGTTGGGGAGGAGGTCAAATGAAACTCACGTTCGCGGCAATAACTCCTGCGTCGACTTGCCTGTGCGATTAGCGGTTTGTAAATAACGCTCACAGAGCCGAAGGAGAAAGGGAGCGTTGAGCGTTCAACGCCCCCCATAGTGGAGAAAACAGATCTCGGTATCCGTCAAGATTTACGATTTCAAACGAAGCTCGAAGTACTTGCGCCCTTGCTTAGGAAAGCCTTGAGAGAGTGAGAAATACGAACATCAATTGAAGTGAAACCGTATATGTATTCATTTCTATATATACATAGGTGTGAAGAAGTAATTGATTTATGTAGGCGTGCATATTGTGACAACGTGATATAGAATTGTATGGAATGAATGCCAAGTTTGCATGAAAATTGAGAATTAACTACGGATTTTCAAAGCAACTTCTATTTTAACAAGAAGATGTAATTTAATTATATTTGATTAATTTAAATAATATATAGTATAATTATTATATTTAAAAAATAAATTTCAGATCTAATCGTAAGTTCATTTATAAGTATAAAGTTAAATAAATGATAAATGAATAATTTTTTTTATTTGCAATTTACAGTCTACTATATAAAAAATGAAATTGAGCATATTTAAAAATATTTACCATATATATTTATCATATGTCATAAAAGATTATTAAAAATTAATTATTTAATTAATTATTAATTACTTGAAGAGTTAATGCTGGTTACAAGGTTTGGGTGCTTTGAGTACTTTTGCTAGAAATGTAAATGTTGTCAAAGAAACCTGTTTTGGTGCCTACGTTGATGTATGTAGTAAATGTTGGGTTTGGCTGCAAAAACATAAAAGAAAAATGACTGTTTTGGAAAATATGAAACTCCGCTCTCCTGAAATCAGTTTCCTCCAAACATCCCTATCCAAACAAGCAACTTTAGCTTCATCCTTATTCATAATACCTCTCATACATGTCCTCGTATTCCTACCATTTGGAAACTTTCGCTAACGCAAAACACTCAACTACACATTGAACGTCCAAGCAAACGTATAACTTCAAAATCATTCATATGGATTTTCTTTTTAACCAAACACTCATTAAACATTCATTCATATTGTATATTCAAAATAAAACAACCAAACAAATAAATATTAAAATAACGTATTGAAAAACATTTTTTTAACGTTTGTTTTAATTGAGAATATTTGTAAAACAATGCAGATACTGAATGAATCAGTATTCAATTATTGTGTATTGACAATATCAGAGAATACCAATTAAGCAAATTGATGTATCAAACATCGAAATTGTAGGTGTATTTTTTTTCAAAAAAAAAAAAAAAAAAAAAAACGATAAAAAACAGAATAATTCAATTATTGTAGAGGTACCAGTAGCAACAGCTTTTCAATATCTACATAATTTGATTATTGCTGAATATTCACTGTTAACGCTAATAGATTTAATCGAAATCCACAAAATCATTTACTTGAATCATACAAGCTTAAATTAAAACTAATATAATATTATAGCGACATATTCAATAAATTTTATTTATATTCAACTATTGTATGTAATAAATTATTTCTAAATTGTGTACAATATTACTAACCGTTTTTGCTGTGTTACAGCGTGATTCATTGATTTGCATTTTTTAAAATACTCTTTTATTTTAAGTTAGAGTGAAACTCATCAAATAAAATGTATTTGATATATCATTGTCTATCTACGTACCATATACATTTGTATACAGGATGCTTTATTTAAGCGCAATAATATGCAACTTTATATTTCTTAAAATATTTACTGATTCCTTAAAAAAAGTGTAAAGTAAAAAAATGTTTAAAATTATAAATTATTATTTTGGATCAGTTTCATCGAAACGCTGATTATAAATAAATTTTAATACAGAACTTGAACATAAAATAGTTTTATTTTATTTATTACCTTTGTTAGTTAAATGATACTCGTATGTTTGTATCCAACTGCGCGTAAAATATGAAAAACAGAATCCGCAAGGCATTTTCAACCATTTCGCTTGATATGGTCCATTCTGTACCAACTAATTTTGTAAGAATAATAGAAAAATGTATTGGTTAATGGATAAGTTTTCCAAGATTTTTTTTTATATTCATTATATCATATATCCTCATAAAGTAAGTTAAGATTCTTCATCTAGAGGCTATATGAAAGATTTCTATAATATATTTTTTAATTTTTGAAAATGTTATAGATACCGTACCTATTACTATCCACTTTTTCCTTGCAGTCAAAGATATAATAATAAAAAATCTCATTAATTAATTAAACATAAAAATATCACACAAAATTAAAATTTATATTTCCAGTGGCGGATCTAGCTTTGGGGGGGGGGGGGGGGGAGGGTTGCTGACTAACACCTCAAAACAATTTTATAACTTAACATAGTAAAATATTTTTTAGAACTCATTGTATTAAATATAAATTGTTTTATGATTAGATTCTGTTTAATTATTGTATAAAAACGACGTTTCGACGAAATTGAACGCTCGTGACATTAAAGTAAATATCAGTACGTAGCAACAAGTTACTAGGTAACATATAAGTAAATAGATTAGAAGAATTATAGATTTTTAATTAATGGAAGCCAAATTTTATTTAAATCAGTGCTTTCACAGCGATTAATATTATTCTTTTCTTTATAAATCTCGATTGTTTCTCTTATTATTCTGCTGTTAATACTGATTGGTCTAGCAATTATTACTGTATCTTCAAATTTTACTTAATAATTAATAATTGAAGAGGAAATAGGTATAAAACAATTTATTGGTTGTTTCTGTTAAATTTGTATTTTTTTAAAATCATATTTAGAAACTTACACACATAAATTGAAAAGTGTGTCATTAATAATTTTTCATACATTATTTTTAGTATATTGTTATATATATATATATATATATACAGAGGCGTAGCAACCGGGGGTGCAAGGAGTGCGGTGCACACGGGCCCATGAACGAGAGGGGCCCACGAGCCAAAGTGCCCAATAGGGCCTTATTTTCATTAATACTTACCATTTTTTTTGTTTATTTTAATTTTTTTGTAATAAATAAAAAACAAAAAAAAGGAATAAAATACCATTCATAGGATTAAATATATTTATTATATAAATTAGTTTATTAAAGTAAGTTAAATACATTTTCATAGATTCTTTTAAGTTTACAAACACAAAAACATACAGTACAAATCAAATTTAAAGTTTATGTTTACAAACATAGTTCATTAACTTTAACTAAACTTAACTTTTCTCGCTTTCATTGAAGCAAAGATGCGAATTATTTCATTTAAATTTAATTTACGTGCTCTTTCATTTTCAATGCTCAAAATCGCCAAATTTGATAAACGATTCTCCCCTATAAAGTTTCTTAAATATGTTTTAATAAGTTTTAATTTTGAAAATGATCTTTCAGCGCTAGAAGTTGATACGGGGAATGTTAAAAACAAAATAAAAGCGGTACAAAGTTCCGAAAATGCCGAACTAAGAATAGAATAATCTGTAAATATTAATTCTCTTAATTCAAATACCGAATTAATATTTTTTAACTGTTTTTTAAAGGTTTTTCTAAAAGATAATATCTGTGCCTTAAAATCTGCGGTTAAATCGTCAGTATATTTGTCTAGTAAAGGTTGGCATAAATCAATTATTTCATCATCAGATAATTGTTTTAAATTTTCTGGGAAAATTATTCTAAATAATTTATTTATTTCCGTAAAACTTGCAAATCTATCTTTTAATTGTGCAATTATAATATTTAACGTAGCGTTAAAAACGTTTACCCTAAAATTATCTTCTGAACTGTTAAATTAAAAATCTTCACATCTTTCTTGTTTATGGTTAAGCCAACTTTATTAGGTACATACATACTGGGTGTCCCATTTTAATCCGCCACTTGATAACTTTAAAATCGTGCATCGAACAAAAAAATGTTCCAGATAAAAAATAAATGGTTTCAAGGGGGACATCTGATGCAGGAACCCTTGCTCCTCTTGGACCCCCTGGGCAGCGGGAACGGGGGGCAACTTTGAAATTTTAAATAGAATCCCCTATTTTTTATTGCAGATTCGGATAGACCATTAAAAAGTATGTAAATTTTATTTGGTAATTTTTTTTTTATCTTTGATAAATGGCGCTGCAAACGGCATTTTTTTTCTCAGTTTATCAATCTTCAATTTGAAAAAAAAGTTATAACTAAGTAAGATATTCAATTTTTTTTTAGTTCTTTGGAAAGAGGGGGTGGGCAAAGGTCACTGAATCAAATATCCTCTCGAAACCATTAACTTAAAGTTATCCCCCTTGAAACCATTAACTTAAAGTTAATGGTTTCGAAGGGAATATCTGATGCAATGACCCTTGTCCCAGCAACACCCACAGAACTAAAAAAAATTTGAATATCGTACTTAGTTACACCTTTTTTTTCAAATTGAAGACTGATAAACTGAGAAAAAATTGCTGTTTACAGCGCCATCTATCAAAGATAAAAAAAAGTCTCAAAATAAAATTTACGTATTTTTTAATGGTCTATCCGAATCTGCAATAAAAAAATAGAGGGTTCCATTTAAAATTTCAAAGTTGCCCCCCAGGGGGTGCAAGAGGAGCAAGGGTCCCTGCATCAGATGTCCCCCTCGAAACCATTTACTTTTTATCCGGAACATTTTTTTGTTCAATGCACGATTTTAAAGTTATTGCAAGTGGCGGATTAAAATGGGACACCCAGTATATATTTCTGGGCAAGTTGTTTCTTTAGGAATTTCACTTTAATTTATTAATTTTGAAAATACAAATTGCATTTAAAAAAAAGTAATTTTAATTAATTTTGATTATCATAAAAATAAAACAACTTTTATTTGAAATTTTTTTTCGAATAAGGAACAAACTGACAAAATAAAAATGACATTTAGTATTTAAAATGAGCCAAAAAAACATTAAAATTTTAAACAATACAAGGAGTAAAGAGGGGCCCCTTAATCCCAGTGGCACACCGGCCCACAAAGGTCTTGCTACGCCCCTGTATATATATATATATATATATATATATATCTCAAACAAACTGTAACTAACGTTAGAGATCTAAGTAAAAACTAGCCATCAAAAATTGTTCAGAGTTATTTCTGTATTATTTATTTTACATTACCTATTTCTATCCAATTTATCTATTTCAATTTTTATTGCATATGCACTCAATCAGGCAATTTCTCTAAAATCTCACTCGCCTTTCCAGCGCGTTTAGCGTTTGTTCAATCCAACAATCACATTCATCCATTAAAGTCAATTAGGCATCTGAAAATGTCGGCAGCTACCAAGAGCTGGCACAGAAAGAGAGAGAGAGAGAGAGAGAGAGAGAGAGAGAGAAATGGAAGACTATAAAACAGAGGCAAAATTCAAAAAGCAAAGCGTGCATTCGAGCGAGTTGTCAAAGGCTCACCTCCTGCCACTTACGCCAAATGTTGTCCCCGAGTAACTACACATCGCTGCACATGCTGCACAAATTTTGAATTTCCTGCGCGCGGAGTGACTGCAAGGTGGGCACTCGCGCGTAATGACGCCCCGTATACCTACGGCGATGGTGCCAAGTCGTCTGACGCTATGGCATTGAAATATCACGTGTGGGAGTTATTGTTGATTCGAAAAAATTGAGAAAAGTTTTGCAAAACGTACGTTTTCATTAACTCGCTTTCTTGTCTGTCTGTTTGTTTGTTAGTTTGTCTGTTCAGTACAAATTTTGGAATCGAATGTAAACTAACTTCTCGATAAGCTAAAGACTCGAAACTTTAAACATAGCTCAGAACTGGATGAGAATGCAATATTAACTAATTAATTAATAATATTAAAAACATTAAATAAAGTTAATTAATTCACTTATTTAATTACAATTAATTAAATTAATTAATTAGAATAAAGTTAAAATTAAACAAGACTAAAAAGCAGAAAATAATTATTTAAATAAAAAAAAAAATAATTAATATACAACGTTTGTAACACAAACTAAAAAATGTAAAATAATTTCTACTAGCCCCATACAGATTTATAACCCCATACGGAGAAACTACTCCCTACACTCCATACTATTATCTATTCCATGCATCCTACGTTTTTCTGTATGGGATTATAAATCTGTATGTGTCTAAAAAAAATTATTTTATACTTTTTAGTCCGTGTTAAAAACGTGGCATATTTATTTTGAGGTTGAATTTTAATATAAATATTTATGAAGTATAAAGTCTCATTCAGTCTGGCATTTTAGTTTTAGTTTTACGAAGAAGCACATCAATTTGATCAATCCAAATATTTGACATATTTTTAGTTTTAACGCCAAGTGTTTGGATTAGTCAAATTCTTGTACTTATGCGTAAAACTAAAACAGCAGTCTGAATGACAATTCATACTTCCTACTTATCACAAAATTAGTGTTATATTTTAGTCGTAATACTAATGACTCTAAACTGCACTAGCTAACAATTTAACAAGGCAACATTGGACAAGTACTGGCGATAAATACGTGTTAAGTACGAGTACTAAGTACCAGAGTAAGTAAGTACCAGTAAGTACTACTTATATTTTATAAAATATTTAAGTATTAAGTACAAGTACATACACAAGTACTTTTCGAATATTTTTATATAAAATTTGTAGCTCTAGGCATTTTACCGCCTACAACAATTTAAAAAAAAATATTATTTAAATAATAAAATAAATTAATTAATAAAATGTGTTACAAAAAAAAAAAAACTAAAATGATTAGAATATGCGGACTAATGTTAATTATTGACGTAACTTAAAGCAGATGTCATTATTTTGAACGTGGATCCGTAACCAAATTTAGTTTTCGACTAAACTGAATTCATAAAAATGCAGCTTAAGCACAAATCGAATGCAATCGAACTTTGAACGATAACTAAAAATGTTGACAAACTGTCAGAGTTCGATGCACTCGACAGTCGTGGATAAGTCAATGTACTACATATCATAATTGTATGTAACATATCAGTTATCTTTGGCACATTTAAATACATTCCTATCTATAATTTATATTTTCCCATCACACTATCATAATATTTATATTACGTTTACTATATTGCATATGTAGAAAAAAGTCATTATATTACTAGTGGCAGCACCAAACATAACAACAACGTCAAATGTATTTAATCTGACATCTTCGGCGGCCATATTGCAAAATTATTACGTCAAGTTAAGTTAAGTTAATTGACAGTTGCATTGTTTATTTTTGTATGAATTTTAATTTGATTATTAAAAATTTGATATGCAAAAAAGTGCAAGAAATGCAATTTGCACGGTCCTGGGTAGTCAGAAACTGCATATTGAAGAAAGAATCCGGGTCAAGTGTATTCAATTTAACATCTCCAACAACTTTATTAAAAATTATTAAGTCAAGTTAAGTTAAATGACAATTGCATTGTTTATTCAGAAATTATTCAGAAATTATCTATTCGACCAAAGAAAGATTAATTCTCACAAATCACGTAACAAATATAAATTATATCTACATATACATACTGTTCCACAACTGTTTCGTTTAGGACGCTTGAAAAAAAAATCGTATATATATATATATATATATATATATATATATATATATCTGATTCGGAATATAAAGCTCTTTTTGTATATTAATCGTCGCTTTACTCCTAACATAATATAGTATTAAATTAAAATGTCGTCAATATAATCTAAGAAATCTACTTATCAATATTTTTATCATAAATACAAGTACCGGTAAACATTAAGAACAAAAATTAACTTAACCGTATCATCCAACATAAACTAATAATGAAAATACAACAAAAAATCCACTAAATTCCTTCAGAATTTATTGCAAATGATAAACGTAAATATTATAGTTACTCTATATATCGTGCCGCTTCGCATGATATAGTTGAAAATCGGCCGTTGTTGAAGATCGGTGAGTCTCTAGCGTACCATATTCAAAACGCCCAAATGATGGATGTATGCAAACGATGCACTTCTAACTACAGTACCTACTCACCGCGTACCTACTACATACACACAATATTGACCGAGTTGACCGAACACGGACGCCGTGGCAATGGTGAGATAAATGATGGTGTAATTGATTTAAATGTTCGCCGGTTAATACGCCTAGATAGTGGCAAGCTTAAATTGGAAATTCCAAACTACGCGAGTTAGCAATTGTAAGCTGAGAAGATGTGAATTGTTCTGGCTGATGATGTAATCATAACTTGAGGTCATCCTACTGAGAAAGTGTTGGATGTTCAATAGTTAATGATTTTGATTTAAGAGCATTGCCAATCGGAAAAGTCCTGGATCCATCTGGTGGTGAAATTAAAAACTGTCTCAAGTGGTAAATTTTTCATTAACACATATGTACTTATCAAGTTTTTGTCACATTTACAGTTTGATGAAAAATAATTAATTTTTATATATTATAAAAAGTAAATCATTTAATTTCTAATTTTGAATAATTTTAGAGAGTGGGAATTGTGTTTACAAATGGAAAATATATATTTTAGTATGCAGAAAAAATACATTTCTAAACAAAATATATAGAAAATTAATTTTAATATGTTCAATATAAAATTTGTGACAGATTTATAATGTAGTATTTTGACAGTACAAGAATATCAACTAGAAATTATAAACAAAAACAGAATAAATTTATTTTTATAATTAATTATACAGAGTGATTTATGACGTCGGGAAAAAACTACACCGGATGATTCCTATGAGTAATCTAAATAAAAAAACTTCAAATAAACATAACATGAATCGCGTTAGCTTTATTTATTATATCAGAAAAAAAAAACAAGTCATAAACTTCTGAATAATTGTAAAATTACTGATTGATTTTCTAATATTTTGTTTAAACACTAGTAAACCAATTTACTAGTTTATAAATTTTTGTACACACAAATAAATATATATTAGACAATTTACAATAATTATAAATGCAAGACAAATTTTGTCGGGACGCAGTAAGTCATAACTAGTAAATTGGTTTACAAGTGTTTAAACAAAATGTTAGAAAATCAATCAGTAATTTTACAATTATTCAGAAGTTTATGACTTGTTTTTTTTTCCTGATATAATAAACAAGGCTAACGCGATTGATGTTACATGTAATAAACTTCTAACGGCTACAGTTCCGTTAGAAAGCATTTTCGGACATATGTTTATTTGAAGTTTTTTATTTAGATTACTCATAGAAATCATCCAGTGTAGTTTTCCCCGACGTCATAAATCACCCTGTATTTAAATATATTCTGTATTAACGCAAGCTATTAATAAATATATTATTATTATTGTTATTCGATTAGTCCTGCTCTTATGACAGTTACGTTCTCTTACAACCGGTATTAGTTAAAACTAAACTCATAGTGCTAGCAATATATTAACATAGTCCACGTATTTACAAAAATTTCATTAATTTCATATTTCGCTTTATATAAATTTATATTATTGCCACATAAAATTAATGCAAAAAAAATTTTTCAATAATTTAGCATCCAACTAAAGATTAAAAAATATTTTATCCTGCTCAGTGCACCTAAAAAAAAAAATAATAATAAAAAGCTACTAGTAAAATGCCGTACACATTTGCATAGTGTCATCTGGGCGTAACATTTGAAAGCAGAAGCATTAAGAGTCAAAAGTATGTTCGGACGCGAAAGCGACAAAAAAGCTCGCGTCGTTCAAAACAAAAGCAGCTCGAAGTTCCGTTCATGGCCTACCTACGTTATTTACTAGCAGCACATTTTAACAGTACTGCTGTTGCAGACAATGCATTTGCCTTCTGAAATTAACATCTCGGTGTTACTAGTGCCCAAGATTAGTTATGTTGTTTAATGTTCCTTGCTGAGCGAACGGTTAATCGAGCACGAAAAAGAGCCGGACGAAATTAACTGTTTGGACATGGCATTTTGGTGCGGAGGAAATATGGAATATGGTTGTGGAATTATTATTTAATGGTTATGATGGCTGGTTTGAAGTGATGCTCGTTTGTTTGTTTGGCTTTTGTTTAGGAAATGTCCCAACTTTTTGTTCGCTGTGTGCGGAGATTGCTAAACGGTGACAGAAATTTAGTAGGGTATAGCTCATGCAGGAATGTAAATTTGTTTTGAGCAGGAGAGTCTGAATAGTGTTTATGAGTTAAGATTGAAAAGATGAGTTCTAAGTTATGTTATGAACAAACAGATAAAACTTTTGTTGAGTACTACTCATTTATTTAATCAAAGTAAACGATTTACAAGTGAAATCGGTCACTAAATACTATACGATTGTTGTTTGTGATATTATACAGAGGATTGAGTGGGACAATATAGATATTTAAAAGAAAAATAAAAAAAATTATTTGGAGTAATCATTTAAATGTCATTAACACTTGTATTTTTTAAAAAACTGATTAATTTACAAATTAACTTGGAAAGTATGTTCTGGCATATTATTTTAGCTTTCTATTATCTTCTGTTTTGTAAACTTTTAGAGCGTCTTTTATTTGTGCTTTTTATACTCTGTATAATGAAAAAACTAAAATTAAATAAAATAACAACTTTACATAATGTTTTATTAACCTTTATCCAGGGCATCAAACCGGAACTGAATCAAAAACAAAAAAAAAAAAAACGTTATTTCTGCTGGAGCAAAAACTGGAACTGAACCGAAAAAAATATCAGTTCATTTCTGTTCGATACATGTTGAAACATACGCGTTAACAAACTTTTACTTCCCATGTCAGTTGTCGATTTTTTCATTTTCGGGGTCTTGCGGCGTAGTCGCAAGTCGCAAGTCGCAACTCGTCTTACGCGAAAGAGTATTTTGTTTGTTTTTTGTGGATGAATACACAGTTATTGAAATTTAAAATGAAACTAGGGATCACTTTGAAGCAGGTGTATTTTTGGATAATAACTTTGCTTTTAATAATATTTAAATAGTTTAAATGATAATATTAATGTCAAAAGATAAACTTTTGTTCTTTGGTCCTGAACCTGCGTTATGATTAATTATAATGTTATTAAATTCCCTATCAGGTTCGTTATTGTTTTTAACAATGACGCGTTTCGACTTTTCAGTCATCTTCAGATTATTCTGATCTTGGTCCGTGTTGTGGTTCAAGTGAACGTTCAAGTTGTTTTTATTATAATATATTAGTAAAATACTCAGCTCGTGAATCCTGACAATAAAATAAACTTAGATGTAAATCTGTTTTACCCATTTTATACAAATTATGTATTCTACAATATTATAATGATTTTTTTAACGTTAATGTATGGTAGTGAATGTTGGGTTTGGTTGCAAAAGCATAAACGGAAAATGACTGCTGTGGAAATGAGATTTTTACGTGGGGTATGTGGTGTAAATAGGAGAGATCGGGTACGAAATAGATTAGTGTATGATGAGTGTGAAATTGAAAGAAATGTTGTAGCAAAAGTTGGTGTTAGTCAGTTAAGATGGTTCGGACATGTTGAGAGAATGTCTAGTGAACGTTTGGTTAAAAAGATTTATTCGAATGATTTTAATGGTATACGTTTGCGTGGACGTCCGATGAATAGTTGGAGTGGTATGATTGAGAGTGTTTTGCGTGAGCGAAAGTTTCCAAGTAGTAGAAATAGAAGAGCATGTATGAGAGGAATTATGAATGTAGATGAAGCGAAAGTTGCTTGTTTGGATATGAGTGTTTGGAGGCGACTGATTTCAAGATAATGAAAAGAGTTTGTGCCACACCCTTTTGGGTACATGGCGTAATTGTGTATGTATGTATGTATGTAATTACAATAAAAAAAATCTCTTTTTACATATTACACATATTAAATACCAATGAGAGTTTGACGTTTCTAATATCCGTTCGCATTCAGTTTCGCATCGAAATGTATGAAAAATAAAACATGTTTTAATTCATATATTTTTCTATATACACTGTTACAGACAAACTAAGGGTCGCGGACAATTCACCGAAAACAATTCACCGAAAACAGTTCACCGAAAACAATTCACCGAAAACAAATTCACCGAAGTAACAATTCACCGAAGTACCAATTCACCGAAAAATAGTTCACCGAAAAACAATTCACCGTAATTTCGCACAAATGATATAATTCTTTCGTAAATATCAAAAGTTGAAGCGAAGGGTGATGGTGGGCTGCCTCGGAGGGCAGGGGTTTTATTAAAGAATAAATGAATTAAAAGTAGAAAACCTACCCACCACCCCTCCGTAAAGTGTTAAAGAAAAAAAGAAAAAAAATAAATACGCTTTTTTTAAAGACATTCCTAATATCCATAATATTAATTTTAATTTAATTTAATTCTGTTTCATTTGATTATTCGATAAATTGTTTTTCGGTGAATTGGTACTTCGGTGAATTGTTACTTCGGTGAATTGTTACTTCGGTGAATTTGTTTTCGGTGAATTGTTTTCGGTGAACTGTTTTCGGTGAATTGTTTTCGGTGAATTGTTTTCGGTGAATTGTCCGGATACCCAAACTAAGCATGCGCGTGTATAAAACAAAGATTTCTATATAAGAATCGAATATTGGATCGTGTAATACAGAAAATTTTGCTTATACATAAAACTATACATTTTTACAGAAAAATGCATCGTGTAAAGCCAGCGTACGTAATAAGAATAGTTTCATTTTTGTCCTCAAATTTTGTACATCAAACTTTACGATTAAAGAACTAGAAAATTATATAGATTTTACATGATTTTTAATAGTTTATTATTAGGTAAAAATAAATAAATAAATTTAAAATATAAAACACAAAATATAACATATATTTTGCTTCGTTTTAAATTTTTTTCTGAAAATCACCTCTTTTTTTAATTGGTAAAAAAATTAAAATAAAAAAATAAATTGTCAACTATCTTCAAATAACTAGATAGTTGAAATGTGTTTAACAACATTTTAAACAACAGGCCCTTCGAATATCATGTTATTAATTTCATCATATTATAATTAGACTATCTTTAATTTGCAGTAAAATATTATTTAATAAGCAAGATTTACTTTATAAAATAACCATTATATTATTAAATTACAACAACAACTAACAAGTTTATAATTTAAACTTAAAGTTAGCGTTACCGGTATAATTTTGACAGCTTTCACAGCACCTACTCAGCTAATGTTTAAACAATCTGTTTTGTTAGTATATTTTACGCCGACGGACGACTGAAAATATCAACTTTATACTTACATTAAAATATATGTACGGTATCGTGTCATACATCTACATAACAAACTAGAGAATAATGTGCAACAAGTCAACAAAAATGTACAATTGTACGGCTGCTTGTCCCTTTGTTTCCTTATACAAGTTTCGGGAATAATAGTTAATGTATTTATTAGAAAGTTTCACTTAAGTTAGAAATGTCAGATACATTTGTTTGACAAGATACTTGGAAAACTAGTAAAATAATAAATTTGTTGATGATTTACATAATGTAAAGATAGTTTTGATTTTATTATGATTAAGTTGTCAAATAATTCTAAAACTAAACTTGAATTATTTTATGTTAATAAATACTAATTAAATAAATGTTAGTTAAATAATTCCATTATTTAACGTTTTTATTAACTCGCTTTTTTGTTTGTCTGTTTGTTTGTTTGTGTGTTTGTTCGGCACAAATTTTGCAATCGATTTTAAACTAACTTCCCGATGAGCTAGAGACTTGAAACTGTAAACATAACTCAGAACTGGATAACAATTTAATATTAATTAATTAATTAATCATATAAAAATATTAATTTTTATCTTTATTAGCAACTTTTTTTTTAAATACAGAAACTAGAAAAAATACAGAACACACATACAAGACTAAAAAGCAAAACTATGAAATAAAATATCAGTCCATTCTGGAACACTGACCCCGTGTTTATGATTTTTATGCGCTCGACGTTTGAACAATGAGCAATTCTAACAAGTTTCAGTTAAACAATTTTAACTTGCCAAATATAACAAATATAATTTCGGATCATGTCTACTTTTAATACCTTAAAAAAATATAAATTAAATATATATTTTTAGAAAAATGAATGAATATGTATCCGACAATAAAAATTCCTGAATTATATAATGAAAGAGAATATTCTATATATTGTTCACAATGTCTATCAAGCTGTTCTCTTACAACATATGCTGTAGATACAGAATATACAGTCAAAAAGAATATTTGTGAGAAAATTGAAAATAAATATTTGGTCTAGTTACACAAATCGTTTTTATTTATTTTATTTTTCAGCAAAAATAAACCAATAGAGAAGTACAGTATACTGCATTCTGACAATGATTATTCAAATTTATATTTCACAAATTTAAATTTCCATTGGTTTGACATAATAAGTAAATATTTAAAAAAATAATAAATCACTGACATCAAAGATAAGTCGATCAGAAGTTTTTCGTCAAACTTGCGAACGAACTTCATGTAGATATATTTAGATAATATACGAGTAAATGATATAAATATGCATTTATTTTCTTTACTTCATAAGATTTTATTAGCATATGCAATATTAATATCAATTAAAATTTTTAGTAAGTATAAAACATGATACAAATGTTTAGAAATTATTTAAAACGTATAAATATCAATTATTTTAATAAAAATAAAACCGTGAAAATATTACATGAGTATATAATTACCAACAAAAAATATATGCAAAATTTAAATTAAACACTAGATAAAATTTCCACTTGATATGCTTTTTTTTAGTTTATTTGCTTAGTCTTAGCCTTATAACAGCTGCATTGTCTTAAAACCATTATTAATTAAAACAGAGTTTGTAGTACCAGTCATTGACATTAATCACATATACAAAAAGATCGTTCACAACTTTGACCAAAAAATATCTGATCGATTTGACCTTGATATCAGTGATCTATACCATCAAATTAAATACTATTCCTTGTTACAGTATTGATTTGTGGGAAAAATTTATAACATTAGCGATAATACAAGTTTTTTTTTTTCACAAATTATAAGACAAAAGAGTAGAAATGGCTCTTGATAATTAATTGTTTTATTATTAATTTTAGATAACTTTAGCGTAATTTGCAGTTTATTTGTCGGATTTAGCTTAATAAGTATTGTAGAACTAGTGTATTTTTCACAGTTAGATTCAGTAAGAATTTGAAAGCTGCTTATCAAAAATAAATAAAAAATATATCTATTCTATACAGGGTGTTTCACAACTTAGAGCAAAAAATTAAAGGGTATATTCTGTACGACGTGCTGATCATGAAACAAAAAGAATTTTTTTAAAATTCGCAAAGTAAAGGGTAGTTTACTTGAAGTAGACATTTTTTGAACCACTGGAGTAGCATACGTCATAGAAAGAAATATTAAATGAAATTAATTATCAAAGAAACATTACGTAATGTTAGTTTTATTTAGAGACAATAATTGTTTTGAATACAAAATAATTTATAATATTAATGCATTGTATTATTTAATATCAAGATAATTTGGGAAATAACATACCTGAAGCGCAAAACTACAAATACTGTTCAAAATTTGCACCATTCATCCCTACACACATTGCAGCACGTTGAATTAATGACCTAGTACAGTCTTGACACGAATTTTGTTCTCTTATTATTTCTGCTGAATTTTCTATTCTCTGCCTAAGTTCTTCTTCGTTTTCCGGCGCATTTTGGTTGTCGTAGACGAGGGATTTAAAATGACCCCAAAAATAAAAATCCAGCGGATTTAGGTCAGGGGATCTAGCAGACCAAGCTACAGGTCCACCGCGACCAATCCACCTGTCCTCAAACACTTGGTTTAAATGTTCTCTTACATTTAGAGCATAGTGTGATGGCGCACCATCGTGCTGAAACCATGTCTGCTGACGCACATTTAAAGGCACATTTTCAAGAAGTTCTGGCAAAGTATTTTGTAAAAACAATAAATAATTAGCTCCAGTCATCCTATTTGGTAGAATGTACGGCCCAAGTAATATTCCATTAACAATACCTGCCCAAACATTTATCGAAAAACGATGCTGAAAACTGCCCCGTACAACAACGTGTGGATTTACTTGACTCCAATAATGAGAGTTATGATAGTTATGAACTCCCTCCCTCGTAAAAGTAGCCTCATCAGAAAATATGATGTACGAGGGGAAATTCGGATTTTCAGTGTGTTTTTGTAAAAGCCAGTTGCAAAATCGTACTCTAAACTGTTAGTCAGGTTCTGTTAGCCCCTGTACCCGTTGAAAATGGAATGGGTGGTAGTTTTGATCTCTTAAAATTCGCCATACTGAACTATGTGATACTCCTAATTGTTGAGACGCTCTTCGGGTACTAATAGTTGGTTCAGCATGTACAGCATCTAAGATATCATTAACCATATTGTCGTGTTGATGCTGGCGGCCACCACCTCTCCCACGATTAGGTTGCACATATCCTGTGTCTCGAAGGCGCTGGACTATCCTCACAAACGAACGGCGATTGGGTAATCGGCGTAAAGGATAACGTTCAGCATACAGACGTCGTGCCAATAACGAATTTTGCCGTGCTTCGCCATAAATTAACATCATGTCCACTAATTCACTGTTACTAAATGCATTCATTTTAACAAAAACTACACTACACTGCTATTCACTGTAAAATGAGAACAGTGCACCAGCAAAGATAATAATAATTAACAGCAATGTCGACGAAAGACTACCTACCCACTACCTATCAAATTAAATTAAATTATTAATTAAACTATTACACATTTTATTAGTATTAGATATTACGTAAACAATTACTTTCATTGTAGACGATTTGAAAACAATTATTAAAAATAACTATCGACCAGTGGCAAAAAAAATGTTTGCTTGAAATACGATGCAATTTTTTTTGCAAATTTTAAAAAAATTCTTTTTGTTTCATGATCAGCACGTCGTACAGAATATACCTTTTAATTTTTTGCTCTAAGTTGTGAAACACCCTGTATATTCACTTCAATCGCGAGAAATTAGATGAAAATATGGGATTATTTCCTCAATAATTAATTAATTATAATTTTAATCTTTTATTTTTTAAATACTTTACTTGTAAACATAAAATAAAAATCGTTAATTCACGACTAATCTGTATATCAGAGGTCAAAATGACAGTCACACTCTTGCTTTATATATATGGCTCTGTGCAAAATTTAAAAAAAAACTAAAGTGAACTCAATCCGGGGCCACACTGTATATATATAAAATATTATGTTGTTAATAAAAATTTTGAAACCATTACAAAGAATAATATTTTCTGTAAAATTAATAAAACATTACCCATGTTTCATTTATCCTTCATATAAAATAGTATTGCGAATTATCTAGAATCTAAATTAAAATATATATAAAAAAATCAAGTAGATAATTTTATTATCGAAAATAATCATCTACATAATTTTTAGATTATCTTTTTGTCATTTTTAAATTTTGTAATTTTTAAAATCTTATCTAGAAGATAATTGTAATTATATTATCTTAAATATCAAATAAGAGAATCATTCACTAGAAAATCCAAATGTACATATTTCACTTTTAACATTTAATTTCTAATTATTGACTTGACATATAAACATTATTTTTTTATTACATAAAGTGGTGACTTTATTATCTGTTATTTAAGATAAAACATTTGTTATTTAAGTAATTAAAATTTTGTAATATACATTATACAAACATTAAAAACAAGATAAAAGAAAATTATCTTAAATTTTTTTTGGTCTAGATTATTCCTAACACTGCACATATTATATCTATTTCTAACCTACAGCAGTGATAGCATTACCGTTAATATCAAAACAAAAATCTTGATCATAAATTCTTCTTCTTAGAAACTGGCCCAAAACATTTATACAATATCTTTGCAGACCACTACGTCTATTTCTTCTTTGTGTTAAACGTAACGTAACCGTGGGACTAGTTATACAAGGTATGCTCAGTGTAATTCCTTGATTATTTGGAAAAGGTACTTGCCCAATTCTAGTTGAAAATCCACCTAAATCGTCACCATTCCAAATAAATGACGCTCGCAGTCTGCCTCGTCGTAAAGAAACTCGCAAACAACCTTATCGCAAAACGTAACGGATTATTATGTTAAAATAAAATATAAATAAATAAAAATCAATTATACCTTCTCCAATAATAACGTTTAAACAACATTCGCAAGCAGAATCTTCACAATTGCATGTTGGGAACAAATCACTGAGATCGGGAAAATCAGGTATTTCAAACTGAGCCCAAATTTGTATAATTTGCAAATACGAAAGTAAAAACAAAATGTGCATGTTAAATATTATTGCAAATGTCATTTTAATAACTTATATGCTATAAAAAATATAATAAACGGATATGACGTATTGAGATTTTTATCATATTCTAATTAGGTAATGTCACATAATATAGATATGATCAGAGATATTATTTTTTGTATTTGTTTGCAGTAATTCTGCAATAATTTTATTACAGTGTTAGCTAATAACATAAGTCGTTATGTTTTTTTTATTTTATTTCTAGAATAAATTTTGTTCTAGTGTGTTCATACTATGTACCCTAGACATGTGAATATTCTTTATCATAATTTTAGCATATACAAATTCATGCAAAAAAAGTATGATAAAGAAGAAACAGTTTATATTTATTTCAGGTTACCGTAAGTCCATTTCTTCCCGAATATGTCTTATTTTTGAAAAAATACTTTTCGCTCAGTTATTAAAGATTTTGTTTATTAAAATTATAGCTGAAATCTACCAAAAACAAGATTAGAAGTACACTGGTAAACCCATATATAAACCACTTTGACATTATCGCATAAATGATAAAAAATCAAAATAATTTTTTTTTAGCTATAATAAATTTTTAAAAACTTTAGTAATTTTTTTCTCGGAAAGTTTGCAACACTGTATTTTATTAAAATTATGAAATTTATATGGGCACTAAGGTAATCTTTTCTAAAAATTTGAACGAAATCGGATATACAATATAACCACAATAAATTTTTAAAAACTTTAGTAATTTTATTCTCGGAAAGGTGACATTACTGGAAAAAACTAAAACCATAAAACCATCTTGGGCACTAGACAAATTTATCCTGAAATTTAATTACAATAGGTTGAACGATGTTTCTCTGGAATTAATGAGCAGATTTGAAAAATAAAAAGACTGTTAAAAAGCAAATTGAAAGGCCTTTAGAACTGTGTCGTGTTTGACACCCCTTTCTATTTAAATTTTTTGGGGTGCAATCCATGCTCCTCTTAGGGTTGAAGTTAGGAAAATAGTACTAATCGATTCAGATATCCCCCTTCATACTAAAATTGACGTGTTCAAGCGTTTTTCGCAAAAATGATGTTAAGTGGCCAAAACTTGCGTATACAGTTTTCAGTGGGCCACTCTGTATAATATACAGTGTATATTATTATTATATATTAATATATATTTTATTATATATTATTATATTATATATCATTATTATAATATATATATATATATATATATATATATATATATATATATCATTATTATAATATCTCATCTGGCCGCTGCAGCTGTACTTTCAAAATGCGATATCACTCAAAACTAATTCGAATATCGAAAAACTGTTTCAGGAGCATATTATAGACCCTTCAAAGATTTCAAAAAACCCAAAAAAAATTTCTTGTGATTTTTGATTCGAATTTACCAAAATCCTCCTTAAGATTTCAAAGTTAAAAGAGAGATCGGAGTATAAAAGAAAGAAAATTTAGTGCTTAAAAATAGCAAACTTTGTTGACGTCATCAATTACCAGTGACGTAACATATAATACATATAATATAATAGTAAAATATAAAAAACACGAAAACACAACACAATTGTCACTAACTATACTATCTAACTGTTCAGCACAACAAAAGGAATATAAATGAACTCTAAGCTATTGAATATGTAAAAAAACTCTTTTCATTCAATGACCCCAACCAAACACGAGTTACTCTGGATGCTCCAAACACTGAAAAATATCGAGAAAACCCTAAATTTAATTTGAACCAATCAGGACATATAAGACATCAAAATAGCGATAAAGGTTATTATTATTTATTTATTTATTAGAAAAAACAGTTGGTTAGTTTCACAACAATATTTTAATTACTCAACGATCGTTTCAACCTTTCGGCCATCATCAGGAGTTACCAAGTGACAATCTTAAAATTATTCTAATACAAATACTTCACAAAATGTGGTGGCGAGAATAAATTTACATACAATATTTACAAGAGATGAGTCAGATAAATCTGTATGTTCATTAGCAATGTTTTCCTTCAATGCAAATGCTTTGTTAATGGCTAAGGATTCTAACAAATTAAGTTTATGACTCTTCTCTTAAATTCATAAAATGTTATATTCACCTAAAAAATAATGTTTGTTTGAAATACAATGCGTGGAAAACCTATTATATTTTTGTTAAAACTATGGATTCTTTGCTTTCAAGACATATTATATTTGGTGATTCAAAATAGCCAACTTCCGTCGTACTATTTGCAATGCTAAAAATACGATGTGCTCCTTTTTCTGTATTTTTCTTCAATGAGTGGGAGTATTTTAATTTCAGCACGATTGAATGTAAAACGTAAATTCTTTTGTTTTTTTTTTCGTTATATATTTCTGAAAATAAATAATTAAAAAATTTACCGCGTTACAATATGCAATTATCGCGATGATAAAAAGCCATGAAAGAACACAAAACACTAATATGTACCTGCTAGCCATAAATACAATATTCTTATCGAGCAATTAATAAACTTAATGAGTAAAAAAATAAACAAAAATTAAGCAAACACGACGAAAAAGAGGGCGTAAAATGGTCGCACAACAAAGTACTCGCAAAATAATTAAAATAATTTATTATCTCTTGTTGGTAATGTAGACTTCGCGGTCATTATTGCTACAGTAGTTAAGCAAATTTTGTCAGTACATTTTAAAGTTTCTTGTTAGCCGATGCAAGCACGTAGAAAAGCATCGTCATTGACTTTTTTTAAAGTAATTTATGATATAATTTGTACAAAAGAATTTCAAAAACTTTCTTTTTGAAATATACCAAGTTTTTTTTTATTAATTAATTAAGTGGGTATGCCAAGAATTTCATTCGACGAATTAAGATTAAATTAAAAATTATTTCGAACGTTGATTTAAGAAAGTGGGAAATTTTCGAAATATTATACTCCAGGTTGTATGTTATTGATTTGTAAAAATATTTTTATTAAAGTTATTCAAATTAATATAGATAATTATACATAACAGATAATTTTCTTAAAATTTGAGATAAACAAAAGTTTCAAAATATCAATTAATATGATAACAATAACAATTTATAATAATATTTAAAAAATTTATAGATAAAAATCAACAATAAATTTAAAAAATTTAAAAATAAACATAACATACATATTTAATATATTAAAACAATTATTTATGCGACAACAATAACGCCCTTATGCATAAACATTTTCGTTAAATATAACGGTTCGTTAAAATGAAAATATTTGGATCTCGTAAGAAATTTCGTTGCAATATATATATATATATATATACCGGGTGTCTACTTTTTTTTTGTTACATAGGGAATACAATGCTAAAATTTTCATTTGGTGATAAATTTTCCCCTAATTATTATAGAACAAAAGTACAAATACAAAAGTTGTTTAGAATTCAAAAATGCATCAAATGATGCCAAATTTATCAATATAGGATGTTCCGATCAAGAATTAGAAGCAAATTAAAATTTCCATTTTTGCGCTCTTTACATCAAAGTGCCATGGAAATTAAACAAATAATTTCATTTCTTCTGGAGTTTGTTTAATTTCCGTGGCACTTTGATGTAAAGAGCGCAAAAATGGAAATTTTAATTTGCTTCTAATTCTTGATCAGAACATCCTATATTGATAAATTTGGCATCATTTGATGCATTTTTGAATTCTAAACAACTTTTGTATTTGTACTTTTGTTCTATAATAATTAGGGGAAAATTTATCACCAAATGAAAATTTTAGCATTGTATTCCCTATGTAACAAAAAAAAAGTAGACACCAGGTATATATATATATATATATATATATATATATATATATATATATAAAAATTTCTTACGGAATCTTACTCGCAGCGAACTACTACATGATTAGTAAATTTTTAATAAATTTGGAAAAATGTAGATATTGGTTTCGCTGGGATTCAGATCCGAGACCCTCTTGCTTGGCGGCAAACGTCCTATCAACTTGAACATGAGAGTTTGGTGAAGAAAATACATTGTTTCAATTACATATATTGTCTTTTAATTAGTCTCGGGTTTGAATTCCGGTAAGGCCAATACATTTTTCCAAATTTATTAAAATTTTACTAATCACATATTAGTTTACTGCGATTAAATAAATATTTAAATATTTGTCAAATATATTATAATTCCAATAAACGGTGTATGCTGTAGTTTTTAGTATACGGTTTACGGTTTCCTCTGTACCCTTTTAGGAGGCGATACTACACCTCAAAATAAGTCGATAAACCTTAAAACGCCTTAGTAAAAGTCGACTCATAAGCGAGATAATATTTTTTTTTAGTTTTTGCATTAAACGATTAATTTATTTTAAACTCTAGAACTTAATCAGCATTGTCCACTATAAAAGATGTTCGAAGTTTTCACCTTGTTATATGCAAAAGCCTCGCTCGGCGTATGCACGACTCCAGCACATACTGTGAAAGCCCCAAACCTTATTTTTAAAGAACAAAGTAAAAATAATAAAATTTTAGTCAAACAAAAATGATAGTAAAAGTGAATTACTGATAACAACTTTACCTGTCAAATAACAAACGTAATAACAATTGAACAATACTGATTAAGCAGTAGATTACTATAGTTTAAAACAAATTAATCGTTAAATGTAAAAACAAAAAAAATTATTATCTCGCTTATGAGATGACTTTTACCAAGATGTTTTAAGGCTTATCAACTTCTTTTGACGTGTACTATCGCCTATTGGATACAGAGAAGACCGTAAACACCCTGTAGATATTTAATTATCAAAAAAGTGGTAATGGCTAATACTTTATTTATTTTTCTTATGAAAGTAAATAATGCATAAACATGTAAAATTAAATTTTACAAATAAAATTTAAACTAAACTTCTAAAATAAATAATAACTATTTTCTATATAAAATTAAACGTAATTTAATTAATTGCCCTTAATTACTGCATTTTAAATAAACACAATTTCATACCGCATATTAGTTCATTATAAATTATTCTGTATTTACATATCGGCATTTATTTTATAAATAATATTATATAATATTTTTTTGTTTCAAACATAATAAAATTAATATTTCAATTTGAACGATTAAAAATATCAAATATTTACATTTTGATTAAAATGCATAATGAAATACAAAATATAAATATACACAAAGTCAAGTCTTCAAATGGAATCAATACAACCAATTATTGGAAATAAAATTATTTTAACAAAATTGCTTTATGCGATATATCGATTAATACAATATTATCTTAACTATTATTAACAGATATTAGATATTAATATTTAATATTAATATCTTCTCTTGAAAACAACTACAAAGATGGGACGTCTCAATAGCTTTCAGGTAACGACATCGTCAATTTTTTTTTAATGGAACATGGTATTTTTATTTATTTCTTTCTGAAAATCCAAACTTATGTAGTTATCTCAAATATATTTTGTATCAATATTTCATATTTTTCGCTATTTTTCTTTTCAAATTTCAAAATTTATTTATAAATTTTTATTGTTACACTTGTATTTTTCTATGATATTTAATTGCATCACAATCAAATAGTGCTTTTTTTGTTAATAAACAAATTATAACAATATCTAAGCAAAAAAATTAAAATAATACAAAAATAAAAATGGAAAAAATATTCGAATAAAAGTGAAAGTATTTTAACATAGTAAAGAATCTTTCGGAACTATTAAAATAAAACAGCTTTAGGATTAAGTTCTGTATAATTTTAATTTATATTCGATGTTTCGATATACGCTATGTATATCATTATCAGGAAAAATATACAAATAACATAAATAGTAAACAAACAAAACATAGAAATGTGTTACTAGTAACTAGATTACGAAATTTATAAATAATTAATTAAAGAAGGCCAAATTTTATTTAAACCAGCGCCTTCATACTGATAGATGTAATCTTTCTCTTTGTAAATTTCTATTGCTTCTCTTACCAAACTACTGTTAATATTGTTGAGTCTTGTAATTATTTTAGTATATTCGAATTTTACATCATGATTCAGACGAATTGAACTTTTATGTTCAGATCATCTATTAGAAATAGTTCTACATATCTGTTCAACATGAACCTTATCGCATTGGCACGGAGTTCTATATATACCTGAAGATTGAAGAGGAATAATATCTTTTACACTCATCAACATGCGTTACAATTTCAAGTGTGGAAAAAAGGAAATATATAACATTTCAATTTACGGAACAGTATCAGTAAATGTACAATTATTGCGCAATATCATATACTTTACCTTCAACACACGTCAAAATTTTATAATTATCCAGACTACGATTCTAGCAGTAACAGTAAATTGGAGAGGCAGTAGTAAATACAGTGCCAAAATCAGTGTACATGTAACTTAAAAATCATTAAATTTTATCGTGTGTCTAGAGCATAAGTAGGAACTAGTAAAATTAATATTTTTAAAAAATAAAATTGCTTTAGGTTCAAGTTCTGTATTAAAATTTATTTATAATCGACGAAACTCAATGCTCGCCTTCATCAGGAAAAAACTGATATTAAAACTGACATTATTTACTGTAATGTCATTACAGTAAATAACAGAACATAGAAACAAGTTACTAGGTAACAAATAAGTGACTAGATCATATTTTTTTATGATTTATGATCTAGTCACTTATTTGTCACCTAGTAACTTGTTTCTATGTTCTGTTATTTGCTGTATGTCATTGAGTTTCGTCGAAACGTCGATTATAAATTAGTTTTAATACAGAACTTGTACCTAAAGCAGGTTTTATTTTATATAATGAGTTCTGAAAAAAATTTTATCGTGATAATATTTTTTATTATTTCCTATAAAAACAAATCTGTTCCCATAAAAAATAAAATTGGTCCCTGCTGGTCCCCCAAATTTCAAAGTCCCTTGTCGCCACTGTAATATTAGAAACTGTTTAGTTGTCATCTATCTGATTTAGTCTTTCAGGTAAATTTGATTAAAAATAATTGAATATGTCATTAAATAAATACAAAAATAAGCTATACTATTAACTAAACAAATTTTCTAAAGCGAGTATTATCATGGAGCCAAATTAAATCAAATTTGAAAATTAAAATATATAAATTAAGTTTCACCATTCAAAAGCCTGGTGCATGATGAATTTAATTTACAAATTTATGATTTAGATTTAAAATTAGCAAATTTAAGCACTGGTATATAATGAATTTACAATAGGAAAATCCAACCAATCAGAACTCAACTTAGAAATCAAGTGACTAAATGTATATTTTTTGATGTTTCTGATATAAACATCATGTGAGCTTATATGGAAACTGAATTCCAAAAATTTATTTTTCTGAAATGATAGTTAAATTGACATAATTATCTCAGAAATAATGTTGTTAATATGTAATAAATATATAAAAAATAAAATCTTTATTTTAATTGAGATTTAACAACTTTGTTGCCTCTATTTACTGACATTTAACAACTATGTACTATGCCATTGAAACAAGTCAGCTATGTGCATAGGTTACATGTTTCAAATACTGTAAGTTAAGAATTAAAATTTATGAATTTATATGTGTATTAAAATATAAAACATGATGATATTCTAAATCTATAATTTAAATCATAAATTTTATGGTATTTTATATCATTTATATTCAAAGTTTTAAATCATAAATTTTAAATTTGCAAATTAAATCTATCATGCACCAGGCTTAAGCCCTAAATTTATAAATGAAAAGACATTTAAAAACAAAAATGTATCTTATTAATATCTCGCCAATATTCATAATAAAATTATAGAAAAAAATTGCTGGTACAATTTCCATAAATGTCAAAAAATAAATCTGCATATTTTTTAGTAATTTAATTTGCTAGATTACTTTCTAATTAAGTATACAGACAGATTCATTATTTCGAGGTTATTATACTTACAAAAAAGATTAAAGCCTAAAAAATTTATGCAAATTTAAGTAGTAGCAAATTTAATGACTTTCATCATATTTGGATTTTAATTTTTTCCTCATTTAGATCAATCGGAAATTAATTACTGAGTCAGTTCGAACCTATTAATATTTAATCAATTCTCGATACTGATTTTTTTTCCATATTTGATGCAAAAATTTTCAAACACGTTCAAAATAATATAAATTAATATTTCGTTGCAAGTTTATTTGAAAGACATTAGAAAATTTAATTAAACATCCACATTAATTATAGTATTATATATATATATATATATATATATATATATATATACTTATGTACTGGTGCTCGCTTATTTTTATTTATGCATCTATATTTATCGAAATTTAATTAAAATTTTATATTAAATTTTATAATTAAGTAAGTATAACTTTCAATATAATGTACCCTTTTAAAGTAAAATTTAAAATTTTGTTTGTTATCTTTTGAATTAGATGATATATATCCAATTACATTAGTTGTTTCATCTATATGTAAGTTAATTGAAATTAAATTATTATTTCAAAGTTTAGATAAAAAAATAATTTAATACTTTATATATATCAAAAATATGAATAAATAAATCTACAACAAATTAGAAAAAAAATATTATAATATTATAATTATATATAATATATAATTAATTATATATAATTAAAAATAAAATATATTTTATGTAATATGATTAAAAAACTTAAAATCATATGAATTGTTTTTTGGCTCTATCAAGCTGACACAACAAAAAAAAACAAACATTTTTAACCATATATTAACTAATTAATTTTTTTAATTTTTTAACCACTTTTTTAAAAAACACAGTATTTTTTTAAAAAAAGCGGTTAAAAATTTAAAAATGTGGTAATTAATTAGTTAATAAATGGTTAACAATGTTTTTTTATGTTTTTTACGGTTTTGCTTTATTATAATGTATGATTGTGCTGGGTTCATATCAAGCTGGCCCGACCACCGTATTTTATTAAAAGAAAGCGCTTATAAATTCAAAAATGTGGTAATTAATTAGTTAATAAATGGATAAATGAGAGTGAATCTAGCAGCCGATTCGTAGCAGCCGATTCGCGAGCGTACCACTGTAAACGTGGTGACTCATCGCTAGCGCTATAGCAGTTGTATATTGTATTTAACATAAAACTCGTTATAATTATTAAAAATAATGTAAATACAGTGATAATATTAACAATTTTTAAAAATCAATCTAATATTATTAAATAAAAATAAATTTAAAGTAAAACGGAATACAAGAAAAGTTGCAATACATGTTATCACAAAAAATTAAAAAAAAAATATTTCTAAGAGGTGTCTCACTTTAATTTTTTTATAGTGGATATCTACCCTCTTATAGAACATTTTCACCATATCGTTGATATAGCAGCACCCGTACGAAACTCGGGATATCGAAAAGAATTCAAAGTTATAATATGCGAATTTTAAGAAAAAAATTCAAAAAAAATATTTCTAAGAGGTGTCTCACTTTAATTTTTTTACAGTGGATATCTACCCTCTTATAGAACATTTTCACCATATCGTTGATATAGCAGCACCCGTACGAAACTCGGGATATCGAAAAGAATTCAAAGTTATAATATGCGAATTTTAAGAAAAAAATTCAAAAAAAATATTTCTAAGAGGTGTCTCACTTTAATTTTTTTACAGTGGATATCTACCCTCTTACAGAACATTTTCACCATATCGTTGATATAGCAGCACCCGTACGAAACTCGGGAAATCGAAAAGAATTCAAAGTTGTAATATAACGTAATAGAGAAAAAAATTCAAAAAAAATATTTCTAAGAGGTGTCTCACTTTAATTTTTTTATAGTGGATATCTACCCTCTTTTAGAACATTTTCACCATATCGTTGATATAGCAGCACCCGTACGAAACTCGGGAAATCGAAAAGAATTCAAAGTTGTAATACAACGTAATAGAGAAAAAAATTCAAAAAAAATATTTCTAAGAGGTGTCTCACTTTAATTTTTTTATAGTGGATATCTACCCTTTTATAGAACATTTTCACCATATTCGTGATATAGCAGCATCCGTACGAAACTCGGAATATCGAAAAGAATTCAAAGTTGTAATATGCGAATATTAGGAAAAAAATTCAAAAAATATATTTCTAAGAGGTGTCTCACTTTAATTTTTTTATAGTGGATATCTACCTTCTTATAGAACATTGTCAATATATCCATGATATAGCAGGACCCGTACGAAACTCGGGAAATCGAAAAGAATTCAAATTTGTAATATAATGTAATAGAGAAAAAAATTCAAAAAAAATATTTCTAAGAGGTGTCTCACTTTAATTTTTTTATAGTGGATATCTACCCTCTTGTAGAACATTTTCACCATATCGTTGATATAGCAGCGCCCGTACGAAACTCTGGAATCGTACGGGTCCTGCTATATCTACGATATGGTAAAAATGTTTTATATGAGGGTAGATATCCACTATAAAAAAATTAATATGAGACACCTCTTATTAAACTTTTTTTCCAATTTTTTCTTTATTATCCTATAATACAACTTTCAATTCTTTTCGATATACCAAGTTTCGTACGGGAGCTGCTATATCAGTGACATGGTGAAAATGTTCTATAGGAAGGTAGATATCCACTGTAAACAAATTAAAGTGAGACAACTTTTAGAAATTTTTTTTTTTGAATTTTTTTTCTAGTATTTGCATATTAAAACTTTAAATTTTTTTCGATTTCCCGATTTTCGTACGGGTGCTGCTATATCAACGATATGGTGAAAATGTTCTATAAGAGCGTAGATATCCACTGTAAAAAAATTAAAGTGAGACACCTTTTAGAAATATTTTTTTTGAATTTTTTTCTCTATTACATTATATTACAACTTTGAATTCTTTTCGATTTCCCGAGTTTCGTACGGGTCCTGCTATATCATGGATATATTGACAATGTTCTATAAGAAGGTAGATATCCACTATAAAAAAATTAAAGTGAGACACCTCTTAGAAATATATTTTTTGAATTTTTTTCGTAAAATTAGCATATTACAACTTTGAATTCTTTTCGATATCCCGAGTTTCGTACGGGTGCTGCTATATCAACGATATGGTGAAAATGTTCTACAAGAGGGTAGATATCCACTGTAAAAAAATTAAAGTGAGACACCTCTTAGAAATATTTTTTTTGAATTTTTTTCGTAAAATTAGCATATTACAACTTTGAATTCTTTTCGATATCCCGAGTTTCGTACGGGTGCTGCTATATCAACGATATGGTGAAAATGTTCTATAAGAGGGTAGATATCCACTGTAAAAAAATTAAAGTGAGACACCTCTTAGAAATATTTTTTTTGAATTTTTTTCGTAAAATTCGCATATTATAACTTTGAATTCTTTTCGATATCCCGAGTTTCGTACGGGTGCTGCTATATCAACGATATGGTGAAAATGTTCTATAAGAGGGTAGATATCCACTATAAAAAAATTAAAGTGAGACACCTCTTAGAAATATTTTTTTTGAATTTTTTTCGTAAAATTAGCATATTACAACTTTGAATTCTTTTCGATATTCCGAGTTTCGTACGGGTGCTGCTATATCAACGATATGGTGAAAATGTTCTATAAGAGGGTAGATATCCACTGTAAAAAAATTAAAGTGAGACACCTCTTAGAAATATTTTTTTTGAATTTTTTTCGTAAAATTCGCATATTACAACTTTGAATTCTTTTTGATATCCCGAGTTTCGTACGGGTGCTGCTATATCAACGATATGGTGAAAATGTTCTATAAGAGGGTAGATATCCACTATAAAAAAATTAAAGTGAGACACCTCTTAGAAATATTTTTTTTGAATTTTTTTCGTAAAATTCGCATATTATAACTTTGAATTCTTTTCGATATTCCGAGTTTCGTACGGGTGCTGCTATATCAACGATATGGTGAAAATGTTCTATAAGAGGGTAGATATCCACTATAAAAAAATTAAAGTGAGACACCTCTTAGAAATATTTTTTTTGAATTATTTTCGTAAAATTTGCATATTACAACTTTGAATTCTTTTTGATATCCCGAGTTTCGTACGGGTGCTGCTATATCAACGATATGGTGAAAATGTTCTATAAGAGGGTAGATATCCACTGTAAAAAAACTAAAGTGAGACACCTCTTAGAAATATTTTTTTTGAATTTTTTTCGTAAAATTCGCATATTACAACTTTGAATTCTTTTCGATATCCCGAGTTTCGTACGGGTGCTGCTATATCAACGATATGGTGAAAATGTTCTATAAGAGGGTAGATATCCACTGTAAAAAAATTAAAGTGAGACACCTCTTAGAAATATTTTTTTTGAATTTTTTTCGTAAAATTCGCATATTACAACTTTGAATTCTTTTCGATATCCCGAGTTTCGTACGGGTGCTGCTATATCAACGATATGGTGAAAATGTTCTGTAAGAGGGTAGATATCCACTGTAAAAAAATTAAAGTGAGACACCTCTTAGAAATATTTTTTTTGAATTTTTTTCTTAAAATTCGCATATTATAACTTTGAATTCTTTTCGATATCCCGAGTTTCGTACGGGTGCTGCTATATCAACGATATGGTGAAAATGTTCTATAAGAGGGTAGATATCCACTGTAAAAAAATTAAAGTGAGACACCTCTTAGAAATATTTTTTTTGAATTTTTTTCTTAAAATTCGCATATTATAACTTTGAATTCTTTTCGATATCCCGAGTTTCGTACGGGTGCTGCTATATCAACGATATGGTGAAAATGTTCTATAAGAGGGTAGATATCCACTATAAAAAAATTAAAGTGAGACACCTCTTAGAAATATTTTTTTTTTAATTTTTTGTGATAACATGTATTGCAACTTTTCTTGTATTCCGTTTTACTTTAAATTTATTTTTATTTAATAATATTAGATTGATTTTTAAAAATTGTTAATATTATCACTGTATTTACATTATTTTTAATAATTATAACGAGTTTTATGTTAAATACAATATATAACTGCTATAGCGCTAGCGGTGAGTCACCACGTTTACAGTGGTACGCTCGCGAATCGGCTGCTACGAATCGGCTGCTAGATTCACTCTCATAATGGATAAAAATGTTTATGTTATTTTTTGGTTTTGCTTTATTATATTATATCAAGCTGGCCCGACCACCGTATTTAAAAAAAAAAACAGTTACAAATTTGAAAATGTGGTAATTAATTAGTTAATAAATTTTTAACAACGTCTGTTATGGTTTTGCTTTATTATATTATATGGTTGCGCTGGCTTCATATCAAGCTGGCCTGACCACCGTATTAAAAAAAAATGGTTAAAAAATAAAAAATGTGGTAATTAATTAGTTAATAAATGGTTAAAAATGTTTGTTAAATTTTTTTTTTTTGGCTGTGCTGTAATGGTTGTGCCAGCTTGATAGAGCCTGTTTTTTCGACTGTAAATTGGTTTTCTTTAAGACAGGTTATTGATTACTGAGTATTCAATAACCTTTCTTAATTAAAATCATATTTTTTTTTAAATAAAATAACTATTTAATATATTAGAAAAAATTATCAATTTTTTGTGCGTATAGTAAAAAACTGTAATCTGTTAAATATATAATTATTTTCAATTCTTTATTATTATTGATTCCAAATCTTACTTATTAAATAATAAAAAATTTACAGAAATAAAATTCTGAGCACTTTAAGATAAAAGCAGTCAAGATTTCAATATTAATTTTTGTTTTTATTACCTATTTGTCAAATATAAACTATTTTTTATAAATTAAATACTTTTTATTATACTTAATATTTTAAAATATAAATAGTGCTAAGAATAGTTCTAATATTTTTTAATTAAATACTTTAAAATATACAAAATTTTATCCAAAAGTACTCTAATAGGGGCCATCACTTTTATGTTTTATACGAATATTTTGCAATAGAGGCATATTTCGAAAATAAAACAATAATAATATTTAAAATGAGTTATTTGTTAATTAACCATAGAAATATCTATGAAAGTGTAATATCTTTGTGATAATGTTTGAAATAATAGGCTGAAAAACAATTTTGTTGGGTCAGTCAAAGAGTAAACGAATTTAAACAGAACAATTTCAGTTAACTGTAGTAGAAAAATGAATAATACTACATCGTAGCCTATCTTAAGCACATCGCTCTACTATCAACAAACACGAAAAACTATAAGTTACTAAAATTTTAACTTTAAATGTGTTTTACAGATAGTATAGAAATTAACCTGTAAAAAAGCACTATAATCGTCATAATGTGCAGGAAAAATTCTGCACGTTCGTTTTGAAAATCTGAGTTCCCTAAAATTAGTTGAACTTATAAATTCCAAATGTTTTAAAAAGTTCAAAAATAAATTTCCTAATAAATTTCATTTAATCAACTGATCAAACACAAGAAACGTTTCGTTTTATTTGGTCTACGTGCAATAAAACTGTCTGCTCTGCAGACTGCACATTCAATAAACGGTTGTTTTGTCGGCGCATTTTGCAAATTTTGTATGTACACTTTTATTGTTTTATTATTATTCTCTGCACACCCTATCCGATAACCCACCGCACGCCACTGGAAAATACATATTTTTGTAAACGATTATTTATTGGATTTAAATATCTATTATTGTTTTAAATATCTTTTCTATTTTATGTAATCAAACCAAAAAAAGTACCTAGTATAAGATAAAAGAAATTTCATATTAATTAAAGTAGGTGAAAAAAGTAATTTTTTATAAAAAATTATTCTCTAAATATAAATACAAAATTAGTATTACTTTTTCCGAAACACTCTTTTACACACATAAAACTACAAAGATAAAATGAAAAATACTAAAAAATAAAGAGTCATCTGGTAGCATTTTTCCTCGCTTATAAATTCTGACATCAACCAAATACTAGTAACTCTCAAATTAACATCACTTTCATCTAGCGCACATCAAAAAACAATCCACAAGCGAGAATTCACAGCCACCTAATTATCAAAAAGTTCCACAAACAAATCCTTATTGCCGCATCACACAAGCTTGCGCGCGCTACATAACTACAGGAAAAACACCTTTTGCAAGAAGAGCATAATTAGAACTGAAATGGAATAGTTCAGAGAGGGCAAATAATAATAGAAAGAAATGCGTTCGCGTGTAAATAGGTTAGAAAGACGCTCGTCGAGATAAACGGCAAGCAGGATCCTCGACGCCGTCGCATCGCGTCGCGTCGCCTTTAATTAAAAGCCTGGCCGCGTGTTTTAATTTCGTTGTGCGCGCGCGACCCACTATGAGTATCTGCTCAAACGGGAGAGAGAGATTCGTTCGTCTGTCTGTCTGTTTAATGCTTCGATGCATTCCGAAGAAAATAAAACGAAATTTACGTTTTGCCGGATACCGCTTCATGCGTGATTGCATCCACTGTATATATTACCAATATTTGCTAGAATGATTCAGTTCTTTGAACGGAAATCAAGATTTGGGTTTTGATCATGTTTTTTTTTGTTAGTTTAAAATCATTAATGCTTTGTTTGATTTGATATTTAATTAAGATTAACATCAAATCAGAGAAACAACAAAAAAAAAACTTGATAATGTTTTCTGTAAAACGTCAAAATTTAAATGAATAAATTTAATTTCTGATGATTATTACAAAATTAAAAATTAAATATCAGCGTATAATAATAGTATATTATGTTACGAGAAGTAGTAAACGATGATTATTTTGGCAATCTAGGCTAAACACGAAACAAGTTTTTTATTCCGAGTGACATATACGATTTTCTTTTCAAGCGTTCTACACGAAACTGCACTAAAAATAAAAAATACCAAGTAACTTTAACCTTACTAACAGTTGCAGAACAGTGACGAATTTAATGTTAAAGGAGCCCGAGGCGTTAAACAAGGATAAACTTTCCTACCAAGGTAGGAAAGTTTAAAAAAATGGACTACATATTAAAATTTTAAAATCGTTTTTAATGTGAACAAAAAATATATTTATCCGAAATTAAATTCATATAACATAGTAGTAAACACCAAAAATTCAATGTAGGATAATATAATTACATATTATAATAGTAACACCATATTTATTTATTTCAAAGTTAATTTTCTTTATAATGGAATTTTTCTGCTTTTAGATGCAGCAAATTCATCAATATTGTTTTCGAAGTTTAAATTTTGCAAATGATCCTAGTGTTAAAAAAAATTCAAAATAGTTTCAACATTATGAAAAGTCGATTGAAAACCATTGATTATTATTTTATACATCTTAAAAGGACACCTGATATTTTCATCTTTAATGTAATATTTATTACATAGGAGTATAATTGTTTATTGTTGTGTGGGGCCCCCTAGCTTGCGGGGCCCTGAACGACCGCCTCTACCGCCTGTGCGGAAATCCTTCACTGTGTAGAACAGTATACAGTGATTTGTGAGATTTGTCAATTAACTTAGCTTGACGTAATAGTTTCCAATATGCCAGTCGAAGTTGTCAGATTAAATACACTTGACGTTATAGTTATGTTTGGTGCTGCTACCAGTGGTGTATATAGAAACTAACTGCTGTATAATAATATTATTTGTACTAGAAACATAATAGCCTATTTCTACATTGGCAACATGTTAATCTAATATTAATATTATGTTAGGTTTGAAGAAAAACTTATTTTTAAACATTGCATCTTTGCCTATTCCTGTATATAATTATAATGTAAAAAAATCACATGGTTTCAAAAGCATACAATTTAATAAAATTAATTTTGTTGATTAACGGCTAAGTTGCGGCCTAAGTGGACGAAAAGTCTGATCGGAAATTGAATGCTTGTGAGTTCAAATCTCGTCAAGTAACAAAATGTTTTCGTTTAATTTTTGGAATAAAAATTAATATTACAATATCGCAGATGTATTTTTAGTAGTGATACAACTCAAAAAACGTAATATTAGAATTGTCACTATAAAGGAGTTCCTTAAAAATTTATCTATCAATCACCAAAAGAATATTAACTTAACTTCATACTCTATAAAGTATACTCTGACAGAGTATATAAATCACAAAATATTTTATAATTAAATAAAATAACGTGAGAAAAACAATTTTTGTTATTTAAATTATATAAATTATAAAAGTCATTTGATCGTGCTTTCTTCGAGTCAAATATAATTGTCAATATTACATTATTATTAATTAATTATTTCTACAGGTCGCACATAGTTTTTCGCCTTTTCTCAAAATCTTACTTTTTTGAGTTGTGTCACTTTAGAAAGACATGTGCGATATGTATGTATAATTCCAACACATAAACCTTTTTGGTAATCATATCTATTTATAATTGCATTGTCTCTAACATTAAAAATAAACCATAAATAATCATTTTTATTCAATATTTTTTATCATAAAACAATGTTAAATACATTGTCAATTGATAATGTTCTTAAATTGTCAAACGACCAATTGGTCAACTGTTTCAAAAACAGTTGACAATCTAACCGCCCGGTTAATAATAATTGTTAATAAAAATCTTAATATTAGAACATATTTCAAATATTTAATAAAACAAATTACTTCCTGGTATAAAAGAAAAATGTCGCACACAAAAACTCCCAACAAAAATATAAAAGCACAAATATTTCATTTGTTTTTTTCTATTTTCATCTACCCACTTTTTTGTAGGTAGAAAATAATTTCATATCATAAAAAATATCTATTTGTTTTACAAATAACCTAAACGAAATAAAAGCATTTCTAAAAATAATTAATACATATTAAAATAAAACGGCTTTATGATTGAGTTTTGTATAAATTTCAATTAAAAATCGACGTTCTGATATACTCTACGTATATCATCAACAGAAAAAATTATACAAATAACATATATAACATATAAACAGAATAGAAACAAGTTATACCTCCATCGACTCACAATCTCACTGATGCCAAATATTAAAAAAAAAACATATTGGAAAATTAGGTGTAAAATAAGTGTAATTTATAATGTACAATTAAAAAGTTAGGTGTAACAATAATTTCAAAAATATTAAAAAAACTAATTGGGGTTGGGAGTCTACATATGCTGACAACCCGCAAGGTTAAAAATTATCAGAAAAAAGTAAAAAAGTACTTAGCTATGGTAAAATTAGGTGTAAATTAAGTGTACCACCAAAAGTTGAAATACATTATAACTTTATAAATATGGGTAAGCAAAATTTGAAATTGTATCTGAGACGAAAAAAAGTCATGTCCGAATTGTCACCAGCTCTGAAAACCGCTTATGGCCGAGTTGTCCCCCAAACTCATTTGCGCCGATGAGATAAGCGCATATATTGAATAATAATATAACTAAACAACCTAAACCTAACCTAACCTACTCTAAGCCAACAGTGGCGCAGATGATAAATTTTACCTTTTTCACTAATTTTGACTAATTAACAATGGTATTTCAATTTTTGTCTTAACAGATGTGTTACACCTGATAATTTTTATCCTTGCGGGTTGTCAGCATATGTAGACTCCCAACATCAATTAATTTTTTTTTAATATTTTTGAAATTATTGTTACACCAAATTTTTTAATTGTACACCAAAATTACATTTATTTTACACCTAATTTTCCAACATACTTTTATAATATTTGGCATCAGTGGGATTTTGAGTCAATTGAGGTACAAGTTAGTAGATAACAACAAAAGTAACTAGATTATAAAATTTATAAATTATTAATTAAAAAAAGCCAAATTTAAATCAGTGCCTTTGCAATCAATCTACTGTTAATACTGTTGGATTTAAATTATTATAGTATTTTCGAATTATACATCATAAAGATTTTCTAACGCATGTTGTGCAGTAGTAGATTTACCTGGATGCTTTAGACGTATTGACTTTTATGCTTTGTTAATGTAGTCTGTTACCTAGTAACTTATTTCTATATTCTGTTTATTTATTATATATGTCATTTGTATAATTTTTCCTGATAATATACGTAGAGTATATCGAAACGTCGATATTTAATTAAAATTTATAAAGAATTTAATTCTACAGCCTATTTATTTTAGTATAAAAAGTTATGAAAGATTTTTTTACTATGTTAATTAATATTAAATTTTAAAAAATAATAACAATAAAATAATATTAAATGCAAAATTATAATTAACAAATTCATTAATTTAAATGTCGTATTCATAAATTATAATATTACAAAAACAAAAACGAAATTGTAAACCATAATTAATTTCAGCTTTAATAAAAAAAATATCATTATGTTTTTAGATAGTAAAAATTTGTTACTCAATGTAATTTAATTAATAATATTTCATATTATACTTTTTTAAATTAAAATAGTCGTATGTATAATATTCTTTATTAATATGATAAACGCATAGCTGTTAAAAATAATTTTCCAAATTTATTTTAAAAAAATTCTATTTCGTTTCATACTGAAGTGTCCAAACACTTAAAGTGTTCATTATATTTTCTTCTCAGATTTTTTGACTTTTAAAACATATCGTTATACTTATTTTACATTCAAAAGAAATTTTGAAATTAATTATATGGTGTTTGAGTATAATAAATAGAATACGAAACGTTAATACAAATTGAGATTTTTCCAGGGGTGTGAAGTCGGAGTCGAGGAGTCGAAGAATTTTGGCCGGAGTTGGAATCGATTATTTTTGTTGTAATTCTGACTTTTTTCGTTTAAACAAAAATAAAAAAAACAAATGTAAAACCACGTAAATAAAAAGATATTTTTTCCTTTTTAATACTAAAAATAACGCCACGATGTTACAACTAACAATTTGCATTATCGAATGATCTAAATATAAGCACATTACTGCAAGCATGTCAAACTCGTAAATTTCTCTGGGCCAAAAAATAAAGGTTTAAATTTAGGTGGGCCGCAAAAAGTATAAAATCTCATAATCATGGAATGAATTTATGTGTAAAAATTAACAAAACAAAATTAATTATACTTTTTTCCCGATATTTGATACCTCTCTGTCTTCCTCAATTGTTTATTTATTACAAATGTTATACCACCAAGATTAAAAATGTAAAATCTTTAAATCTTTGTCAGGCCTAACATTAACGTAAAATTAATTTCAATTTGAAAAGAAGTCTCAACTTCATTTCACAAAACATTATCTTATTATTATTTATTGTGTACGGGCCGCAAGTTTAATATACCTACTTGCATTACTGTCTCACTATTGAAAAAGAGAGTCATCTATTCGTAAGTCATAACAAAAATTCAAATTAACTTAAAGTCAAACAAACAAAATATAGGTTAAAGTTCTGTATTAATATTTATTTAAAATCGACGATTCGACGAAACTCAACGTTTTTCTTCATCAGGATAAATGATAGATTTATCATTTATAAATCTATCATTTATCCTGATAAAGACGAACGTTAAGTTTCGTCGAAACGTCCATTTTAATTAAATATTAATACTGAACTTTAACCTGAATCAGTTTTATTTTAATATTAAACATTTTTAATAAAATATTACCGAATATTGATAAATTCATCACATTCCATTTGCAACATTTAAAATAATTAGTACCACCCTTGCGTCTACTGCTGACTGATTCGTTAATGTTTGTTGTTTTATTCAGTTTGCAGTTACATATTATGTAAATGCCAATCTGCTGTATTATTTACGGTTGCACTTTGTAGTAAAACGCAAGGGAGTTAATCGAAAGAAACTATTATAGCACGATATGTATTTTATGTAGATAATTTAATATAATAAAACATAAAAATCATTATCGAACTAAAAGTCGGAGTCGGATAAAAAACAATTCGGTGTCAAAGTCAGAGTCGACTGATTTTTTCAACAGATATCTAAAAATAATTTTTGATGATTAAAGTTTCATTCAGACTACCCAATTTATCTCAATTTTTGTTTTAAGTTTAGGTCAGGTTCATATAATGTTGTTTTAGCCTTAGTCCTAGTTCTAATCACAGTCATAAATCCTAGTTTTAATATTAAACAAATGTCGTAAGTCTTAATTAGGAAATGTAACCGATAAAAAATTGATTAACAGTTAACCAGTATCAAAAACTATGTTTTAATATCGGTTTTCGATATTTTCAAATATTTATTTATTTAAACCAGTTAAGTTTTCCGATAATTTTATAAAATAAAACTAGGAAAAATAATATATTTTTTTTGCCAAAATGTAAGTTTATTTTCATATTTTTTAAAAAATATCATATTTCTTATGTTACCATATAGTAAAATTATTAACAATAAGCATTATTTATTTTTAAAATATCAAAATTTAATTATAGGTTATAAAATATTTATATAGGTATAATATGAAAGTATCATACTACACTTTTTCTTCAATTTGATTTAATTTTTTTAATGTTTTATTAGAAAAATATTTTTTATTAAAGCTAATATTATCTTTCAAAATATTTCGAAGCTGCTATAAAACAAAATTTTAATATATTTTTGTTTTATGATAATATTATATCTAGAAAAATGTAAATGCCACAGAAAATGTCACAGAAAAATGTATGTTGTATGTAGAGACAATCCGCAATTTTGATCGCCTCCGCAAATATTAATAACTGTAATATTAGAAATTAATAAAGAAGTTAAGTCCTATAAATATATATCTATGTTGCGGGTGAACAAATAAACAATTATTTTTTTAAATATATATTATTATAAATAGAACAAAAACTTTTCGAAATTTGCATAATACTTCGTAAATTGTATGCTAACAAAAAATTCTCGATATATAAACATATATAATATATATATATATATATATATATATATATATATTTAATTATTAATCTGTAATAAGTATAATGTATATAACTAATTAATCTAAAGTTTGTATTTTAAAAAAAAACCTATTTAAATTTGTTATATTTATTATACAAAGCAGTCTTAACGTATACGAGTTTAATATTTAAATACTGAAATCGCCATTAATGAACTAATTAAATCATTAATTAATTATTTTTTAATTAAGAAAAATGTATTATTCCCGCCGGGATTTAAACCCGGGATCTTCTGTTTTCGCTGTAGCTGCGATACCAACTACGTCACGAGATCGACGGCAAGATAAATACATTTTTCTATAATTGACTTGGTTATGATAAACTCATGTATTAATCCAAAACGAATACATTACATTAATATATAAGCAAAATTTCAGCAATATTTAATATTTTTTTATATTTATTATACAAAGGCGTCTTAACTAATGAACTAATTAAATCATTAGTTTGTACAATAAATGTAAAAAATATTAATATTGCTAGAATATGTTCATATATTAATGTAATGTACTCGTCTGGATTAATACATGAGTTTATCACGACCAGTCAATAAATTATAGAAAAATGTATTTATCTTTACCCTTTACCCTAGCGCAGCTGCCGTGAAAGCAAAAGATCCCGGGTTTGAATCCCGGGGAGGTAAATACATTTTTATTAATTTTAAAAAAATTAACTAATGATTTAATTAAAAGTAAAAATTATTTTTGTTCGTTAGTTGTATTATAAATACAAAAAAATATATATAGTTTTTAAATTTTTATAATAATCTGCAATTTATCAATCAAATTCAAATTTTCTATAAAACATATCAATCTAGAAAACTTCTTTTTTCAATAAACAATCTTATTAATTCAAAATACATTGAATACCAACCTTTTACAGTAGATTTAATTTTCATCTCACGTTGAAACAATACGAAAAAGTCGTAACATCGAATAAAAAAACATTTACCCAAAAATCACATCAATTCCCTGAGGACTTAACCCCCAAAACAATGTTCGGAAAAAATAAGCGCAACAGTTGAAACCCAAAAACTTTCCGAATTTCATTCGAGCGTAACCGGAGGAAAACTAGTTAAAGAATTCAGCAAACCCGGCACCGGGTCGTGTCGTGTGTTGTTTCAGCCGATGCGCCTGAAACTTATAAACTGGGAGGACGCACGCTGAAGACGAAGCGTCGTACACAACTGGAGGCGGTAGATATGCATAGGACCGGTACCGGTTACCAGTACCGGTTACCACCCCCGTATTGGTGTGTGCGTTCGGAACGATTCGGGTACGATTCGGATGCGATCGTCGAATCACGTTCGGATAACGGTACGTGTTGGGAATATTTGTTGGATTAATGGGATATTTATTAAATTTGTAGTTTTGGTTTGAGCGTGAAAATGTTTACTGTAATTATAAGTGTTAATATATAGTAATATGTTTTAAACAAGTTTGTTAACACCGATTGTAGTTTTAATATAAATTGTACACAGTAACAAATCTGCCAAATTTCGTTTCAAAAAATAACATTATTCTTTATATCAACGTTTCTGTATAAAATAATCTGTTGTGGTCACCACAGAACCGACCGTCATCGTATTAAATAAATTGATGAAATAAAGAATTTTGTATAACAACAACTACTTTAGTCATGGTAACTAAAACCAAAACTGTCTTGACATACATATGCGATCTATTTACAGAATTATAAAAATTATTTAGTCGTATCGAAAAATGTTTAAAATAAAAGTTTTTTTTTAGATATAAACGTGTTTAGCAACTTTTGATAAATATTTATTTCTGAAATATATCTCTGTTGTGAAATATTTGTAAAACACATAAAAGTGACATCAGTAAATTATCATTTCCTGTTGACAGCAGATTTTTACTAAAAGTTGATCAAATTGAGTTATTCAATATGAAATTTTATAACAATCTGTTCATCCGAATTTGCTCTACACGTGTCCACAGACCGATAGATGGACATCACGCTAAAAACAATTGATTCGTATCACTATAAGAATAATTCGTATTTATTTGTAAAAATCTCGATATGCCGATTTTGATATGGTTACAATACCTCCCTTATTATAAATGATATGACGGACGGTAAAAATAATTAATAATACATGATTATATTTAATATTTAGTATTGTAAGTAAATTTTAAGGAGAAAAAGTATTTAGTATTTAAATATTTTTTAATACTGATCCCACCTCTGATGGTTATTTTTTCAACGACGGATAAAGTGAGTGTGTTATAAATCTGGTAGATCTAGTATTGCTTAGCTATTTGGAGAGAGAGAGAGAGAGAGAGAGAGAGAGAGAGAGAGAGAGAGAGAGAGAGAGAGAGAGAAAGAAAGCATTAAGAGTAAAGAGAATAGATTATACGCTCGAACGAATATATATATCAAAACTTACGCTACGGTAATTAAACAAGAATTGCAAAAAATACAATTCATTTATTTCTACCACTACACTGTAAAAGGTTTTGTAAATATACACAAATTTTTATATTAAAAATTACTATAAAATTATAAGTAAATTTACTGTACTTCATTAATTATGGAAATATACAGAAAACAAATAAAAAAATAACAAATTTACATGCAGACATAGGTATATGATAATATTTATATTTATAAAAAATAATATTTTATAAAAAAAACGATAGATTTTGTAGTTGTTACAGATAATATTACTTATTTTTACATGCTACATAAAATTACATAATGTTTCTATAATTTTCCAAATTTTTATAGAAATTCACAATAAGTAATATAATAAAAGTTAATTATAATTTTTCATAATTATATATATATATATATATATATATATATATATATATATATATATATATATATATATATATATATTGTGTTTACAATTTTACAATTGTAATTGTAATTTTTAAATTCTTAGTATTTACAACTATGATTTATGTGCAATAATTCATATTGTTTTATGTAATAATACATTAAAATATATAAATATTTTACATAAAAAGTAAATATTACAAGCCATATAAAATTAAGCTCTATGTAAAATTACATAATAATCCAGGGTGTCTTTTTTACCCATAACTTTTATTGTAGAATTATAGAAAAACTTTTTATAGTGTGTCAACTCAAAATAACCAAACTTTAGTGTGAAAATTTAGATAGAATCACAAATTTCAGAGCGGGCTAGTATAGGAATCATCAGAAAATAGTCTTACAGACGACACGTGTCAGTTAATGGTTAAATTATATTTTAAAATGATGCAACAAGCAATAAGTAATTGAAGTAAAACATTTTACATAGAGTTTGTAATACCAGTTATAAAGTTTTCATTTCACTTCAAGTAAAAATTCCAATTCTATTTTATTCCTGCAACAAACAGTATCAGATGTCAACTTCCCTAATTACTCATTTACACGACAACGAAAGTGAGCAATTTTTTCCCGTCGAACAAAAAGTGGAAAATGGGCTCGGTATTTCAATTTCGTGACAAAACCGCTGTTCTCTTCAACATACATACATTCGTATATACATATATTCGTACACAAGTACCGCAACAGTATGGTAACGAACTTCTATATTTCTCTCAACCGCAGTCTTATTAGATTTTCAAGCATAATTTAAACAGTATTTCGGTTACGGTTAAAACTCCGGGGCTTTGGAGACCTACAACACGCCATTACCACTCGCTTATGTTATGAATGTTTCACGCAAAAAAGTTACGGTTCTACTTGTCAAAATGAGGGAATAATCAAAGGTTGTGTAAGAAAAAAGTTCCCGACGAAGCTGAAACTGATTGTAGACAAGAAAAAGTTTTTTACAACGTCGGTTTTTAATGAATGAAAATGTTATACAGATATTTTCAGGCTAAATAATTTTGATGTATATTGGCAAAGACTAGCTTGTAGAAAATTTAGAAGAACACTGAATTAAATATTGTAACAGTTAATAATATTTTGCCAAAATAGTAACAGCTGTTTAATATGTAATTTAGTATGCTTTACTACTAATTAAACAAACAGTGACAAAAATAAAATTTCAATAAATTTTTCATGAAATATGAACTAATTTTTCAACTTTTTTTTTTAAAATATATTTTCGTAGATAAAAAACATATATACATATATACATACACAATTACACCATGTAGCTAAAAGAGTGTGGTACAAACTCATATTATTCTGAAATTAAGTTTCTCCAAACATGCTTCATCCATGTTCATAATACCTCTCATACATGCTCTCGTATTCCTACGACTTGAAAATTTTTGCTCAACCAAAACACTCTCAATCATACCACACAATTTACTCATCGGACGTTCATGCATATATATCCCATCAGAAGCATTCACATATATTTTTTTAACCAAAGGTTAGAGTTGACCGAACCTTTTAACAAAAATTTAAAATATAGGAGTAACAGTTATTAAATTCTTGTATCATTTGTTATTTGTTTAATCTTATGCAAATTACTTTTATTGCGACAGTTCTATTAAAAAATGTAATTGGGATTTTAGAGATAATAATAGTTAAGTGATACTCTATTTAATAAGAGTTTTTAAAAGTGTTTTTTAGAAAAAAAAACAAAAACTGTTGTCTTATTTACTATTATATTTATATATATATAACTTTTTTTTTGTAAAAAAAATAACTAAATTATTTCGCAAACATAAAATTTACAAATAAAGAAAAACATATTTAAAACTTACAGATATTTTATTATTTGGAAATGTAAAGTCTCTTTTAAATGAGGCTTTTGAAGTTTTAAAAAGTATGATATACTAGTATCTCATAAATACGAAGTTAAGTTAAAGTAGTGATGCACAACGAAGTGAGAGTACTCTCGCATCACGTCTCGTCTTGCAGCATTATTCCAGACGAGAGCAAGAGCGAGATTGTAATTTAAAATGCGAGACGAGATCGATATAACAACTGCGAGAAGCGAAAAATCTCGCGAGATTCTCGCTAGTCTCGCAATAAATAGAAGATACGAAAAAACTATTTAGATTTTGAAGTAATTTTCAATTATTTAAAAAATAGATACAAAGAAAACATAAAAATAAACATATTGGTTGGTACTACAAGCTCGGTTTTTATGTGACACTAAAAAATATGCGAAATATGCGAAAAATATGCGATATTTTACATTTCTCACCTTGTCTCGTCTCGCATGCATCACTAAGTTAAAATAATTCTTTTTTTCAGTGAATATATAAACTTTTTTCAAAAACAACTAGTTTTTACGTTTTTACAGTATAATTACTTAATCAACATGAAAATGAAAATATTTACAAGAAAATATGTGTGAAAGGAGTCTTTTTTCTTCTTTTTGTAGTTACGCTACTGATCAAAGAATATTCGCTAATTAAAAGAAAATTGTCCAGCTACCGACGAGCGGATTGGGTACTTTAGTGAATGAACATCGAATACCATTTACAATAGGTTTAATTCAATTGAGAAGCTGATGAGCTCTTGATAAGTGAAAAATGTTGAGTGATATACGAGAGGCAGGCGGGCGCCTAATTAAAGACGAAAAAGCGTAGCCAACTTTTTGACACATATTTCATTATCGAAAATTTATGACTCTCGTTCCGGTATTACCTCTTCTGCCGTCTTAGATCTATCTGAGTTGGCGAGAGAGTCAATCGATCGATGATGAAGAAAAAACACGAACATTTATTTCATACTTTCTTTTAAAGCGTTTCCCCGATTCCACCAGCTCGCTATATATAAGAGTAACTAGGAAGTGAAAAATTTAAAACTTTGCCTCCGTCTTCAATATTTAATAATTTACCGGTTGAAGATTGATAAAAATAGCAAGCACGCTTCATCTGGTACCAAATATTTTATTAAAGAAAAAATATGCCTTCGAGGTATTTATACTATAGTGAATATTTGTATATTAAACAGTGTAGGTATATAAAATTCTATATAGTATTAGTTCTATATTATATAAAAAATTTAAAATTGTTAAACATAATTAATAAGTGATTCGTTTCGTATAGAAGTTAGTGAAACAGGGCTGTGTAATGTCTCCTTGGCTATTTAATTTATATATAAATGTTCTTCTTGGGAAAGCTTCCTTTAGTGATGTTGATGGTATACGTTTGCGTGGACGTCCGATGAGTAGTTGGAGTGGTATGATTGAGAGAGTGGTGTACATGTAGGTGATTGTGTTGTACCTACTTTGGCGTATGCTGATGACGTAGTTGTGTTTTAGTTGAATATAAAGAAGGAATACTAAGAAGGATGTAGAATTAATGTTGTAGATATGGATATGAATTTTGTGCTGAAGTTGATAAGTGCAAAGTATTAGTTTTTGAGAAGGGTTACTTGACGCCTGAATGTAATGTATCTGTTGATACAGTGCACGTTTAGAGCTGATAGAAAAATTTGTGTATTTGTATAGTTTATTTTGTAAGAATGGTCGCTTTTATCGAGAGATTGAAATAAGAGTTAATGCTGGTTGTAAGGTTTTGAATGCATTGGGTACTTTTGCTAGAAACATAAATGCTTCCAAAAAAGCTCGTTTGAGTATATACAATGCTGTTTCGGTGCCTACGTTGATGTACGACAGTAAATATTGAGCTTGGCTGCAAAAACATAAAAAAAAAATAACAGCTGTGGAAATGAGATTTTTACGTGGCATATATAGTATAACTAGAAGAAATCGGGTACGAAACAGATTAGTGTATGATGATTGTGAAATTGAAAATAAAAAAAATGTTACAAAAGTTAAGATGGTTCGGTCATCTTGAGCGAATATCTAATTAAAGTTTGGTTAAAAAAATATATGCGAATAATTTTGAAGTTTGTGTAAACGTTTGATGATATTGTGTTATGATTGAGAAAGTGGTTTGCGTGAGCGTAAGTTCCCAAATAGTAGAAATAGATGAGCATGTGTGAAAGGTATCGTCAATGTGGGTGAAGCTAGAGTTGCTTGTCCAGATGGGAATGTTTGAAGAAATTAAGAAAAAAGAATGAATTAAAAATATTTTAATTTCGAAATTTATATTTTCTGGAAAACAATAATAAATAAAATAATGTAATATAAAAAATTTCAAGTAATGCAATACAATTATCAATTACCTTAACTTGATTTTATAATTTTTAATATAGCCGTTGTAGATGCCAAATTAAATACATTTGACCGTGTTTCTTTGATCGAATTTGCCGTTTCTGACCACCCTGGATGGTGCATATAGCATTTCTTGCACTTCTTCACATATTTTCAATAATCAAATTATAATTCAAGCGAAAATAAACAATGCAATTTTCAATTAACTTAACTTGATGTAATACGGCCGCCGACGTTGTCAGATTAAATACACTTGACGTTATAGTTTTGTACTAGTAATATAATGAGCACTTTCTACATAGGCAATATGGTAACATAATATTAATAATATGACACGCTTGAAGAAAATAAACAAATAAATAAATTCAACGTTTTTGTTACTGTTTCATCGTCTTATCAAACAGATAATTTAATATATTTTTGAATTTTAAATTTTACGATTAATCATAGAAATTAATAGTTTTTGCTACGTTTATGAAAAGAATTGTTAAATTACATACATTATTTGCAAATACAAAATAACAAAATGTGACAGAAATTCTAATTTTTATAAAAATAAAACGGTTTTGGTTTATAGTTTTATTAATATTTATTAATAATCGACGTTTCAACGAACTCATCGTTTGTCTCCATTTTGTATCATTTTTCCTGATGAAGACGGACGTTGAGTTCTTCGAAATATCGAGTATTAATAAATATTAATATAACCTAGAGCCGATTTATTTTAATATAATAAATTCTAAAAAGTTTTTTACTATATTCTAATTTTTATTTAACCAGAAATATTGCAAGTTATTAAATTTACAAAACATATATTATTTGACATATACCTATTTTATAAAATTTAATAAAATTTTAATAATAAATTGAGTAAAAATGTTACAATATTTTTTATATTGCTCATTTAATAGAAAAAGAAAAATTCTTCTGCATACCTTTATGACTTTTATAACTGTTCAAGTTAATGAAAAATATATATGATACTTTATTTTGTTTCAAAAACTAATCCTATATTATAAAATACAGTGGTGTAGATGAGTAGATTTTTAATATTAAAAGTGTAGCCCAGTAGTCCAGAGCTAAAAAACTGTTATTTTATTATATGTTATTCGAACAAAAAATTAACATCGCAAATGTTTTATTTTTTTTGCATGCCCGCAAAATGGCATCGCCCAAGGGTGGCCTAATTGCACCTCTAAAATGAAAAAAAAAATATTTCCACTAAACTCCCTTGAAGATTAAGAGTGTGGCTATCGACTCTCGATCCAGAATTTTTTTTTAAATTAACAAAAATATGGCGTTTTGAAAGAAAAAATTTCATCGAAAATTTCTATATAATTTTGTTTTAAAATAAACATGTCGAAAATTTTCTGTATGAGATTATAAATCTGTATGGGGCTAGAAAAAATTATTTTATACTTTTTAGTCTATGTTAAAAACGTGGTATATTATTTTTTTTTATTTAAATAATTTTCATTAATAAAATAAACTGACAAACAAATAATCTGTTAAATTTTATTTATACCCATTAACAATTGCTGGGCAAATTTGTTTTTTTTTTAATGTTTTTTAATTAAAGAAAGCTAAATCTTTTTCTTTGTAAATAAATTTATATTGCTCCTCTTATTAATCTACTGTTAATATTATTGGGTATTGCAATTATTTTTATATATTTATATTTTATATATATATTTATAATTTAGACATATTGATCTCTTATAATCTAATAATCTAGTAGAAACAGTTCTACCTGTTTGTCCAACATAAACCTTACCGCATAACTAGGAATAATATCTTTTACACTCGTCAATATACATTGCAATTTCAAGTGTGGAAAAAAGAAAATTTTAGTATTTTGTTCTTGATAAAATTCTGTTTATTTTATCGGTAACAATAAATTGATAAAAAAAAAGAATTAAATTTTTGTTTAGTTATAAAATTTCTTCTTTTAATATAGTGATGCTTTTTACAGAAAGTCACTGATATAAGTAAGGCTACGCCAATGTACAAACTTAAAATTTTATATTTTTAACTCATAACTGTAATCCTTTCATACAGGTAATAAAAAGTAAGTGAAAATAACATTTTTATATCAAGTTAGCAAAGACAAACTCTGAAAGACAAACTATAACAACTCTGGGTTTTATAGTAAATATAAATTCAGAGTTTTAAGTTAAACTCCGTAAACTTTAACTTATTTACACAAGTAACAAATTTAAAATGCCAGACCACCTAAGCTTAAACGTACAGGGAAAGAGGCAGGCGAAATAAACGACTTGTCTTCGAATTTAAGTCACGTAAAATTTAACAAGTCCTTTATTAAAATAACATTTTAGAAGCTAACGAGAAACTAATCCACTCAATTAAAAAGATAAATGTGCACCGAAAACTATGCTCAAGTTGCAAACTTTAAATTTGCTTGAACGTAATGTTAACCAAACTACGCAAACTAGATAATCTTGCTGCTGATAATGTACAAGTAATGTACATTTTCTACATATGATATAAAATAATATGATTTTTATTACTCTAATGCAGAGGTTCCCAAACTGTTTTGTTTTCGGTTTTGGGTAGACCCTCCGCCTTTCTAATATTGAATTGTTACAAATTCATCAACTTCAAATGTGTTTTTCACAGTTAACACAGTGATATCTATATCGACCCTTAAGGGAAAATCATTGCTTTAATGTAATTTTAAATGTTCTACAACAGATAGAATATGTAACAATCGTGGATATTTAATATTTAGCATTTTTCGAAAGTTAGTACACTGACATATCCACGACTGTCAGACGCACCGAACTTTGTCAGTTTGTCAGCATTATTTAAAGTTTTTATAGCGACTCTTACACGGTCAATCAGGAATGAAAGTCGACTGAAAAATCAAACTGTCATTCCTGACTTCAATCACAAAGCCCCCTACACTTATTGTCAATTGTCAACTACATCGTCTATTATCGTTAGCTCAGAAGGAAGAGCGTCCAACTGGAAACTGATTTCGATTCCCAGATGATACAATAGTTCATGAAGGAATATGTGCGTGCGGCTTGCACAACAAGTAAGTAGATTCCATTATTATCCAAGATAATTATGTGGCTTTATTTTTTATCAATGCCGACTTTTTGACAAAATATTACTAAACTTTTTAAAATTTAATTGTTGGTTGTATTTTTATCCAAAATTAATTAAGTTTTCCCAAAAAAATCTATTAGTGCCCACATATATTATACAATTTTAATGTTGGAATGTTCCCAAATTCCTGAAAAAAAAAACATTTTTTTTAACTTTACTATTTATTCGAGATTAATCTAACTTTTAGAAACGATTCTACTAATACCCACAAAAATTATAAAATTCCAACCTTCAGAGAAAATTTTTTATTTTAGCTATATATCCGATTTCAGAATACATTTTCCTGGCATATCTATAAAAATTTATAATTTTGTTTTGCACAGTGTTGCCAATTTTTGAAATAAGAAATAATTTTAAATTTTTAAAAAATTTTTTGATTAGATTATTTATTTAATTTTAATCAAATTTTCAGGTGAGATTCCCCTAATTTCAATAATAATTGCATAATTTTAGATTAGCATAATACTGCAAATTTCTGATAAAAATATTAATATGTACAGTACCGATACATATATTTCATATATTGTATAATTTATAACATGTATCTATTTTATATCTATTATATTTTCAAGTCGTAATAAAGCGGTGTTTTTTTAGTCGACTGGTAGATTAAAGTAAGTGTTAAAAAACGCATCTCACTTCAGTTATATTAATGTACGTATCTCGTATCTGATATGGGGTAGTTAAACAAAAAAATTGTCGAGAAAGAAGTTAGACGTCAGTAGGACGTTTATTGATATAAATCGCTCGCAGCTGGTCGATGACAGAACGAGAGAGAGAAAAGAGTGAAACGCGAATAAACGACAAAATGCTCTTACAAAAGGACCACTAGAATCTAGACGTTATTATTCAAATTGATAATAAATCAAAATATGATATAACTGTGGTGAAAAGTTTATAAAAAAATAATAATTTTCCTTAAACCACAAACAAAACATTTTAAAAAGCTAAGATTTCATCATCAGTAGCAAAAGAAAAAATCCTAATCAGTGATATGCGGTTACACAAATATTAAACATATTCAGTGGATAAAGATCACTGTGATCAGTGATCAGTGATCTTTATAACAATGATGTATGAAAGATGCTAGTTAATAAATAATATATGTTTAAAAAGTCATACAATTATTTAAATCGGTTTAAGTCTTAGAGCAAATCAAAATAATGATATGAAAATATAGTAAATATAAATGACATAAGTCAAATATTAAATGAACATTTCTTAATTATTAAAGAAATTCTGCTCTTCTTGAATAAACAAAGCTCGGTTATCTTGATATTTCCAACTTATATAATAAACTAGCATAATTTTCATGCTTCAATACGGGATTCACTATTTTAAACTAATTTTAACTTAATTGCAGTTTTTGGTTAATTTTTATCTACAACACTCGCCGCCGGCGGTTCACGCTGCATTGTCCCATAGTAGTACTTTTCGTGAAAAACGACTCAACTATTAATAAAACTTTCGTCAAATCTGTTGCGCGAATGTAGAACAGAATTTTTAATCATTGTCTTATAGTCCTTGAAAAATGAGTTTATTATCAATAAAACTCAAGTTATAAGTAGAGTTTCCGATTTGTTTTTAATTATTTACAGCGTCAGGCGCAGGCGAAAGCTGTATTGTCCTATAGTAAAACTTTCCTTAAAAAACGTCTCAACTATTGCTAAAACTCCCATTAAAATCTGTTCAGTGAATGTCAAGTTATAAGCGAATAAAGTTTTTTCGTTTAAAGTGTTTGCCTGCGGATCATGCAGACTTACCTCTAGTTTTTGATTTTTTCCATCAATGTAGTATTACACTGCTCTAAATTTCGACTAAATTTTTGTGTGCTAAATTTCGACTTTATAACTCACTTACAAGTTGCATTTCAAAACCAGACAAACATACATACATATTTTATATTGTGCTTTATATACTCTAAAAAAAAAAATATGTAATTTACCTACAAACCATGACACACTATGATGCCCAATATTTCTAGATATAATTACTCAACTGCTGTAATTTTAACAGAATTGTTTAAAAATACATAATATCAGAACTATTACAAACATTATGTAATCTGAAATTACCAACGGAATGGAAAAGTATAAATATATATATTATATATATATATATATAGAGCGAGTGTAAAGTTTGGAACTATCGCAATAAATCTTTTATTAAACGTTTTTGAAAAAAATCCTCGAACACGTCAATTTTTATCTTAAATGAGACATATTTTACTGTAATCGTCACTTAAAGATTGTCTTTTGTTTTTGAGTTATGAAGTAAGCGATAATTTTTTTAAATGGAAACCTATATTTTTTATTATTGATTTTGGTAGTACTTTTTATTCCGTTTCCAACCATATAAAATTTTAAATATGTTACATTTGAAAAAAATTAAGAAAAACAATCTTAAAGTTTAAATATTAAAAACTAATTAAATTGGCAAAATGAATCTAGTTATTAGTGTATAAAATAAAAAACATTAGTTACAACTGTCAGAATTATGCAATTTATAAATTTTACAATAAAATAAGTGTTATTATTTTGCTTTTTCCAAATTTAAAAAACTATTTTATTAATAAAAATTGTATAATTGAGCGAAAAACAGAGAAAAAGCTAAATAATAACACTTATTTTATTTTGACATTTATAAATTGTATAATTTTGACAGTTGTAGCTAATGTTTTTTGTTTTATACACTAATAACTAGATTCACTTTGCCAATTTAATTAGTTTTTAATATTTAAACTTTAAGATTATTTTTCTCAATTTTTTTCAAATGTAACATATTTAAAATTTTATATGGTTGGAAACGGAATAAAAAGTACTGCCAAAATCAATAATAAAAAATATAGGTTTCCATTTAAAAAAATTATCGCTTACTTCATAACTCAAAAACAAAAGACAATCTTTAAGTGACGATTACAGTAAAATATGTCTCATTTAAGATAAAAATTGACGTGTTCGAGGATTTTTTTCAAAAACGTTTAATAAAAGATTTATTGCGATAGTTCCAAACTTTACACTCGCTCTGTATATATGTGTAATATTACAGTTTTTTTTAGTAAATTTACAGAGCTTCAACAAATTTGCTGTCAAGAATTTTCCATAAATTTGTTTAGTTCTGTAATATTATTGTTGGTATAATTACATATATTTGGAAATTTACCGTAAAGGATGTATTTTACAAAATTATTACAAATACTAATATGTACGCTATAATTTTACATACTTTAAGAAGTTATTTCAACAATATGTAATTCTATATTAAGTATGTGATACAATTTGCAGAAAGTAAGAAATTTCACATACTTATTAGATCATTTTTACTTACTTTATGTGATTATTATGAATAATGTAAAAATGACAGAATTTTGAAGTAGAAATACAAAATATTTATAATATAATAAAAATACAGTTTTTTTATAGTAAAATTTTCCTATTATTTTTTTTGTAATTTTGCAATTATTTTTTTTACAGTGTATGTATGGATATGAAAATGTATTTTTCGATTAAAAACTAAGTAATAATTGACAATCTGAAAAGATCCCGTATAGGCGTATATTCCGTAATTATCGCAGTTAATGTGTAATCAAACGGGCGAAGCGTAGCATACCATTCAATAGACCAGCGCTATCGATTCCGGTATTGAAAACTTCCTGCCTTCGTGTGTCACAAACTTTCAATATTAGCTGCGTCGAATAGTTAAGAACCCATCGCCGGTGCGCTTGTCTTTTCCTTCACATCTTTGCAAACCCTCTTTCCAATTTAACTTGCCTCTCTTCTACCCCCCCCTCCAAGTTCTTCAGTTCGGACATTAAAAACCTCTTCAAGCGCGCGAGCTCTTCTCTGTGTGTCGCTCGAGCGATCGATTCCGTGTTGTAATTTCCTCCTAAACGTAATGGTTCATTTTTCCGTTAACATATTTTCTGAAAGCGCGCCAACACCGCACACCGTAACGACGATGGTTTTAACTTAGAAAAACTCATTTCTGCAAAAATTCAAATAATGTCATCGACGCGCGACGGTTCTTTTACGTCGCGTCGCCGTCGCGCCGTTGACTGTAATTCGTGTCGTTTTCTCATTAAAGTGGACCCCAAGGTTGACGAGGATAATGGAAAAATTTCACGTAGTAAATTATCCCTCCAGTAATGGGACAAATTACACACGTGAAAGACAAGAGAATTTTTAACGCAAATGTTTTTCTGTTTTAGAAAATAAAAAAAAATTAATTACTTTGACAAAATGAACATGACATAACATACTACAAAATTTTTCAAAACTTATTGTATTAAAATAAAACTGTTTTAGGTTAAAGTTTTGTTTAATTATTTATTTAAAAACGATGTTTCGACGAAAGTCAACGCTTGTCTTCATCAGGATAAAATATACTAACAACATTATAGTAAATAAACAGAACATACATAGAAACAAGTTACTAGATAACAAATAAATAACTAGATCATAAAAAAATTATGATAATCTAGTTACTTATTTGTTATCTAGTAACTTTTTTCTAGGTACTGTTATGTACTGTAATGTCATTTGTATCAGTTTTCCTGATGAAGACGGAAGTTGAGTTTGGTCGTTTTTAAATAAATAATTAAACAAAACGTTAACCCTAAAACAGTTTTATTTTAAACTATGTTTGCAAATAGGAAAAAAAGATACAAATGACATTTATAGTAAATAAACAGAACATAGAAACAAGTTATTGGTAACAAAATAATTAACTAAATCATAAAATTTTGTAAATTTTTAATTAATAAAAACAAAATTTTATTTAAATCAGTGCCATTACACACTGATTGATGTTATTCTTTTCTTTATAAATTTCTATTGCTTCTCTTATCACTGTGAAGGCACTAATTTAAATCAAATTTGGCTTCCTTTAATTAAAAATTTATAAATTTTATAATCTAGCTACTTATTTTGTTACTTACTAACTTGTTTCTATGTTCTATATATTTACTGTAAATGTCATTTGTATTATTTTTCCTGATGATGATGTACGTTGAATACGTCGAAACGTTGATTATTAATAAATATTAACAGAGAACAACAACTTAAAGCCATTTTATTTTATTGTAGAGTAATACCTCGCTTAACGTTACCTCCGTTAACGATACTTCGCTACAACGTCATTACTGGGCGACGGACGCGGTAAATCCCATATTTATATACATTGTGTACTATGTTCCATATGTTCTATGCATACATATGTGTTTTTACTAGAACCTTCACAGCAGTCATTATACGCACGTTACATAAATAATTTTAACAACAAAAATATTGTCCGATTGCCTAAGTCAGGTGTGTCAAATTTTGCGCGAAGTTGTGCTATAAAAAGAAATGTATTAAATGCTTTAACATGTTACAGTGAGCTATTATGAGAAAAGAAGAGACAAGCAACACAATCGCCCCTTGATTCGGTCTTGTCAAAAAAATAAAATCGTCACAACTTATCTGTTTGTTTACATATAACCGGTAATTTTGTAATACATACACTTGCACACTAATTTTAAACTTTAAATTTTGTTAAGAAATGCTGATTTCAGTTGTTTCTATCTATTAATTAAAAAATTAAATAACGTATTTTGTAAAAATTTAGTAACATATCTCTATCCGTCGCGTGTTATTTCTTCCTCTGTTAACGTTAATTCGGTTAATGTAATGTTTTTGAGGAACGCGTCCTTAACGTTAAACGAGGTATTACTGTATCATCATTTTTAAGTACCTTATTTAGGTTTTTTCTTACTCTCAAACTTGAGTCAAGTAATCGATTCTCCATCAAACAAAATAAACACGACCTCTCTACGAAGTTTAGTTTCGATTTTAAGCGATCGTTCCCAAATGTTCGTTTTCAAATTGAAAACGAACATTTGGGAATTGGGCATTGACAATGCACTTTTTCAGTGCATGTTTTATATAACACCATAGTTAAATGACCGGCTACAACACTTTTTTCCACTTTTTTTTAACTTTTTTAACGTTTATCACACAGATATTTTATGTATAAAAAATTGTAAAATAAAAGACAAGCCTAAACTGTACAGTGTACCAAATGTATTTACTTGAAACTATATATACCATTATTTTTGCATATTTTATGAATATAAATTGCAAGATTGTTAGTGTGAAAATCATATTCACAATGTTAAAATTTATTTTGAAAACTCGAGTTTAACATAGGCTATACCTAAGACAGGTGACATATGAGGAGCTCGTTTTCAAAATGCAACATGTCCATTTTTTAATTTTTTGAAGTAGAGATGGCGTTGGGTATATTAAAAGACTGTGTATCTTACAAAATACACAGTTTGTGTCAAATCGCAACAAAAGTAGGCGGAAAGTTTGTATTCCACTATCAAAACGCAACATGTCCACAGAGTTATGTTTTCGAAACGAAATACTTGTGCGACTTGCACATTATTTTTGATGCAATAAGTATTATATTTTGTTTATAATGTCTTCGGAAGGTGTGTGTGTAGCAGAGAATAGTTTAGGAAGTAGAAAGAGGCAGAAAAATAAGCAGGCTGAGCGAATAATTAAGAAAAATATGAAGTGAGTTAGTTTTTCAAATTTGTAGGTTAGAATGATCTTAATAAGCTTAAAATTATTTAGATATGCTCCAAAGGATCTAATTCTACAGAACTGGTGTGTGTTTTTGAAATTGTCTATTAGCAACTAAAACGTTTTTGCTTCAAAACGCAACAAATTACAATTTTTTTTTCAAAATTCAACATGTCCATTCTATAATAATTTTTTTTTTCATAAATAGTAATTCGTGATTTATATTAAATTAGTATAAACAACCCACATCATGAATGTAACTTACCAAAAAAACTTGAAAGCGCTATGTAAAGGCGGCGCTGTAGAAACACATTATAGCGTTTATCTCAAAAACATAAATTTGGACATGTCGCATTTTGAAAACGAGCTCCTCATATATTGTAACGCTCCGTGCAGGATAGATTATTTTTAGTTTATTTTAACGCAAAAAATTAAAAATGACAATATCCGCTAGTAGTTATGTAAATATGAAAAATATGGTAGCAGTTTTTCAACAATCAACATGTTAAAAACGAATTTTCAAAATTAGTTTTTGTATTGTAAATATATATTAATATATAATTTATAATAAATAAATTTGGAAATTAAGTAAAGAATAAATTCAATAATTCCGTTGATATTAATTTTTTGGAAAAAATCTCGAAGGGTATAGCGATTTTGACTACAGCGAATATTTTCAGCCTATTTTCGGTTTCTTATGTCATTTGTTTTTCATGTTATGACGTCATCGACTTTTTTTTAAATGACAACCTATATTTTTTATTATTGATTTTGGTAGTACTTTTTATTCCGTGTCCATCACTGTAACATTTTCAATATGTTACATTTGAAAAAAATTGAGAAAAATAATCTTAAAGTTCAAATATTAAAAATTTAATAAATTGGCAAAATAAATCTAGTTATCAGTGTATAAAACAAAAAACATTAGCTACAACTATCAGAATTACGCAATTTATAAATGTCAAAATAAAATAAGTATTTTGCTTTTTCCAAATTAGAAAAACTATTTTATTAATAAAAATGGTACAATTGACCGAAAAACAGAGAATTGAAATGTTATTTTATTGTGATATTTATAAACTGTATAATTCTGACAGTTGCAGCTAATGTTTTTTTGTTTTATAAACCGATAACTAAATTTATTTTGCCAATTTAATTAATTTTTAATATTTGAACTTTAAAGCTATTTTTCTCAATTTTTTTTAAATGTAATATATTGAAAATGTTATTCTGCTGGAAACGGAATAAAAAGTACTACCAAAATCAATAAAACAATAATATAAGTTGCTATTTAAAAAAAAGTTGATGCCGTCATAACATGAAAAACAAATGACATAAGAAACTGAAAATTGGCTGAAAATATTCCCTGTAGTTAAAATCGCAACAGCTAGGAAAAATGATTTTATAGAATACTTTTTAGTCCGTGTTAAAAATGTAGTATATTATTATTAATTATTTTTATTTAAAAAATTATATAAATAGATCCAATTAAAATATCAAAATTATATGCAACATTAATTATAAATAAGCCAAGAATCTCCTATAATAAAGAACTATTAATAAATGTACAAAATTATCACTAAATTTTTAACATTTTCGTAATTAAAACAGATACGTTCTCATAATGTAAACGCAAAACTTGTAAATTCAATTGACCATATTATTCAATTAGAATTAAACTAACGTAAACATATTTAATATGCGGTTTTAACTTTAACCATTTATATAGATGTAATCAAGAATTTGTACAGTTGACTTGTCAAAATTATTAATTAATAATTATTCAATAATTCATAACAGACTCTATCCCATTTATTCACATTTATAATTATTATCAAAAGCTTTTATTTACACTGAAATATACAAAAATACTGTCACAGATTATTATAAAACATCGACTAGTTTGACGTGCATAAATAATAAAATATTAATACAATTTCTGTTTTCTCAACGTCAATAAAAAAAAATTGAAAATAAATTTTATTTGACATTTTAAATGACCCTATAAAGTAAATTCCATGTCATATTTCGTTCGATATAAATTATTATTGAACAAAAAAAAATATGTGCCTGTATATTGTTCGGATATGTGTGTAATAATATAAAAATATACCCGTACAAAAAAAAGGCGAATATGTAAATAAAAGCTAACAAATATTTATATGTTTAAAAATACATAAATACATATAAATGTCATTATAATATTAAATATGTACATACGTGGATTTCCATTTGTTATTTATGAAGTAAAAACAAATAAAATAAATTATACAATAGTATAACAACTTACCAACGATGTGATGTTGCTTGAACATCTGTTGGAGACGTAAATCTGAAACAAATATTTGTTTTAATCATTTTATAAAGTTTGTTATACATTATTAGCAATATAATGGAACAGTAAAAATAATTTTCATTAATAATAATATACAAGGTGATTGATGACGTCGGGGAAAAACTACACAGGATGATTCCTATGAGTAATTTAAATAAAAAAATTTCAAATAAACATATATCCGAAAATGCTTTCTAACGGAACTGTGGCCGTTAGAAGTTTATTACATGTAATATCAATCGCGTTAGCCTTATTTATTTTATCAGGCAAAAAAAATATAAAAAAATAAATAATTAAGGTACTAATTTAAAGCAATAATTTAATAATAATAATAATAATAATAATAATAATTAATAATTTTCTCTGACAATTAAATTAATTATGGATGAGTTCACAGTACATGAGTATGCTGATATAATTTTTATTTATGGATTTTGTGATGGAAATGAATTAGCCAAAGAAGGGCACTTCGAAGACTTACTTTAAGTTTAATCCCAGACGTTCTTGCTTTAAATTAGTACCTTACTTATTGTTTATGTTTTTTTTTTGTTTTTTGTTCCTGATAAAATAAATAAGGCTAACGCGATTGATGCTACATGTAACTTCTAACAGCTACAGTTCCGTTAGACAGCATTTTCGGACATATGTTTATTTGAAGTTTTTTTATTTAGACTACTTATAGGAATCATCCGGTGTAGTTTTTCCCCGACGTCATAAGTCACCCTGTATATGTTACGCGGAGCAGAAAGCGATGATTATTGTGTTGAGCCCAGATATTTGTAGCCGAAACCAAGTAATCTGGGCTCACAATACAAAAAAGCTTTCTATTCCGAGGACATATATACAAGTTTCTCTTCAAGCGTTCTACCCGAGACTAAAAACTAAAAATAGATAAAAGTATGTGTCAAGTCAAGTATAGAATAGTATGTATATATTATTAATATTTGTTATGTCATTTGTAAAAATTAATTTTTCTTTGGTCGAATATATAATTTCTGATCCATCCTGGGTGGTATACATACATTTCTTGCACTTCTTCACATATTTTCTATTAATAAAATTCAAATCCAAGCGAAAATAAACAATGTAACTGTCAATTAACTTAACTTGACTTAATAATTTTTTATATAGCTGTCAGAGATATCAAATTATATACACTTGACCATATTTCTTTGGTCGAATATAAAATTTCTGACAAATTTGGCGGTGCACATTGCATTTCTTGCACTTTTTCATACATTTTTCAATAATCAAATGTAATTTCAAGCTAAAATAAACCATGCAATTGTCAATTAACTTAACTTGACTTGATGTAATAGTTTGTCAATATAGCCGCCAAAGATGCCAGATTAAATACATTTGATGTTGTTAGTTACGTTTGGTGCTGCCACCAGTGGTGTATATAGTAACTAACTGCTGTATAATAATTCCATTATTAAACTAGTAACCTAAGAACCTCTTTTTACATAGGCAATACGATAATGTAATATTAATATTATAATACGCTTGAAGAAAAAAGATGTACTATTAAATTTCTGCAGGTCAATGGCTTCTTTTTTCATAACTACATTAATAAAACATTAACAAAAAATCCATAATTACAAAAAAAAACTTCCTCGCATTCACCTGAATTAGACATACAAAAACATTACCAAAATAATCAAGTCGTGTACGTATTTCCCTATCTTAAAATCTCCGGCATCATTAATAAAAATCGAGCTATATATATATATATATATATATATATATATATATATATATATATATATATATATATATATATATATATATATATATATATATATATACAATTCGTTCACCTCAGCATCGGCTTGATGCTAACTTGATATTGTTAAATACGAGTCAGTCCCGATGCACGATTAATCACCGCGGACTGTGCAGCATTTGCGCCGTCAAGTTTGGCAACCGTACAAAGATTAGCGCACAACGCGAGCGAGGGAATTAACCCCGGAGCCCCCGAGTTGGATGAAATGCGGCGTCGTGGCGGTAGTACGTGCCACTAAACGAGCAAAATAAACGATTAAGCGATGAGCGGTTGCCTGGCGTGAATCACACCCACAAGACACGCACTATACGACATAGGGTTTAGTGTTAAACGATATGTTTAGCAAACGGCAGTGGTGGGGATTGTAACGATTTCTGTGTTGAATAGACTTTTTTCACACTATGTGTCCATAAGGGCATGGCACAAACACTTTCAACTTATGCAGAAATTAGTTTCAGCCAAACATTTACATTCAGATAAGCTACTTTATTCACATTCATGATACCTCCTCAAGATGCTCTTTTATTTTTACCACTTGGAAATGTGTGACATACTGATATATGTTGTTTATTTTTTGTTAAAAAATACAATGCAGCAAAATGTTAAATATTAAGTTCGATATAAATTACATTTTTTTGAGATGTATCATAATAATATGTAGGAAGAGGTCATTATGTTACAAGTACAATAATGATATTATTATACAACAGTTTGTTACTATATACCACTGGTGGCAGAACAAAATCTGGCATCTTCGAATGCCCTACCCTATTGAAAACTATTAGGTCAACTTAAGTTAACTAAATTAGTAACTGCATTGTTTATTTTCTCTTGAATTTAAATTTGATTATTCAAACTACATATTCGATCAAAGAAACACGGTATTTAATTTAACATCTCCCACGGCTGCATTAAAATTATTAAATTAATTTCAGTTAATTGATAATTGCATTGTTTATTTTCGATTAAATTTGAATTTTATTACTAAAAATGCATGAAAAAGTGCAAGAAATGCAATGTATATCGTTCAGGGTGGTCAGATATTGTATATTCGACCCAAGAAAGGTTAATTCTAACAAATCGCGTATCAAATATAAATTATATAATAACATTATACAAGTTAGTAAGGTTAGTTAAAGTCCCTTAAAATGATGTATTTTTTTAAATTTTTAATTTAGTTTCGTTTAGATCGCTTGAAGAAAAAATCGGATACTATAATATACTATTATATATTTTTGCAATAATCTAAATGTAAGTTATACATTTTAAATTTTTTTTCACATCAGCATTTTTCAAAAAAACAAGTAAATACATCGTTAATTCAATATATTTCGCATGTTAAATATTTCACCAATAATCGCATTTCCCAATATAAACAATATTGATTTTCTATTGTCAAACAAAAACATTCAATTACTAAAACAATCAAAATTTAGTTTTACAAAACAAGCAACTCTACCCAATTTACATTTATTTTTATTTGCCGCTATTAAAAATTTCACACGATACACATGTAACATAATTTATAATACAACGAACCACCACTGTTTGAAAAACACACCCACACACACACACATATAATTTTGCAGCCAGGATATTGGACACTTCGCCATTCATTTACTTAATGTGTCAGAAATCAGCGTTAATATCAATTATAACCATCATGGCAGGATGAAAGTTCACGCTAATATTAAATGTGAACCGTCCCGAACGCTTTATATAATATTTCGTACGACCTAGCCGTAATTTTGTGCAAAGAAAAGAACAGACAAACTTAGATCAGTCGCACATTGAAAGAAGCGCAGTATAGAACAAAGTAAACATAGTAAAATATTTTTCAAAACTCATTGTATTAAATAAAAGCTGTTTTAGGATTAGATTCTGTTTAATTATTTTATAAAAACGACGTTTCGAAGAAATTGAACGCTCGTCTTTACCAGATCACTAGGTTACTTACTAGTTAACATATAAGTAACTAGATCAGAAGAATTATAGATTTTTAATTAATGGAAGCCAATCAATATTAGCAGCAGATTAATAAGAGAAACAATAGAAATATTTAAAAAGAAAAAAATAATATGAATCAGTGTGAAGACTCTGAGTTAAATAAAATTTAACTTTCATTAATTAAAAATTCAATGTGTTAAAAATTCCGGCAATTCATAAAAATTCCTCGTAATTCCTAAAAAAATCTTATGAATTGTACATAAAAATTTCTAAGTTACCAATCTCTCGTACTATTTAATAATTATTTATTAAGATATCTAAATATAGTTATACCCAACACTAATACGAAATAATTTATTTAAAATAATGATATATGTTTGAACGATTTTATTGTATTTTTAAATTTTTTCTTATTTTTAAATATCTCAATCAATGATTGCTAAAGTTGTCTATATCGAACCCTAAGGTCAACAGTTAAACCTATCAATGTAAGTAGTACTGTGTCAGCTGAATTTGTAACAATTCAATATTAGAAAGACGGGATGGGAGGGGGGTCTACCCAAAACAGAAAAAAAAGTGGCACGTGATCTACGAGACAAAAAAGTTTGGGGACCTCTGATCTAAATGTTTCTAATGATCATTTCTCGAAATTTAACTCGAGAAAAAATTAATTCGTATATTGTTAATTTCCCACGTTAATTTGCTATGTCAACCTCTAAATCTAAACGAACACCTATATATATATATATATATATATATATATATATATATATATATATATATATATTTAAATAAAATAAAATGTATTATAACGAATTCTATATGTATTAACCAATAAAAGCTCTGTTGATCTCTGTGCTATGCTGTGTTACGTAAAGTTTCGTTCAATGTGTGGTCGACTTTTTTTGTATCTCAAGAAAAAAACGATGAAGATGACAGGAAGGAACATCGATGATGGGAGGTTTCCGTGACGTGAGCCTGTTTTTAAGTGTTTCACCGAGAGTGGAAGAAAAACATTTCACATCATTTCTGGCAAAATGTACGAATGTGTACCGATAAGTGTTATATTATTTATCAAGTTGGCTACGAATGCTGTGATTTCAAGAAGACGGCGTTGATTTTCTTTTTTTGCTTAGGGCAACAACATGTTTGTTTCATTTTTGTCATCGCATTTTTTTTTATCTCAGAAATTACATTATTACATTGCCGTAATTTGTAGTAAAACATTTAACAGGTGACCGTAAAAAATAATGTAATTTATAGTATTATTTTTATCACATTATCAGAAATTAGTATATTATGTTACGAGGAGAAGAAAGCGATGACTATTGTGTTAAGCCGAGATATTTGTGGCGAGATCAAGCAATCTAGGCGAAACATAAAAAGAGCATTCTACTCCCACTGACATATACCTACTATTTTGCTTCAAGCGTTCCAAACGAAACTAAACTAAAAATAAATATAAATACAAATCAAGTAACCTTAACCTTACTTACAGTTGTATAATAGTATGTATATGTTATTTATATTTGTTACGCGATTTGTGAGAATTAATCGAATATATAATTTCTGATAAATCTGGCAATGTACATTACATTTTTTGCCCTTCTTTGCACATTTTCAATGATCAAATTCAAATTCAAAAAAAAATATACAATGCAACTGTCAATTAACTTAACTTTTTATATGGGACACTTTTTCGTACGATGCTTATTTTCTTAAATATTTCGATGTCTTCACTTAAATCGACCGCCTGATATAATTAACATAAGATACTGACGAGTTATGAAAAAAATTAAAACTAATACATAATTTTTTAAAATATTTTATAGAATTTCTTTTATATAAAAAAAAATAATTAAAAAATCTGATACTTTTTTCTATTATTTTATATTAACGCATTATAAATAGTCAAACTTACTTATAAATATATACGAGTGTCTATAGTAGAAGTAGATGACTTCTTAAAACATTAAATAATTAAAAAAATCAAAAACACGTCAATTTTGTTTTTAATTTGACTTTCTTAATACAAAACAAAACTTTGAAAAAAATTAAATATGGAGTAAAATATTTGTCAGTTGTGCATAAGAATAACTTTACAAATCGTGTAGAAAAAACTAATTAAAAAAAAAGATATTCGTACATTAACACTTTTGTTTTAAAATGCATAGTTTTCGAGAAAAAAATAAAAAGAAATTTTACTTAATACTTTGGGGGTGATTTTTACCCCCCTAAACCTTGACGGTTGCCGATAAAAAAAAAATCGTGTCGCTTAGTTTTTAGTGAATATCAAAGCACATTTAAATCGACCGTAGACAGCTCGGCATGGTTTCTAATATCTTTAAATCCATAAAAAAAAATGGTATTAATATAGTAAATAAAGTCAAGTTCAAAGTGTATATAACAAAATCTATAAAATAATAAAAAACAATTGAGTGACTTATCTGTATTACATAAAGTTTCATACTATATTTTGTAATGGAAATATTACTAAATGCATTACTGCTAATTAATATTTAAAACTAAGTTTCCAAAGTAGTCAAATATTCTATACTAATTTTAGCATCTACTTGATGATATTCAAAGAAACACGTTATTATTTCTTGAAAACTCATTTACAACATAAAGCAAACACTAGACAACTTTCACCTGTACATTTACATCTGTTTTACTTTTGTTTCTCATTGTAATTTTCGAAGTTGCCAAGTAAAATTATCATTTCACTTGATTTCAACAGTTTCTTCATATATACAAAAATTATAGTTTTCATACATACATACATACATAGATAGATACACAATCACGCCATGTACCCAAAAAAAAGTGGCACAAACTCTTTTCATCATCCCGAAATCAGTCGCCTCCAAACAAGCAACTTTCGCTTCATCCACATTCATAATTCCTCTCATACATGTTCTTCTATTCCTACTACTTGGAAACTTTCGCTCACGCAAAACACTCTCAATCATACCACTCCAACTACTCATCGAACGTCCACGGAAACATATACCATCAAAATCATTCAAATACATTTTTTTAACCAAACGTTCATTAGACATTCGCTCAACATGTCCGAACCATCTTAACTAACTAACACCAACTTTTGCTACAAGATTTTTTTCAATTTCACACTCATTATACACTAATCTATTTCGTACCCGATCTCTCCAATTTACACCACATACCCCACGTAATAAATCTCATTTCCACAGCAGTCATTTTCAGTTTATGCTTTTGCAACCAAACCCAACATTCACCACCATACATCAACGTAGGCACCAAAACTGCATTGTATATACTCAAACGGGCTTCTTTGGAAACATTTACATTCCTAGCAAAAGTTCCCAAAGCACCCAAAACCTTACAACCAGCATTTACTCTCCTTTCAATTTCATGATCAAAACGGCCATCTCTACACAAATTCATCTACCTGCTCTAAACGTGTACCATCAATATATACATTACCTTCAGTTGTCAAGTCACCCTTCTCAAAAACTAAAACTTTGCACTTATCAACATTCAACACAAGATTCATAACTTTACCAACAACATTAATTCTATCAATCATCCATCTCAGTTGTTCTTCAGATTCAGCCAAAACAACCACGTCATCAGCATACGCTAAAGCAGGTACATCACAATCACCTATTTGTATACCATTTTCAATAATCAAATTAATATTCAAGTAAAAATAAACAATGCAATTTCCAATTAACTTAACTTAATTTGACGTAATAGTTTTCAATATAGCCCCCGAAGATGTCAGATTAAATACATGCGACGTTGTAGTTATGTTAGGTGCTGCCACTAGTGGTTTATATAGTAACCAACTGGTTATATAATAATGTCATTGTACTAGTAACATAATGACTTCTTACTACATTGGCAATATTAATATTTTGATACGCTTGAAGAAAAAATTATGTATTGTGACGATACGCTTTGCGTTCGACACAAATATCTAAATTTACTTAGATTACGTAACATGTAATTTAGGTTGTATAATTGTACAAAAGTGTAAAACTCACTATGAGATAATAACGGTCAAAATTTCATTTTTCTATATTTTAAGTTCGTCAATTAAAGTTCTTCGATAAATTAAAATTTGAATTATTTTGTTACAATATAACAAAAAGACCGGAATTATCTCATAGCGATGTTCAGACATATCCGATGTTTTCAATGTTTTTTTGTGCTAAGACCAGCTGTTACTAAATATATTTTTTTTATCATATAGTATGAGTAGAGACATCTGTCTGCGCGTATAGTTACGACCGGCCGAGTTTTGTTTTTAACAATATTAAGAAGAACTGACGCGCTCTCTCGCAATACGAGTGAGACAGCGCGCATCAGGCAGTTTTAACCAGTTTTAACGAATTGTCGCCTATAAAAGAGAAGATTCGTAGCTTAAAATTCACATTCGGTCTTGCGTCGAGACTGAACAACCTTTTCCTGGTCGACCGGCGTCCGGACCCAGGGGAAGGGGAGTTTGCTTAGCATCTGAGCGAACTCACTCGTTGGCTGATTCCCGGCCCCAGATTTACGATTTTACGGACTTAGAGAATTCGGTCGTCAGTTTTAAATTTTTTTTTGAAACTTAGAAAAAATTTCCGAATTAATTTTGCGGACTCAGAAAATTTAACAATCAGTATTAAATTTAATTTTTTTTGGAACTTAGAAAAATTTTTGAATTAATTTTTCGGACTTACAAAAATTCAGCCGTTAGTATAAAATTTAATTTTTCGGACAGTCAGATTGGATCCAGTTTCGTGGACAGATAGAACGGTGTTGATTTATATTTCTGGCTTTAAAAAAAAAATATCAGTCGGTCAGCACGGAATTGTATTTCATTAAATCTTTGTTGTTGGAAATTTCTTTATTGTTACTGTTGTAATTAGAGTAATTTATAATTCATCATTTAATAATTTCTTTTGATATAATTTTTTAAAATAAAATTTGTGTTGTTAATATTTCAAACTGAGTTCTTTTAATTACATATACAATTGTGTATCTTCCATTAAACGTGTGTATGAACCCCGGACAAACGCGACTGAGCTATCTGCAATCCGTTCCCTTTTTCCCGTATTACAGGTTGCAGGAAGTACAAGATTGGCGCCCGATATCCGGAAATAAAAAGGAGAACCAACATAAAGCACCGAAACCGAGGTTGCGTTACAGTATATATACTTCTTTATAAATTTTTAAAATCAAAGGCCCGTATTCTCACCTCACTTTCTCGTGAAAAAGTGCTTTTATCATTAATTTCAAAATAAATTTTTGCTACTGTTTTTCATCAAATGTAAATAGTTTTTCTGTTTCTAATCATTTTTATTATATTCGTTAATATGAAATTAAAATAAGCTATTATAAAGTGCTTAATAAATAATTTTAAGTAAACATAAAAAGTACTTTTGGCAAAAATCACTTTTAAAAATGAGGTGCAAATACGGGCCAAAAATTTTAAAATAACAAATGAGTAAATCATGTTTAAAAAAATATATTGAAATCGTACACATATATCAAAAACAGTTATCAATCAACCCGAGTAATATACGTTTACGCAAAAAATGATAAATTTCCAAATAATCTCACACATCTTTTTCTGACACGATATCATTTTACGTAAATATCCAGAGACATTAAATCTGTCACTGTACTGTCAATGCAATACATTGTTCTGTCAAAATAAGAATCTATATCAGTTTTTGTCGGGCGACGATTAAATATTTCATCAATTATTTTCACATTGTTTTTATTTCAGATTCTACGATCAATAATTGATTTTTTTTAAATTTATTTGTTGTAAATATAACTACCTGGTACTAGTTTAATTGAATTTGTTATCCAAAAACGATTTTAAAATATCAATTTTAATTAAAAACGGTTTATACATATTTGAAATGAATTCTGGAAAACATTTTGCTTTATTTTGATAAACATATACATGTATATACGAGTGTATATACAGGGTGATATAGGTATGACGTCAGGGAAAAACTACACCGGATGATTTCTATGAATAATCTAAATAAAAAACTACAAATAAACATATGTTCGAAAATGATTTTTAACGGAACTGTAGCCGTTAGAAGTTTATTACATGTAACATCAATCGCGTTAGCTTTATTTATTATAATTAGGAAAAAATAATAAAATTTATTTATTTGTCTTGATTTCCACTCGTATTTTTTCTTTTTTTTTTTTATTAAAAATTGACGACCGCGGTTTCAACCAATATATTGGCCATCATCGGGTCTGGTACAGACTAGAATACAATACAACACAATATATCCAAGGCCATTTTTGAAATATTCAGATCAAAACATTAACATTATAATTTTTAACAATATAAAAATATAAATTATATTAATTACAGTAAGAGATACAACAATAATTAAACTGAAATACATTTAAAAAATATTTATAACCTATATAACATAAATTTATTACTTACATTAATTACAGGAAGTCATATTCAAAATGAAAAACATACATGTGTGTGTTTCCACATTCTGAACGAATTTTTTTTGTCTTTTTCATATAATAATAAGCAATAACAATATAATAAAAACTATTTGTCGTAGAATAAAACCAAATCAACGTTTAAAATTTAAAATTATAAAATTCATAAATTCAATCACATGTCAAGTTAAGTTGTAATGCGTTGTGAAATTTGTTTGTGGCTGAAGGCCATAGCTGTTTTTTCAAGTAGTGGGGAATAATCAAATTTTGTTTGTTCATTTAGCACCATTGTAACTCCATCTCTTGACAATTTGTTTATTTCAAAAGCTTCCAAAAAATTTAACGAAAAGCCTTTATTATGAGTATGTAATATTTCATAATCATGATTTATATCAAACTTATGACCTGTTTGAAGAATATGATCCGCAAAATGAGATTTATTTATTAATTTGCAATCTATACATCTCTGATGTTCTCTGAATAATTTTCATCATTTATTTATTATGTCAGGGAAAAAAAAACAAAAACAATAATTAAGGTATTAATTTAAAGCAAGAACGTCTGGGATTAAACTCAAAGTAAGTGTTCGAAGTGTCCTCCTTCGGCTCTAATACAAGGATGACAACATCGGACCAGTGAAACTCGAGCCAGCACATCAGGCTCATTTCTCATTTCATTTGCGGCGTTCTGTATTCGTTCCAGCAACTGGTCCCGGGTTGCTATTGGCACCTTGTAAACAAGTTCTTTCATATGTCCCCATAGATAAAAGTCCAGTGGGTTCAAATTTGGGGACCTTGGCGGCCAGGCAACCGGACCTCCGTAGCCAATCCATTTATTAGGGTATGAACGTTTAACCAAGTTGTCACTACACTTGCTCTATGAGACGGTGGACCGTCGCGTCGTGCTGAAACCACATATGTTGTCTTTTTTCCTAATTTAATAAATAAAGCTAACGCGATTGATGCTACATTCGATAAACTTCTAACGGCTACAGTTCCGTTAGAAAGCATTTACGGACATATGTTTATTTGAAGTTTTTTATTTAGATTATTCATAGGAATCATTCGGTGTAGTTTTTCCCCGACGTCATAAATCACCCTATATATATATATATATATATATATATATATATATATATATATATATATATACAATTTTGCAATTTTAATTGTTTATCAAAGGCACCTTCGATTTTTATCAATTAAAATTGCTATTGGAATAGTTGATAAAATAAGTTTTTGGTGAATAACTTGTAAAATGTTAGGAATTGCCATAGGGTTGTAATTAGAAAAAATGTTTGTTTTTCAATTCCGCATCGAATGATATAAAAATATATAGGGGTTCCCATTTGAAATAAGAAAGATAAAGTGCTTTAAAGTTTGCGAAGTTTGACACTAGATTTTAATCATCCTGTATAATCTGGATCAATAAAAACTTGGTTAACGAGACTACTAGACTTTACTTAATGACTATGTCCTAAAATTTTATTAACCAGATACTATTTGCGTTTTTTATTAATTTTTAAAGCCAGTGGTGCAAAACCGACTTTTTTTGGTTTTTATTTTTTTTCGCTGACTTCAACGAACCGATTTCAATAGAATTTTAGGAATATGTAGGCAACCATAAAAGGCACCCAAATAAGTAAAAAAAAGTATAGCATGTAATTTAAAAAAATATATCATCATGGCGTAACACTTTATTGGGACACCCTGTATAATCAAAAATATTTTCCTGAAATAGACTCGGAGGTACAGAGAACGCCTGCAAAATATCAAAATCCTAACTTAATTAATAAATGAGCTACAGAAGACGGGAGGTGAGATGCAGGACCCTGTATATATATATATATATATATATATATATATATATATATATATATATATATATATATATATATATCATAACAAAATAGAAATAAAATTGTGAAATTAGCAAGTTCTACTATACAAAGTTAAAATTAATTATCAATATACTGATGCAAATCATTAACACAATTTTTAAATTGTGTATATAATGATGACATATGAAATATATCTAGCCTAAATTGATAATAAATATAAAATTTGCACATAAAAATAATTGAAGAATATTTATATAAGTTAGTGCAAGCAAAATTAATATTGAATGTTACAGAATTCGTGAATTCACGGACTGTACATTGAGATCCAACAAATTCAGAAGTATTGTTACATCTAAATAGTTATTAATAATCTTATATAAAAATAATAGCAAATTTTGATTTCTGCGTTTCTGAAACGATGTACAATTAAATTCTTGTAACAAATGAAATTGTTGATATCTCATTGAACTGAATTGAGCGTGCCTCTTTAAGTAACAATATTTTAAAAATTTATACTAAATTTTTTCTATATTATTTAGCAAATATTTAGAAGAAATATGCCAAGCAATAGAACCATAATCTAATTTGCTCCTAACATATAAATTAATGAGTAGGGGTAGTATAAATGAGCTATTGTGCTAGAAAAATATATTTCAAAACTGAAAAGTTTCGTATCAATTCAGTCAATAGTCGATCATTAAAAACTTTCAGAACGGTACTGTTGTAAAATATTTATGAAAAATTCAATGAAAATGTGCAAAATAGAAAAGTAAATATAGAAATACAGTAAGACCCCCGATTAACGCTGATCCGCTTAGCGCTGTTTCGGTTTAACGCGTTTTTTTTTTGGCAAATGGTGACTTAGAATTTTATTTACATATTTTTAAGTATCCATTTATGTTTCTATATTTGTAAGAAATAAGTCTTTGTTGTTGTATTGTTATAAAAAATATATTTAATAAACTTAAGTGACAAAATATCTGAATAATTTTATAATTTTCTACCCGTTTTGCCCTAACCCCATTATTTACATCATGAGATGACCTCGTTTAACGCTGTTTCGTATAACGTTCTACTTTCATGGAACGTATACCCCGCGTTAAGCGGGGACTTATTGTATATATCGTCGATAGAAAAACCATACAAAATAATAAATAAAAATTGAAAGTTTTAAAATAGAATTTTCCGAAGCGTAACCGTAGTTTAGCGGACAACAAAAAGAAAAAGAAGAAAAAAATTCCTAAGAATCTGTGAGCAGTCCATTGCAATCCCGAACATTTTAAGACTTCCATCGTCGAAGTAAGTTGATATAGCAATGCTAAGAAAACTTCTCCATAAATAGAACATAAATTTATCGGAAATTTGCCCGACAGCTGATGGATGGTTTCAGTTCGATCGAAAGTACTTAGGTATCCTTCTCCCGTGCCATTTAATACGCGTTGCGCTCAAATCCATCTCCGTTAGGCTTTATTCACACCTTTTTTCATTTAGCGAGAATGTTCTTAAATGTTAGATTCTCGACGCATCTATAGTATTTTATAAGAATTAAAATTTTGTTAATCTTTTCTAGGTAAATCAAACTTTATATTCAAATGTTGTTGTATAAGTCGGTTAAGATGGTTTGGTCATCTTGAGCGATTGTCTAATAAACGTTTGGTTAAAAGAATATATGTGAATGAAATAAAACTGCTTTAGGTTAAAGTTCTGAATTAATATTTATTTAAAATCGACGTTTAGATGAAATTCAACAGTGATTTCTGCCGAAAAGTCGATTTTAAATAAATATTAAAACAGAACTTTAAAGCAGTTTTATTTTAATATAATGGGTTCTTTTTTACTATGTTATATGTGAATAATTTTGAAGTTTGTGTAGACGTCCGATGATTAGATGGAGTGATATGATTGAGAGAGTGGCTAATCTAAACGTATATTTCCAAGAAGTAGGAATAGATGAGCATGTATGAGATAAATTAAATAAATTTATATGAAGGTACAGTTGCTTGTCGGAATAGAATATACCTAATTTCGGTATAATGTACAGGTATGTGTCACACACATCCATTGTGTATGTATATTCTATTATAAAAGTCTTATCATATGTGTGCTCAAGTTAATTTTGTTTAATTAAAACTAAAAGTTTAACATTTTATTTTGGTTCAAATTTAAAAGTGTAATTATAATTAATTTAAAAAATTTAAAATGTTTCAATACTAGAATACTGAAAATAAATAAACTGATACCAAGATTTGCCATATTCGCAAATTTAGTATTAATAGTGAGTTATCACACCTCAGCGATAATGGTTATTATCCACGTTTCCATAACAACCATTACCCTTAAGATAAATAATGTTAACGTATTGGGTATTTAGGATTTACAGTAAAATATTTGACATTTTGTTGCTTGGAAAAATTTAGTATATTTTAAAGAAATTAAAAAATATTAATAACGTTAAAAAAATGGTAAATTTTATATATTTAATAAAGAAAAACTTATTGTCAATATAAAACTATTTTATTAAATGTTAATTTTTTGGTAGATCTATATCAGCAAGAATGTTTTTGAGATAAAATTATTTTATTAACTACTTATTATTAAAATAGCAAAAACTCTTTTAGAACTCATTATATAAAATAAAACTGCTTGAAGTTTAAGTTCTGTGTTAATATTTATTAATAATCGACGTTTCGACAAACAACATGTATGTACAAATGACACTTACAGTTAATAACACAATATAGAAACAAGTTACTAGGTAATAAAATAAGTACTCGTTTCCGCCTAGTTACACCACATCCTCATGTAAAATCTCATTTCCACAGCAGTCAGTTTTCTTTTATGCTTTTATAGCTAAACCCAACATTTACTACCATACATCACCGTAGGCACCAAAACAACATTATATATACTCAAACGAGCATCGTTTTTAATATACGTTTTAATATAAAAATGTATTATTATTTACGATATCTTAAGTTAGAATCTTATCATTATGAATTTAAAAATATTTTAAATTAATATCTGAGAAATAAAATCAAAATTAAATTTAATAAATATAAAGTACAATCTATTAAATGCCGCAAATCATATTAAAATTACTATAGATATAAAGTAAAACTACTTATCAGTAAAAGAAAAATCTTAAAGTTGCATAACTTTCAATCTAAGTTGACATACTCCAACTAATTCACAATAATAATAATCAACTCTGCTAATTCTTAAACGGAAAAAATGGGACTATATGCTCGAGAAACTGATTATAATAGTTTCTTAACAATTTTTACTTTCATTGTCAATGGTGCGGATCGATAATCCACAGCCAAGCAAAAGACCTACAGCTTATAATAGGTTCGAAACCACTCAAACCCAGCCGATATCAATTCATTAATACGAAGTTTTAAATACAGAAATAATGTCTGGTGTGGGACCTTTAGGGTTCGAGTCCAACACGCTATCATTTATATCTAAGGCTGCCTGTACTAATTAACTATAGCAAGCATTAACTAAAAACAAAATTGACACAAACAAGATCTATTAAATACAAACCTGTAAATAGAAACTGTAGACAAGTATTTAAATTAAATAATAATACCTATTGAGTAACACTTTACAAAACCTGAATTACAAACATGAATTAAATTGACATCACTAAATAGTAACGGAGTTGTCAATAGAGCTTAAAGTAGACTGGACTTTCACATAGCCAGTGTGGATCATATTACCCACAAAGCTGTGGCCCTGTCTGTTGAGCGAAACAGTTGAAAGTGCGGCGACCATTACGAGAGATGGTTCACTCGTAAAATTAAACTTCCCCCTGCCGCCCACCCTCTACCGTAACCGTTTCGTTTCGACCTTCCACTTGTTTTACATTGCAATTAGTGACAATTAAACCGTAAAGATTATAGCCACGAAAAGTGAGTTTTGCGGGAAGGGAAGTTTATACAAATTGTTCGCCCATCAAAATTAATGCGTCAAATTTAGTCAGGTTATGTGGTTACACTGGAATGATATCGTTTCGGGGGATGATATTGTTCGCAAAACTGGGGGTTAAAGTACGGTTAGATTCTAGTTATTAAATTAAAATTAAATTTTATGTGAATGTTTATTAGATGATGATACGGAAAAATAATGAAATTTGTATTTGAATGTATAATAGTATTATTAAATTTAGTAATTTACAAGTATATTTAAAGATATTAAAACGAGTTAGTATTACATATTAGATAATAGTATATTTTTTTTGCTTAAATCGACATTAATTTATTTTGATGAACTAATTAAATCATTAGTTAATTTTTAAATAAAAAAAATTCACTAATCTTACCGGGGTATAAACCCCGCTTTCGCGGCAAACGAGCTACTACCTGCGTCACAAGATCACAACGACAAGATAATAAGTTTTCTATATTTGACTGGTCATGATAAACTCATGAATTTAATAAATTTAATTTCTTAATTTATTAAGATTATAAATATATACTAACATTGTTTCATTAAAAATTAACTAATGATTTAATTAGTTTATCAAAATAAATTAATGGCGATTTAAACAAAAACAAAATACTATAACCTAAGAATAAGTATAGTTGAGGAGCAGACTTTCAAAATGCATTTTGTCCAAAATGTAAAATTTTTAGTTAGTGTTGGTATTACGTTCTATGCGCAAACACGCATCTTTTATGACAAATTCGACAATTAAAACGCATATTGTCCCGTCTGAAATAAATATTGAAAGTTACTTGGACATTCAAAACGCGTTTTGTCCAATGGGCACGTAATGTACTTTCAGATTTAACCAAAAACGTTTTGCCTCTTTCTGAAAATTATGGAATTTGGACAAAACGCATTTTGAAAGTCTGCTCCTCAGTTGTCATTGATGAAATATGTTAACTAATAATGAAAAAAAAAATGAAAAAAATTAAACAACACTTGATTGTTGCAATCGTTCCGTCCTTTCAGACACCATTAAATTAAACGTAGAAAGAAAAATGAATAATAGTATAATGTTACAAGGAGTAGAAAGAGATTTGGCTCGGCCAAGTAATCTGGGCGAAACACAAAAAAAGCTTTCTATTCCGAGTGATATATACGATTTTTTTCTTCAAGCGTTCTAAATGAGAAACTAAACTAAAATTACATGTCAAGTAACCTTAACCTTACTAACAGTTGTAAAATAATATTAATGTCAAAAGATAAACTTTTGTTCTTGAGTCCTGAACCTGCGTTATGATTAATTATAATGTTATTAAATTCCCTATCAGGTTCGTTATTATTTTTAGCAATAACGCGTTTCGACTTTTAAATCATCTTCAAATTTTCTGAATTTGGTCGATGTTGTGGCTCGAGTGAACAGAATATAGTTGTAGAGTAGTATGTATTTGTAATTGTTATTTTTATATTTGATATGTAGTTTGTGAGAATTAATCTTTCTTTGGTCGAATATACAATTTCTGACAAATTTGGCGATGCACATTGCATTTCTTGTTCTTATTGGTGACAACACACACACACACACACACACACACACACACACATATATATATATATATATATATATATATATATATATATATTTATATATTGGGGTGGTTCTTATTTTGGCAAAGTCGAAAATTTGTTGCCTCCACCAGCCAAAATTACTCCAAATAAATAAAAAAAAAATGTCCATACACTTCCCAAACCTGTCAGATGATATTAACCCGTGCCTGTTGGAGGCTCAAAATTTGCATTTAGCTTAAATGGGGAAATCGCCTTTTTAAACATTTTGGCATATAACTTTTATTGTTGTATAATTACTTATCTAATTTTTATTTGTTTGTATTTATTATTCATATGTATTTCATGTATTGTACAAATGGTGCCATCTATTGGTTTGAATATTGTACAGTTGATGTAGAGCGAACGCAGTTGGTGAGCACCAGGCAACGTGTAAAGACGTACAGTTGTGTATAACATCAGAATTCAATATAGAATTAAAGTTTAATTAACATTAAACCAGTGTCTCACTTTCTCAATAAATGTACACAATCCTACATGGCCCTTCGAGCCGGATATAATCGTCGTAAGATTATAATAAAACAATAAAAATTGAAGAAATTAGAAGCATAATCAACAAAGAAAACCGTTGGACAACGCATACCACAGCATAAGGCCACAGCGTGCATAGAGCACCGAACAGCGCACGAAGAGTGCCGATTACAACCGATCAACACATGGTGTGCATATAGCACCGAACAGCGCACGAAGGGTGCCGATTACAACCGATCAACGCATAGTAAAGCAAGGCCACAGCCGCAACAACAGCCGCAACACAGCCGATTACAACCAATCGTTCAAAGTAAGTTTGTTTACATCTTTGTTATACCCACGTGTTTTCCTAGAATCCAAATAACTGTCATTGTTAGTTCTGTTTGTGTCAAAATGGACGATCAATTAAAACTGTTACACGTAAAGCGCGGTAGTGTCAAATCATCAATTACTAGTTTCGAAAAGATATTAAAGGAAACAAATAAAGATAATTTAACGCGAGAAAGGTATCAAAATATTAAAATTAGATTAAACAAATTAGAACAAAACTTTTCTAAATTTGACGAGATACAAAATGAAGTAGAATACATTACTAGCGATACAGATAGTTTTGAAACCGAATGTTTAGAAAGAGATAGGTTTGAGGAAGTTTATTACAATCTGACAAGCATTGCAAATGTTTTATTAAATGAATATGATAACGGTAATTGCTCTCCGGATAATGGTAGTGTAAATACACGCATCGCAAATTCACAGTATCAAGGTCACGCCAACGCCGCGGTTGCATTACCAACCATTAATTTACCTAAGTTTGAGGGTTTGTATACAAAGTGGCACGCATTTTTTGATTCCTTTAAAACTGTAATACATGACAATAATAATTTAACGAATTCTCAAAAACTGTCTTATTTGAAATCTGCAGTCAGTGGTGAACCGTCTGATTTAATTTGTACGCTAGAAAATACTGACGAAAATTATGACATCGCGATGAATATTCTAAAGAAACGATATGAAAACATGAGACTAATTGTAGCAAATCACGTACAAACGATTTTAAATATAAATTCGGTATCTCGGGAATCTCCAACACATCTAAAATCGTTATTAAATACTTTGCAAACTCATTTGAACTGTCTAGCATCACTAAAGCAGCCTGTAGAGTCATGGAACGCGATCATGGTTCCCATAATTGTTAATAAATTAGATTCAAGAACGGAACACGATTGGGAGGCAAGGGTTAATTCTAAATATAACAGAAATGATGAAATTCCTACTTTAACCGAATTAATAGAGTTTTTAACATGTAAGCTCATGACTTTAGAATCAGTTACACGAAAACGCGAATCAAACGTAAATCAGCCTAAAACTTCGCGATCATTTTTAACAGCAAATACAAACCAGTCACCATGTATAAACTGTAAGAAAGATCATGCAATTTATCAATGTGAGTTATTCTTAAAGCTCGAAATTCAAGAGCGAAACAAGCTTGTACGCAATCTAAAAATATGTTTTAATTGTCTACGCAAGGGACATGGTGTTAGCCAATGTAAATCTCAATCTACGTGTCGAACGTGTCAAAGGAAACATCATACATTGCTGCATATGTCTTATGACAAGTCTAGTAAAAATAAAGCATCCGAAATTCAAACTGAATCAGCAGAAATTAAAGGTAATTCGCCAACTACGTCATTAAATTACTCATTACAAGAAAGTAGTTTGCAAACTCTCTTATCTACAGCGGTTGTTGATGCAAGTGGCTCAGACAACACAATCCATAAAGTCAGGACGTTATTAGATAGCGGATCGCAATCGAATTTTATATCTGAAGCGCTTTGTAAAAATTTAAAGTTAAAATTAAAATCCATTAAAATGAATGTACAAGGTATCAATGAAAAATTAATTACAATAAAGCACTGTGTTGATTTAACGATTAAATCACAATACAATAATTTCAAGGTTACAATAAACTGTCTTGTGGTACCGCAAATTGCTGCTACAATTCCTACAACCTCATTTAACAGCAATATGGTACAAATACCGTTAAATATTAAATTGGCTGATCCCAATTTCAATCAATCGGGACCAATAAATTTGCTAATAGGAGCTACTTTATTTTGGTCATTAATTTGCGTAGGGCAGGTTAAACAAAGATCTATTGTTTTCCAAAAAACTAAACTAGGTTGGATAGTATCAGGGAGAATATTTAATCAAAGTCACATACTTAACACATTAACAGCACATAGCAGTATATCTTGTATTTCGTTAGAAAAACTCAGCCAAGATGTAGAAAAATTCTGGCAATGCGATGAATTCAAATGTAACGCTAAATCACTCTCTTCAGATGATAAGTTCTGTGAAACGTATTTTACTAAAACAACAAGTCAAAATCACAATGGTAAATTCGTAGTTAAAATTCCATTTAAATTCGATATCGATCAGTTATGTAATTCATACGAAATTGCAAGGTCGCGATTTTACTCGCTTGAAAATCGTTTTCAAATCAACAGCAAGCTACGAAAAGAATATTCTGATTTTATAAACGAGTATATTCAGTTAGATCATATGTCGAAAATAAATATAGATGACATTAAAACCGCAAAGCAATCATATTACTTACCACATCATTGTGTTGTAAAGGAAGCAAGTACGACCACAAAATTAAGAGTCGTATTTGACGCATCAGCGAAAAATCAAAGCGGGCTTTCGTTAAATGATATTCAGCACACGGGTCCAACACTACAAGACGATATGTTCTCTATAATTTCACGATTTAGATTACATAATGTCGTTTTTACAGCAGACATCGAAAAGATGTATAGGCAAATTTGGCTACACCCGGATGAACGTTGCTATCAGAGAATTTTCTGGAGAGAAAATCCTACTGATGATTTGTCAATTTATGAGTTAAAAACAATAACTTACGGTACAAAATCAGCACCATATCTTGCAATACGTTGTTTAACGGAACTCGCAAATCAGTTTAAATCAAAATACCCACTAGAGGCAGGAATTATAAGACATGATTTTTATGTTGATGATGTTTTAACGGGTGCCAAAACCGTGACTGAATTAACGACAATAAAGAATAACGTTATTAAAATTCTAAATACCGGAGGATTTAAACTACGTAAATTTAATAGTAACTTCGCCGAGTTGCGCGATCAAACCTCAACCCACACGGAATCTTTACAAATTTCAGATAAGGAGCATAAGCTACTAGGCATTTGCTGGAACCCGACGCAGGATATATTTTTTTATTCATACACAAATGGTGCTAAACAAATCGAAGTAACGAAGCGAACTATATTAGCTTTGACAGCCCAATTATATGATCCTCTAGGGTTATTGGGTCCCATAATTGTTGTTGCTAAATTGATAATACAAAATCTCTGGATGCTAAACGTAACTTGGGATGAAGCTGTTCCCATGGATATATATACTAGGTGGATAAATTTTAAGGATAATTTATCTAAACTCAACACAATTAAAATACCACGACATGTCTTAGTGAATCAACCGATTCGTATAGAAATTCACGCATTCTCGGACGCCTCGCAAAGGGCTTACGGAAGCTGCGTGTATTTAAGATCCTACGATAAAAATAAACATATAGTAGTAAGACTCTTGGCAGCAAAATCACGAGTATCTCCGCTAAAACACGTCTCATTACCAAGGCTAGAGTTAAATGCAGCAGTAATATCCGCACAATTAGTACATAAATTTAAATCAATTCTAAATTTAAAAATCGACGCTGAATATTACTGGTGCGATTCTCAAATCACTTTATGTTGGATAAAGGCGAATAAAGATCGTTGGACACAGTATGTTTCAAATCGTGTAGGAATAATTCAAAATCTAACTAAATCAGAACAATGGTTTTATGTTCCGTCGAACGAAAATCCCGCGGACCTAATATCAAGAGGTACGACTCCAGAAATATTAGCAAACAAAGGTATTTGGTGGCAAGGTCCAAAGTATTTGCATGATAACGATATTGAAAACTTCAATGTTAAAGGCAACTTAAATTTAACAGATTTGCCGGAAACAAAGCGAATTGAACATTCATTATTGGTTTGTTATAACCCTGAATTTCTAATTGAAAGATTCTCGTCTTTAGTTAAGCTAAAACGTGTAACTGCATATGTTCTAAGATTCATTAATAATTCACGAACTCAAAGGGAAAATCGTAAAACTGGTTTCTTATCGACCACTGAAGTATCAAACGCAAGTACATTGTTGATACGTATTGTACAGGAAAAATCATTTCCACAAGACTACAAAGATTTAGCAACTGGTCGCGCGGTAAGTTCGAAAAGTAAATTACTAAGTTTAGCCCCATTTATAGATGGTCAAGGGGTTATTCGCGTAGGCGGTAGATTAGGTCTATCACAGTTTAATTACGACAAACGGCATCCTATAATATTACCAAAACATAATCATTTTACTAATATATTGATCAAAGCAGAACATGAAAGGTTAATGCATGCCGGGGCAAAACTCGTACTTAATAGCGTACGCGATCGTTTTTGGCCAATATCTGGCATGAACACAACAAAAGCGGTAATACAAGCTTGTGTGACGTGTGCGAAATTCTTATCAAAACCGATAACCCCCGTCATGGGCCACTTACCCGTTGAAAGAACAATGCAAATGTATCCATTTCACTCCACCGGAGTTGATTACTGTGGACCATATAATATAAAAGCAGGTTTCGGTAGAAATACAAAGGTAATTAAATGCTACATAAGCTTATTTATTTGTTTCGCAACTAAAGCGCTCCACTTAGAACTGGTCACATCACTGACAGCAGATTCCTTTCTGGCATCGCTTAAAAGATTTATTGCTAGAAGAGGCAAACCTCTTAACATTTTTAGTGATAATGGAACAAACTTTGTTGGCGCTAATAACAAACTCTCAAACCTAAAAAACTTTTTTATTGAAAACGATGAACAAATTCAAATATTTAATACTAATTTGGGGATAAATTGGAAATTTATTCCTCCGCGATCTCCTACGTTTGGCGGACTGTGGGAAGCGGGAGTCAAAACTGTGAAATTTCACTTAAAAAGAATATTAACAAATGTTACACTAACATACGAAGAATTTTATACCGTTTTGACACAAATAGAATCTATTGTAAACTCACGACCCTTAAGCCCACTATCATCCGATCCAAATGACGTCGAAGCACTTTCCCCTGCTCATTTCTTAATCGGTCGAACATTCACCTCCATACCTGATCCTAATAACAAAGATGTGTCAAAGAACAGACTGAACAGATACCAGCTAATGCAACAATTAAACATGCACTTTTGGAATAAATGGTCCAAAGAGTATGTTAATAATTTACAACAACGAACAAAGTGGCGAGCAACAGATCGTCAAATCAAGATTGGTGATTTGGTCATAATCAAAGATGACAACATCCCTCCAGCTCAATGGCGTCTCGGACGAATACAAGAACTTCATCCTGGTAGCGATGATGTTACCAGAGTTGTTACCATCAAGTGTGCTAGTGGAATAGTGAAACGAGCTGTGAATCGCATATGTGTTTTGCCTGTGAAAATGTGAAACATGCCTTCAAATCACTATAAATAATTACCTAGATATCAGCATAATCATATTGTTTGTGTTTACATGATTTTGATTTATATTTTTTCTCAGCTCTGGCGGGCAGCTATGTATAATTACTTATCTAATTTTTATTTGTTTGTATTTATTATTCATATGTATTTCATGTATTGTACAAATGGTGCCATCTATTGGTTTGAATATTGTACAGTTGATGTAGAGCGAACGCAGTTGGTGAGCACCAGGCAACGTGTAAAGACGTACAGTTGTGTATAACATCAGAATTCAATATAGAATTAAAGTTTAATTAACATTAAACCAGTGTCTCACTTTCTCAATAAATGTACACAATCCTACAATTGTATTTACTTTAAAATATTTCAAAATAATCACCAAAAAGCTAATAAAATATGCTTTTTAGTAGTCCAAAATTCATGCACTTCCGATGATTATTAACAGAGTGGTGTGGATTTCTGACTCAGAAAAAAGCTATAATAATTAATGATTATATATATATATATATATATATATATATATATATATATATATATATATATGTATGTATGTATGTATTATATACAAGCATATACAAGGTGTTAATTTACGGTCTTCTCTCTATTCTTTCAGGAGACGATAGTACATCTCAAAAAAAATTGATAAACCTTAAAACGCCTTAGAAAGTTGTCCCATATGCGAGATAATAATTATTCTTTTAGTTTTTACATTGAACGATTAATTTGTTTTAAACTTTAGTAATCTACCTCTTAATCAGTATTGTTCAATGTTATTACGTTTGTTATTTGACATAGGTAAAGTTTTTATCAATAATTCATTTTTACTATTATCTTTGTTTGACTAAAATTTTTATAATTTTTACCTTATTTTTTTTAGAATCGCGATGGCTCCATCTAATATCGAATTAGTCGATATAATGCTGATTTATGGGAGAAAGTGTATTATAATACGACTGCGCAAGTCGGATTTACGTTGAACAATTATCTGGTAGACCAATACCAAGCCCTCAATAATTCAACCATCTAATCATATTATAACGAAAAGTACATGTGAGCACACGTGGTTGGCTATGCTGGCCAAATGTTTAAAAAGGACAATTGTTTAGGCGGCAGTGCACAGCAGTTGTTCGGGAAATGTCAGTTATGTGGTGAACTCATTTTTGTAAACTCGGTCATAAACGGTCAAAATTAAAGTAAATGCGTTTAAATAAATACATTTTCATTGTACATAAATAGTTGTAATACATTTATAAATCAGTTTATAAGAATCTTGTGTTATTTTATTTTTACATCATAGTCTTAGACTGTGTCGAATCAAAAACGTAGCAATATCATATCTAATTATTATCTCACTTATGAAACGACTTTCACTAAGGCGTTTAAAGTTTATCGACCCCTTTTGAGGTGTACTACCGCTCCCTAATGGATACAGAAAAGAACGTAAACACCCTGTATACTAAAATAGCATTCCATTTATTGACATGGTTTGTTTATAATTTCAATAAACAATTTAAAAATAATGAGTTGCAAATTATAATTAATGTATGTGGTACACACTAACATAATGAAATAAATTAAATTTATAATTTTTCAGATAAATTCATAATAAATATGTGATAAAATAACAATACATTTTAATTAAAAATTAATATAATTTTAAATAATATATGAATGGAATTTTAATTTAAGTTTTTAATGAATATTAATTTTCAATAATATTAGCAAAATTATAATAGTAATAAAATAATGCTATTATAAATAAAATTTAAATTAATAAAAATCAATGACTGGTAATACAAATTCGATTTTAATTTTAGCTTTAACCGGTTTCAGACAATGCAACTTTCACATTACCACGATTAAACAAATGAACTAAAAACAACCAAAAATTGAGTCAGTGATTTTAATTTGTTTAATATTGACGTTCTTTACTTTTTATGCGGTATTTGCAAAATGAATATAGAAATTATTTTAAAAATAAGTTAGGAAATGCTTAATGGAAACTGTAGTCAGATTTGGATGATGTTAAATAACAACCTTAAATCTAGATTTTCAACCGAGCTTTTTCTTTTTGAACAAACCCCTGAAAAAGGTAAAAATTTGCACCGAAATCTCGCAAATCTGACTACAATTCCCATTAATTATATATCACATTTTTGGCTATAACTTCGAAACCGTTTCGGCCATACATTCTACACTCTTATAGAATTAATTTTATGCAAATATATATATATATATATATATATATATATATATATATATATATATATACCGGGTGTTCGTTCGTCAAGTTCGTATGGGCGTTTAACATGTAATTTCGATAAATTGCGATATACTACTTTCTCGAGTAAAATTCGAAGAAATACTTAGAATACGTTTCGATAGGGCATAAAAAGTTCTATTATCTAGTTTTAGCTTTAATTTGCTAGCATGTGCCGTTTGGGCGCTAGAATATTTTTATGATTTTTTGGTTTTTATTTTTTTTCTCAAAAACTATGAGATGTAGGAAAATAAGCATGACATGGAAAAATGCGGAATAATGAGTACGATAATTGAGTGAAGAAACTATTATTCTACGATGAATCGTTTAGTAGAAAAAAAATTTAAAACTGAATTTTTGAAAATTTGACAAAGGGGGACCCTTGGGATTTCTTCAAAATAAGACTTTTTTCAAAATTTGCTCAAAAAAATCTGAAAAAATTCAGTAAAATAGAGAAAAAATTTAGCTATATAATAGATAAGTAACTTTCTTCTCTAATTCATACTGATTTTGCAGGAAAAATTATTAAAAATTCTAAAAAACATTTTAGAATTTTCAATAATTTTTCCTGCCAAACCAGAATGAGGTTGAGAAAAACGTTACTTAGCTATTATGTAGCTAATTTTTTTCTTTATTTTACTAAAATTTTTCAGATTTTTTTTGAGGAAATTTTGAAAAAAGGCTTATTTTGAAAAAATCCCAAGGGTCCCCCCTTGTCAAATTTTCAAAAATTCAGTTTTAAATTTTTTTCTACTAAACGATTCATCGTATAATAATAGTTTCTTCACTCAATTATCGTACTCATTATTCCGCATTTTTCTATGTCATGCTTATTTTCCTACACCTCATAGTTTTTGAGAAAAAAAATAAAAACCAAAAAATCATAAAAATATTCTAGCGCCCAAACGGCACATGCTAGCAAATTAAAGCTAAAACTAGATAATAGAACTTTTTATGCCCTATCGAAACGTATTCTAAGTATTTCTTCGAATTTTACTCGAGAAAGTAGTATATCGCAATTTATCGAAATTACATGTTAAACGCCCATACGAACTTAACGAACGAACACCCGGTATATATATATATATATATATATATATATATATATATATATAAACTTCAAATCACGTTTTTTCGTTTACGTACTTTTTCGTCACGGTTTAACTTGAGCAATTTTCAATATTTTTAAACAATGGGTATTTGTGACGCCAGGAAATTTAATTGCCTACAAACTGTCGATCTTCGATTTATTTATTTAAAACAAATTTATCAACATATTTTATATAAAAATTTTCGATAAAAAATGATTTTTTAAAACCCTATAATTTTGTTAAAAAAAAAAGCAGGAAATCAACAGTTTGTAGCCACACTTTTAATCTTCAAGGAAGTTTATTGAAAACTTTTTTTATTTTATAGACGGCAATCACGGGCACTAGCAATCCATGTATTTTGCTAAAAAAAAACACGAGCGACGCCATCTTGCGCCCATACACTGCACCGCAAAAATAAATTTAAAATGCTGTTGTGTACTTCTTATTACGACGAATAAAGTGCTTTTTTCCTCATTCCAAAATATTAATATTAACTAGAATACTATAGAATTTCAAAATTTTACTAAAATGTAACACAAAAATGATGAAAAAACTAGATATACTCTGGAATAAGACTTAATGTTATATTTTAAATTCAAAACATAATATTATTTGAAGTCTTTTGTACGTTTCTTTTACAATATTAACAGTCCATTACAATTGAATCAAACATATTATAATATATACACAAAGCATACATAACATATGAAGCAATTATACCAGCGTCTTATAAACCCATCCCAGTTACGCTAAATTTGAATATTACACGGGTATTACTTCGCTATGACTCTGACATCAATTTCAGTTCAACTTACGGTCACATTACTCGTAAACTCAGAAATGGAAGTGAGTTAAATTCCAACGTAGAAGTTCAACGTACAGCAGGAGGCGCGCGCTCGACTTGGGTTGTACAAGACAAATACATTAACACATCCCGACTAGTACGAACGACAAAGTAGAGATGTATTGCCTTCATCAAGAAGACATTGAAACAGTGGACTCGGGCGCGGGCAAAATACACGAATTGGTAAAGAAAGAAAAAATAACAGGATTAATAGAACAAGGATAACAGCAAACTGGATGGTATTGGAAACAAATGAAACGGCACAGCACCCTTGATTGTTGGTAAAAGAAAAAAATTGCTGTTGAAATGGTTTGTTGGATAAATGAGAAAATAAAACAAATTTTTTTGTGGGATATTAAATTTGCTTTTTGTACAAAATTAATTAATTCAACTAATATTTTTTTTTTACCTTTGCATTGCAAAGTAACAGATATAATTCAAAAGTAACTGTTTTCTTTATGTTATGCTACATAAACAAATAAGTTATACATTTTTTTTCTTTTTGCGAAATGTTCATATAAACTTAGAAACAATAGTTTATAGCATTTTTATCTTACAAAAATAGTGCAAACTTAGTGCAACTTTAAAATCTTACTTTATAAAACTCACATTAGATAAAATTTATACAAGTGCGTAAAATAGTACTTTTTTCACAAATGACAATTTTTATTCAAGAGTGAATAAAAAATACACTTTATGAATGCTACATACGATATTTTTCTACAACTGGCTTAATAACAATTAACCTATACAAATATTAAAATACAGATCTAAAACACAAATTTAAAATTTGACATATCTAAACCTTTTTATTAAAATAAAAAGGCTTTAGAATTAAGTTCTCTATAAATTTTAATTAAAAATCGACGTTTCGATATTCCCCATGTATATCATTATCAAAAAAAATTATACAAAACATATATACATATAAAAAATATAAAGAAAATTCTAAGATATTATAATAATTGCAAGATCCAATAATATTAACAGCAGAATGATAAGAGAAAAATAGAAATTTATCAAGAAAAAGATAACATCAATCAGAGTGAAAGCATTGATTTAAAATTTTAATAATTTTAATTTATAAATTTTATAATCTAATTACTTATTTTGTTACCAAGTAACTTGTTTCCATGTTCTGATTACTTATTATATATGTAATTTGTATAATTTTTTCTGATGATGATATACGAGAGTATATTATCGATACGTTGATTATTAATTAAAATTTATACAAAACTTTATCCTAAAGCCTTTTTATTTTAGTATTTAGATAACGCCAGAGTAGAATAATCAGTATTTTTTTACACTTTATTTTATGCACGAAAAACAGTGAAATAAATTACAGTTTATTTTAACAGTCACAATAAAGCTATATCATGTACCCAAATACAAGTGTCTAAGTTTCAAGAAAAAGTATAGAAAGGTTAACGTAGGTTGTGGATGGATATGATGAAATAATAATTAATAAAAATATAATACAGTATCGATACAACTATGCAATATGCATACATTAAGTTTAATTAATTTCCAACATGTTATAAGTTCCATCATTGCAGCATTAATAATAACGAAATTGTTTTTATTAATTGAATTAATAACATGTACGCAGACATAATCAAAATGGCAATAAGAAGATTGTCTTTGATGTACAAGTTATGTTATTAATAATAATCATAATACAATATTCAAATTTTCATTACAGAAATTAATTAATTTAGATAATAACGTGTGAACAAGCTATGTTGTATGAGCAGTTTACAAATTACTCTGCGTTAATTCTAATAGATATTAAAATAATGAAATATATTTTTTGTGGTAACACACTAGATTAATTTTTGTTAATACTTTTGATTGTATTTGACTTTTAATTATTAATTTAAAATAATTAATTAAATTAAAAACAAAATTAATACACCACGTTTTTAAAACGGACTAAAAAGTATAAAATAATTGCTCCTAGCCCCATACAGATTTATAACCCCCATACAGATTGTCCTGAAAATTTGTGATTGTGAATTTTTAATAGCTCTGACAATACTGGTAAGATTTAAAACGAAAACGTCGGGCGCAACAACAGCTATTTTCATAGCTATTAAAAATTTACAATCACAAATCTGTATTGTCTTATTCTTACATACATACATACACAATCACGCCTGTACCCAAAAGGGTGTGGCACAGACTCGTTTCATTATCCTGAAATCAGTCTCCTCCAAACATTTCTATCCAAACAAGTAACTTTCGCTTTATCGACATTCATAATTTCTCCCCTACATGCTCTTCTATTCCTACTACTTAGAAACTTCCGCTCACCCAAAACTCTCTCAATCATATCTACTCCAACTACTCATCGGACGTCCACGCAAACGTATACCATCAAAATAATTCTTATAAATCTTTTTAACCAAACATACATTAGGCATTTGCTCAACATGTCCGAACCATCTTAAGAGGGTAGTACTCTTTGCAAGTTTTAAAAAATCGATTTTTTTTTGGCTTAAAAAATTCTTTGGAGTGTCTACTTTATCGTAAACTTTATCCAAAGTTGATGAGACATTCCGTTCCAAAGTTACAGGCCGAAAAGCGAAGCCGTGTAGCACACTGAAGGTATGTAAACGAATTTGATGAAAAACTGGACTCAAAACTTCAATAATTGCGATTATCTCGAAACCATGTTTTCAAAGTTGGCGGACATCATAACTCAAAAACGGTTCGTCCGATTTGAACGCGGTTTGAATTTTTGAATTCTACGCAATTTTTTCTGTCAGCGTACGTAGCCGTTTTTCTTTATCTTTAAAAATGGATTTTTGGTGCAAGCTTTTATGTCCATTTTTGCGTCCGAAAACCTGATTTTTTTTTCAAAACGTTGTCAATTTTTCATTTTTCAACATAATCAAAAAATCCTACGTACGATGACAGGAAATATATCGGAGATTAGGGGAAAAATATCGATTTTGTTCTAGCTCCAACGGTGCGGCCTCTATGATGTCCGCCGATCAGCAGGTTGCCCTCATAGGTGCCACGCTGCACATGGTGTAGCGGCCGAAGGAGTTGCCCAATGTAAACCAAAAAATTAATTTTTGTAGCCGGAAAACGGCAGAATAAATATATGTATTCCATTTTTGTCATACATTTATAGTTATCTTTTAAAAAAATCCCGAAAATCACCTTTTTTTCAGGCCGCCAAAGAGTACTACCCCCTTAACTGACTAACACCAACTTTTGCTACAACATTTTTTTCATTTTCACACTCATCATATACTAAACCATTTCGTACCCATCTCTCCTATTTACACCACATACCCCACGTAAAAAATCTCATTTCCACAACAGTCATTTTCCGTTTATGCTTTTGCAGCCAAACCCAACATTCACTATCATACATCAACGTAGGCACCAAAACTGCATTGTATATAATCGAACGGGCTTTTTTGAAAACATTTACATTCCAAGCAATATATTTTTAAAATTTTGTGATTTTATTTATCGTAGAAATGAATATGTATTATTATTTTGCTATTGTTTTTCTACCTACATGTTTTCAGAATTTTCTTAAAAAAATAATAATCATGCTCTGTTCATTTTATGAAAATGTGTATTACTAATGATATTTCTGTTTATGTATTAGAAATTATGTGATTTCATTTACTTAAAAAATAAGCGATATATATATATATATATATATATATATATATATGACGTATCTGGTTTCCGGGATTGGCTCCGCGTTGTCGGTTGTCGATTTTGATGACAACGTTTCGGCACAGTCTCATGTGCCATCTTCAGGTCTTTTCAGTAGTGCTTTTGCTTTGCTTCGAGTTAGACGTGGAATATATATATATATATATATATATATATATATATATATATATATATATATATCTGTTTTTAAAAAGAAACATCAGATTCATAATATGTAAATGAAATATAACAAAATAACATGCGTTAGAGTATCTTCCTGATGTTAAATTCGAAGATACTGCAATAATTGCAAGACCTATCAATATTAACAGCAGATTGATAAGAGAAGCATTTGAAATTTATAAAGAAAAAAATAACAACAATCACTGTAAAGACATTGCGGTAAATAAAATTTGGCTGCCATTAATTAAAAATCTATAAAAAAAAAGATCTAGTCACTTATTTGTTACCTACTAACTTATTTCTATGTACTGTTATTTACAGTAATGTCATTTGTATTAGTTTTCCTAATAAAGACGAGCGATGAGTTTCGTCGAAACGTTGATTATCAATAAATTTTAATATAGAACGTGAATCTAAAGCAATTTTATTAGAAAAGTAAACTATTATAGCAAAATTTATAAAAATTTTCAATAAAATTTGAATATACGAGTATTAGTTAAACATTTAACAAACCAAACAATATATCTTTTAACACTTATAAAGGTGAATGACTCTCAGCTATAGATCTCAACTCACACAATATCGTTATTTTTCAAAAAATATATACCTATATTGTATCCGTATCCCGTATATTTTCAATAAATTGCCGGTTAGAACAGCGGTCGCCAGTCTCACGCTTAAGTCCAACGTGGTGCAAGGCAGTTTGAAATGATGGATTTGCGATCGTAATTGCTTTATTTTTCCACCGTGATGGAAATATATCTTTTTTTTTGTGCCGAATGCCATCAAGCATTTTGGCTTTGCTTTTCCTTTTTTAATGTTCAAATAAATTGGAAAATATAAAATTTATACCATACGAAAAACAAACGAATAAAGATTACTGCAATAAATATCCTATTTTAAAAGTTAGAGAATTACTTAAAGTTTTATAGTATAGTTTAAGTTATATACAAAAGTACCAAATATATACCGATGAGCACAGAAAGCTAAAAAAATAGTAAATTGATTATTAACATTGATTATTGAAAGCAAGTCTCTATTTAATTTAAATATCATTCCATGTTTTTTTATAGTAATAATAATAAATAATAAGTAATAAACGGAATTCAATCAGTTAAATTGAAAGGAGAGTAAATGCTGGTTGTAAGGTTTCAGGTGCTTTGGGAACTTTTGCTAAAAATGTAAATGTTTCCAAAGAAACCCGTTTGATTATATTCAATGCAGTTTTGGTGCCTATGTTGATGTATGGTAGTGAATGTTGGGTTTAGTTGCAAATGTATAAACGGAAAATGACTGTTGTGGAAATGAGAATTTTACGTGGAGTATGTGGTGTAAATAGGAGAGATCGGGTACGAAATAAATTAGTGTATGATGAGTGTGAAATTGAAAAAAAATGTTATAGCAAAAGTTTGTGTTAGTCAGTTAAGATGATTCGGACATGTTGAGCGAATGTCTAATGAACGTTTGGTTAAAAAGTTTTATTTGAATGATTTTGATGGTATACGTTTACGTGGACGTCCGATGAGTAGTTGGAATGGTATGAGTGAAAGTATTTTGCGTGAGCGAAAGTTTCCAAGTAGTAGGAATAAAAGAGCATGTATGAGAGGAATTATGAATGTGGATGAAGCAAAAGTTGCTTGCTTGGATAAGAATGTTTGAAGAAGATTGATTTCGGAATGATAAAAAGAGTTTGTGCCACACCCTTTTGGGTACATAGCGTGATTGTGTATGTATGTATGTAAATATTTCTACTCTCTTCTACGCCAACGTTTCGGTAATCACTATTGCATTCTTCATAGCTCTACAATACATACAAATATGTATACATAAAAATACATTCACATATACATATAAATAATAATATACAGAAAAACTGAACAAAAACAAACTTACAGTAGAATATAATTAGCTGATATTATATGTGTGGAACATAATTAGTGTTCAATATTATAACATTTAATGTAACAAAAATAATTTTAATTTTTTAATTATCCGAACAAGTTATGTATATATTACGTTACATAATATTAAACACAAATTATGTTCCACACATGTAACATTAGCTAATTATATTCTACTGCAAGTGTGTTTTTGTTCAGTTGTTCTATATATTTTATATATATATATATATATATATATATATATATATATATATATATATATATATATATATATATACAGCCTGATTCAGAATAAGCGCATTATTTTTTTTTAGCCACACTATGGGTACTACTTTCAAAATATTTGGCAGTAATATGTTTCAGGACATTCTCTACAAGATGGTAATATCAGATTTCCAATTGGACAAATCATTTCAAAATGGCGATGTTTAACTTTTTTTTTTAAATGGGATGCCATAATTTTTTTTTTATTATTGAGATCCTAAAAACATTCTTTTTACGATAGTATTTCGTTTTTCTTAAAAATTCATTTCTTTCCCTATCAAAAAGCAAACTATCATTTTAATCTAGTAGCGCATGTTATGTTTTTTTTTGTCCAAATATCAAGTAGCGGTGGACACAAAAAAAAAACAATTAAACTTTATTTTGTCATCTACATCTACTTTTTGAAACTCAAAATTAAAAATTTACATCAAATAAAAATTAGGTATTTACAAAAATTGCTCGAAATGTTTTCCTTCCTTTTCAATACATAAATTGAAACGTCGTCTAATGTTGGTGTTTTACGTTTGACTACTAGTTTGTCTACCGCTACTTGATATTTGGACAAAAATAACATCGGGTGTAAAACATTCATGCGCTACTAGATTAAAATGTTAGTTTGCTTTTTGATAGGGAAAGAAATGAATTTTTAAGAAAAACAAAATACTATCGTAAGAAGAACGTTTTTAGGATCTCAATAATAATAAATAAATTATGGCATCCCATTAAAAAAAAAAAAGTTGAACGTCGCCATTTTGAAATGAGTCATCCAATTGAAAATCTGATATCACCATCGTGTAGAAAATGTCCTGAAACATATTACTGCCAAATATTTTGAAAGTAGTACCCATAGTGTGGCTAAAAAAAAAATAAGGCGAGTACTCTGAATCAGGCTGTATACAGGGTGATTTGTAAGTAATTGGAAATATTTTAACTGGAGTATCCTGGGCTCAGAATATGAAGATTTGACCCAAAACACTTAGATAAAATGTGGCTCCTTACTGAGCTACAGGGTGTTTTATTTAAAAATTTAAAAACGATTTTTGCCCAGTACTTAAAAACTATTTGACGTATCCTTATCATACTTGGCAGAAAGTGTAGGTACCGTACACCATACTAAATTATGTTAAACAAAAGTTTCTGGCTAGTGCCAGTGGCGTACAACAGGGGCAAGTGTGAGGTTGATCCTTCCTAAATTCTACGCCACTGGCGGAATTGTCATTTTAGCACAATTTTTCGATTCTCCAATACTTTCTGTGTAAAAAACATACTCTTTCTTCGTAACGATAAAGTCACTATTTTTCGAGATATTTAAAGTTAAACATAAGCTGCACCCTTGGGATTTTTTCAAAATTTGCTCAAGAAATTCTGAAAAAATTTAATAAAATAGAGAAAAAAATTAGCTACATAATAACTAAGTAACTTTTTTCTCTATCTTATTCTGGTTTGGCAGGAAAAATTATTGAAAATGAAAAATTAAAATGCAAAAAATATTAATTTTCAATAATTTTTCCTACCAAACCAGAATGAGTTAGAGAAAAAAGTTACTTAGTTATTATGTAGCTAATTTTTTCCTCTGTTTTACTGAATTTTTTCAGATTTTTTGAGCAAATTTTGAAAATATCCCAAGTGTGCAGCTTTATGTTTAACTTTAAATATCTCGAAAAATAGTGACTTTATCGTTACGAAGAAAGAGTATGTTTTTTACACAGAAAGTATTGGAGAATCGAAAAATTGTGCTAAAATGACAATTCCGCCAGTGGCGTAGAATTTAGGAAGGATCAACCTCTCACTTGCCCCTGTTGTACGCCACTGGCACTAGCCAGAAACTTTTGTTTAACATAATTTAGTATGGTGTACGGTACCTACACTTTCTGCCAAGTATGATAAGGATACGTCAAATAGTTTTTAAGTACTGGGCAAAAATCGTTTTTAAATTTTTAAATAAAACACCCTGTAGCTCAGTAAGGAGCCACATTTTATCTAAGTGTTTTGGGTCAAATCTTCATATTCTGAGCCCAGGATACTCCAGTTAAAATATTTCCAATTACTTACAAATCATCCTGTATATATATATATATATATATATATATATATATATATATATATAAATGTATTTTTATGCTATTGCTGAACATGCTTTAGAATATCTTCATGATGTAAAATTTGAATATAGAGTAATAATTGCTAGACCAATAAATATTAGCACCAGATTAATAAGAGAAGCAATAGAGATTTATAAAGAAAAGACTAACATAAATCACTGTGAAAGCACTAAGTTAAATAAAATATGGCTTTCATTAATTAAAAATCTACAATTCTTATGATCTAGTTACTTATACGTTATCTAGTAATTTGTTGCTACGTACTTTTATTTAATTCAATGTCATTGACATATTTTGATTTGAAAAAGACGAGCGTTCAGTTTTATCGAAACGTCGTGTATATAAAATAATTAAACAGGATCTATTCCTAAAACAGTTTTTATTTTAATACGATGAGTTCTGAAAAATATTTTACTATGTCAAATAAGCCTAATCTTATGTACTAATATGTAACCGCAATAAAATACTAAATTTATATTACTAAATAGGACATGTGTAGGTTTGGAACAGAAAGTGTTACTGTTATATCATCAAATAATTTTTGGAAAAATTCGTGTTAATACATATTCATATATACGTACACATTCATTTCATATATTCATAAGGGTAGTTCTTTTCATTCAACCAGAAATTAATTTACGCTTCATTCACTTTCACAAAATACTTTTTATATATGTTTTATTATACACTAAATGTCCATACTTCGCTACGATATTAATTTACTATTTAAAACCTATTTTCAGTTCAGTTGAAGAGAACACAATATTAGAAAACAATAAATTTAGCAAATTTACCCGTTCTATTTTTAAACATAGCAAATATACTCTGCAATCTGTGTATTCATAATTACAGTTTCTGATCAAATTTTATCGTATACAGCGTTCGTCTGCGGCACACGTTGCATTGTCCCTGTCAAATATTTCTCGAAAAATGTCTCAATTCTCATCAAAATCTGTTCTGCAGATGTCAAGTTATGAGCAAAGTATTTAGTAAATTTTCACCATTTACAAAGTGAGCTTGTGGCTCATACCCTGCATTGCCACTCAAAAATTCCGTGGATGTTAAATTATAAGTAAATAAAGTTTTTGATCAATTTTCATTGTTTACAGATTTCGTCTGCGGCTCACGCTCTATTGTCCCAAACCTAAAACCTTCCTCGAAAAACAACTCAACTATTGATGATAATCTGTTCAGTGGATGTCAAATTATAGCGAATAGTCTTTTTTTCCTTTAAAGCATTATCCTGCGGCTCATGCAAGCTTCTTCCATCATTATGGTAGTATTATACAGGTTTGTGCTAAATTTTAACTCTCTAATTAATTTTTAAGTTGCATTTTAAAACCGGACAAACAAACTTATAGGCTGGTATTACGAGCTTGGTTTTTGGGTGTTTTAGTTCATTTGTTTAGTCCAGCTCTTATAGCAATTGCCTGTATCGTAATACGAGTCATTGTGCTTTATATGTATAGATTACCTTTAAATTAAATAAATGCAAAAAAGAGTGCAAAATCTAGTCTATTAGACAATATTAAAAAAAAACATTAAATTAGGTATGTAGTAGGTAAACATTATTATTTTTAAAATACATAGAAAAAATATAATAAAAAAATTTCAAATATAATATCTTCGTTTTCCACAATAAATAGACACAACAAGTATTCATTATTGCATTAAATAAGTCATTGACAACTCCGAAATAATATCATCACTTCAAGATCGAATTCAAAATATATTTTCCGAGTAACAATAATAAACGGATTAATTAAATATTTGATACAAGAAACGTAATTTCGTAAAGCTTGTAATACATCAAATTATATTAGTAGACGAAATAGCATATACAACGTAACAGAGTAAACAAGAGGAAACGCAACGCACTCTATAAATAATAGCACGTCAACTATATTTTCTTCATCCTAACCAAGCGACAAATTCAAATTGGTTTCCATGGTGATCTTTTCATAATCTTTACACATATTTCCTCCATCTATATAAAATACGCGTCTCCTGTACATCATTATTTAAAACACATTCACAATTAGTTAAATATTAATGAACTTCATTACACTTCACTCATTTGCGCGCATCTATTATACTTACTACCTTCAAACAGTTTGTGTAGTTTGAGAAGAATACGGTAATGTGATGATTCATATTAATTATTTTAGAACTTCATCAAAAATATTTATAATTAAATTTCGTAACTAGTTAATGGTAAAATAGATCAGCAGAAAAATTCCGTTATTCATATTCGTTAGCTACCGCTATCGTTACTACCGTATTTGCCCGAATATAACGCGACACCGAAATTTTTCATAAAGATATTTATAAAAAAAAATAATAATCCGAATTTAAAGCGATCCATTCATTTTTCATAAAATAATTAAAAAAAATAAAATTCAAAGTTGTTACATTCCATTACCCAGACCTTGAACTTAGCGCGAGTCAATTTTTTAACGGGGAATAATTAGTCAAAAAATATCGCGTTATATTCGGGCAAATACGGTATTTATTCAGTAACAGTATCAGTGAGATATGGAATCTCACTGCAACTGGAGTTTTCCATATGTAGTATAATTGTAAGATAGTAAAAAAATCTTTCAGAACTCATTTTTCCTGATAAAGACGAACGTTGAGTTCGTCAAAACGTCGATTATTATTAAACATTAATAAATAACTTTAACCTAAAGCCGTTTTATTTTAGTATAATTGTAAATTTATTGGTTTTTCGTAATGGTATAAAAAATACCGTTTGATTTGTAACAATTGTACCAAATTTAACAGTTTGTTAAGGAGGTAATTTCGAGTGTAAAATGTAATATGAACATAAATCTTATTCTATCTAGTTGCGTAACTACAAGAAATTAAAGTTTTATTAGTGGCATAGTTTTATGAGTTTAATAAGAAAGTTACCGTAAAAAATAAAATAAGATATCTATGCACTAGATTTCAGCAAGAATTCCGTGTTAATATTTGGGCTTGCATTTTCAACGAACAGTTGCTTGATATTGAAGTTTTAAATGATTGTCTAAATGTTGAAAGATATACAAAAGTTAGAAAATACTACACATCATATTCGACAATGCATGTGGTTCCAGCATGATGGTGCAACACTCCATTTTGAAAAAACAAGTAACCGCATGGCTAAATTTTAACTATCCAGATAGATGGATTGGATGTAGAGGTTTCGTCACATAGTCAGTAAGATCTCCAGATTAAAATCCTTTGGATTATTATCTTTGAGGACATTTAAAGCAGCTCGTGTACAGTGTGGAAATAAACACTCGTGAACAATTGATGGAAAAAATTATGGTAGCATTAAATCAAATTCTTTACAATATTGAAATAATTCGCATGTACCATTGTTTGATTCGTCGGTGTCACTCTTGAGTTCAAGTTCAATGAACTCACTTAGAACATTTGTTGTAAAATATAAAATAATTATACTAGCTTCTCGACTATTTTATTTTGTTTTTCTACGATAACCTGTTATTAAACTTGTAAATTTACTATGCTACCAATAAAACTTTAATTTCATGCAGTTGCGCAACTATGACATATGACATTTATCATTCGAAATAAACTCCTTAAAATATATTAAAGTTTAGTACACTCGTTATAAATCATCTTGTATAACAGATAAATAATACAAATACGAATGTTGTCAAAGAGAAACCAAATAATATAAACGTAGAAAACATTTCGATATACGTATATATATATATATATACCATATATATCTTGAAGGTTTTAAAATCAATACTAAAGTACTAAAAAAAATTACTATAAACATATTTTTAACTCATCCCCAATTTATTGTTTTAAATTGATTTTTTTAATAATAAATTTGTACTTTGTTGAAATTCCACTTCAGTGCAAACAAATATCAAATGACAGTGTCAAATATTTCATTACATTAGCAGACTTTGGCATTTTCTTAGTTTTTGTTTTTGTTTTATTGTTCCTTATTTTCTGCTTTTATATTTATTGTAGTATATAAACAAAAATAATTATTATTAAAACTACACTAGTATATTTTTATGTTACAAGGAGCAGAAAGCAATCTTTATTGTGGTGAGCCCAGATACTTGCAGACTAGTCAGAGCCGAGGCTAAGCAATCTAGACAATACATAAAAAGAGCATTTTGCTCCGAGTGATATATGCTTCAAGCGTTCCAAACGAAACTGAAATAAAAGTACATACCAAATAACCGTTACCTTACTAGAAGTTGTACAATATCGTGTTTGGAACATTGTTCGTCAACAATTCTTCAATCATAATTCTTCGCCGCCACAATTTTTTTTCCGTTTTGCAGACTAATTGTTTGATCGGTTGAGTTAAAAGGTTAATTTTTATTTTTTACAGAAAATAAATACACCTGAAGATTTTGGTTGCGCTAATTGTTAAATACGATTAGTTAAAAGGTTAATTTTAAATTTTGATAACGAAGAACTGTGATCAAGGAATTTTCCTAAACCAGTAATATATATACCGGGTGTCTACTTTTTTTTTGTTACATAGGGAATACAATGCTAAAATTTTCATTTGGTGATAAATTTTCCCCTAATTATTATAGAACAAAAGTACAAATACAAAAGTTGTTTAGAATTCAAAAATGCATCAAATGATGCCAAATTTATCAATATAGGATGTTCCGATCAAGAATTAGAAGCAAATTAAAATTTCCATTTTTGCGCTCTTTACATCAAAGTGCCATGGAAATTAAACAAATAATTTCATTTCTTCTGGAGTTTGAGTTTGACAGATCGTATTTATTTTATTGTTACGTTCTGTATTATTATCATTATTATTGAAAATAATGAATAAACTTAAGGTAAATGAAAAAGTTCAGTGCGTAAAATGGTATTTTACTGGAAATTCGATACGACGAGTAAGAGATTTATTCAGCGCTTTCTTTGAAAACCGTCCCATACCTTCCGCTATGACTATTCGTAGGATAATTAAACAATTCGAAGAAACTGGAAGTGTGTTAAAACGTTGTAAAAATTGTAGAAAAATCAACGCAGAAGATCAGGAGGAGAATTTAAATCAAAATGCAATTAAAGAAAATACATTGAATATACTTTTGTGTGTAACGGAAAACCCAAATGTTAGTGTGCGTCAACTTGGTGCTGAATTAAATTTGCATCCTTCAACAATACATAAGGTACTAAAAAATGAAAAATATCATTCTTATAAATATTTCACGCACCAAGAGATATTTGAAGCGGATAAAATGGCTAGAAGCGAATTTAGTAACATTATTATGGAAAAATCCAATTTAGACAGAAACTTCTTGAAATCTATTTGTTTTACTGACGAGTCTACGTTTACTTTACACGGCGAACCTAATACACAAAACTTTAGAATATGGAGCCAAACAAATCCTCATTTAATGGTAGCAACACGTACCCAATATCCAGAAAAAGTTAATGTATGGGCTGGAATTTTTGGCAGGTGTATAATTGGGCCATTTTTTATTGAAAATAATTTAAACAACGAAAAATATTTGGATATGTTGCAAAATCATATTGGTCCGCAGTTAGAAGAGTGTGCAACTCAAGATAATGTTGTCTGGTATCAACAAGACGGATGTCCGGCACATTACAGCTGCAACATTAAATTATATTTGGATCAATGTTTTCCAAATTCATGGATTGGTAGAGGTGGTCCAATTAATTGGCCAGCTAGATCGCCCGATTTAGCACCGTGCGATTTCTTTTTATGGCCATATTTGAAGGAGAAAATTTATAAACGACATATCAAAAATCTTGTTGATTTGAAAAATGCCATTGTTGAAGAGTGCAATAATATAACACAAACACAATTAAGCTCTGTACGTCACGAATTTTATAACAGATTAGGTTATTGTTTGGCAGTTAATGGCGATTTATTTGAACATTTAATTTAAATTGTTAGTTTCGTTTTTGTTCTCCTATATCTTGTATTCATGAATTTTTCTGTTTTATAGGTATATTGAATATTGTAATAAATAAAGAAAGTTTTACGGAGTTCAGCTATTTACTATTTATTAAACTCTTATCCGACGTTTCACTGCACAACTTACAGCATCCTCAGGGATAAGTTTAAATTATTATAATAAATATATTAGGCATAATGCCAGTCATCTAATTCAAATGTATTGTTTTTATAACTTGAAGTTAATAAATAAATTAAACAATTACTTAAAATTATAATGGAGACATTCACAATTTAAAACCACAGCTAGTACGTAGTGTACAGCCGAGTAAAATACCCTTTCATTGTAATAAATAATAAATACTTAATACTTTTTATACTTAATAGCTTTTAATTTACATTAAGTTTATTCATTATTTTCAATAATAATAATAATAATAATAATAATAATAATAATAATAATAATAATAATAATAATAATACAGAACGTAACAATAAAATAAATACGATCTGTCAAACTCAAACTCCAGAAGAAATGAAATTATTTGTTTAATTTCCGTGGCACTTTGATGTAAAGAGCGCAAAAATGGAAATTTTAATTTGCTTCTAATTCTTGATCAGAACATTTTATATTGATAAATTTGGCATCATTTGATGCATTTTTGAATTCTAAACAACTTTTGTATTTGTACTTTTGTTCTATAATAATTAGGGGAAAATTTATCACCAAATGAAAATTTTAGCATTTTATTCCCTATGTAAAAAAAAAAAGTAGACACCCGGTATATATATATATATATAATTTATATTTGTTACGTGATTTGTGAAAATTCTTTGGTTGAATATGCAATTTCTGACAAATAATTATTACTGAAAATTTATGAAACAGTTGGATGTCATTACAAATTTTAGTAATTTTTCATAAATTTCTTGTACTTCTTCATACATTCTCAATAGTCAAATACAAATTATAAAAATTACAAAAAATCTACTACTGTAGCATAATAGCTGTGTTTTTTTTTATATTCCACTCAGATCAGTAAATCTTGTAAATCAGCTGAGTTGAGCTGAGTATTGCTGAGTGAGTTGTATTGATAAATAAAACAGTTTATTTAAAACTGACGTTTAAAATGTAAGTTACACATATGATATAACCTAAAATATTAGATGTATTTGGGTTGTTTGCGTTGATAATTTATTGCAACTCGCCGGATATCTATTTTTCAAAATAAAATATTCAAATATAAATGTCAACGTATCAAACACGTTATTACATCTTAAACTAGGAAAATTGGAATTGCGCATGTGCGCTCACTTGAATCTCAGCTAAGCACTAGCTAAATATCAAACTCAGTATCGATAAGGAAAAAGCAATTCACTCATTACTAACTCAGTTACGAGACGATAAATGAAACAACTATTATTTCAAGGTTACTGATATTTGCTGATCTGAGCTGCGTTTTTCGGTAAAAAAACACAGCTATTATTTACATAATTAGTGATCTTTATAATTTATCGAATTATCAACTTAATAATTAACTTACATTAACTTTATTAAAATAAAAAATTTAATTTCAAACTAAAAAGTTTTTAAATTTTTTTGAATATTAAATATATTTCGACAAATCATTATATTCAAGTAATCCATTGCGAAATATATTATTAGTATTACCACTTTTTAGTCTTTTTAGTAATTTAAAAATCATCTGCATTTCTAACATCATAATTATGCAGACTACTATTAAATTTCAGATTTCCAATTAAATCTTCGGAAGCAAACCATGCTGCATTTTAAATAAAAAAAATCATTGCAAACATTTAAAAAAAAATTTAACATTTAACCATTTTGGTTTTATTGCTGTAAACTTATTTTTGTTTGCACATACGTAAATATTGTATTTCAGATTTTACAAATATTGTATGTAATATATTTTTTATTTATTTAGTTTCCTAATAAATAAATATATTTAAATATATTTTATAAATATATATTAAATAAATAAATATATTTATTTATTACCTGCGATAATTGCAAAACCTTTTTCTTAATTGAATAGAAATTTCTATTTTTGCTCTTTAGTAGATAAGATAGTTCCACTGAAGAAAGCTGCAAGTCTTTTCGTTTTATTTTAAGAACGAGATTAAGTTCTTTCTTGCTTGAAACTCAAGTGTCAGCTTGTAGCAATGTCTTTAAACCGATTATCATCGTACTTGAGGTTTCCGATCATTTGCATATCCGAAATCGAACCGAGAAATTTCAAAAGCTTGAAACTTGGTTTACCACAAGCTCCGAACCTAATCATTCTATTTTACCTTAAAACACATCCGACAACTGTATGCTGCTCTAATGCATCAATTTTCATTCGTGCTTCTTAATTAATGAAAATAAAATACTATTTATTTTCAATGTCTGTAAAGTTTTGTTTCTATTTTATTTAAATTAGTTTTAAGAAAATTTAAAAATAAAAATTTAACAAAAACGGAGTCGTAAGTTTGTACAAAAAAGTAAGGTCTTTCAAGTTGGCACCCCCACTTGTTCCATAATAAATAAAAATATGCTTATAATTTAGGACTAATTAAAGACTAATTTGTACCCACAAAATTAGAATTTGTACCCGCGTAGTTTCTCCGGAAAATCGATTTTAAAAGTGGGGGTGCTAGCTTGAAATCAAGATAGCACCCCCACTATTTCTAATTAAACTGTTAACTACTGCATTAAATACATTAAATTAAGGACTAATTAGTACCCACGTTAGATTTGACATTATTTAAAGGAATGACTAATTATTTAAATTATTCATAAATAAAAAGTGATTTGTCAATAAAGTTGGCACCCCCACTTATCTCAAAATAAATAAAAACATGCCAATAATTTAGGACTAATTAAAGACTAATTTGTACCCACAAAATTAGAATTTGTACCCGCTTAGTTTCGCCGGAAAACCGATTTTAAAAAGGGTGTTTGGAGGCGACTGATTTCGGGATAATGAAAAGAGTTTGTGCCACACCCTTTTGGGTATATGGCGTGATTGTGTATGTATGTATGTATGTATATATTATATATCATTTATATATAATTTAAATAATTAGTCATTCGTTTAAACAATGTGAAATCTAACTTGGGTACTAATTAGTCCTTAATTTAATGTATTTAATGCAGTGGTTGAGAGTTTAATTGGAAATGGTGGGGGTGCTAGCTTGATTTCAAGCTAGCACCCCTTTTAAAATCGGTTTTCCGGCGAAACTAAGCTGGTACAAATTCTAATTTTGTGGGTACAAATTAGTCTTTAATTAGTCCTAAATTATTGGCATGTTTTTATTTATTTTGAGATAAGTGGGGGTGCCAACTTTATTGACAAATCACTTTTTATTTATGAATAATTTAAATAATTAGTCATTCGTTTAAATAATGTCAAATCTAACGTGGGTACTAATTAGTCCTTAATTTAATGTATTTAATGCAGTAGTTAACAATTTAATTAGGAATGGTGGGGGTGCTATCTTGATTTCAAGCTAGCACCCCCACTTTTAAAATCGGTTTTCCGGAGAAACTACGCGGGTACAAATTCTAATATTGTGGGTACAAATTAGTCTTTAATTAGTCTTAAATTATAAGCACATTTTTATTTATTTTGGGACAAGTGGGGGTGCCAACTTGAAAGAGCTAAAAAAGTATCATCTTGACAAAATCTTTATATACAAGATCTTCATATAATGCAGAATTTTTGGCAGACACTGTTAAATTTAAATCGATTGAAAATTTCATATTTAAGCTTTGAAGGTGAATATTTCGATCTGGTCAACTTTTGGTAAAAATCTGCTAAACGGATGTGGTGATTTACTGTTGTCACTTTTAAGTGTTTTACGAATATTTCACAACAGAGATATAATTCTAGAAAAATTATTTAACAGAAGTTACTAAATAAGTTATAACTAACAACTTTTATTTAAAACTTTTTTCGATACGGCTAAATAATTTTTTTCTATAATATTTCATATTTTTATGATATAATTCTGTGGCGGCATATTTATGTCAATACAGTTTTGTTTTCAGTAACCATGTTATACAAATTTTTCTATTCCATAAATTTATTTAATACAATGATGGTCGATTCTGTGGTGGCCATAGCAGATTTTTTTATTATTGACGACGCGTTTCAGTTTAACTATACACGGACCAAGCCTAAAAGATAACCGTAAAGTCGAAAAAAAAAACAGGGTATTTAATAATAATAATATTAACGAAAACAAATATACGTTAATAAAAAAGTATTTAAAAAAAAAACTTTTTTATTCAGCAGTAACTTTTATTGAAAAGAAATTTCACCTCTCGCCATTGTAAAAATTAAAATGTCACTCAAGCAATATCATACCAGAAACATTTTCCAAAATTTATATTTAAGTGAATATCTCTGCATATAAAATACTCCCTTCATTTGTATGACACTCTACCACTGAAAAAAGTTACTTCAACATCAATTTGTCGAAGTACGGATGACTGCCAATTCTAGTATAGTTAAGAAGCAGATTTGAAAGGCACAATTAAGCAAGAAAGAAAACTCAATTATATTTCGAACGTTGCGCACGAAGGGGCATTGGTATTTCGTAATATCAAGGCCGTCAATCGACAAATCTCAGTAAATTTCAACTAAAGTTGAACGTTTAACGAGTTGCAAACAAAATTTTAATGTCTTCTATTAAAATGCGTCCAATACATTTTCAGTAAACGAACATGGCTGATCGAAAAACAACATGAATCACATACAACAGTGATTCTTAACCTGTGGGTACAAAATTCAGTAAGAAACTTAAAGATGTTTACTAAAAATTACTAATAAAGCGTAATATTGCTATTTTATTTCCGATTCAAGCTTAAGTTTTATCAGGGGGTGTGGAGTTGGCAAAAAAATCGGTCGACTCCGAATTTACTTTTATTCGATTTATTATTTTTTATTATTTATTATATTATTTCATTCGTATATAATGGAATATAGTATTGCGTCAATTCAAAAATAAATACATACATTACATATTATATATCACATAAAAATAAAAATGGAGAATTTTTTACCAAATTCTGTTTCCCGTTTCCCCCTTCTGCGGGCGCTTATATATGCATGTATGAACTATTAGTTGATAGAGAGTGTCAATTACTAAATCTGACTGTTTTCATTTTTATTTTTTTGTACGAGATGAAATATCAAAACAGTAGATAAAAAAACAAAGAATGAAAAATGTATCCAATTGTATGAGGTTATTCATTAGTTAACACTGCCAACAAGAGAAATATTTTTAAATTTGAAACTAGTAGTTGACAGTCTATTTTAAATTGAGTATAAATGCAAATACTGACTTTTAACATTTAAGAATTATAATTACATGTTTAACTATATAATTTTATGTTGACACATTACATTTTTATTAGTATTTTTTTTGTAGATATACATTGAATCAAATGTAAAGTAGCAAATACTAATGAAAGATGGCAAGAGAGGTAGCTTTTTTTCGGAGTAAGAAATCATATTTTTCAAATTGGTATCACTCCGTTAATAATAATCGAAATTGAATAAATTTAGGCCTACTAAAAAGAATAATTTTATAGGGTTTTTGGTGATTATTTTAAAATAATTTTAAAGTAAATGCAATAAAAGTTATACAGCACAATGTCTTTTAGACATTGTGCTGTATAACGTTCCCCATTTAAGCTAAATGCAAATTTTGAGCCTTTAACAGTCATCTGACAGATCTGGGAGGTGCACGCACATTTATTTTATTCATTTGGAATAATTTTGACGGCTGAGAACAACAAATTTCCGACTTTGCCAATATAAGGACAACCCTTTATATATAGTGTCCGTCAAAAAATCAGTATCATATAGAAAAAAAAATATTTGTTGTTTTGAAAATAATTATTAGGACACTTTTTGTTCAAAACTAAGTACTAATATCTCTTCCAGTGTAAATCAAAATAAATAATTATAAAAAAAATGCAAAATGCCTTAATTAAGACTAATCAGATCTATGTTTATATTATTTCTTTCATAAAAGAAACATGACTGGTGTGGAAATGAAATTTTTACGTGGGGTATGTGGTGTAAATAAAAAAGATCGAGTACAAAATATAGATTAGTGTATGATGAGTGTGAAATTGAAAAAAATGTTGTAGCGAATGTTGGTGTTAGTTAGTTAAGATGGTTCGAACATCTTGAGCGAATGCCTAATGAACTTTTGGTTAAAAAGATTTATAGGAATGATTTTGACGGTGTACGTTTGCCAGTGGACGTCCGATGAGTAGTTGGAGTGGTATGATTGATAGTGTTTTGCGTGGGCGGAAGTTTCCAAGTAGTAGGAATAAAAGAGCACGTTTGAGAGGAATTATGAATGTGGATAAAGCGAAAGTTGCTTGTTTGGATAGAAATGTTTGGAGGAGACAGATTTCGGGATAATGAAAAGAGTTTGTGCCACAACCTTATGGTGTAGCGTAATTGTGTATGTATGTATGTAAATCGATTCAGCTTTCATATGTCAAAGTCGGTCATAACTATAATAAATTGATTACAACTACTAGAGCACTGTAATTGTAATTGTTATCAATTTTTAAATGGTTGAATCTTTTAAAATTTAATTTGTGCCGCATCTCTCAGATTTTTAAAGATCCCCATACATGTCTCGTTACATAGAACATCCAGTACAATATATCCAAAAATTTGGCTCATTTATAGACTTCTCTTAGACGAAAAAAATCTCTCTCAGTATTTATTTTCGATAGATATTCAGCATACTTTCAAATATTGAGAAACGCTGACACATAGCATTTCAAATTGCAAACAAAGAATATAGACAGAACAAAGAAGATATATAATGAATAAGAAAGACAGATGAATTCATTGTGCTAAAGGTGAATGATAAAAACCCTTTAATCAAACGGCCAATTAAAGATGATTTCAGAGGGATTAAAGATCCATTCCGAAAACGGTTACATTGAATTTAATCTGTAGACGCTGGTGTTTCTTAGTTCGTACCGCGATATTAATGCTGTGTGTTTCTAGAGTCTGTTAGCTTTACAACGGAAAATAATTCCTAACAGTTTTCAACATAAATCTTGCAATTACATTCAGAGAGTTGTTTTAGCTGGAAATTATTTTTGCTCTTTAATCTAGTTAACAAGTTCTTAGCTATTGTAAAAATAGCAACAAATTAGTTTTATGTACCATGTTTAAAAGTATTAACTTGGTAATATAATTCGCTTTTGCCCTTGATTTTATAAAATTTAATAAGTAAATAATTATAATTTACAATCTTTAATTAGTTCTATTTCAGATAACAAATCTCTCTTATAAGTGTCTCTTACTTTTAACTCAAGTTTAACATATAAAAAACCTAAATTTACTGAATGGGCGCATTTTGTGAATACCGTAGAAAATTGTTGTGTGACAGAATATAATTATTTTTAATGACAAAATATATTTATTTTAAATTATACCTACTAGATATATAAATGTAAACCTAATTAAAACAACTAACAACTTTCTTAATATAGAAATCAATTAAATGAATAAAATTACATAAACTAAAATTAGAAATTTATTAGATTTTATAAAATGATGTAATTTTAACTAATTTATAGATCTATTAAAATGCAAAAAATTCTAGCAATATATTCTTAAAGTAGAAATAGCTAGTCATTGAACATCATCAATTATTCGGGAAACAGACATGCATGTACAGTCCACCTGACCTATAGTATAATAAAAAAGATAAAACATAACTTTGTTATCGTAAATTAAATCAGGATATATGTAAAATATATATTGTTCAAAATAATAAAACAAAATTATTTTCATAGTTTCTATATCTTTAAGTCCACTAGATAAAAATAAACAAATTGCAAAATTAAAAATTTATTTATATTGAAATGAAAATAATCTATTTATAACTTAGAAATAATATACTACTATTATTTAAAACAATTCAAATAATAAATAAAAAAATAAACACAAAATTCTTGGTTTTAAAATAAAACGGTTTTAGGTTCTAATTCTGTAATAATTTATTAATAATCGCCGTTTCGACGAACTGAACATGCGTCTTCATCAGGAAAAAAGATAGAATTAATATATATATATATATATATATATATATATATATATATATATATATAGTAAATAAGCAGAATATAAAAATTAGATAACTTGTTTCCATGTTCGGTTTATTTACTATAAATATCATTTATATCTTTTTCCTGATGAAAACGCAAGTTCCATTTGTTGAAATATCGATTATTAATAAATTATTACAGAACTAGACCCTAGAGCCGTTTTATTCTAATATAATGAGTTCTAAAAGATTTTTTTTTTTCTTAATTTTAACTTCTTAGGCCATAATTTTTTTTGACACCTACTGATGGCCTAAGAAGCCATTATAATGTTCAACAAGTGCCGACAGCCCTTAACAAATACTTTATTTAAAAACATATAAATTAATAAACAATCATAGATACTAACAAAAGAATCTCATATTTAACACAAAATTTATTTGTTGTAAAAAAACTCATTAAACACACCAATATATTATGTAGTAATTTATTTGTATCTCAAATTAAAAAGGAGAAGACGAAACGAGAAACAAAAGAAGGAAGATATCGAAGAGAATTGGAAGTAAATGTTATCATTAAATCGCAATATTTTCGCATTCCTTCAATTCATTTGTTACGTGACTGGATGCGGTAAATCACATAGCTCGTCCTGGCCGCCCCCCCCCCACTCCTCCATTCACGTGTTGGATTCGTCGATTTTTATAGAGCGAATTCGCCATCGTTGGCGCTGAGCGACTTATCTGTCAATGCTTCAGGCTATTGCGAACGATGTACGTTGACTTTACTTACTCTACGTATATACTCTCGGTAGTTTAAACGAAGCACGACAACAGCAAATAGCTTCGAGAATTATTCGCTTTCTTTTTTTCATGCGCAATCTAAGAGGAATTTTGTTGAAATTTTTGTTGTTCTTAAAATAGATTTATCTCATTATATTTGTTATACAGAATGTTACATTTTACTTTTAATTAAATTTTAAAATATAATAATCATAAAGAGATACATTATGTAATAATGTTATATATGGTAAATTTGCCCCTGCATACGAATTTTGTTTTAGGTTGTAAGCTAATACTTATAGAGTTATTTAAAATAATATATTATTTCTAAGTTATAAATAGATTATTTTCATATAAATATAAATAGATTTTTAAAGAAAACATATAAATGCACTTGAATTAAAATAGAATGCACTTGGTTAGTTTGGATACTTTCCACTATAAATTAGATATTTTGCACTTTGTACAACCTAAACTTTAATATGAATAATTTGCACTATAAATTTGAATAATTTCCACTATAAACGCCACTGGAAACCCTGTCATCTACGCCACTGTTGGCTTAGTGTCTGTTGGCCTAGGGTAGGTTAGGTTAGGTTTAGGTTGTTTAGTTATGTTATTATTCAATATAGGCGCTTATCTCATCGGCGCAAATGATAGGTATCGACTGGCGTAAATGATTGACAGCCCCCAAAGTGGAAAGTATCCGTTTTTATAGTGGAAAGTTACCGTTTTATAGTGATAATATTTTTTTTGTGCATTATGTTTTTTCAAAGTTAAAATATTTTTTTAAAGTTAAATAAATTTAATTATAGTGGAATTATTTTTTTTTGTGCAATATATTTGTTTATAGTGCAAATTGTTTTTATCAAAGTGAATATGATCTAAATTAAAGTGAATATATTCTAAATTATAGTGCAGTTAATTCCAACCTGATTTTTAATTTTGCAATATTTTTTTAAATTTTTATCAATATCTAGTGCTTTATGAAAGTAAAGCTATAATCTATAAAAATAATTTTCTTTAATTATTTTAAACAATGTACACATATATCCTGATTTAATTTACGACAACAAAGTTATGTTCCATTATAATTACATCACTGGTTTTATTTATGTATTTTTTTATATAGAAAAAAGTGAGTAAATTGATTAACGTTAATTTTTGAATTACGTTTAAAAACTGTATAGTTTTAAAATATATATTTTTATTTTAAAATACGCAAGACTGGTGAATAAAATAAAAAGTTATTAGGTACTTCAGGCTGGCTAAAACTTTGTAAAAATCAATTTTCCTGGCTTTCCAGGTTTTCCAGAGAATTTTTTTCATTTTTTCCTGTTTTTTATATTTTGTAAGTTCTGTGAATCGCAAAATATTGATTTAAATCGGTTAAAAATGAATAGTTAAAGATAAGTTACAACTTCAAACATAATTAATTGTAATGAAGAGTAATAAAAATAACATGTACATCTCCGCATATGACCACAGCAGTCGCGCGGACTATAAACGTAATTAAAAAAAAAACAAGATTAGAAGTATATGGGTAAACCCATATATAGACTACTTTGACATTTCTCGGAAAGTTGGCACACTGTATTTTAATAATATTATAATTTATGTGGGCACTAGGAGATACTTTTCTAAAAATTTGATCAAAATCGAATAAATAATGTAGCCACAATGAATTTTTTAAAAATTTTGTGATTTTTTTTCTCGATAAGTTGGCAACACTGTATTTTGTTAAAATTGCATAATTTATTTAAGCACTAGGAAAAACTTTTATAAATATTTGATTAAAATCTGTTAAATAAAATGGTCAAAATAAATTTTTTTAAATTTTACTAATTTTTTTCTCGGAAAGTTGGCAACACTGTATTTTGTTAAAATTACATAAATTATATGAATACTAGGAGAATCTTTTGTGAAAATTTGAGTAAAATCGGTTGAATAACATGGCCATAATAAAATTTTTAAAACTTTATGAATTTTTTTCTCGGAAAGTTGGCAACACTGAATATTAATAAAATTATGTAATTAATGGGAGCATTAGGAAAATCTTTTCTGAAAATTTGATCAAAATCGGATAAATAACGTAGCCAATATGAATTTTTAAAAACTTTAGTAATTTTTTTCTCGGGAAGTTGGCATCACTGGAAAAAAACAAAATCACATGACCATCTTGGGTACTAGACAAATTTATCCTGAAAATTTCATTAAAATCGGTTGAACTGTCTAGGAGGAGTTGCGACTTACGACCGAGCGAGCGAGCTGACGACGCACACACATACACCCACATAAACTAAGTTCAGATTCGTCATCTACAGGCTATGTGAAGAATTTCTATACAATTTTTTTTTTTTTTTTGAAAATGTTACAGACACCGTACCAAACGCTATACTACTTTTCCTTGCAGTCAAAGTAGTAAAAAACATGTACATCGGCTGTAAGTGTTTATTCAAAATCTCAAAGCACATAATATCTTTGTCAATTTTGGTTGATATTTTAATAAATTTTTTCTAAAATTGGTATTTTAATTTTGTCATCCAATTTTTTTCCCTGACTACAAATCAAATTGCCTGACATGTCCAGGTTTTGACCACCTTGTACTTACAGCTGTACATGTTACGGGTAAAGCCTGAAAACAGGGAAGAGTCGACATTACCAGGGAAATGTCTACAAATTCTGCAGAAACTGAATAATTAAAATAAAAAATAAAATTCTTTATGTGTCAAAATCTTTTCAAATCAATAACGAACTAATCTTTTAATCTAACTTAACTATGTCAATAAATAACACTTTATAAATTATTAAACAAAATTTATGTTCGAAATTAAAATATTTTTTTTTTATAAGTACACTGCTAGAAGAAATGTAAAATTATATAGAGTAATTAAATCAAATAATATGTAATTTATTATTGTTTTAAATTTTTATTAGATTTTAAAACTTGCATAAAAATAGATATTTCTTAAATTTCTTTTAAAATGTTATTTATTTTATCAGTAATATTAGATGCAATAATTAATAAAGTAATTTTTAATTTAATACTTAAATTATGTAAAATTACATGTAAATTCATAGCAGCAAATCGTACTTGTTCTAACAGTGTATACATTAAAAATAGCATAAATATGAATTTTATAAATATCTGTAATGTAATTTTTTTAGTGAAACGCCATACCTAATGCTATTATTCCATGACTTATATGCTACATTTCAGCTCGAAAACTGTTTTTAACAAAATTATAAATAACATTTTAAAAGTATAAAATATTTTTTACATAAAAGTGCTTCAAATTACATAAACTTTCGAAGTATGTAAAAAACTAAAACATTTTGTTTACAAATATACCTCATATAATAATATATACAGTGTGGAAATTAAGTAAGGAATAAATTCAGTAATTCCGTTGATATTATAGTTGATATATACAGTGTGGATATTAAGTACGGAATAAATTCAGTAATTTCGTTGATATTAATTTTTTGGAAAAAATCTCGAAGTGTTATAGCGATTTTGACTACAGCGAATATTTTTTAGCCTATTTTCAGTTTCTTATGTCATTTGTTTTTCATGACGTCATCGACTTTTTTTTAAATGACAACCTATATTTTTTATTATTGATTTTGGTAGTACTTTTTATTCCGTTTCCAACCGTATAAAATTTTCAATATGTTACATTTGAAAAAAATTGAGAAAAATATTCTTAAAGTTCAATACACATTTAATACGTGTAAATAATATAAAGAGTTAGGGAGTTGTTTTTGATTCTAAATAATAATTTTATATACACTTACTATAGATGGGAGTTGTTTTTAATCCTAAATTACCAGATACACTTAAAACACTTTTTTACTCACTTGAAAGATCTAAGTTAGAATATTGTGCATTAATATGGAATCCAACAAATAATAACGGCGCCTTTTGAAATTGTTATTCTTAAAATTGTTTCCTATACTTACTGTAACTCGGCCTTACTTTCTTTATTTCAATTACATACTCTACAATCTCGCAGAACTATTTCATCTTTGACTTTTATTTTCAAGTGAATTAGTAACTTTATGAATGACTCTGCACTACTGTCTCAACTACAATTTCTACTTCCTTCCTCTACAAGTAGTACAAATACTTTTATCTGCCTTTTGCTCATTCTAATCTTCTAACAAAATCTCCCATTTATCCTAAATGTGACTCATTTAATAAGTTAGAATTAACTATAGATATTTCTTTAAGTTTTCTTCGTATTTTTATTAATCATTTACACATTGTACACAAACTTAATGTTTTAAAGTAAATTTATGTATTATGTGAATATTTCATAAGTTTATGTTTGTATTATTTATGCTATTTAATTGGACTGCTTCCTGTTTGGTAAAATTAATTTTTCACTAAATATCATTTTCATTACATTAATTAGCGAACTTCTAATAATTATTTTTTTCTATAAAATTTCGTAACTTTATTAATTAATTATTAATTAAATATAATTCACGTCGACTAATTGTAATAATAAAAATTTTAATTAAAAAATAATTATAAACCTATTCTTCGACATATATTTCAATTACTAACAAATATAATTATGTATAATGAAATATTTCTTACGAAAATAAAAAAATTAAGAAACTCCTACATTTCAAATATAATATATTAAAATTAAAACATTTCCATAAGAATAACAAACACTTGACCTTTAATTAATTTTGAATTAATTAGATCATTCTTCAGTACGCTTTCACAACATTATATGCAGAATAAAAATGCAAAATTTGCATAAAAATAAAACAATTTCTGCTAGTTAAAATTTATTTTATTAATATGAGTTTAATTACATATTGGTTTTGACACGATATTGCTTTGGACGCATTATATACTATTTGTATATTTTTTTTGCAGTAAAAAATCAACGCCTACTATGCGGCATAAATAAATCATTATTCATTTATTGATTTTTCGACAATTGACTGTCTATGTATTTGTTTTGTATAATGTTTATAACAGTTTAAATCAAGCATACCTTCCATAACTATGTAAATATAAAATATTTATACATATTTATATAGAAATTGCCTCCCCCCTCCCCCTTCTTCCATAATTTAATATAGAATTGACGTGAATGCAACGAAAATATAAATTGATAAAATCGTATTGACATGCCGTTTTCGACAAGTCCTGGAAATGTTTGCATTAAATGATTTGAATATATTTTGCACTTCAACGAAGTTATGGCAAGTTGTCAAAAATTTAAAACGCTAAATAAATTTTAATAATGATTTTTTTTCCAATACATAACAATAGTTTATGTAGTTAAATATTTTCAAATATAATTACAGAAATTTTCGACTTATTAACCGGTTAAATTGTTCCCGCTTAAAATGTATGCATTAATATTTTACAAGTAAAATATTTGTATTTAATATCTAATTTATATATTTAGTGATCACATTTTTATTTTACTTTAAGTATTTCATAAAAACATAAAAAATCTTAAACCTAGAACAATATATATATATATATATATATATATATATATATATATATATATATATATATATATATATAAGTTAGAATATATATTGCCTGTCAGCAGAGTATTAATTTAATAGTTTTGAATAATTACACATCGAATTTAATTAGAAAATTAAATTAAAAATTGTCAACTGCCTCGTCTGGGACTCGAACCCAGGACATATAGGTCGCTAGCCTAATGCTCTGTCCACTGAGCTAACGAGTCAAGACGAGAAGCCAACGTATGAAAATACGTATGAATACTTTACATTGATTAAAAGTTGTTGGCTTCTCGTCTTGACTCGTTAGCTCAGTGGACAGAGCATTAGGCTAGCGACCTATATGTCCTGGGTTCGAGTCCCAGACGAGGCAGTTGACAATTTTTAATTTAATTTTCTAATTAAATTCGATGTGTAATTATTCAAAACTATTATATATATATATATATATATATATATATATATATATATATATATATATGTATGTATATCGTTTATATCGTGTATGTATTAACACGCGTTTTCCGAAAGTTTCAGTTGTGTAGAGGAACCTGTTACTTTCGTAAAAACATGCAAAAACTATTATTCTAATGTTTTTTCTATGTAAAATTATCAATTTTAGCCTTACTGGAAAATTATTTTTTTTACGGACACCCTAATATATATTATTATAAATGTCATTTGTATCTTTTTTCCTGATGAAGACGTATGTTGAGTTCGTCGAAACGTCGATCATAAATAAATATTCTTACAGAACTTTAATCTAAAGCAGTTTTATTTTAATATAATGAGTTCTTTTTAAAGGATTAAATCGGCTTATGAGGAACTTGTTTAAATGATAAAGCAATATCACACCACATTACGTATTATTTATTATAAAACAATTAGGACGTTTCGGCTTATAAATACAGCCATCTTCAGCAATTTGTCAAGAATTACAGTTCAGTTTACATTTGTCGATAAAATTTAAGTCCGAATTTCATGTTTTTATAAAATTTTGTCAAAATTACACATTATAAAATTGTTTAAATATACATAAATTTATTCTTTTAAAGTGAATTTTTGTGCATTAAACGCCGTATATATTTATTACAAAGAACTAATTAAACAAATTATTAATGATTTTCCTTTTTAGCAGTCACACCATTTTGTTGTTTATCTTGTCATTGTGTGGATTTAGAAGTAAGTGACTTAGACTTAGAGACTTAGAGTAAGTTGACTTACTTCTAAACCACACAACGACAGGGTTAACAACAAAATGGTGTGACTACTGAAAAGAAAAACAATAAGATAAATGTTAACTAAATTTAAGTATATTTAAACAATTTTGTAATGTGTAATTTTGACAAAATTTTATATAAACACGAAATTCGGACTTAAATATCATCGACAAATGTAAACTGAAATGTAATGCTTCACAAATTACTGAAGATGGCTGTATTTATAAACCGAAACGTCCTAATAATAAATAATACGTAATAAAGACCCAAGTGGTGGGTTGATATTGCCTTATCATTTAAACAAGTTCCTCACAAACATACTCAATCCTTTAAAATTATAATCCAGGAACAAATTAAAGAAGATAAATAATGAGTTCTGAAAGATTTTTTACTTGTTAACTATTATATGAATTAAAGTACCTACTTTTGTATATTTGTTCTAATATAAAATATTTAAAAATGTACCTGTTGTGAAAAACGGAAGAAAACAATTTGGGCTCCTTATAGAACTGGATCAATTCGTTATTTTCTGTAGGCCTAAAAAGACAAAAATTTATTTAATAACAGCCGACAAATATAAATTAGACAAATATTATATGTAAATTTGTATCTTCTTTGCGATATAGTATATTACAGTCAGTTGAACCATTTAAACGATGCAACTGGCTTACAGTACACCAATAAATAATACAAAGTTTAGAACCACGCTATAAATGTAATTTATTTTCTTTAGACGACGGTGTATGGTTTTGAAATTTTAGGTATAAACATAATATATTAAAGATAAAGATGCGCTAACGATAATAGTCTTTATAAATTTTGTTTTAATTATTCTCATTTATTATAAACAATATTTCAGCAACACCAACAAAAGTTATTTATTGCAAACTCAATTGGGATATTTTAAAATTTACTCTTTTATGCAAATTAACTGTGTTTTATTACTTTTTTACTTTTATTATACTATAATTTAAGAGTAAATTTTATTAATGAATTTACAAATAAATTTTATATACAATACATTAATAACATTTTGCTTTAGTTCAACTGTTTTTAACGTATTTCAAATTTTTAAATTTTTGTTTAAAATCGATATCAGCTTTCAGGATTTCTAAAATATAAATTGAAATATATATTTGAAATCAAAATAATATCAACATTTTATTTTGTATAAATCTATATCTATATTCTATAACTGAAAAAGATCAACCGAGAATGATAATATATTATCAATTGTGCATTGTAATATTAAGATTGCGAAATTAAATTCGACATCTAGCGACTGTCTATTTGCCAAAAATAAAAAAAAATGCTGAAAGCCTTTAAATATTCATAAAACAGACTGAACATAATGGAAGAATCACAGATCAGCTGCTCAGTTTCAAATCATAACAAAAACGTTTAAATAAATAATCGAACCGTCTTGTACTTGAAATAAATTTAACAAAACCAATGTAAATTATTTTAATATTCATAAACTTTAAAAAATGCATAAAATTTTAGCATTATTTTTAATAACAATTTATGTTTTAACATATTATCAATCAGTGTGATCTAGTTACTTATATTGTTACCTAGTAACTTGTTTCTATGTTCTGTTTATTTATTGTATTTATCATTTACATAATTATTTTTTTACGGACACCTCTATATATATTGTGACAATTAGATGAATTGAAAATTTATGTTGTTAGTTAAATTTTATCAAAGTGTTCAAATTTTGAAATATTTTATTCATCCGATTTTAACCTACCTGTCACACCAATTTGTCCCGGGCTCTTGAGGTTTGGGGGAGAAGCATGGGTCGTAGGTTCAAGGTGATAGGAACCTTTGATTTATATATGATGTTAGTTAATTGAATGGGCACTAGACAAAGCGGATTTTGAAGCAAAATGAGACGCTTTGCCAAATCTCAAAAAGGACTTAACGGGATGGGGATTGGTTTCGTTTTTCGAGAATTTGTTTCGGAAATGAAATAACTTAATTAAATAAAAATATACCTTACGATTAGTGTGTAAGACAAGTCGTTATATTGAATGATTTTGTTCAATACAGAGTTACGTGTTCTTTTTCAATACAGAGTAATGTATGTCATTCGTGATAATGTATCTGGACAGATTGTTTGACGTCTGCTGGTTAGCGGGTGGTCTAGCTAATGAAGATCTTCTTCTGAGCTTTCGTAGACGCCGAGGGGATGCCAGTACGCATTACGCAGTAGCGGTGTGGTAGTTGATGAAGACCGCCGGAGAATGGTCGCCCTCGAGATCTGAATATGCCCAGTTGGCGTTAGCACGTTTAGAATAAATCGTTCAGTCACTACTTCGTGCTCGATTCGTATTACGGTAGATCTCATTCAGCGGCTGATCCAAAATTCGGCTTCCAAGATAGACTGAGGCTGCTAATACAACTGAATCCCATCGGACGCCTTTAAAAGTCACAGACTGATCCCTAAACATAAGAGGGCACAGCAGAATAATCCGAACTAACAAATGTGATATAATCAAACAAATCGAACTTGAAACAAAAGTTGATACACTTGAAATTACAGAGGTATTTGATACATTCATACAATATCATCAATATAACCGAATGGTACAAAAAATTAGAGATTGTAACACAACTCAATAAAAGGACTTAAGTAAACTTAACGTATTAAATCAGGAATGTAAAAGCGCAATGCAACGAAAATTCGACAGTACGAAACTAAATATAATACACACGATTCCAAATAAAATAAGTTAACTTTACCTAGTTAAATGTCCTGATTAATCATAAATTAACAGTTCAATATAAAATCATTATTACAAAATAACATATTGGCTTTACAAATAACAATTGGTGTTGCTTTACTAATGACATGTGCGGCGAAAGTCTTTCGTTGCTAATGGTCGAGACTACAAGTCGAAACTACGCGAGCAATGTCTCCGAAAGAAAACTGTGGTACGTTCCAAACTCAAAACTAATAAAACAGGCTTCTTGCCTCAAACATAAGAGAACGTTATCCACAATATCACAAAAAAAATTATCTTTACGAAGACGGCCGACTATCAAAATGGACTTTAATCCGAGCCGAATTACGCACGCAGAATAATGACGCTACGCTTCAATCAACTCACGCACACAGGTTCACTAAATCATCCACAGCAGCCCAATGACGTCACAATTACGACATGCAAGTTACCATGATGGGATTGCACTTGGAATATTTGACAACACAACACATAAACTACAATACATGGTAGTATTTAGGAAAACAGAGTTACTAATATATGGATAAAAAAAAAGACAAAGTATGAATGGCGCAGCGGCCCAGGGAAACCGGATTCGACAGGGTTCGTCGAATCGGGACAGTCGCGAAATTGTTTTCAATTGTGAGAATCGATGATTCACCCTGAATCATAGATCTCAAAACAATAAACCTTAATTGATTATAAATCAAAATCTTAAAAAATTTTCTCATATAAAACTAATTTAAAATCTTAATCGATTATAAATCAAAGCGTTAGAAAATTTCTTATTTGAAAATAATTCGAAATACAAGTTATTTTCTCATCAAATTTCTTATTTAAAGAATTCAAAAAATCGTTAATTAATCCAATGAATAATGACAACAATAATAACTAAACCGATTTGAATAACATGACTGAATAAATCGTAAGTCATTGATCAAGGTCACGTGAATTTAAAAATGAATCAAAAGGAAAACAATTTGATCTAGATTTAGATTCGAATTTTCACAATTATCGCTTACCTACTTCTATTCAGACATGCCAAAATCCAAATCGTTGCCAACCACGTGGACGATATTACGACGCAATTACCAGCATCGAATCAAAAATGTGCTCTCCAACAAAAAAATAGAATAGTTACACCGGTATCGTAAATTTTCTAACGTTATAATTACTAAAAACTTGAATATTCTAAATATTCACACAATAAAATCTCGTATTCGCATTGAAAACAATTTCACTGCCGGTAACAGGAACAGAGATGTCTCGGTCAAGAGAGTCGGGACGAGAGAGCTTGTCGAAGAGAAGAGAAGATTGTCGAAGCGCGCTGTCGGCCAAGAGCTGTCGGCCAAGCTCAGCGCTTGTCTTTATGGTATCTCCCCACCACAGGTATGAAGCGGATATGGCGATTACTAACAAATTTTATTTCGCTTATTTCGAAGTTACTAATAATATTGTTCATTGATATAATAATTAAATATTTTAAAACAATTACTGAATTTAGAAAATACAATATAATTCGCTGACATAAAATATTCAGCAATTCGACAGTAACGCCATCTCTTGTGGTCAAAAGGAATCTCATGACAGTTGTCAAAGTATTTATAAGTTCCAAATTAATGACATTGAAACCATAAATCTGTTCGATTCAATTATTAAAGACACCGAAATAATATAGAAGCCATAAGGATCCAATAATCGCGATATTTATCAGTTCCATATAGAGGTTAGGTCGTGGTAATCGTTCGTA